>OY282514.1:34582448-35213162 GCA_958296145.1 Hydrotaea cyrtoneurina
CAACTAGTTGTCATATTTGACAATTGAATGGGGAGTACTGTAATCTTGACAAAATTTCTCTTTTTGTTTTGCGCCAAATTTAATTTTTTATGGCTAATTTTTCATTACTGATTTTTGGGTGATATTACTTATATTCTTTTACATTTTAAAAATTCCTAGGGAACACTTTATGCCCCAATAATCAGCTTTATCTACCGTCTTTAGTTTGTCCCTCACAGGCCTGCACCACACAAGTTTTTCCTTTAGTTTTTATAGACCTCATGATGAAATGAACATGATCAAGATCACTTACTTTCAATGCCACGACACGCGCTCAAGTTCTCTCTGCTGCCAGAGCCGCTTCATAGAGTTCACCTTAACATACGCTATCAATGACTTAAGAGTTATAAAAAAACGAACTAAACTCGAAAAAATCCTACTTGTATGATACCCAGTACATTTGCATAGAAAAGGAGTAGACGATGACGTCGACGAAGGAAAGCTGAACGACGAAGGAACATGAACGACAGCAACGGACAAAATAAAGAAGAAACTTTTTTATGACTTTTAGACATCATAAAAATGAACTCCCTCTTAACCTTATAGAATAAAAGCAACAACAACAACTATATGATCTTAAAATTTGTAGTCGTTCATATACGAGGAAGGTGTAATAAGAATCAGATACAGTGGGAGATTTGAGTCATTTGGAATTTGTATGTGTTGTGTTTTCCACCTCGTAAATGCTGGCCAGTTAACGAGTACGAGAGTGAACTCTAAGTCATGTAAAACTTTCCTAGGGAAGCATTTGAATAGTAGGTCCCGGTCAGTGAGTATACAAATTATATTGCGCACAGCTGACTGATTCGAGACAAGTTCTCGTCTGGTCCTTCATGGAATGTAAAGGGAAATAAGTATGTATATCAGCCAAATTTTCGTCCTCCATTTCTTATTGAAATTCGAGGCGAAGTCAGTTTACAATACGCTGTGGTTTAAACAAATGTTATAGGTGTGGTGTTTTGCACCATTTCGGTCCTTATCCCGTCACAGTCAAAACAAATGCAAATCCAGAGTCAGGTCTGAAATTTGGCATTCGAAATATTTAGTGATGAATCAAAAGACTTCTGTTACAAATGCGTTTTTCCCTTAAATGATATTGGTTTTGGAGTGCTGTAAATTTGAATCTATTTATGTTCCCTTAAATTATAAAACTGTCTTCTTTTTTAACTTCAAATACTTCAATATAGTTTACCATGGACAGTTCATTCTCTTGTGAGTGTGTGTGTGTTTTTTTCTGTTTTTTGATTTCTTTTGTGATGCCTACGACATGATCGTTAATTTGATTCTGTCTTGTTAAATTTCATCGTCATCATCATCAACATTAGTCTACTCATATGTAACTGGCGTGGAGGCTGCGACTGCGGTGGAGGCTGATGACGTTGGTGATGGTCTGGGGATGTTCATAAAAATGTTATGATTGCAATCTTTTAGATTGTTTTTTCTTTTTTGCTATTTCCAAATGTTCCTATTCATGAGAGAGAGAGAACAAAATAAGACGAAGAAGCTAAACGTAATAAAATTTTTGCTAAAATGATGACCACCACTATCACAACGATGGCCGTCGTCATCATCCACATTAGAATTTGTTGATATTTTCGTCTGTTTGTGTTTAGCATTTTCCATTTGGCCCCTTCACTTGATCATTTTAATCCTAAGATTTATGTGGCCGTGCTGTCATTTTTAAGTTAATGGGTTATTGTCATAGTCCGGTGACCGAATAGATTTTTCTTTGCCATTTTACTTTTTGTTGTTGCTGTGGTTTTATTGAATTCTTTTGTGAAAATTTATGCACTTGTATATGGAAATTTTTATCGATTGTCGATCATTTGTGAAAATCTATGAAAATCAGGTTGTTAGATTTTCTTCTTCTTTTCTTTTCATCGATTATAACGCATGCAGGCATGACATTTTGAAATGTGCAGGTGAATTATGGACTTTTTTTTCGGTTTGATAAAATCTGTTAAGAAATCTGTATGAACTTGAGCGGAATGGCATGGTTTTGCGCATAAATAGAAAGAAATCAAATGATTAATGTTAATGGTTTTGGGTGATTTAAGATTCTACTTTTTCTAAGATGATTCTAGCTACAACCTGTTGTTTGGTAGAGACTTTCGGAAAGCGCTACAAATAATTGATATTATTTGATATTTTCTTAAATGAAACACATTCTCGGAAATAGGATCTCGTTTTGGATTTTAGGACGGCAGAATAGGTTTAACTGGATGGGAGGAAACTGTTATTTTTTTAACAATGTTGGGTGTCGATTTTTTCTTATATACCATAGTTGATCCACATCTTTTTGAAAGGTTAGGGGGTAAAACGTTTTTTTGAAATTCTTTAGATTTTCCGATGGTGATAAAATTCAAGACAAACTTCAACAAACACTACTCCCTCTTTCCTCCTTCCAATACCATTACTTCCCATCGCTAACACAGTGTATAGCATTCATAGGGGGCATCACATGAGTGTTAGTCAAAAAAAAAAGTGTACATAGTCCAATTTCTGAAACCAGATTTACACGATGACGTTTTTTTTGATTTGAAAATCATGATTTTCAGGCCAAAGGTTTAGAGAAAATGTTGACAATTTTACGAATCGACAAGATTCAAGTGTAAATCAAAATCAAACGGAGTCCTCTTACCGGCGTGTATAATTTAAATGTTTTCGGGCAGTCATGGGTTCGGCAGACTTTTTACCTCTTAATGTCGGCGACGTTTTTCGTGTATTTATTTCTCTAGTTTCACCGCGATACATTTTCAAAATAATCGGATAATGGGTTTGTTTCTTAATTTCTTCAAGTCGGAAACATGGATGACATTAGTTGTGGATTATAATATGCTACCAGTGGTGGCAATTCCTAACCCGATTTATGAATTTTCGGGACGCCAACGTTAAATTTTCCTGATGGAAGCCCAAATTCGATTCGCCAAATTTTGTAATTTTTGCTGCAAATTATTGTCAAATTTGGTCGATTGTCAAATTATTCCAAAAGCCCAATATGAACATTTTCCAAAAAATCTGGGATTTGTTTGGGTTGAATTCTTCTTTTTTTTTGGGGCATTTTTCTTAAAGCCGTTAAACTGACCTACTGAATTAGTTGCACGACAGACCGACTTTGGTGAAGTCCACTGCTTTGCCAACAACTTGGTCTCTGGTTTGTCGCCATAGATCCACGTTTAGAAAAACTATTACGAATTGTGTTTGAAAATAATGTATCACCAATTTAAAGTGGTCGCTTATGGTCGATTGTGAGTGATCGCAGCAACCATATGGCGATTAGCATTTATTTATCCAAATATTCATTCTCCAATCGTTCAATATCATTCCATTGATTTTATGTACAATTTAAGGCGTTATGGCTTCGTATCAGTGGCACATGTGCTGTTACGATTACAACGAAATTCAATAAATCACTTGTTCACTATTGAAATGAATTTCCTGCCCATTAATTTCAAAAGTATTTAGTTTTATTGATCATTTTCTTTGTGGCAGTAACAGTTTATAAACTCACTTATTAATGTTTGATGTGCACATGAGATTCACAAGGTTGTCTGCTTTTGTTGGTTGTCTAAGACTTCTATGCCCGCCAAATGTTCCAGTAGTCTATTAAAAAAATAGTAGTTGTCATGAGCAGAGTTACCATTTTAATTAACCATGAGATAAGTTGTCAAACTGCCCTCGCATTAACCGTTCGGAGTCGATTTGAAACAATGAGATTAAAAATTATATTGCTGTCAGCTCTCTGATCGGATAAACGGATGTTGAGAGACTCAGATAATATGTGTCGATTGGTCATTGGCAAAGTGGCATAAAATTTTGTGGCGATTTTATTTATGTATTGTTGATCTATATTCTTCATACAGTTTTGTTTCTGTTAGTCGAGTTCGAGATCATTGATTATTTCTATTTTATTTTGCAAAAATAGAAATGTTTAAAAAGGTTTCAAGCAGTGTGTTTGCTTTGATTGCAGGCAAGGTATACGGATCCGTTTCGGAAGCTGCCACACTTCTTCAACGGACCTGGATCCGGATTAACTACTCTCTCAGTCAGTTCGTTGGTTTATATATTTTACTTAATATATTCGAGAAAATCGTATACGATCTGGAATGCTTCTCTACGATTGATGGATTCCTTTCCCATACGTTATATAAATTTACAAGAAATTATTTATTTCCATTTAACCCCATCTCAGATTGTAGATATCTCAGAGTTCATTGCATTTTATTCCATATTATTTGTCTGTTTCCATGGAAATATTCTTTCGTGTTTCCCAGAATGTCTCGTCTCCGCACATTCACATTTGCCAGTAAATTCCCAAACTGTTTTATAGTCAAGGTTTTATGGAAAATTTATGGAAATCTTGTGAGAGGACTGGGAAATGTCATTAACACTTGTAGCGCATGAATGGAGTTCTTTAAACTTTAAAGGAAGATATTCACTTCCCATTTCACGATGATGATTAGCATTGACAAAGACATTAGCATTCTTTCAGGCGGCAAAGGCGAACAGTGATCGACAACATGTATTCTAGGTGGGATGATGCATTTTGTGTCTAATAAACGTAATTCGATTTATAGATATCCATCTACAGTCTATGTAGATGTTTGTTTTGAATACAAGAAGGGCCATTTTTCATATGTTCGGTGTGGCTTTATTCAAAGCCTTTCCGTTTTTATATTTTATCTGATGCGACTTTTTTTTTTAACTGTCTGTCTTTGTCATTGTACATATTCTCAAAATATTTAAGATTCACTGCCCTGATAGTGCATTGCCCACGAAAGACGTCATTCTTCCTTGAGAAGACTCCACATACCACCATGTGCTCTATGCACAAAAACGTGTGATTGAACTCGGCTACACTATGAATGACAGCTTTCAAGGAATTCGATCTATGAACCGCAAATCTACGTAGGCATTCATTGGAGTATTTAAAATACGGCAACAACAAAAAAACGAAACGATTACGACTGTTAAATTTGTTAAACAAAACAATACAAACAAAATATTCGAATAGAAAAAGGCATGGAATCAGATCAGACCAACAACTGTCCGGAGAAATGCAATTGCAACTCATGTCGTCCGTCTAATGTGGCTGCAAACAGCCGTTCATGAATAGAAAAAAAAGAACCGTACAGATGCAAAACCAAAAGGAAAAAGAATGTCAAACTTTCGAAAATTAGAATTAAAAATGAGATTAATGAATTCCATGAGGAGAAATTGTTCAGATGCCACACACTAGAAAAAAAAACGAAAACAATAAAAAAAAAACTCAACCAACTGTTGGGATGTTATCTAACAATCGCAACAGAAGTGGACAGTTTTCCTTCGTTTCAAATTATTCTAATTTGCCTATCGGCACACCAACTGGCAAAGCCCAACTGTTCACAAAGCACTGCACCAGACGAGACCACGACACAAGACGCAACAACAGCAGTCGGAATTAACAAAACATTCTATTGAGAAAGTGAAAAAGGTGTACAGAATTTGAATATTTTCTAAGGTTATGTAAGTGAGAATTTAGCATAAATGTGATTGATCTATCGCCAACAACATATGGTGACACGGACACGAGGATCACGTGGAAAGTTTCGGTGCCCGGACATGATGACGCACATAGGCAAGTGATCATTGCGAAATTTTTGCTACTTCCGTCAGAAGCTCAGCTGCATGTTCTGCGAAATCACCTGCTGAATACAAACATTTAATGAATCCTAAAGAATCAATTGAATAATGAATACAGATATATATGTTATTTTGTTCTATATGTTCGGTTCTAGCTAGTTGTTATAATGACCCGCGATTTGAATGATAATGTTGTACTACTTTACTTGTAAATTCAGCGGTGGAGGCAGAAGATTTAGTGTCAGTTCAGAACAGCGGGAGCTGATTTCTCCAAAGTCTTGAAATGTTTGGTGTATTAATCCGATGTCACAAGTTCAATAGGATAACCCATATAATATCCCACAGACTGACGTTGCATACGAACCTAAACTGGAAATTGAACAAGTACCACTAAGGCTGCAGTTGCACTATACTGCTACATTGGGGCATGAAGCCCCAAAAGCGTATTCAGGGTATATGATTTTGTTCTCAAACCGATTCTGTTTTATGGGTGTGCGGTCTGTTGCCTGGCGCTGGTGAAGAATAATCACCAGGGTAGATTCGAATGAATCAGGAGAACGGTGGCCATGGAAATGTAGAAAATATTAACATGCGAAACTTTCTGGTAAAAACAACATGAACGTTCCTATTGACTACGTAACACCTGGCCCTTCTTTCGATTACAGTTTTCTGACAAGGATATCAGATGGATCGGACTAAGTGAATTACTTCCGCCCAACTGGAGATGGGGTTGGTTGTGGAATCTACTGGGTTGTGGATATTTGCTGTCAAAATTAAAAAAAATCAGGGGTGGTCTTCTGGCGCAGTAGAATTTTTCGGCCTAATGTTTTACGATAGTTAAAAAAATTATATATTTTTTATATTATATATTTTTTTTTAAAATTATATTATATATTTTTTTTTTAAAAAAATTATATTTTTTTAAAAAAATTATATTTTTTTTTTAAAAAATTAAATACTTTTTTTAAAAAAAAACATATATTTTTTTAAAAAAATTATATATATTTTTTTTAAAAAATTATATATATTTTTTTTAAAAAATTAAATACTTTTTTTAAAAAAAATTATATTTTTTTTTTTTAAAAATTATATTTTTTTTTTAAAAAAATTAAATACTTTTTTTTTAAAAAAATTATATATTTTTTTTTATATAATTTTTTTTAAAAAATTATATATGTTTTTTTAAAAAATTATATATGTTTCTTTACAAAATTATATATATTTTTTTAAAATTAAAATAAAATCAGGGGTGAAAGGGTTGAGCTAAGCTTGGTCTTCTGGCCTAGTAAATTTTTTTTTGAAAAAATTGTATATTTTATTTAAATAATAATAATTTTTTTTAAATTTTCAAAATTTGCAAGTTTGACGAATCAAAAAAAAAAGTAATCAGATTTTTGGAATCGTCTCAATTATTGAAGTTATGGGCCAAACACTGCAAAAAACATCGGTACCCATAACTAGAGATCTGTGTGCGTATTTATTTTTGTGGAATAACTTCTACTAAGGACTAAAAAGCACCCTCGTTTTTAAAATCCATTATTAAGTTATTCAAGTTATGCACGAAAGCGAATTTTGGTCATCCAGCTAAAAAATACAGCTCATCAGTTTGTGTTTGAAGTTATCAATATATTCTGCCATACTTGTTCAATAACTCAGTGTGATAATTATCAGATTCAGTCTTAATTCAGTCTTCCAGATTATGTCGTCCATCTGATGTATTCCCATTATCAGGTAATCTACTTGGGCATTACATATCTCCGGCGGTATACCTGCGGGAATACACCCCTACCCCACCACACCTAAACAAAAAAAAAACAGATTCCTACAAATAGATAACAATTCCCCAAACAAAACTACATGAACAATTTTCCCCCAAAACTTCTGAAAAATTCCTCATAGAAAAATCGGTACTACGAATAACTAATGGGCCAAAATAGTAATCTAAATTTTGAAGGACTTCCCAATTTATTGGGGTATGTTTTAATGAAAAACGACACTCATTATTTTTTTTGTGGCCTACTAATATATTTCTGTGCCTGCGGAATCTCTCATAGGAATTCCTCACTAGAAAATGTTGAGATAGCTTCATGGGATTGGTTTAGGCGGTCTGTAATGACTCTAGATTCTGACGACTTCACAAACAACCCAGTGCTTATTTCTGATATATCTGCTGCATGTGACAGCACCTGTCACAGCCTTGTATTCTGTTAGAGTGTCTGCCCTAAGTGGAAGGCACCTGACTTTAAGTGTGTTGCTACATTCAAGTGCATCTCAGTAAATTATGGTGCATTATACATTACCTGGGCTCCTTACTATTAAATTTTTTTCTCCAAAACTTCATTGCCAGGCGATGTTCACCATTTAAATGCGGATATCAATACGTCGTTGCTCAAGAATTTTCATTTGGAGGTCAATGAGACAACATGAGGTTTAGTTAATAAGGAATGCACTGTAAGCGAACAATATTTTTACCTTATAAACTCCGATTATTTAATATTCAATTTGTCATTTGGCGCAATTTGTACCATAGATTTCCGTTACGATTTTTACAAAACTTCCACTAACATCCTCGTATAAAAGTGACAAATCGATTCGTACTGATTTTGGACAAAGAAAATGTCCAATGAACTTTTATTTCCAATACAAAGCAACTGTTTCTTTTGTTTACGAAATAAAAAAAAAATGAAATTTGTTTTGTATGATTTGCATATTCTTTTATTAAAACTGAACAAAACTAAAGAGAACATAACGCAACACACACTCATTCACATGTAAAATAATCTATACATATTGTGTATATGTGAAAGCTGTGAATGCATCCTAAAGGGGGGATCGTATCTTTCGGATCTAGGAATCGGTACATGTATTTCACTTCTCGTTCTGCAATATTTTCACTCGTTCCAGTCATTTGTAATGCAAGACATGCTCTTAATTTGCATGATCAATTAGCTGATATTTTATTTCATACGTTTGTGTTTGTGGAAAACCCCAATGCAGTCGGCTTGAGGAACAATTTCCGTCCATTCATTCGGGGTGTTTTATTCCAAAAGCCATCATTTTTGATAAAACTTTTTTATGGCTGTTTTGATATATGCAACTTAATTTTATATGAAATAAAAAAAATGGACGTAGAAATGAAAATTAGGGCAAATGAAGGCTCGCTACACAAAACACGGCTATTGTGCATCTATGAGAGCTCCAGAGGTGGTTTATGACGTTCGTTTATCGGTCATTTAACTTCTAGAGCGTGTGTTTTTAAAGTCAAAATATTTCGGTGATTCTTCCTGCCCAAGTTATGAATGTATTCATGAAGGTCTTATGTCATATGAAACTGTATGCTTTGGTATGTTATGTAGATATTCCGAAAATATTAATGTATCTTTCAAATCGAAACTTCTTTCTTCTCCCAAATGTCTATGAGAACGACATTGGCCATCACCGTCAATGCGAGCGCTATAGGTCGATGATACACCATTCAAAGGAATAGAAAATATCGATTATTTTTCACACACATTTTGTTTTATTTAAATTAATATACCGAGAATAAAAAGCGTCATTTATGTGGACACTAGTAAATTTGCTTACTTATTTCCCTTAACATTCCATGAAGGGACAGACGGAGACCTTCTCGATTCGTGAGAATGTGCACGTTATAATTGCTTATACTAACTGACCGAGATTCACTGTTTATAGCCGGCTCCGAACGGCTAATCCTTTTTCTGAAGAAGTGTTACATGACATAGAGATTTTTCTCTTACTCGTAAAGTCGCCAGCATTTATTGACCAATGGTGGAAAGCAACAGCTCATTGGTTTTTTGATGGTCTTACCCGGTTTGAACCTGGGTTTACTTTTTTTACCTTTTTAAAAAAATCTAATTGTAGTTTAATTCTAAAACTCAGCAGTGATATAAGACAATCAAAGCTTTTGGACATTCGAAAGTGAAGTCAAAAACCAGAGAAGGACAGAAATGTCGGAAAAATCCAGACAATACCCGACCGTCAGGCAACCCTACCTGTATATGTACCAAAAATTAGTTCTGTTTTTTATTTGACTAACATTCAGAGGATACCAGAATTTGAGAATATCACAACTGGCAGGAAAAACACTTGCTGGAAGATTTGACAACAGCTGAAATACCATCCGGTCCCGAAGTTTTATTGACATTGAGTTCTGCAAGAACCGTCTTTACTCCAGGTGTTTGGATAAACATCGGAGGCGTCGAATTGGATACGTCTTTACGCGGACAGTCTGGCGCACTTATTTTGCAGTGACCGTCAGGGAGTTAGTGCTAATGAAAAGAAATCGATTTCGCCGAATGACCCCATAAGCTCCCTAGAAAACCCGCAACTGTATGTAGGTATAGTGTATGTGCAGATAAAACTCATGCTGACCTCTCCTATTTCATAGCCTTGCAACTTATCAACTATAAAGTAAAGCTTCAGATCACTTACTCTCCTAAGTGTCCTCACAATTGACTTTTTCAGCACCTCTTATGTCGCCGCCGAACCTTTTGACACCATATGGGTCATAGGTATAAATTAAAGTGCCACCCTAATGTACATACTTATAATACTTATATATATACATATATAAATACAAATCTTTACAGATACAAATAAATATTCTAATAGATCTTCTCACGCCAAAACAGATCCAGTCATTGAACTCGGCTGAGCTGGGATAGACATCATTTGGTATTCACTTGGTGTTCGACCCAATTCAAAAACCTTGAATCTGTTTTGAGATTTACCCAAAAATCTTCCATTGAATATAATTTGTTGGTTTCGAAATCATGCGGTACTTTGAATCTCACTCTTCACTTTTTATTTTCTGGTGCTTCTGTTTGACATTGAACTCTTTCTGAACAGTACCCAGTCAGTTTAGCCAATTTGTTGACATCTCAAATCGGAAATTCCACGAATTTCTGTAGACTTTTCCATGTTTGAAGCGGCGTTTAATGAACTTTCGTGGGTTACGTCGTCGTCGTCGGCTCTGACAGACAGGTTGATGTGTTTGTTGTTTTTCGGGAGTTGTTTTCCTTTGTTAAGATATTCCACAGCCATGATGTACCACGACGCGCGTTCAGGCTAACTAGTTCAATGCCTCATTCATGATTTAGTGTCTGCGAGTATCAGCACTTTTGCTTTCACAAAGTTCATTGTTCGTTTTTCGTGTTTGCGAAAATCGTTGAATTGGCATGGAGATGATTTGAATATCGTCTGGTAAATTTTCATATTTTAAAAGTGAACGATGATGACATTTAAAGCGTATTGTAAACTTTTTATTAACGGTTCTAATAATGAATCAATGTGGATTATTTGTAAGTTAGATGTAATTATATTTAAATATTAACCCCCGTATTTATACAAATTTATAAAACCTTTGTTAAGAAAAATATGTGAAAATTGTTTTTCTATTTTCACACATAACTATTACACAAAGTTTTTTTTTTAATTTTTATGAATACGGGGTAAAACAAGATCATCCTCTTTTCCACTAGATTCAGGAATTAAATAAAACATAGTACAGTGTACTCTCTTCTTGCGGACACCTCTCATAAACAGTCACTTTTCCGCTTTAGTCCCCTTGTGTACTTCTCTCATAAGCGGACACCTCTCACAAGTGGACAAAATTATCAGTCCTTTAGGTGTCCACAACATCCCAACGAAATTCCATTTTCCTTACTCATTGATCGGCAGAGTTTTAAAGCGGTTCCGAATTTTATTTAATCTAGAAATCATTCTCTGGTTGCTAGAAGTAAGTAAATAAAAAATCCCTTCCCTTTCCAATCCAACTTTCAATTTCACTTTTTTTTTGTCCATATTCGTTTTTTTATACGAAAGTGAGGGAAACCTTCACTTAGCACGCGTCAAAACAGAAATATTGTAATATTTATGCATTGATATGTTGGGGTCAAGTGAAAGCTTAAATAATTTTTAAATCATTCTCTTCAAACAGACGAAAAGGACACCAATAATTCCTTTCAACAAAAAAAACTGTATAAAAACACTACTACAGAATATTGGTCATTGTAAGTAATGGGCGTAGGGCGGCCACACTGACATACTGCCATATATTATCAAATCGAAACGAACAACTGCATAATGAAATATTCAGAGAACACGGCAGACCTCACCTTTTATGTCCACCCTTCGCATAAGGGGCATCTTCAAAATCTCTTTTGTGGTCAGTGAATTCAAACACAGATAATCGGTTAAAAAATCGAAAATGTTTCATCTTTCGTTTTTTGCTTCGTTCGATTTTATTTTGATGCATGCTCGCGAGTACAATACAAATGTGGTTAAAAAGTATTTAATGTCATTTTGAAGTTTTAAGCCATAAAATATGTTTAAACCAATCACAGACGTGAATGAAAAGAATTTAGCAGGCGAAATGCTTATTGAAACTGAAACACATACACTCGAAGAAATACGGATGACATTTAGAGAAAGCGACTCTAGATATTGTGAACGAAAGTCTTTAAATGAGTCGGTCAGAGTTACGGCAAATTAATATTCTAGACATATCAATCAATTCGTAAATTTCTGGATTCGCCGTCCAAATATTTGTCTTTTATGAAATATTGCCTACTATTATCAAATGGGGGTAGCCTGCAAAACGATAATATCTTAGGGCCAAAATAAAACAAATTCTCAAAATGGCAACAGCTTATGATTACTCCATGATCTTCAATCTTTTCTCCAGTAGCCACGCATCTATGAGGCATTTCTGTCACCCATTTATTCCTACGACTGTGTAGAAATTAAAATTTTCTCTAAAAAAAAAAGATAAATATCCTCTCTTCCTCATTTGTACCTTAATCCGTGTATCTCGTGAAAATTTCAAGGAACCGAAGATGAACATTTGAATACGTGGTACAAGAACGGACATGACTAATGTTTAGTTGTCCGTCCACTTTATTTGAAGCGAATATTTCATGGAGGTTTTACGTGTGGCCAACTGCAATGTAAATATTTACAAGATCTTCTTATTTCAAGCTCGGAGGTAAGTATTCTGAATTTCTGTCGTTGAGTTTATCTAATAAACATGTTCCTTGAAATATATTGGGGATATTACAGGATTTCGTTTCCATAAGTACAGGGGTGTCCAAATGTGAAACACAAATTTTCTTTTTTAGTTTCAAACATACTTTTTTTTGCAGAGTAGAACTGAACACATTAAAATGAATACGTACAGAATACAGCAAAGCATTAAAACTATCTAATTTGTCTATTCGCACAACAAAATTATTTCCGTTATTCTAACTGCAGATCTGCATCCACATCTTCCTTGATTCTAATATTTAGTCCGCAGTTTTGAGGAAAAGTGTTCAGTTGCCGATCGTCCAAGAAGATGTGCTCATCGATATATTCGCATTGTGTTCGCTGTGCGGCAGAATGTTGCACCTGGGTCAACTCGTCGCACTTCTAATGGACCAAGCCGTACTTCCACGCGCACTTTGTCGCTGCTAAGACAGGCAGATCCCGTCCTTGCTAATTCATTCCCTGAGAAATTCACCAAAGTTACCTGCGACAAAAAGTAGTGTTGCATATGATCCATCTTTCTCCACCCGTCGCCCTTCTAATGGACCCTAGCGGTACGACCACGCGCATTGAGTCGGGTCTAAGAGAGACAGATCCCACCCTTGCTTGTTTGAATTTTCCGACGTCTTCCCAGAATTTGATTTTCTTTATAAAATATAATAAAAAAAAAATATTATTTTTCCAAAAAAAACACTTCTAATGGACCTAAAGGTTTTTTAAAAAATGTAATGAAAAAAATCGTATTTCTCCAAAAAAAAAACTGTTCTAATGGACCCTAGCGGTATGGCCACGCGCATTGAGTCGGGTCTAAGAGAGATATATCCCATTCGCCCGTTGATTTCCGTAGAAATTAATGTGACCAGGTAACCACACCAAAGTTACCTCTGACGAAAGGCTCAGTCTCGCCAAAACTTCCATATATTCTTGCACTAGGAGATCACAAAGGATTTTAAAGAGAGCAACTCATCAATGAGGTATCCTCTAGTCTCTAGACATCTTGAGTTCAGCTGTTATGGTGTCTAGAATGCACATATGATCATGAGTGTAGACGATTTTCGCTTCGAGCTGCCGTAATCAAATGTAAGTAAGTTGGAATCAGGTATAGTATTGCGTTTAAGGACCTCCATTGTTCAAGTGCAGATTGCCCCATACATGCTGATCATTGGGTTTTTTTCAGGTGTTTTGCTGTGCTTCACCTCATGGTCGCCGTCCACCGCACCAGAGCTCTGTAGAGGTAGAATCGGTATTATAGGGTATTTTTTTAAGGTGCATGATATTCTCGCCATCGTTGACGCCATACGACCAGATTTATGGAAAAAATAGTCATAAATTGCACTGTGCGAATTGGGAATCAGCCGGAAATCATATTTAAAGCTCTTAAGAACACTCAATAGAGTTTGGTGGGAATTTAATTTCACGTTTTGGGACTGCCTCGATCAAGCAATTTAACACCATTAGACTATTCCTGGCTGGGGCACACAAAGTGTCTCATCTGCTGGGACAAGCTCCCAACACAACACCTGCCATTGATGGGATACTGGCCTAAATGTGACCATACTGATTCTCCACATTCACCAATATTTTTTCGCGAGGGAACCACAATTCCCATTGTTGCTGAACGGCTAATAAAATATAGGAATAAATGATTTGTATTATGGGATTTTTATTAATACGATATTGGTCAGGGTCCTTTCGGTCATTGTGTTAAAGGGAAAAATCATTTTTTGTTGTTGGTTGGTTTGTTATTTATATCCGTCGTCCACCGACGTCCAACAAGAAGCCAATACGGAATAAAAGAAAATACAAGAAAAGATTTACGGTTGTGCTATCGTTTTGTATCTGAATGAGGAGGCAATACCTGTAACGCCCATAACATACTTCCGAATTTTGGTGGCCAACACCACACCACACCACACACACGGCAAAGCAAGGTACGCCGACAACATTTGTTGGCAGTTGCCACAAGGTTGTGTGAATGTCCGCTTCTCTCTCAACATTGAAACGGGCAAAACGGCAAGAAAATCGATTGTCCATGCGAATGAAGAAATGATCGGGAATGGTGGTGGATAAAGAGTCGTACGATATATGCGTTATGTCAACATTCAATAAACAATAAATTAATTAATTTTATGATTTAACTGAACAAGCAGCAAAATGTTGTTAACCCATAGACATACAAACAGATATGCATTTTTGTATATTTATATGTATGGGCAACGGAGTGGGGATTTTTTTGTTGGTCGTTTGTTGAAAATTGCAAATTTTGTACAAACTTCAGATTTCACTTTTAATTTCAATTATCTTGGCTGTGTGCAACAAAAACCCGGAAAACTATACTTGCAGTTGTGATTTTGTGGTCATTTTGGTTTAAGCCAAAAATTACCAACCAACAGAAGAGACGAAAAAAAAACCAACAACAGCGCACAAAGTTATGTATGTTTGTTAACTCGTTATCACCTTTGTTTCACGATTACTTAGCTACCACTTTATCACATCTCATTCTCTGCTCCTTTTTTTCTGGTGGCAGGACGCACGAACTGTGGTCTACACATCGTTTTCAAAACTTGCACAGTGAGACGAAACAAAAGAAAGTTAGAGCAAATTTGTATTGAAATTCGAAAGATATATTCAGTTGCTTTTATAGGCCTTATTAGAGGACTTAGCTGTTCTTGATACCGACAGCATTGTCTGAGAGTGATCCACACCTGAGCATCTCCACATTTGTTCAGTATAGACAGATGTGGCTCCACTTGGATGAGGAACATTCTCCATCAATGATGCCGCTAACAAGACCCAATGTCTCATGGATTGTGTCCAACATGACAGGGCACTGTCTGATTGGAAGTCATGAGACTGATGGATGCGACTACTGTAGAAGATGTGCACATGAAGAGGGTGGGGCAGTTCTTCTCTGAACTTGCCAAGACTCACAGGCGGAGATCAACACTAGGTTCAAACTTTGTGGGCGAATTATACGATCTGTCCGATATTGGTGTGAGCCTACTCAGTACCATTTTAGGGCGTTCATAGGATTTTAATTTCCCGGCCTCTCTAACTCCCGGGAATCGGAAAAAATATTTTTTTGTTTTAAAAAAAAAACACTTTAAAATGTCACCCTACGGGTAGGAGGGTATACGGCTCATAATGTAACACATAGAAATATTCACATTACACCACAGGTGTCTTTGAACCAAATTCGATTCATGACTTTCTAAATCGTTTCAGCCATGTCCGTCTGTACGTCCGCTGTCCTGCTGGTACGTACGATAACTTTCGTAAAAGTTCAACAATCACTCTGAAATTTGGCATGGCTTAATATTTTCCCAAAACTGCTTATGGGATTGCGTGTGGGCTATATGGCCACACCCCTTCGGGTACCTCCCATACAAATCTGCTATTTCGCCCACTTTAGAAATCGTGTAATAATATCCATACGCCCTACGCGATCATGACCAAATTCGGTATTTAGTAAAGCTATAGCTTGAAAAAGTTTTGGACAAAAACTTGGAAGTCTGGCAATTCCCCTTCAGGTACCTCCCATACAAATGTACCATCCCGCCTACCTTAGAAATCGTGTAATAACACCAATACGCCCAATGCGATCCTGCCCACATTCTTGTTCTTAGTAAACCTATAGCTAGACAAAGTTTTGGACAAAAACTTGGAAGTCTGGCAACTCCCCTTCTGGTACCTCCCATACAAATGTACCATCCCGCCCCAGATAAACCGTCTAAAACTATCAGTATGCCCAACGCGATCCTGCCCAAATTTTGTACTTAGTAAACCTATAGCTAGACAAAGTTTTGGACAAAAACTTGGAAGTCTGGCAACTCCCCTTCTGGTACCTCCCATACAAATGTACCATCCCGCCCCTGATAAACCGTCTAAAACTATCAGTATGCCCAACGCGATCCTGCCCAAATTTTGTACTTAGTAAACCTATAGCTAGACAAAGTTTTGGACAAAAACTTGGAAGTCTGGCAACTCCCCTTCAGGTACCTCCCATACAAATGTACCATCCCACCCCCTTAGAAACGTGTATTAATATTAATATGACCAACGCGATCTTCCCAAATTCTGTATTTAGTAAAGCTATAGCTTAACAAACTTTTGGACAAAAACTTGAAAGCCTAGCAACTCCCCTTGTGGTTTTCTATAACATTGGGTATTTTGAGGTTGCTATTATGGAATATGAGACTTGTATGTTTTCACTGAGGGTGAGGGTATATATAAGTCGGTTTACCCGACTGCAACTTTTTCACTGGTTTTTATGTTAATAAAAATGAACAAATAAAACTTTAATTAAAAATACGATTAATATTGGAAATAAATGCGGTAAAATTTAAATACAATAACATCAACTAGTTCAGGAATATCTTAGGAATTAAGAAATCCCATAATTTCCAGGTTAACAGCCACAAGCTCAATTGTAAAAGTGCGTAAAATCGTACGTATATAGGTTAATATTGTTTTGGTAGAATTCCCGGTATTCCAGGGTAATAATCCCGGGTAGCGGGAAGTAAAAAAAACTCAAATTTCTCTGGTTAATAATCCTAGTCGCCACGCTGAGTTTATTAAAAAATAATCAACATTTATTAAAAATATTAACCAACCCCAAGCTTCTAATTTTTCGTTTGATTGCACCGTGCATCAGGCCATCACTGACCACGCATTGCATTGTGGTGCGACTGAGCATGCGCGGCCGCGTTTAATGCTCTGATTTCAATTAACACGCATGTTTAACTTGCTGTGCCGTTTAAAATCTCTCACTGCGCTAACTTGGCTTAAACAGTTTGTACTATCTCTGTTTTTCGTTTGTTTCATTTTGGTTGCGCTCACATGATTCATGTTCGGCCAAGGAGCGATTGCATGTGGTGGCAACACTGTTTGCGATAATTAATTTCCATTCATGTGACAATTGCGGACGACGACAACGGCCACGACGACGACGACCGGCCGCCAATGGTCGGTCCAACACCAGACGACGGACTCTTCTAATCACGCGGCCTCTCAATGTTGTATGTGGCATTATTTAGTGATGGTGTTTGTGTAATCTCTATTTTGGCAGAAAAAATAAATAAAACCAAACGAAACGAAACGAAACGAAAATCACCTTAACGGCAAAGGCGAAAAAATGGTAAATGTTTATTTATGATAGTGGTCACAGTGTGTGCCCATTGGATTGCATAACTTTCATTTGTGGTTGCTGTTGTTTTTGTCGTCGTTTGTGTTATGGTAACATAATTTATTAGAATGGTTTTTAGTTTTGTGGGTAATGAGGACAATCTGACCGAAATGGAGACTCTTATTATGTTTCAGATGGGAATCGGTAAATCGTTTGGGGAATAATACTTCATATCAATTTCAAGGCTATGGAATACAAAGATTGTGTCATATGCGAGCTCGATATCGACAACCGATAGAAAATCAGCACTGGTGAAATAGCTTAGACCACTTTGATTTGGCTGACTAAGCTAATATTTGTATGACACATTCTCTGTTAGAAATAATCGTAAATTCCCTTATCCTCCGAGTAAGGTTGATTTATTTACATTACAATAGTTTTGTCTGAGCCTCACATATTTAGTATGGTTGCAATTTTTTCTCAACTCTGATCTTAAACTCAACAAAATTCCATCCTAGAGAGACTCAGTCTCGCAGTGGAAGATGACACGGGATTTTATTCAGAGTAAGAGAGTAAGGATTTTATTCAGAGTAAGATTTTATTCAGAGTAATGTTCCAGCTTGGCATCAATTGGCACCGGTTACATACCGCTCTGGATGGACGAAGCTAAGTTGGGAGGTCCTGTAGTCTGTAGGTAACGTAACGCATTACGTCTACTGCAAATGGGTGCCTCATTTGGGAATTAGAGTTTTAAAAAGTGAAAAATGTCAGCTGATGGCATTAGTTGAATTCTTGGCCAGAAATTCGTTTACATCGACAGCATTGTGGTGAAAAATCCATTTCCTCTGGTTCGTAAACAAAAAAATAACCTTTATCATACTTTGTAGTGTTGCCATACTGTAGGCATTTGTCGGTGTTTTCCTATTTCGCTGATTATTCAAAACATTAGCTGCAACATTCCAACTTTCTGGTCATCGACATTTGAGTGAGACTTAGTCTGTTCTCGTATTTTTCGCCTCTACTCCAAGAAAGTAATAATAACTGAGACAATAAGATAATTTGATAAACAGCGATTCACAAATTGAAAAAAGTAATAAAATGTAAAAGACATTTTTTTTTATAGACAGACATACACACCTGCAAGTAAGTACAGTCGAATTCGGATAAGCGCACGCCTTTTAATTGAAACAATCGCTTATTTGAAAATAAGTATTAGTAAAGATTTTTCGACTTGAAACAGTCAAACTGATAGCGATAATTACGATTCTTAGCTCCAATGTCAACTAAGTCCGAAACACATATAACATAAACTACTGTAAAGGGTCGAACATGACTCATGCGATGAGTTATACCCTTTTAGACGTAACAAATGATATCCAATACAAACGATATATGAGTTCGTCGTTTCTTTATTTTACCTTGTATTATAGACTCATAGTGATTCTACTTTCAATGCGAAAAACAACAATATCGACTTGTCATTTGACAATAACATTAAAATGATAACAACTTTTACTACTTTTATTATTTTCGTTGGCCATTACAACTCCTCTGCAATGCTGCATGTCATGCATACCGGACAAGCTGAAGCGCCACATGACCAAACCGAAACACAAACGACCCAACCAATGGCAAAGAAATATATTCCTGACAAACGAAAAAACAACAACAAAAATCCCGCCAAAACAATGACAACGGCCAAAAAAACAAAATCATTGTCAACATTACATGTGTGGTGGTGCTGCAGTGCTATTTGCCAATATTGGCACTCATTGGCAATGACATTGTCTTGAAGTCTTTTGGCAAATTCACAGTCATATGTTCAACGAATGGCCAAAAAGTGACAACAACAACAACAACAGAAAAATCAATTCTTTTTCCCTTGCAACACATGTAAAACGACGTCATACCTCCGTGGCATGCAATGGCATCCAACACATACACACAGAGCCTTCAAGTGGCCTCTACAGCGTTGTGAATTGGTTCGTCCGTCGACATTTTTGGTGGCCACATTCGCTAATGTACAATAGCATGAGTCTGAGTAGGTCCATCGAACGGACCGTGTACTGCCCGTACACATCACATTAAGATAATTCTCCTTCACTCGCTTTCTGTTTTTGGGCTAAAGATTTCCGTTGCAATCTGTCCAGGCTTACAGTACCACACCACCACCAGTACTCGTCTATTGAACATGGTTGCCAAAATTTAACATGTTAATAACACATCATTGGATAGACATTTTTCGTTATGAGGTTTCTTCTGTTGCTGCTTTTCTTTTCCATATTGGCTTCCATAATGGCCTACATTGTCGTTTGTGGTTGGGGGATTCGTACCGGGAATGGCTCTTTTCATATCTCCGGCGAAACAGTAATAAAAATTTATGATCTTATATCACATTTGACATACCATTGAATGTATGTTCGATTTCTTTGCCGGATTTGCTGGACAAATATAGACAGCGTTTTTTGGCAACGGTAACCGAATTTAGTAAGAAATCATTGTAAATTTCTAATAAACATTAAATCAAATGATATAATTTATCAGCGAGCGGACGATAACTGGAAAACCATGGGGGAAAGTGTAATGATAGGAGATATTTGTTTTTGTACTAACGAAAATGTAATCCAACAAAAGTCAATAACCGAGTACTTATATAAATATTGGAGTACTGACAAATCTGATGTTGGGGGTGTAAAAATATGTGGCCGTAATGTTTCAGTGCCGGTAGATGACGCAGTTTGCGGATTCACTCACTTTTAAGGCAGGCGATGAAAGTGAATCGCTAAGAAGACCTTGATTTTCATTCCATCCACGCGAAAGTAACAGATTTCACGTGAAATACAATTTTTAGTATTATTATTTGTATTAGTATTAGAATATTTTTTAAAAAAAGTTGTAGTTGTATTTGTAGTTGTAGTTGTAGTTGTAGTTGTTTTGGTATTAGTTGGTGAAAAATTGGAACTAAGGCATCTCCAATTTTGTGAAAACTTCATTTGCTGAGCACAATTTCTCTCAAACTACCTTCTAAGTCTTAAAAATTAAAGCATCGTCTTCTTCAGATTGAATTCCGCTAAACATGAGGAGAATTTAATCATATGTAATTATTTAAAAAAAAATCTGAGAAAACCCTCGTTTTCTGACCTCTATTTCTCGCAATCTATTTGTTCAACATAAAAAATGAAAACATCGTCTACTTCAGATTGAGTTCCGCTAAGCATGAGGTGAATTTCATCGAAATCAATTTTTTCCAAAAAAATCGAAAATTTTGATGTTTTTCTTTTTGGCAAAAATATTTTTTTTTTCCCCAGGCGCCCCGGTAGGCGAGTTGGTAGCGTGCTTGCCTATCAGCGTGGGGGTTGTGGGTTCGATTCCCACCAGAGGCTTTGGTCTGTCGCTGCAAAAAATCTAAAACATATGGTCTTTGTCACCCGGTTTACCCTTGGACCCAAAATTAGAATATAAATTTACTTTGTATTGTAATTAATAATAAATAAATAAAAAAATAAATATTTTTTTTCTAATTTCTAAATCTTTTTCAAATGCATGTATTCTGCCATTAAAATGATATAATAGTAACCAAATATACTTTATATAAGATTTGTCATTACAGATTAATGGTTAAAAAAACATTTTTAGAGTGCCCCCTCGGATATACAATAATCCCGTAGTATTAGTATTAGTATTAGTATTAGTATTAGTATTAGTATTAGTATTAGTATTAGTATTAGTATTAGTATTAGTATTAGTATTAGTATTAGTATTAGTATTAGTATTAGTATTAGTATTAGTATTAGTATTAGTATTAGTATTAGTATTAGTATTAGTATTAGTATTAGTATTAGTATTAGTATTAGTATTAGTATTAGTATTAGTATTAGTATTAGTATTAGTATTAGTATTAGTATTAGTATTAGTATTAGTATTAGTATTAGTATTAGTATTAGTATTAGTATTAGTATTAGTATTAGTATTAGTATTAGTATTAGTATTAGTATTAGTATTAGTATTAGTATTAGTATTAGTATTAGTATTAGTATTAGTATTAGTATTAGTATTAGTATTAGTATTAGTATTAGTATTAGTATTAGTATTAGTATTAGTATTAGTATTAGTATTAGTATTAGTATTAGTATTAGTATTAGTATTAGTATTAGTATTAGTATTAGTATTAGTATTAGTATTAGTATTAGTATTAGTATTAGTATTAGTATTAGTATTAGTATTAGTATTAGTATTAGTATTAGTATTAGTATTAGTATTAGTATTAGTATTAGTATTAGTATTAGTATTAGTATTAGTATTAGTATTAGTATTAGTATTAGTATTAGTATTAGTATTAGTATTAGTATTAGTATTAGTATTAGTATTAGTATTAGTATTAGTATTAGTATTAGTATTAGTATTAGTATTAGTATTAGTATTAGTATTAGTATTAGTATTAGTATTAGTATTAGTATTAGTATTAGTATTAGTATTAGTATTAGTATTAGTATTAGTATTAGTATTAGTATTAGTATTAGTATTAGTATTAGTATTAGTATTAGTATTAGTATTAGTATTAGTATTAGTATTAGTATTAGTATTAGTATTAGTATTAGTATTAGTATTAGTATTAGTATTAGTATTAGTATTAGTATTAGTATTAGTATTAGTATTAGTATTAGTATTAGTATTAGTATTAGTATTAGTATTAGTATTAGTATTAGTATTAGTATTAGTATTAGTATTAGTATTAGTGTTAGTATTAGTATTAGTATTAGTATTAGTATTAGTATTAGTATTAGTATTTTTTTTTTTTTTTTTTTTTTTTTAATTTTTCTTTATTTTTTATATAAGTTGAAGTACATTCGTATTTTGCCCTGCGAAGCCTTAAAGGCTTGTCTGCAGGAAAATTATTTATATAATTGTGTTTTATAATAATGGTTAATTAAGTTTTACATGATATTAAATTCAATTGTTAACTCGCTTCATTGCGACTGTAAAATATAATTTTTAATGACATTTTTTAATTTAAATTTATTTCTAATATTTATGGCAGTTGGTGGTAACATGTTGAAGAGTGTTGGCAGTTGTACGGCTATTGTGCTCTTTCCATAGTTGTTGTTATGAGGCGGTATCTTAAATCGCCCTTCAGCTCTTCGTCTCGTGTTGTGTTGGTGGTTTATAGGCTCTAGAAAACGCCGATCTTCAAAAAATTCGATAGCTAGGGTTAATTGGTAGATGCTTTTAACGTTGAGTATTCCTTGTGAGGCCATAAAGGCCTTTATATTATCACTTGAGATAGTGATGTTGCTTCTTTGGTGAGTGTTGTTGTTGGCATGGCCAGTGTTATATTGGGATCTTGTGTGATAAAGTTGTTGTGTATTATTGTTGTTCCGGTTTCTCATTAGTATTTTTATTAGTCGGTTTTGTGTTTGTTGTAGGGATTTGCAGAATGTTGAGTTTCCATATGCGGTTATTCCGTGTCTTATATACGATTCAGATAGCGCGAAGTATGCTTGCTTAAGGACGTGAAATGGAGCACAATTATTTAAGTGGAATAGGGCGTATGCAGTTTTTTGTAGTTTTTTGTGTAGTTCTTCGACGTGTAATTTCCATTTAAAGTTGTGATCAACATGAACTCCCAGGTATTTATAATTATTTACGAGTTCTATATACGTTTTGCATTTTTCAACATGGTTTGTGTTCAACGTTGAACTGTGTAGGCACTCGTTATCGTGATACTTTATTTTTATTTCAGTGTATCTGATATGGGGTGGTTTAATATGCATTAATTTAGTTTTGCTTGCATTGATTATTAGACCATTATCATGGCACCATGTTGTGACAATATTTAACTGAGTCTGCATTATGTTTTTCGCAGTATCGATGTTTTTGTCTGTTACAACTATGGCTGTATCGTCAGCGTATGCGAATGAGTTGCTATTGGTAAGGGAATTAATCATGTCGTTCGCATAAATGATGTAAAGAATTGGTCCTAGTTTTGAACCTTGTGGTACGCCATGTGTTGAGGGCATTTTGTTACTCAGTTTATCACATATCTTAACGCTATAACTTCTGCATTCTAGGTAGTTGCGGAAAAGGTTTAGACAGTTCCCTCGTATACCATTTCTTTCCAAGACTTCAATCAGTTTGTTGTGTGATAGAGTGTCGAAAGCTTTGCTGAAGTCTATAAACAAGACTAGACTGTGGAAATTTTTATTCAAACCATGATTGATGTGATTGGTGAATCTGCCGAGAAGTTGGTTAATATTTTTTCCTTTTTGAAAACCAAATTGACTGTTATTGATAATTTTGTATTTTTTTAAAAATTCATTTAGTCTTCTAGATATTACTTCCTCCAAAACTTTTTCTATTGCCGGTAAAATGGAAATTGGTCTATAATTGTTGTACTCCTTCTTTGTTCCCGATTTAAAAATTGGTCTAATTATGGATGTTTTTAATAATTTGGGTATACAGGCTTCGTTCATGGAGTTGTTTATCAGTGATGTGATTAGAGGTGTTAAAATAATTGCGTTGTTTCTGAGGTCTTTTGACCGGATGTTGTTTTTTATTAGTATTAGTATTAGTATTAGTATTAGTATTAGTATTAGTATTAGTATTAGTATTAGTATTAGTATTAGTATTAGTATTAGTATTAGTATTAGTATTAGTATTAGTATTAGTATTAGTATTAGTATTAGTATTAGTATTAGTATTAGTATTAGTATTAGTATTAGTATTAGTATTAGTATTAGTATTAGTATTAGTATTAGTATTAGTATTAGTATTAGTATTAGTATTAGTATTAGTATTAGTATTAGTATTAGTATTAGTATTAGTATTAGTATTAGTATTATTATTAGTATTAGTATTAGTATTAGTATTAGTATTAGTATTAGTATTAGTATTAGTATTAGTATTAGTATTAGTATTAGTATTAGTATTAGTATTAGTATTAGTATTAGTATTAGTATTAGTATTAGTATTAGTATTAGTATTAGTATTAGTATTAGTATTAGTATTAGTATTAGTATTAGTATTAGTATTAGTATTAGTATTAGTATTAGTATTAGTATTAGTATTAGTATTAGTATTGGTATTAGTATTGGAATATTTTTTAAAAAAAGTTGTAGTTGTATTTGTACAGTGAAGGCTCGCTAATCCGAAGCATCTTTAATCCGAATATCCAGTAATCCGAACTGCAATTTCAAGTGCATTAGAGATTCTACAGTCCGAATTGGTTGCAACTCTTTAATCCGAATTGATTGTTTTGTTTCTTTTTTATTTAAATTTTGTCAATAACAAACAATAACCCATGGTTTCCAAAGAAAAAGTGCCGCTAGAACTTGTGGTGAATGCTGTTTTTACAGAAATGTATGATTGCGTGTATGTCATATTGACTCTGTTAGCTCATCTCTTAGTTAAATAATTCTCTAACACACTGTCCCTGCATCAAATAGGCCGAAGAGAATGATGTCAGTACGGAGAATATTCTGGTGCTAAAAGATCTAAAAATCTCGGCAAGAGAAAAATCGTTGACGAATGTTCGTCAATCAACCGTTACTGACTTTTTCAAGAAAGCATGTTAGGTGTTTGTACTATTTATAGTTTTATTTAAATACAATTAAATTGAATTGCACTTTTGTCACTCACATTAGTACTTTTTTTCTCACATTAGAATTTTCGGAGTTATTGGACTTTTAAAAATCGTATTCGGAGTGGACTTTTTTTACTCATATCTTGAAAACCTGCTAAGCAATCCAATAATTTCCACTTGGTATTAATTTCATTTTGAATGCACTAAATAGCTACTATAACGAAATATCAAAATAAGAAAAAAAATATTTTCGGACAAAAAACAAGAAAGGGGTTAGCCTTTCAAAAATTTGCAAAATTTAAAAAAAATAGATTTGTTTGGAAATTTGCTCATCGATAGACGTTGGAATTGTGATGCTGACGCTGTGGTACTTTTTTTTCTCAGATTAGAATTTTCGGAGTTATTGGACTTTTAAAAATCGTATTCGGAGTGGATTTTTTTTACTCATATCTTGAAAACCTGCTAAGCAATCCAATAATTTCCACTTGGTATTAATTTAATTTTGAATGCACTAAATAGCTACTATAAGGAAATATCAAAATAAGAAAAAAAATATTTTCGGACAAAAAACAAGAAAGGGGTTAGCCTTTCAAAAATTTGCAAAATTTAAAAAAAATAGATTTGTTTGAAAATTTGCTCATCGATAGACGTTGGAATTGTGATGCTGACGCTGTGGTACTTTTTTTTCTCAGATTAGAATTTTCGGAAAACAAATATTTTCGGACAAAAAACAAGAAAGGGGTTAGCCTTTCAAAAATTTGCAAAATTTAAAAAAAATAGATTTGTTTGGAAATTTGCTCATCGATAGATGTTGGAATTGTGATGCTGACGCTGTGGTACTTTTTTTTCTCAGATTAGAATTTTCGGAGTTATTGGACTTTTAAAAATCGTATTCGGAGTGGACTTTTTTTACTCATATCTTGAAAACCTGCTAAGCAATCCAATAATTTCCACTTGGTATTAATTTCATTTTGAATGCACTAAATAGCTACTATAACGAAATATTAAAATAAGAAAAAAAATATTTTCGGACAAAAAACAAGAAAGGGGTTAGCGTCAGCATCAAATATTTTCGGACAAAAAACAAGAAAGGGGTTAGCCTTTCAAAAATTTGCAAAATTTAAAAAAAATAGATTTGTTTGAAAATTTGCTCATCGATAGACGTTGGAATTGTGATGCTGACGCTGTGGTACTTTTTTTTCTCACATTAGAATTTTCGGAGTTATTGGACTTTTAAAAATCGTATTCGGAGTGGACTTTTTTTGCTCATATCTTGAAAACCTGCTAAGCAATCCAATAATTTCCACTTGGTATTAATTTCATTTTGAATGCACTAAATAGCTACTATAACGAAATATTAAAATAAGAAAAAAAACATTTTCGGACAAAAAACAAGAAAGGGGTTAAAGGGACAAAAAACAAGAAAGGGGTTAGCCTTTCAAAAATTTGCAAAATTTAAAAAAAATAGATTTGTTTGAAAATTTGCTCATCGATAGACGTTGGAATTGTGATGCTGACGCTGTGGTACTTTTTTTTCTCAGATTCGAATTTTCGGAGTTATTGGACTTTTAAAAATCGTATTCGGAGTGGACTTTTTTTGCTCATATCTTGAAAACCTGCTAAGCAATCCAATAATTTCCACTTGGTATTAATTTCATTTTGAATGCACTAAATAGCTACTATAACGAAATATCAAAATAAGAAAACAAATATTTTCGGACAAAAAACAAGAAAGGGCCTTTCAAAAATTTGCAAAATTTAAAAAAAATAGATTTGTTTGAAAATTTGCTCATCGATAGACGTGGGAATTGTGATGCTGACGCTGTGGTACTTTTTTTTCTCAGATTAGAATTTTCGGAGTTATTGGACTTTTAAAAATCGTATTCGGAGTGGACTTTTTTACTCATATCTTGAAAACCTGCTAAGCAATCCAATAATTTCCACTTGGTATTAATTTCATTTTGAATACACTAAATAGCTACTATAACGAAATATTAAAATAAGAAAAAAAATATTTTCGGACAAAAAACAAGAAAGGGTTAGCCTTTCAAAAATTTGCAAAATTTAAAAAAAATAGATTTGTTTGGAAATTTGCTCATCGATAGATGTTGGAATTGTGATGCTGACGCTGTGGTACTTTTTTTTCTCACATTAGAATTTTCGGAGTTATTGGACTTTTAAAAATCGTATTCGGAGTGGACTTTTTTTGCTCATATCTTGAAAACCTGCTAAGCAATCCAATAATTTCCACTTGGTATGAATTTCATTTTGAATGCACTAAATAGCTACTATAACGAAATATCAAAATAAGAAAAAAAATATTTTCGGACAAAAAACAAGAAAGGGGTTAGCCTTTCAAAAATTTGCAAAATTTAAAAAAAATAGATTTGTTTGGAAATTTGCTCATCGATAGACGTTGGAATTGTGATGCTGACGCTGTGGTACTTTTTTTTCTCACATTAGAATTTTCGGAGTTATTGGACTTTTAAAAATCGTATTCGGAGTGGACTTTTTTTGCTCATATCTTGAAAACCTGCTAAGCAATCCAATAATTTCCACTTGGTATTAATTTCATTTTGAATGCACTAAATAGCTACTATAACGAAATATTAAAATAAGAAAAAAAATATTTTCGGACAAAAAACAAGAAAGGGGTTAGCCTTTCAAAAATTTGCAAAATTTAAAAAAAATAGATTTGTTTGAAAATTTGCTCATCGATAGATGTTGGAATTGTGATGCTGACGCTGTGGTACTTTTTTTTCTCAGATTAGAATTTCGCTGTGGTACTTTTTTTTCTCACATTAGAATTTTCGGAGTTATTGGACTTTTAAAAATCGTATTCGGAGTGGACTTTTTTACTCATATCTTGAAAACCTGCTAAGCAATCCAATAATTTCCACTTGGTATTAATTTCATTTTGAATGCACTAAATAGCTACTATAACGAAATATTAAAATAAGAAAAAAAATATTTTCGGACAAAAAACAAGGAAGGGGTTAGCCTTTCAAAAATTTGCAAAATTTAAAAAAAATAGATTTGTTTGGAAATTTGCTCATCGATAGATGTTGGAATTGTGATGCTGACGCTGTGGTACTTTTTTTTCTCACATTAGAATTTTCGGAGTTATGGGACTTTTAAAAATCGTATTCGGAGTGGACTTTTTTTGCTCATATCTTGAAAACCTGCTAAGCAATCCAATAATTTCCACTTGGTATTAATTTCATTTTGAATGCACTAAATAGCTACTATAACGAAATATTAAAATAAGAAAAAAAATATTTTCGGACAAAAAACAAGGAAGGGGTTAGCCTTTCAAAAATTTGCAAAATTTAAAAAAAATAGATTTGTTTGGAAATTTGCTCATCGATAGATGTTGGAATTGTGATGCTGACGCTGTGGTACTTTTTTTTCTCACATTAGAATTTTCGGAGTTATTGGACTTTTAAAAATCGTATTCGGAGTGGACTTTTTTTGCTCATATCTTGAAAACCTGCTAAGCAATCCAATAATTTCCACTTGGTATTAATTTCATTTTGAATGCACTAAATAGCTACAATAACGAAATATCAAAATAAGAAAAAAAATATTTTCGGACAAAAAACAAGAAAGGGGTTAGCCTTTCAAAAATTTGCAAAATTTAAAAAAAATAGATTTGTTTGGAAATTTGCTCATCGATAGACGTTGGAATTGTGATGCTGACGCTGTGGTACTTTTTTTTCTCACATTAGAATTTTCGGAGTTATTGGACTTTTAAAAATCGTATTCGGAGTGGACTTTTTTTGCTCATATCTTGAAAACCTGCTAAGCAATCCAATAATTTCCACTTGGTATTAATTTCATTTTGAATGCACTAAATAGCTACTATAACGAAATATCAAAATAAGAAAAAAAATATTTTCGGACAAAAAACAAGAAAGGGGTTAGCCTTTCAAAAATTTGCAAAATTTAAAAAAAATAGATTTGTTTGGAAATTTGCTCATCGATAGACGTTGGAATTGTGATGCTGACGCTGTGGTACTTTTTTTTCTCACATTAGAATTTTCGGAGTTATTGGACTTTTAAAAATCGTATTCGGAGTGGACTTTTTTGCTCATATCTTGAAAACCTGCTAAGCAATCCAATAATTTCCACTTGGTATTAATTTCATTTTGAATGCACTAAATAGCTACTATAACGAAATATCAAAATAAGAAAAAAAATATTTTCGGACAAAAAACAAGAAAGGGGTTAGCCTTTCAAAAATTTGCAAAATTTAAAAAAAATAGATTTGTTTGGAAATTTGCTCATCGATAGACGTTGGAATTGTGATGCTGACGCTGTGGTACTTTTTTTTCTCACATTAGAATTTTCGGAGTTATTGGACTTTTAAAAATCGTATTCGGAGTGGACTTTTTTTACTCATATCTTGAAAATCTGCTAAGCAATCCAATAATTTCCACTTGGTATTAATTTCATTTTGAATGCACTAAATAGCTACTATAACGAAATATCAAAATAAGAAAAAAAATATTTTCGGACAAAAAACAAGAAAGGGGTTAGCCTTTCAAAAATTTGCAAAATTTAAAAAAAATAGATTTGTTTGAAAATTTGCTCATCGATAGATGTTGGAATTGTGATGCTGACGCTGTGGTACTTTTTTTTCTCACATTAGAATTTTCGGAGTTATTGGACTTTTAAAAATCGTATTCGGAGTGGACTTTTTTTGCTCATATCTTGAAAACCTGCTAAGCAATCCAATAATTTCCACTTGGTATTAATTTCATTTTGAATGCACTAAATAGCTACAATAACGAAATATCAAAATAAGAAAAAAAATATTTTCGGACAAAAAACAAGAAAGGGGTTAGCCTTTCAAAAATTTGCAAAATTTAAAAAAAATAGATTTGTTTGGAAATTTGCTCATCGATAGACGTTGGAATTGTGATGCTGACGCTGTGGTACTTTTTTTTCTCACATTAGAATTTTCGGAGTTATTGGACTTTTAAAAATCGTATTCGGAGTGGACTTTTTTTGCTCATATCTTGAAAACCTGCTAAGCAATCCAATAATTTCCACTTGGTATTAATTTCATTTTGAATGCACTAAATAGCTACTATAACGAAATATCAAAATAAGAAAAAAAATATTTTCGGACAAAAAACAAGAAAGGGGTTAGCCTTTCAAAAATTTGCAAAATTTAAAAAAAATAGATTTGTTTGGAAATTTGCTCATCGATAGACGTTGGAATTGTGATGCTGACGCTGTGGTACTTTTTTTCTCACATTAGAATTTTCGGAGTTATTGGACTTTTAAAAATCGTATTCGGAGTGGACTTTTTTTGCTCATATCTTGAAAATCTGCTAAGCAATCCAATAATTTCCACTTGGTATTAATTTCATTTTGAATGCACTAAATAGCTACTATAACGAAATATCAAAATAAGAAAAAAAATATTTTCGGACAAAAAACAAGAAAGGGGTTAGCCTTTCAAAAATTTGCAAAATTTAAAAAAAATAGATTTGTTTGAAAATTTGCTCATCGATAGACGTTGGAATTGTGATGCTGTGGTACGTTTTTTTCTCAGATTAGAATTTTCGGAGTTATTGGACTTTTAAAAATCGTATTCGGAGTGGACTTTTTTTACTCATATCTTGAAAACCTGCTAAGCAATCCAATAATTTCCACTTGGTATTAATTTCATTTTGAATGCACTAAATAGCTACTATAACGAAATATTAAAATAAGAAAAAAAATATTTTCGGACAAAAAACAAGAAAGGGGTTAGCCTTTCAAAAATTTGCAAAATTTAAAAAAAATAGATTTGTTTGGAAATTTGCTCATCGATAGACGTTGGAATTGTGATGCTGACGCTGTGGTACTTTTTTTTCTCACATTAGAATTTTCGGAGTTATTGGACTTTTAAAAATCGTATTCGGAGTGGACTTTTTTTACTCATATCTTGAAAACCTGCTAAGCAATCCAATAATTTCCACTTGGTATTAATTTCATTTTGAATGCACTAAATAGCTACTATAACGAAATATCAAAATAAGAAAAAAAATATTTTCGGACAAAAAACAAGAAAGGGGTTAGTTAGCCTTTCAAAAATTTGCAAAATTTAAAAAAAATAGATTTGTTTGAAAATTTGCTCATCGATAGACGTTGGAATTGTGATGCTGACGCTGTGGTACTTTTTTTTCTCACATTAGAATTTTCGGAGTTATTGGACTTTTAAAAATCGTATTCGGAGTGGACTTTTTTTGCTCATATCTTGAAAACCTGCTAAGCAATCCAATAATTTCCACTTGGTATTAATTTCATTTTGAATGCACTAAATAGCTACAATAACGAAATATCAAAATAAGAAAAAAAATATTTTCGGACAAAAAACAAGAAAGGGGTTAGCCTTTCAAAAATTTGCAAAATTTAAAAAAAATAGATTTGTTTGGAAATTTGCTCATCGATAGACGTTGGAATTGTGATGCTGACGCTGTGGTACTTTTTTTTCTCACATTAGAATTTTCGGAGTTATTGGACTTTTAAAAATCGTATTCGGAGTGGACTTTTTTTGCTCATATCTTGAAAACCTGCTAAGCAATCCAATAATTTCCACTTGGTATTAATTTCATTTTGAATGCACTATAACGAAATATCAAAATAAGAAAAAAAATATTTTCGGACAAAAAACAAGAAAGGGGTTAGCCTTTCAAAAATTTGCAAAATTTAAAAAAAATAGATTTGTTTGGAAATTTGCTCATCGATAGACGTTGGAATTGTGATGCTGACGCTGTGGTACTTTTTTTTCTCACATTAGAATTTTCGGAGTTATTGGACTTTTAAAAATCGTATTCGGAGTGGACTTTTTTTGCTCATATCTTGAAAACCTGCTAAGCAATCCAATAATTTCCACTTGGTATTAATTTCATTTTGAATGCACTATAACGAAATATCAAAATAAGAAAAAAAATATTTTCGGACAAAAAACAAGAAAGGGGTTAGCCTTTCAAAAATTTGCAAAATTTAAAAAAAATAGATTTGTTTGAAAATTTGCTCATCGATAGACGTTGGAATTGTGATGCTGTGGTACGTTTTTTTCTCAGATTAGAATTTTCGGAGTTATTGGACTTTTAAAAATCGTATTCGGAGTGGACTTTTTTTACTCATATCTTGAAAACCTGCTAAGCAATCCAATAATTTCCACTTGGTATTAATTTCATTTTGAATGCACTAAATAGCTACTATAACGAAATATTAAAATAAGAAAAAAAATATTTTCGGACAAAAAACAAGAAAGGGGTTAGCCTTTCAAAAATTTGCAAAATTTAAAAAAAATAGATTTGTTTGGAAATTTGCTCATCGATAGACGTTGGAATTGTGATGCTGACGCTGTGGTACTTTTTTTTCTCACATTAGAATTTTCGGAGTTATTGGACTTTTAAAAATCGTATTCGGAGTGGACTTTTTTTACTCATATCTTGAAAACCTGCTAAGCAATCCAATAATTTCCACTTGGTATTAATTTCATTTTGAATGCACTAAATAGCTACTATAACGAAATATCAAAATAAGAAAAAAAATATTTTCGGACAAAAAACAAGAAAGGGTCATATCTTGAAAACCTGCTAAGCAATCCAATAATTTCCACTTGGTATTAATTTCATTTTGAATGCACTAAATAGCTACTATAACGAAATATCAAAATAAGAAAAAAAATATTTTCGCACAAAAAACAAGAAAGGGGTTAGCTTTTCAAAAATTTGCAAAATTTAAAAAAAATAGATTTGTTTGAAAATTTGCTCATCGATAGACGTTGGAATTGTGATGCTGACGCTGTGGTACTTTTTTTTCTCACATTAGAATTTTCGGAGTTATTGGACTTTTAAAAATCGTATTCGGAGTGGACTTTTTTTGCTCATATCTTGAAAACCTGCTAAGCAATCCAATAATTTCCACTTGGTATTAATTTCATTTTGAATGCACTAAATAGCTACTATAACGAAATATCAAAATAAGAAAAAAAATATTTTCGGACAAAAAACAAAAAATTTGCAAAATTTAAAAAAAATAGATTTGTTTGAAAATTTGCTCATCGATAGACGTTGGAATTGTGATGCTGACGCTGTGGTACTTTTTTTTCTCAGATTAGAATTTTCGGAGTTATTGGACTTTTAAAAATCGTATTCGGAGTGGACTTTTTTTACTCATATCTTGAAAACCTGCTAAGCAATCCAATAATTTCCACTTGGTATTAATTTCATTTTGAATGCACTAAATAGCTACTATAACGAAATATCAAAATAAGAAAAAAAATATTTTCGGACAAAAAACAAGAAAGGGGTTAGCCTTTCAAAAATTTGCAAAATTTAAAAAAAATAGATTTGTTTGAAAATTTGCTCATCGATAGATGTTGGAATTGTGATGCTGACGCTGTGGTACTTTTTTTTCTCACATTAGAATTTTCGGAGTTATTGGACTTTTAAAAATCGTATTCGGAGTGGACTTTTTTTGCTCATATCTTGAAAACCTGCTAAGCAATCCAATAATTTCCACTTGGTATTAATTTCATTTTGAATGCACTAAATAGCTACAATAACGAAATATCAAAATAAGAAAAAAAATATTTTCGGACAAAAAACAAGAAAGGGGTTAGCCTTTCAAAAATTTGCAAAATTTAAAAAAAATAGATTTGTTTGGAAATTTGCTCATCGATAGACGTTGGAATTGTGATGCTGACGCTGTGGTACTTTTTTTTCTCACATTAGAATTTTCGGAGTTATTGGACTTTTAAAAATCGTATTCGGAGTGGACTTTTTTTGCTCATATCTTGAAAACCTGCTAAGCAATCCAATAATTTCCACTTGGTATTAATTTCATTTTGAATGCACTAAATAGCTACTATAACGAAATATCAAAATAAGAAAAAAAATATTTTCGGACAAAAAACAAGAAAGGGGTTAGCCTTTCAAAAATTTGCAAAATTTAAAAAAAATAGATTTGTTTGGAAATTTGCTCATCGATAGACGTTGGAATTGTGATGCTGACGCTGTGGTACTTTTTTTCTCACATTAGAATTTTCGGAGTTATTGGACTTTTAAAAATCGTATTCGGAGTGGACTTTTTTTGCTCATATCTTGAAAATCTGCTAAGCAATCCAATAATTTCCACTTGGTATTAATTTCATTTTGAATGCACTAAATAGCTACTATAACGAAATATCAAAATAAGAAAAAAAATATTTTCGGACAAAAAACAAGAAAGGGGTTAGCCTTTCAAAAATTTGCAAAATTTAAAAAAAATAGATTTGTTTGAAAATTTGCTCATCGATAGACGTTGGAATTGTGATGCTGTGGTACGTTTTTTTCTCAGATTAGAATTTTCGGAGTTATTGGACTTTTAAAAATCGTATTCGGAGTGGACTTTTTTTACTCATATCTTGAAAACCTGCTAAGCAATCCAATAATTTCCACTTGGTATTAATTTCATTTTGAATGCACTAAATAGCTACTATAACGAAATATTAAAATAAGAAAAAAAATATTTTCGGACAAAAAACAAGAAAGGGGTTAGCCTTTCAAAAATTTGCAAAATTTAAAAAAAATAGATTTGTTTGGAAATTTGCTCATCGATAGACGTTGGAATTGTGATGCTGACGCTGTGGTACTTTTTTTTCTCACATTAGAATTTTCGGAGTTATTGGACTTTTAAAAATCGTATTCGGAGTGGACTTTTTTTACTCATATCTTGAAAACCTGCTAAGCAATCCAATAATTTCCACTTGGTATTAATTTCATTTTGAATGCACTAAATAGCTACTATAACGAAATATCAAAATAAGAAAAAAAATATTTTCGGACAAAAAACAAGAAAGGGGTTAGTTAGCCTTTCAAAAATTTGCAAAATTTAAAAAAAATAGATTTGTTTGAAAATTTGCTCATCGATAGACGTTGGAATTGTGATGCTGACGCTGTGGTACTTTTTTTTCTCACATTAGAATTTTCGGAGTTATTGGACTTTTAAAAATCGTATTCGGAGTGGACTTTTTTTGCTCATATCTTGAAAACCTGCTAAGCAATCCAATAATTTCCACTTGGTATTAATTTCATTTTGAATGCACTAAATAGCTACAATAACGAAATATCAAAATAAGAAAAAAAATATTTTCGGACAAAAAACAAGAAAGGGGTTAGCCTTTCAAAAATTTGCAAAATTTAAAAAAAATAGATTTGTTTGGAAATTTGCTCATCGATAGACGTTGGAATTGTGATGCTGACGCTGTGGTACTTTTTTTTCTCACATTAGAATTTTCGGAGTTATTGGACTTTTAAAAATCGTATTCGGAGTGGACTTTTTTTGCTCATATCTTGAAAACCTGCTAAGCAATCCAATAATTTCCACTTGGTATTAATTTCATTTTGAATGCACTATAACGAAATATCAAAATAAGAAAAAAAATATTTTCGGACAAAAAACAAGAAAGGGGTTAGCCTTTCAAAAATTTGCAAAATTTAAAAAAAATAGATTTGTTTGGAAATTTGCTCATCGATAGACGTTGGAATTGTGATGCTGACGCTGTGGTACTTTTTTTTCTCACATTAGAATTTTCGGAGTTATTGGACTTTTAAAAATCGTATTCGGAGTGGACTTTTTTTGCTCATATCTTGAAAACCTGCTAAGCAATCCAATAATTTCCACTTGGTATTAATTTCATTTTGAATGCACTATAACGAAATATCAAAATAAGAAAAAAAATATTTTCGGACAAAAAACAAGAAAGGGGTTAGCCTTTCAAAAATTTGCAAAATTTAAAAAAAATAGATTTGTTTGAAAATTTGCTCATCGATAGACGTTGGAATTGTGATGCTGTGGTACGTTTTTTTCTCAGATTAGAATTTTCGGAGTTATTGGACTTTTAAAAATCGTATTCGGAGTGGACTTTTTTTACTCATATCTTGAAAACCTGCTAAGCAATCCAATAATTTCCACTTGGTATTAATTTCATTTTGAATGCACTAAATAGCTACTATAACGAAATATTAAAATAAGAAAAAAAATATTTTCGGACAAAAAACAAGAAAGGGGTTAGCCTTTCAAAAATTTGCAAAATTTAAAAAAAATAGATTTGTTTGGAAATTTGCTCATCGATAGACGTTGGAATTGTGATGCTGACGCTGTGGTACTTTTTTTTCTCACATTAGAATTTTCGGAGTTATTGGACTTTTAAAAATCGTATTCGGAGTGGACTTTTTTTACTCATATCTTGAAAACCTGCTAAGCAATCCAATAATTTCCACTTGGTATTAATTTCATTTTGAATGCACTAAATAGCTACTATAACGAAATATCAAAATAAGAAAAAAAATATTTTCGGACAAAAAACAAGAAAGGGTCATATCTTGAAAACCTGCTAAGCAATCCAATAATTTCCACTTGGTATTAATTTCATTTTGAATGCACTAAATAGCTACTATAACGAAATATCAAAATAAGAAAAAAAATATTTTCGCACAAAAAACAAGAAAGGGGTTAGCTTTTCAAAAATTTGCAAAATTTAAAAAAAATAGATTTGTTTGAAAATTTGCTCATCGATAGACGTTGGAATTGTGATGCTGACGCTGTGGTACTTTTTTTTCTCACATTAGAATTTTCGGAGTTATTGGACTTTTAAAAATCGTATTCGGAGTGGACTTTTTTTGCTCATATCTTGAAAACCTGCTAAGCAATCCAATAATTTCCACTTGGTATTAATTTCATTTTGAATGCACTAAATAGCTACTATAACGAAATATCAAAATAAGAAAAAAAATATTTTCGGACAAAAAACAAAAAATTTGCAAAATTTAAAAAAAATAGATTTGTTTGAAAATTTGCTCATCGATAGACGTTGGAATTGTGATGCTGACGCTGTGGTACTTTTTTTTCTCAGATTAGAATTTTCGGAGTTATTGGACTTTTAAAAATCGTATTCGGAGTGGACTTTTTTTACTCATATCTTGAAAACCTGCTAAGCAATCCAATAATTTCCACTTGGTATTAATTTCATTTTGAATGCACTAAATAGCTACTATAACGAAATATCAAAATAAGAAAAAAAATATTTTCGGACAAAAAACAAGAAAGGGGTTAGCCTTTCAAAAATTTGCAAAATTTAAAAAAAATAGATTTGTTTGAAAATTTGCTCATCGATAGACGTTGGAATTGTGATGCTGACGCTGTGGTACTTTTTTTTCTCACATTAGAATTTTCGGAGTTATTGGACTTTTAAAAATCGTATTCGGAGTGGACTTTTTTTACTCATATCTTGAAAACCTGCTAAGCAATCCAATAATTTCCACTTGGTATTAATTTCATTTTGAATGCACTAAATAGCTACTATAACGAAATATCAAAATAAGAAAAAAAATATTTTCGGACAAAAAACAAGAAAGGGGTTAGCCTTTCAAAAATTTGCAAAATTTAAAAAAAATAGATTTGTTTGGAAATTTGCTCATCGATAGATGTTGGAATTGTGATGCTGACGCTGTGGTACTTTTTTTTCTCAGATTAGAATTTTCGGAGTTATTGGACTTTTAAAAATCGTATTCGGAGTGGACTTTTTTACTCATATCTTGAAAACCTGCTAAGCAATCCAATAATTTCCACTTGATATTAATTTCATTTTGAATGCACTAAATAGCTACTATAACGAAATATTAAAATAAGAAAAAAAATATTTTCGGACAAAAAACAAGAAAGGGGTTAGCCTTTCAAAAATTTGCAAAATTTAAAAAAAATAGATTTGTTTGAAAATTTGCTCATCGATAGACGTTGGAATTGTGATGCTGACGCTGTGGTACTTTTTTTCTCACATTAGAATTTTCGGAGTTATTGGACTTTTAAAAATCGTATTCGGAGTGGACTTTTTTACTCATATCTTGAAAACCTGCTAAGCAATCCAATAATTTCCACTTGGTATTAATTTCATTTTGAATGCACTAAATAGCTACTATAACGAAATATTAAAATAAGAAAAAAAATATTTTCGGACAAAAAACAAGAAAGGACTTTTTTGGACTTTTTTTACTCATATCTTGAAAACCTGCTAAGCAATCCAATAATTTCCACTTGGTATTAATTTCATTTTGAATGCACTAAATAGCTACTATAACGAAATATCAAAATAAGAAAAAAAATATTTTCGGACAAAAAACAAGAAAGGGGTTAGCCTTTCAAAAATTTGCAAAATTTAAAAAAAATAGATTTGTTTGGAAATTTGCTCATCGATAGATGTTGGAATTGTGATGCTGACGCTGTGGTACTTTTTTTTCTCAGATTAGAATTTTCGGAGTTATTGGACTTTTAAAAATCGTATTCGGAGTGGACTTTTTTACTCATATCTTGAAAACCTGCTAAGCAATCCAATAATTTCCACTTGGTATTAATTTCATTTTGAATGCACTAAATAGCTACTATAACGAAATATCAAAATAAGAAAAAAAATATTTTCGGACAAAAAACAAGAAAGGGGTTAGCCTTTCAAAAATTTGCAAAATTTAAAAAAAATAGATTTGTTTGAAAATTTGCTCATCGATAGACGTTGGAATTGTGATGCTGACGCTGTGGTACTTTTTTTTCTCAGATTAGAATTTTCGGAGTTATTGGACTTTTAAAAATCGTATTCGGAGTGGACTTTTTTTGCTCATATCTTGAAAACCTGCTAAGCAATCCAATAATTTCCACTTGGTATTAATTTCATTTTGAATGCACTAAATAGCTACTATAACGAAATATCAAAATAAGAAAAAAAATATTTTCGGACAAAAAACAAGAAAGGGGTTAGCCTTTCAAAAATTTGCAAAATTTAAAAAAAAAATAGATTTGTTTGAAACCCCAAGAAAGGGGTTAGCCTTTCAAAAATTTGCAAAATTTAAAAAAAATAGATTTGTTTGAAAATTTGCTCATCGATAGACGTTGGAATTGTGATGCTGACGCTGTGGTACTTTTTTTCTCACATTAGAATTTTCGGAGTTATTGGACTTTTAAAAATCGTATTCGGAGTGGACTTTTTTACTCATATCTTGAAAACCTGCTAAGCAATCCAATAATTTCCACTTGGTATTAATTTCATTTTGAATGCACTAAATAGCTACTATAACGAAATATCAAAATAAGAAAAAAAATATTTTCGGACAAAAAACAAGAAAGGGGTTAGCCTTTCAAAAATTTGCAAAATTTAAAAAAAAATAGATTTGTTTGAAAATTTGCTCATCGATAGACGTTGGAATTGTGATGCTGACGCTGTGGTACTTTTTTTTCTCACATTAGAATTTTCGGAGTTATTGGACTTTTAAAAATCGTATTCGGAGTGGACTTTTTTTACTCATATCTTGAAAACCTGCTAAGCAATCCAATAATTTCCACTTGGTATTAATTTCATTTTGAATGCACTAAATAGCTACTATAACGAAATATCAAAATAAGAAAAAAAATATTTTCGGACAAAAAACAAAAAATTTGCAAAATTTAAAAAAAATAGATTTGTTTGAAAATTTGCTCATCGATAGACGTTGGAATTGTGATGCTGACGCTGTGGTACTTTTTTTCTCACATTAGAATTTTCGGAGTTATTGGACTTTTAAAAATCGTATTCGGAGTGGACTTTTTTACTCATATCTTGAAAACCTGCTAAGCAATCCAATAATTTCCACTTGGTATTAATTTCATTTTGAATGCACTAAATAGCTACTATAACGAAATATCAAAATAAGAAAAAAAATATTTTCGGACAAAAAACAAGAAAGGACTTTTTTGACTTTTTTTACTCATATCTTGAAAACCTGCTAAGCAATCCAATAATTTCCACTTGGTATTAATTTCATTTTGAATGCACTAAATAGCTACTATAACGAAATATCAAAATAAGAAAAAAAATATTTTCGGACAAAAAACAAGAAAGGGGTTAATTTAAAAAAAATAGATTTGTTTGAAAATTTGCTCATCGATAGACGTTGGAATTGTGATGCTGACGCTGTGGTGCTTTTTTTCTCACATTAGAATTTTCGGAGTTATTGGACTTTTAAAAATCGTATTCGGAGTGGACTTTTTTACTCATATCTTGAAAACCTGCTAAGCAATCCAATAATTTCCACTTGGTATTAATTTCATTTTGAATGCACTAAATAGCTACTATAACGAAATATCAAAATAAGAAAAAAAATATTTTCGGACAAAAAACAAGAAAGGACTTTTTTGACTTTTTTTACTAATATCTTGAAAACCTGCTAAGCAATCCAATAATTTCCACTTGGTATTAATTTCATTTTGAATGCACTAAATAGCTACTATAACGAAATATCAAAATAAGAAAAAAAATATTTTCGGACAAAAAACAAGAAAGGGGTTAGCCTTTCAAAAATTTGCAAAATTTAAAAAAAAAATAGATTTGTTTGAAACCCCAAGAAAGGGGTTAGCCTTTCAAAAATTTGCAAAATTTAAAAAAAATAGATTTGTTTGAAAATTTGCTCATCGATAGACGTTGGAATTGTGATGCTGACGCTGTGGTACTTTTTTTCTCACATTAGAATTTTCGGAGTTATTGGACTTTTAAAAATCGTATTCGGAGTGGACTTTTTTACTCATATCTTGAAAACCTGCTAAGCAATCCAATAATTTCCACTTGGTATTAATTTCATTTTGAATGCACTAAATAGCTACTATAACGAAATATCAAAATAAGAAAAAAAATATTTTCGGACAAAAAACAAGAAAGGGGTTAGCCTTTCAAAAATTTGCAAAATTTAAAAAAAAATAGATTTGTTTGAAAATTTGCTCATCGATAGACGTTGGAATTGTGATGCTGACGCTGTGGTACTTTTTTTTCTCACATTAGAATTTTCGGAGTTATTGGACTTTTAAAAATCGTATTCGGAGTGGACTTTTTTTACTCATATCTTGAAAACCTGCTAAGCAATCCAATAATTTCCACTTGGTATTAATTTCATTTTGAATGCACTAAATAGCTACTATAACGAAATATCAAAATAAGAAAAAAAATATTTTCGGACAAAAAACAAAAAATTTGCAAAATTTAAAAAAAATAGATTTGTTTGAAAATTTGCTCATCGATAGACGTTGGAATTGTGATGCTGACGCTGTGGTACTTTTTTTCTCACATTAGAATTTTCGGAGTTATTGGACTTTTAAAAATCGTATTCGGAGTGGACTTTTTTACTCATATCTTGAAAACCTGCTAAGCAATCCAATAATTTCCACTTGGTATTAATTTCATTTTGAATGCACTAAATAGCTACTATAACGAAATATCAAAATAAGAAAAAAAATATTTTCGGACAAAAAACAAGAAAGGACTTTTTTGACTTTTTTTACTCATATCTTGAAAACCTGCTAAGCAATCCAATAATTTCCACTTGGTATTAATTTCATTTTGAATGCACTAAATAGCTACTATAACGAAATATCAAAATAAGAAAAAAAATATTTTCGGACAAAAAACAAGAAAGGGGTTAGCCTTTCAAAAATTTGCAAAATTTAAAAAAAATAGATTTGTTTGAAACCCCAAGAAAGAGGTTAGCCTTTCAAAAATTTGCAAAATTTAAAAAAAATAGATTTGTTTGAAAATTTGCTCATCGATAGACGTTGGAATTGTGATGCTGACGCTGTGGTACTTTTTTTTCTCACATTAGAATTTTCGGAGTTATTGGACTTTTAAAAATCGTATTCGGAGTGGACTTTTTTACTCATATCTTGAAAACCTGCTAAGCAATCCAATAATTTCCACTTGGTATTAATTTCATTTTGAATGCACTAAATAGCTACTATAACGAAATATCAAAATAAGAAAAAAAATATTTTCGGACAAAAAACAAGAAAGGGGTTAGCTTTCAAAAATTTGCAAAATTTAAAAAAAATAGATTTGTTTGAAAATTTGCTCATCGATAGACGTTGGAATTGTGATGCTGACGCTGTGGTACTTTTTTTTCTCACATTAGAATTTTCGGAGTTATTGGACTTTTAAAAATCGTATTCGGAGTGGACTTTTTTACTCATATCTTGAAAACCTGATAAGCAATCCAATAATTTCCACTTGGTATTAATTTCATTTTGAATGCACTAAATAGCTACTATAACGAAATATTAAAATAAGAAAAAAAATATTTTCGGACAAAAAACAAGAAAGGGGTTATAGCCTTTCAAAAATTTGCAAAATTTAAAAAAAATAGATTTGTTTGAAAATTTGCTCATCGATAGACGTTGGAATTGTGATGCTGACGCTGTGGTACTTTTTTTTTCTCACATTAGAATTTTCGGAGTTATTGGACTTTTAAAAATCATATTCGGAGTGGACTTTTTATGCTCATATCTTGAAGACCTGCTAAGCAATCCAAAAATTTACACTTGGTATTAATTTAATTTTGAATGCACTAAATAGCTACTATAACGAAATATCAAAATAAGAAAAAAAATATTTTCGGACAAAAAACAAGAAAGGGCCTTTCAAAAATTTGCAAAATTTAAAAAAAATAGATTTGTTTGAAAATTTGCTCATCGATAGACGTGGGAATTGTGATGCTGACGCTGTGGTACTTTTTTTCTCACTTTAGAATTTTCGGAGTTATTGGACTTTTAAAAATCGTATTCGGAGTGGACTTTTTTACTCATATCTTGAAAACCTGCTAAGCAATCCAATAATTTCCACTTGGTATGAATGCACTAAATAGCTACTATAACGAAATATCAAAATAAGAAAAAAAATATTTTTGGACAAAAAACAAGAAAGGGGTTTGCCTTTCAGAAATTTGCAAAATTTAAAAAAAATAGATTTGTTTGAAAATTTGCTCATCGATAGACGTTGGAATTGTGATGCTGACACTGTGGTACTTTTTTTCTCACTTTAGAATTTTCGGAGTTATTGGACTTTTAAAAATCGTATTCGGAGTGGACTTTTTTACTCATATCTTGAAAACCTGCTAAGCAATCCAATAATTTCCACTTGGTATTAATTTCATTTTGAATGCACTAAATAGCTACTATAACGAAATATCAAAATAAGAAAAAAAATATTTTCGGATACTTTTTTTTCTCACTTTAGAATTTTCGGAGTTATTGGACTTTTAAAAATCGTATTCGGAGTGGACTTTTTTACTCATATCTTGAAAACCTGCTAAGCAATCCAATAATTTCCACTTGGTATTAATTTCATTTTGAATGCACTAAATAGCTACTATAACGAAATATCAAAATAAGAAAACAAATATTTTCGGACAAAAAACAAGAAATGGGTTAGCCTTTCAAAAATTTGCAAAATTTAAACTTTTTCTCTCACATTAGAATTTTCGGAGTTATTGGACTTTTAAAAATCGTATTCGGAGTGGATTTTTTTTACTCATATCTTGAAAACCTGCTAAGCAATCCAATAATTTCCACTTGGTATTAATTTGATTTTGAATGCACTAAATAGCTACTATAACGAAATATCAAAATAAGAAAAAAAATATTTTTGGACAAAAAACAAGAAATTTGCAAAATTTAAAAAAAATAGATTTGTTTGAAAATTTGCTCATCGATAGACGTTGGAATTGTGATGCTGACGCTGTGATACTTTTTTTTCTCACATTAGAATTTTCGGAGTTATTGGACTTTTAAAAATCGTATTCGGAGTGGACTTTTTTTACTCATATCTTGAAAACCTGCTAAGCAATCCAATAATTTCCACTTGGTATTAATTTAATTTTGAATGCACTAAATAGCTACTATAAGGAAATATCAAAATAAGAAAAAAAATATTTTTGGACAAAAAACAAGAAATTTGCAAAATTTAAAAAAAATAGATTTGTTTGAAAATTTGCTCATCGATAGACGTTGGAATTGTGATGCTGACGCTGTGATACTTTTTTTTCTCACATTAGAATTTTCGGAGTTATTGGACTTTTAAAAATCGTATTCGGAGTGGACTTTTTTTGCTCATATCTTGAAAACCTGCTAAGCAATCCAATAATTTCCACTTGGTATTAATTTCATTTTGAATGCACTAAATAGTGAAGGCTCGCTAATCCGAAGCATCTTTAATCCGAATATCCAGTAATCCGAACTGCAATTTCAAGTGCATTAGAGATTCTACAGTCCGAATTGGTTGCAACTCTTTAATCCGAATTGATTGTTTTGTTTCTTTTTTATTTAATTTTTGTCAATAACAAACAATAACCCATGGTTTCCAAAGAAAAAGTGCCGCTAGAACTTGTGGTGAATGCTGTTTTTACAGAAATGTATGATTGCGTGTATGTCATATTGACTCTGTTAGCTCATCTCTTAGTGAAATAATTCTCTAACACACTGTCCCTGCATCAAATGGGTCGAAGAGAATGATGTCAGTACGGAGAATATTCTGGTGCTTAAAGATCTAAAATCTCGGCAACAGAAAAATCATTGACGAATGTTCGTCAATCAAACCTTACTGACTTTTTCAAGAAAGCATGTTAAGTGTTTGTACTATTTATAGTTTTATTTAAATACAATTAAATTGAATTGCACTTTTGTCACGAAGACTATTTAATTTTCATTAAAAAAACACTTTTTTTAACACATAATCTATTTTTCATATACATGTACTATGTATCTTAATTTGTTTTAAATAAATGGAAGACATTCCTATTAAAAAAAATATTGATTTTTTAGTCCTGTAATCCGAATTTTTCGATAATCCGAATCAGGGTCTGCAATCAATTATTCGGATTAGCGAAACTTCACTGTATTTGTAATTGTAGTTGTTTTGGTATTAGTTGGTGAAATATTGGAACTAAGACATCTCCAATTTTGTGAAAACTTCATTTGCTGAACACAATTTCTTTCAAAATACCTTCTGTCTTAAAAATTAAAGCATCGTCTTCTTCAGATTGAATTCCGCTAAACATGAGCAGAATTTAATCATATGCAATTTTTTCAAAAAAAACTGAGAAAACCCCAGTTTTCTGACCTCTATTTCTCCCAATCTATTTGTTCAACATAAAAAATGAAAACATCGTCTACTTCAGATTGAGTTCCGCTAAGCATGAGGTGAATTCCATCGAAATCTATTTTTTCAAAAAAATCCAAAATTTTGATGGATTTTTTTTGGCAAAAATATTTTTTTTCTAATTTCTAAATCTTTTTCATATCCATGTATTCTGCCTTTAAAATGATATAATAGTAACCAAATATAATTTATATAAGATATGTCATTACAGATTAAAGGTAAAAAAAAACTAATTTTGAGAGTGCCCCCTCACCGTGAAAATGGTCATACCATACAACTGTCAATTAACAGAGGACATTGTATTTCATATACCGATGAAAGAAGATCTCACAAGTGTAATCGCCCTAATCTGCATGCTCAACAAGGGAATTTCAGAAATAATTGTAAGAGCGATATCCAGCTCAGAAAAATCCGGATTCAGGCCTCTCAAATTCACTAAAAACCACATAGCCTCCGTGTTATTGTCGAATAATCTGTAGAATGGCGGACACCCCTCTACCTTTGTTTTATTGACTTCGAAAAGGCCTTTAAACCATAACGTCATATGGAGGTCACATCGTAAAAGCTTCAGGAAAAAAAAAATGTGTCATGAAAACGTCAAGTGTAGTGTAAAACACGGAAAAACTTGATTATGATGTCCTACTGCCGCATCCATATCTCCACTTTTTTTTAATTAGAACTCGATTCTATTCTGAAAATAACTATAAAAAACGGTGATGACATCACATGGGTACTACATTTTTTCGGACTATATAGATGATGAACATGCATCAAACCTAGGCGCCAAATCAAAAGTAAAAGAGGCGTCCAGCCTGAAAATAATCATTGCAAAATCTAAAAAGTGTTAATTCATCGATCACTGAACTATTTACAATAAGAAATTATCAGATAGATGATGTCAACCAATTTTCTACCTTGGCGGCATCATTTCCAAAAGTGGCGGTCAACCTGAATGGAAACCACAAAAATCTGTCCGGATATAGATGTGCGGAGGTGCTATCAATCAGCCAAATTTGCTTGTGAAAAAACCTCATTGCGGTCATAACTGGTCACTGGCATCAGGGCTCATATGATCAGAAACTGCGTATCCCAACGACTTCTTTAGAAGTTGCAACGATGGAGAGGAGGAGGAGTTTTTATAAAATGTAGAAGACAAAATCTGTCTCTCTAAAGTTTATGTGGGCAGTATTCACGATTTCATTATGACAACTGGTCGGCAGAAGAAAGGCGACCAGAACCACCAAACCTAAGATAAATTGTTTGTCAAAGAATACACGGTATCATAACGTGACTTCCTAAGGGACCCAAGAGAGATATGTTTCGGACAGCTGTACAATTAATCTAACCTACGTAGAAAGGCTACCAAATTCCAGTACAAATTCCGTTTCCATAATCAATTTAAGCAAATATCAAACAGACAGCCTTTATCGAGATTATATATATATTATCACGGTATTTGGTCTCACGAACTAGTAAATCCTAGTACAAAACGAACTAGAAAAGCAAAACACAGACCAAGACCAACAGCAGGTTGTGGAGCCAACCTAAGTAACTAAGAGATGGAATAATTTTACTCTAAGATTTTCTGAAAATTATGACAATATGGAATATTTGATAAGGTTCTTGTAAGAACCTATTTACCTGTCAGATTTCGGACAATTTAAGCATTGTTTATTATTCAAAGGAAATGGAAAAAAGATATATTTGTAACTCAAGTTATATTCCGTTGGTCTAATAATTCCACTACATACCAGTTACCACGGCGCAGTTTGTGCTACGTAAACAATTCGAATTTTTTTTACAAGTTCTTTAATTTACAGAATAAAACACTACTATTTTCCACGAAATGTAATTTTGAATCTGTGTATGACGTCTGCGGCCTCACATATACACCGATGTGTGTACGGATGTATTGCTAGCCAGACATTCGAAGAAGGATACAACCGACAGTGAAACAAATGTGCATAAAACGAGTGTTAAACAATTTATGTAACACCAGCGGACATATTTTAAAGCTTTTGCTAAAATTGCCTTTTTAGCGACAAATACAAACACTGCACTTTCTGAGTTTGTCATCGTGCTCCAGAGCGCGTCCTGTCTCGCCGAACAAACACCAACCAACGGCTATTTTTTGTTTGTCCTCTGCCAGCCAAATGTGGAGGTGCATAATGTTTATTACATTCACATACTCTCGGACAACTTGGCCAAGATACGAGTACACTTCTTCTATCTCTGAGCCAACCAAAACAGAAGAAAAGGAGACCAAAAAATAATTTGCCTTATTTTATTTAGATGCTGCAGCAGGCAGTTGTCCACTGCATTGGCGGACTGAATGACTGAGACTGCTCCTGCTGCTGCTGAAAGCCAAAAAGGTGACCCGATGTTTATGTGACATGTTTCTGTTTCGACGATCTGCGCGGCAGGCATTTCAGTCCGTCCATACGGCTTGAGCTAGAGCTGCGTCTTGCCTCATCGTTGTCGTCTCTTTTTTTTTCACTGTGGCCCCGGTAACAGCAAAAAATGTGAGCTGTTAAATAAAGATATCACGTTAAATTACGAGTTAAATTTTTGAAAATGTGGTACGTACACTTTTTTATTGCATGTTAAGTGTATGTTTTAGTTGTGTTTCCATTTTCAATTTTATTGTTGCTGTTATTTGTCGCTACACCACCAAGGAATTCAGCAGAGATCTGCATTTTTTTTTCTCACTCCCTCTCTTTTTGTATGTCCAGGATTATTTCTTGGTTACAAGCGTGGAACTGAAAATTTGTAAGAATTTGGCCAATATCCTATTTTCATAAAACCTTGTAAATGTCAATTGTAGCCTTCTAGAAGATTTTGTTTTCTAAATTGAGGATTTCAGTTAATTTTTTTTTCATCCATATAGGAGCAACGAAAAAATTTTAGTGTTGCCAACTTTCGAGATATTCTAGCTTTATTTTCCTACAAGCGCACAGTAGTTCATAGGAACATTTATTATTTTTGTAAAAATACTTTCATAATTTCTATGAAAGTTTTCCAAATTTCTATGAAAGTTTTCAAAATTTCTATAGAGTGTGTTTTAGATTTGGAAGCAGCCCTTCTCCAGATTAGGGGCCGAAGAATCCTGTGAAGAAAACAACTCACCACCAACCAGATGAGGTGAAATCATCAATTGGCTGGCTTAGGAATATAATTTCAGATGCAGAGGGAATACCGGCTGAGTTTATAAGACATGAGGAGATGGGCTGATAAAGTGCTAGTCTGCACCATCTGGGATAATGAAAGCCTGCCTGATACGATTCACAAGAAACAAGACAGACTCGTTGTCACCAACTACCGTATAATAAGTGCCTTATACGTCACATATAAGATAGTATCTTACCTTTTTATTGAAAATATTGACGCCCAAAATGGATGAACCGAATCAGGCCGAAGAAATCAACTATCGACCACATATACACATCGGTACTCAGATTGGAGAAAAATTGTTTGAAACCAAGTCTAGGTTTGAGATCGTGTATGCCTGTGTAAAATGACTAAGTGATAGCAGATCCACAGGAAAACTAGGAAGCGACCTCTCCGAATCCTTCACTACTTCAAGACTTCATAGACAGAGTGACAGCATACCGTGCAATACCTTGAATTTTGTGGTGGTAAACGTATTGAACAAGCTAATAGGTCAAGAAATTCCACCTCTAGATGGTCGCAAATATAGAGCTAGATGAAGCTGTTGTTTTTAACGATACGGCCGAGAAATCGGCGAAGATGGGTGTGATGGTCAACGAGGACAAGACAAAAAATAGTCTTTCAACAGCAGGGAAAGTGTCAGGATGACAGAATGATGCAAGAGTAGAGGCTGGCAGTTGCAGCGTCGAGATACATTGAGAATTTGTCCATCTTGGCTCACCCATAAGCAGAAAGAATGAATTTAAATTAAAAAACAGGATTGTGCTGGCAAATATATGCTACTTTGGGCTAAGTAAACACATCAAGGGCAGAGCCCTCTCTCGGTGAACTAAAATCGTATTGTTGAAACATGGATACTTGACTGGATGACTCTGGACTGTACTGCCCTCCTAAGAAAGAAAGTCACATCTCGCCGTTGGTATTTCTGAGATATTCAGTTTGTACGATTCTCAAAATTAAATATTTTTGAAACATTTGCAAAATGATTTTAAAACATATTACAGTTGAAATCAGTCTGATAAGCTTAGCACACGAATCAGAATCTCATTCACGGTTCCGAATCTGGCCTTATATCAATTTTGAAAATTTTGCGCTTCTGGCTTTCTTTCTTAGGACGGCTGAGTTGGCGTCGAAGGAATTTTTCAAAATTTCTCCATCTAAAGGTATATACCGGCACGTATGTAAAGCCCATTAATGTTAAACGATTACGTCGGCTTGGTCATATCGGTCGAATGAATCCAATCGCTTCAGACAGAAAGGCGGTGGACGACAACTACCTGAAAATCTTTGGAAAAAGCACGCACAAGACTGAAGTGTTGATAAATCATTTACTCAGCAGTATAACCACCAAATCAAGTTGTCCAGCCGACTTAAGTAAGAAAAAATAGCAAATCACAGTTGAAATGTGTATCATCGAAAGTGTGTAACTAAAGAAATCTATTCTAAGACGAAATTTCCTCCCACATTGCAACACTAATTAATGCCATATCGATGGTAAATATATTTTAATAGATTCCTAATATTATTCCGGCAAATACCGGAAGCCTATAATTCAAACGGCTTTAATTGATGCGCGTGCGTGGAACATATTCCGAACAGTAAAAAAAAAACTATCTATTAATAGAAAACTTTCTTCATTCACAAAACAAGAGACATCATTTCATTCATCCCCTTCGATTTTAGTTTACTATGATTACACCGAATGAAACTGAAGAAATAAAATAAAATATTCAATGACTGTCGGCTAAATGCAAATACTTACAGCAAGAATATGTAAATCACCCCAAGAAACAGGCCAGTCGGAAGGCACACACACACACGGAAGTTCAATCACCCACGAAACACCCTTTAATTCACAATAAAATGTGAAGTTTTATTACCCAACAACTTGTGCTACATTTGAAAGTAGTGTTCTTCATTAGCATCGCATGTGATCAATAACTTTGTCGATTTATCCCGATTTGGACAAATTAAAAGCAAGAATTTCAATGAACACGGTCTTCCATCACATTTGACAAATGCACACACTTCACTGTTGGGAAGTTGGTTCGCTGTTCATGGGCTGTTTGTTGTTGTTTGTCTGAGCCATGTTGAGCGTCATGTGTGGCTTTTGTCTTCTTCCAGCCGTTTTACCAACATTTATAAAACAATTTGTTTATCACCTCAGCAAAAGCATTAGCAGCGTTAACACCTTTTTCAACGCTTGTACTAATTAATTTTCAACCAAAAAAAAAAAATATTCAAAAAAGAAAAGGAAAACCACTGTCATTACCTGTTGAAGTCTATGATGGTGAGTCGGTGTGTGCGTGTATTTGGGAAGAGTGAGAGGAAAAAATCATCATCATCAAAAATCGACATGAAGAAAGCATTTCACTTGGAATGTTTGGACTGGGGCAATGAAATATTATATAGACTTTATGACTGGAAAACACCCAAAATCATGTAAAGTTACATTGAGGCAATGTACAACTCTGTGAGCTGAGCAGCGTATTCCATCCATCTTGTAGTTGCCTCGTTCGGTGCAGCAGTCAATGATGATGGTGTATTATTTTTTTTTTGTTTTTGTCAAGTTACCGGAAAAAACACTCAGGAGACGAAACATAACAAACTCAACACATTTTCACTTTGATGCCTTTTCATGTGGATGGCGCAAACAGCAGTAAGGTAGTTTACTTAGTATACCCTACAATCGGTATACCCTGCAACAAAAAAACGGTGTCTGGAAACTAAAAATTTTTTTCTTGTTTCCAAATACCAGCAAAAAACAATTTAATTGAAATTTTTTTTTTAAATTTTTAAAATTTGTTATTCCTTCGAAAGCATTTTTTTTAAACAACACAATATAGTAAACTATAGGTAATAATGTGTTCTAACGATATTGAGAACATGCTCTATGTAAAAAGACGATGGTTTAAGTACGGTGGGGAAAAATTTAACAAAAATTAAAAACAACTGCTAGTATTGACGGAACAAGTTTCTGGTCTCGGATCAGGCGAAATAGCCAGATAACACTTCCATTTTACGCTCCATAAAACCTGGTCGCCCACAATTTAAAAACTGGTCATCAGATAGAATATGAGAAGACAAATCTCTCTACATATATGTAGGTGTTGCGGTATAGAACAAACATATTTTATATGTGTTTTATTTACGTTTACTTTTGAAAACGCTAAATGGATAACCCTTTATAATTAAAACACTATTTCGTGTAGAGTAAACTAAAATCGTTGCAGACGACCACCAAATTTCCCTATGTATTCCACTTCTGGCTAAATTTGCTGCAATAGTCATCCTCACAGCAAGCTCGGTGTGTGCGTGTGTGAACGCGTCTGTATCCAACCCATTTGTAAACATCCCAAAACTAAAGTGTAGGCTTTGGCAACACCTTCCTCGCATTGGAAGAGACGACGAATTGGAAGAAGGTTGGCGGTATTGAATGAAAATTTCGTGCTCCATTGTTGTTGATGTTGGCTGGCAGGCTGGTTGGTTGGTTGGTGTATTTGAAATAATTGATTACATTACAGTTACTTTTGTTTGGTGTTGTAGAGCGTTAAATGAAACCTAAATGCATTTTTAAAGAAATTAGAATTTCCTTGTAAAGAAACGCGAAATAAAAACCAAACAGCGACAATAGCAAGAGGGAGAGCCTAAAAAAGCTCATGTGTTTATAAGTCACACCACAGGAGGGCTGTGCCGCTAAAAGGGTAGCATATGAATACAAAGGCATGATAGAATGAGCAAGAAACTCGCATAACCAACTGCTGTTGGAGGCAAGTTGAATTCCGTAATTGTGTCGTTAACCGAAATAGTTTTCCTGAAAGATGGATGATTTTGTGAAAGAGATTTAAATTCGAAGTGAATTTAATGTTATGGGGCATGTTGCTTGATAGACTTATAAAGCGGGACTGGTTTAGTTAGGTTAGTGTGACATTCTGAAAACCAACTCGCTTCGACTATGAAGTCCATTGTGATATTACGGAAGTTATCAGAAATCGTATCCCTAGTTCCTTTCGTTGAGCAAACCTGAGCGCCTCAAAATCTCCCGAGTTGGCCAATATCAAAATAAACCACAGCGCCTCGATCCTAGTATTGATCCCGGTTTGCAGGGGCAAGTGCTGATGTAATTTTTATGAACTCCTCTTTATCCCCACGTTTTATGGTTTTTGGGAAAACGAATCGAAACAGCTTTATATGGTTTTCTTTTAACACTCCCACATATTAATTATACCCTCACCCTACGGGTAGGAGGGTATATATCATTAGATACGACTCAAAAGTGTAACACATAGAAATATTCACATTACACCGCAGGTGTCTTTGAACCAAATTCGATTCATGACTTTCTAAATCGTTTGATCCACACACGATAACTTTCGAAAGTGTTAAAAAATCACTCTGAAATTTCGCATTGCTTAATATTTTCCCAAAACTGATTGTGGGATTGCATATGGGGTATATGGCCACACCCCTTCGGGTACCTCCCACACAAATCGTCTATTTCGCCCACTTTAGAAATCCTGTAATAATATCGGTACGCCCAGTTCGATCTTGGCCAAATTTTTTTGTTTTGGACAAAAACTTGGAAGTCGGGCAACTCCCTCTCTGGTACCTCCCATACAAATGTACCATTCCACCCACTTTAGAAATCGTTTAATAAGTTCTACGCTCTATGCGATCAAATTCCATATTTTCTAAATCTATAAACATGTGAAGCTATCCAGAATAAATTGGAGTGTATACAAATGCACCATCCCGCTCACTTTAGAAATCGTGTAGTTATATAAATTCCCTCAACGAATCTTTCCGAAATTCTATATTTAGTAAAGTTTTAACCACATGCAATTTTCGATAGAAAACTCTGCTTTATATTCCGCCCTTGTTGTAAAAATACAATATTATTCTATAACATTCGGTATTTTGAAGTTGCTATTATGATATTTCATCAGATGTTACATCCAATGGTGGTAGCCACGCTCAATTTGTACTTTCCGATTCTTTGGAAAATTAGACTTGTATGTTTTTACTGAAGGTGAAAAGGTCGTTCTACCCGACTGCAACTTTTTCACTCGTTTTATTTATAGGAAGCTTTGTGGAAAGCATATTACTACCATCCCCAACTTCGTTAACTTTATCTAACTCCCACAATTGTATCACCCCAATGGCATGTACCCTTTACTGTGTGAATGAGTGCGTTTTCAATCGTTAAAGTATCATCTATTAATCAATCAAGTGCACTGCAATGCAATTTATTTTATGTCTATTTTCTTTCATTTGAACATTATTCGATTATAATTTCTTAACTTAAAATGCAATTAATCTTCGCTCAATACCAGCAACGTTGGGCATGAGCACAAATTCTCATACATCCACACAGTCTGACAGGCAGACCGATCGACAGACTACTTCTTGTAGGTCTTAGAAGTTGAAGGCTTGCTTGGGTGGTACCGAACACCGAAGAAAAAAGAGAAATTTTACTTTTTCACAAACAATGGGCGTTTGTCAAAATACAAATTATAAATACTTGTACAACAATACAAATGATACAATGTCTTGATAGATCATTCATTGAACACGAATGGAAAGGGACACCAGTGAGGTTGAGATAGAGAGGGACGATGAGGGTTTAGAACATGGCTTTAATGGAGTATTTAGGTCACATAAGTTTTTATTTGTAGCAGGAGACATCATCCGGGGATTAATGACAGGAAGACTCCCGACTGACACAGCCTGCAGTGTGTATCGTGTCATTTCCGAATGCAGAAGTGTCTTTGAGGTTATTGTCATCCTTTCGTGACCAGTTGAATTAACAACGTTCGGATTTTAATTGGGACAAAATCTTCTCCAAATTGAAATATCGTTCTCACAATGTTTCCAAAATCCCACCTGATTTACTTTTGTGGAAACTCTTGAGTCAGATGGAACTTTAGACGATCTATTTGATTACTCTCCAGCAGATCACGCTTTATCTATATTTATAAAAGAGAATGCCGTCCGTGTGAACACGCATAACTTTATAACGGATCGTCCGATTTTTACGATTTTGGGCTTGATGAATTCGTGTTGGCCCAAGGAAGGACATAGGATGTAAAATCCTGGAAGATTGTACAATGGCTCACAAACGCACATTGGAAGCTTTAAATCGCACATTGAAAGATTTACGGAATGACACACGACATTTCGGTGGCGCATTGATTTTGTTGTCAGGCGATTTTCGTCAAACGTTGCCTGTCATTCCAAGATCAACTCCAGCAGATGAATTGAACGCTTGCCTGAAGGCGTCGGCTTTATGGCAATACGTGAAGAAATTGCAGTTGAAAACGAACATGCGAGTTGCTTTACGAAGTGACCAGTCCGCTGAGGAGTTCTCTAGGCAATTGTTGGCGATGGGTAATGGCGTGATTCCAGTCGAATTAGTTACCGGCTTAATTGAATTTCCACAGAATTTTTGCAGCATTACAACTACGCCGGAAGAGCTGATTATGAAGGTTTTTCCGAATATCGCGCAGAATTATGTTGACCATGATTGGCTGAGTGCACGAGCGATTTTGGCGCGAAAAACAAGGATGTCGATCATTTGAATTTCGTCATTCAAAATGATATCTCCGGTGAGTTGCATTCATACAAATCCGTCGACTCCGTGATGGATGAAAACGAAGTCACGAATTATCCGACAGAATTTTTGAATTCTCTGGATGTCCCGGGCTTGCCACCACACTTTTTGAAATTGAAAGTCGGTTCAATTATAATTTTGTTGCGTAATCTCAATGTACCAAAACTTTGTAATGATACGCGTTTGATTGTGAAGACACTCAAATCAAATGTCATTCAAGCGACGATTTTGAGGGGAAAATTCAAGGGCGAAGATGTTCTCATTCCGCGTCTTCAATTTCCGGTGCGTCTCGCCTTCGCTATGACAATTAATAAGGCGCAAGGACAATCGCTGGATGTTTGTGGAATCAATCTTGAGTTCCCATGTTTTTCACATGGTCAATTGTATGTGGCGTGCTCACGTGTCGGCAAACCTTCCGCTTTGTACGTGTACGCGCCAGAGAACAAAACGAAAAACGTTGTGTACCATAAAGCACTTCAGAGAAAAAGCGGAAGGTTGGCTGATAACTCAATCATTGCGGTTTGATTAAAGCACATCGTTATTCTTTTACTTTAGTTATTTCCACTGTATTTAACACAACTTTTTAATAAAGAATTTGAATTGACTGAGTTATATAAAGCAGCAAGTGCATGCTCGGAATTATTTTTTTCGTTGCATTAACGAATTTAAGCGGAACGAAGTTCGCCGGGTCAGCTAGTTTATTATAAAACGATTTTGATATTATTACACGAAATTTAAAGCGGACGTAATGAAAAATTTGGGTGGTGCTCAAAGGGGTGTGGCCATGTAGCACATATGCAATCCCATAAGTAATTTTGTAAAATATTAACTCATGCCAAAGCGAGGTAAACATCTTTCGAAAGTTAATGTACATACCGCCAGTTTTGTAAAATAAATATTTGCCAACAAGAGAGAGACAAATAAATATTTGCTAACAGAGGCAAACAAATATTTGCTAAGAGAGGCAAATAAATAATTGCAAAGAGAGACAAATATAAACAATAGATAATAATATAAATATTTGCCAGTAAAAAGGCAAATAAATATTTGAGAGAAAAAGGCAAATAAATATTTGACAATAAATGCAAATAAATATTTGACAAAAAAAAATATTTGCCAATAAAAAGCCAAATAAATATTTGCCAAAAAAGGCAAATAAACATTTGCCGAAAAAATTAAATAAATATTTGCCAAAAAAAAATTTGTCAAAAAAAGCAAATAAATATTTGACAAAAAAAGGCAAATAAATATTTGACAAAAATAGGCCAATAAATATTTGACAAAAAAAGGCAAATAAATATTTGTCAAAAAAGGCAAATAAATATTTGACAAAAATAGGTAAATAAATATTTATCAAAAAAACAGGCAAATAAATATTGGACAATAAATGCAAATAAATATTTGACAAAAAATGCTAATAAATATTTGACAAAAAAGGCAAATAAATATTTGACAAAAAAAGGCAAATAAATATTTATCAAAAAAACAGGCAAATAAATATTTGACAATAAATGCAAATAAATATTTATCAAAAAAACAGGCAAATAAATATTTGACAATAAATTCAAATAAATATTAGACAATAAATGCAAATAAATATTTGACAAAAAATAAAAAAAAAAATTTGCCAATTCAAAGCCAAATAAAGGTTTCTCATAAAAGGCAAATAAACATTTGCCAAAAAAAAGCCAAATTATTATTAGACAAAAAAGGCAAATTAATATTAGCCAAAAATGGCAAATAAACATTTGAACAAAAAAAGGAAAATTAATATTTTTCAATAAAGAGAGTCAAATATTTGTCTTGTGTGTTTATACTTGCAAAATTTGTATTTGCTGGCAAATAGTTTTTTATTTATCAACACTTAGTTTGCCCCTAAAAAATATTTGAACAAAAAAAGGAAAATTAATATTTTTCAATAAAGAGAGTCAAATATTTGTCTTGTGTGTTTATACTTGCAAAATTTGTATTTGCTGGCAAATAGTTTTTTATTTATCAACACTTAGTTTGCCCCTAAAAAATATTTGGAGTCCAGATAGTGATATTTCGACATTTGTCATTGTTTTTAGTAGCTCTTCGGGCTAAAGGCTAAATGTCCTGTCTCAATAGTAAAGACTGATTTCATGTATCTGGTGTGCACTTATTTAGTTAGTTGTTAATATGTTGGGGAATAATGGGCCTAGTGTTTCCAAACAGTTCCAAACACTCCATGACATATTCCAGATACAAATTTTAACAAACACAGATCAGTTAATTTTAGTACATTATTTATTATTTATAGAAACATCCCCAAGTTATTTACGAACTTCTGAAAATAATTTTCAATACAAATTTTATTATAATTACTTACATTTAAGTATATTTATTTGAGAATGTATATAACACTTCCTTGTAGAAAGCATCACATCCAAAGCTCTCAACATTTCGCCCGCCTTAGCAAATCTAGCACAATTTCATGATCTTAAAATTCTACATTAGCCTACTCTCAGCCTACTATAACCGACTATCCTATCCTATCCCAGTCCTGCCAAAAAAAAAAAAAAAAAAACAATGAAAAAAATTCACCAGTATACCTCATCATAATCCATTTTCCATATGGAGTTGAAGGGGAAACCACCAAGCACTATCATCGCAAAGGTCAATAAAAAAGAGTAAAAACTGAATTACACGTGACTCTGCCACATATGGAGGTGGAGGCGAGATGACGGTCCGTCCGTCGTTCCGTTCGCCATCTGTCAGTAGAGCATAAAACGGTATTCAGCGGCTATTGGAGATGGTGCCGTGGCTTCTTTCCAAGCAGATGATGACGATGATGCTGATGATCATGAAAATTCATGCGTTACCAAATATGGATGATCTATGGCAGAAAACCATATGGGTTCCCTTTGCTCGTGGTGGATTAGTACAATTGCAGCCAGTTGGTGCTTAACAGACATTTACCAGATATCGTTTTCCAGTGCTAAACATACGGCGCAAGTATGTGAGTTTCATCTAGAAAGCACAATAATTTTTAAACTTATGTTCATTGAAGTCAAGTTGATAATACGTTTCGAAAGAAAATGAGAAGAAGCACAAATAATAGACATTTTAAAGATTAGACTTTTGGAGGAGAGTTAACAGAATTGGATGCAGTTTTCCATAAAAAAAATTCTTTGCCGAGTTATAAAGAAATTTCCTAAGATTATGATTAACACATGATTAGCGCTTCTTGAGGAAAATGTTGGCGATTTCATTCAATTAACATCTCTGCCATAGTCACTAACATTCCAAAGTAAAATCGAAATTAGCACTTCTCGGCGAGGAGTAAATTAACATATCTGCTCCAACCTTAAATAAAGATCGGAATTAACATTTCTTCAAAAGGATGATAGAGCCAAAATCACATAATGAACAACTCCAAAAATATCTGAATTAACATTCGGAGTAACCGAATAAAGTCATTCTACAATAATATAAAAAAAACTCCTCTAAAGCAGTTACAATAAAAACCACATTTTCCTTTCAATTCAAGTTTCGAATTAATTCAATGAAACTGATACATTGTTGCAAAGAATTTGGATCACTTCTTATGCTGCAAACCTGCATACATACCAACATCCATATATGTATGTATGTATGTGTGTATATGTGGTGAAAATTGCAAAGCAAACATCAATTACATTGAAAATTCTGGCCATGATTAAGTGCTGCTATGAGCAGTCCTTTCTGGCGGTGAATGATGCTTAAGTCATTAAATTGTTAAATGTTTCGCCAGGGAATGATGGTGTGGTGTTGAACAGGCACGTTTTATTTTCGTTCTTTGTGTTTTTTTTTTGTGTTGCTGTCGATGAACAGCTCTTATCTTAAGTGCTGTTGCTGCTACTGAATTGTCTGTGTCAGACAAAGTTCTAAGTTGCTAAAATTAGCGCAGCTTTGCCTAAAAAAAAAAAAAAAAAAAACAAGTACAGGGAACACTTAAAACTTACCGGCGTCATCACAGAAGCTGGCTTGATCTGAGATGTACAAACGGAAGTTCAAGAGCACCAAGAAATGTTGGTGAGAATATGGAAGTACGAAAATATTGCATGTTTTTGAGATCTGTCAAATAAAATGACAGTTGTCAAATAAAATAGAACTGTCAAATAAAGTAATAATAAAATGACAGTTGTCAATAAAGGAACAATTGTCAAATAATATGACAGTTGTCAAATAAAATGACAGTGGTCCAATAAAATGGCAGTTGGTAAATAATATGACAGTTGTCACATAAAATGACAGTTGTCAAATAAAATGACAGTTGTCAAATAAAATAGAACTGTCAAATAAAGTAACAATAAAATGACAGTTGTCAATAAAAGGACAATTGTGAAATAAAATGACAGTTGTCAAATAATATGACAGTTGTCAAATAAAATGACAGTTGGTAAATAATATGACAGTTGTCACATAAAATGACAGTTGTCACATAAAATGACAGTTGTCAAATAAAATGACAGTGGTCCAATAAAATGGCAGTTATCAAATAAAAGTTACAGTTGTCAAATAATATTACAGTTGCCAAATAAAATAGAACTGTCAAATAAAGTAACAATATATTGACAGTAGTTAAATAGAATGACAGTGGTAAAATAAAATAGCAGTTATCAAATAAAAGTGACAGTTGTCAAATAATATGACAGTTGTCAAATAATATGACAGTTGTCAAATAAAATGCCAGTTGTCAAATAATATGACAGTTGTCAAATAATATGACAGTTGTCAAATAAAATAGAACTGCCAAATAAAATAGAACTGTCAAATAAAGTAACAATAAAATGACAGTTGTCAATAAAAGAACAATTGTCAAATAAAATGACAATTGTCAAATAATATGACAGTTGTCAAATAAAATGACAGTTGTCAAATAATATAACAGTTGTCAAATAATATGACAGTTGTCAAATAAAATGCCAGTTGTCAAATAATATGACAGTTGTCCAATAAAATGACAGTTGTCAAAAACAGAACAATTGTCAAATAAAATGACAGTTCTAAATTAAAAAGAATGACGGTTGTCAAATAAAATGACAGTTATCAAAGAAAGGACAGTTGTCAAATAAAATTACAGTTGTCATTGTTTTGTATATGTACAAAACAATTTTCACCAAAAACTGATCAAACTCCAACACGTAGGTCTACTAACATTTTTAAAAATATTTTGTTTCTGTATATGATTTTTTTAATGCTCCGAACTGAGCTACAGGTAAACGTAGACAACTTCGAAAGTTATCGTGCGTACCAGCCGAATAGGCAGACAGACGGACATTACTCAAACAACTTAAACAACTTGTTCCAAAGACACATATGGTCTAAAGTGAATGTTTCTGTGTGCTACACCCTCCTATTCCTAGGGTATAAAAAGGCAGACGCATGCATTAGTTATGGCCAGATTTTTCTGACAGATAGGTGGATTTAAATGTTCATGGCTTAACACATTGCAACAAGTACCTAAATCATACACTTAATCCGCATGACCACTCTGATTTTTATACCAGTCACAGTGCATCATAGGTGCCAATTTTTGGCCATCCCTTATTTTGAAAGGCCCGTTAAGTGTCGCCCAAAATCCCATTCACCTGAACAAACAGATTCCTTGCACACAACATCAAAAACGCCAAAAATTAAATAATTTTAAAACGTTTATGAAAACATTTTAAAAACGTTTCTCGTTTTTCTTAGCCTTTTACGTTTTTTGTGAACCAATGATCTTCACATTGACACTAATTTACAAAAATTCAATGGCAGCAACAGCAGAAATCCACCGGCACCGGCACCAACGGCTACAGCAGCATACGTAGAACGATCCGCACAGAATTGCAACCGAAAAATACCAAAAATGATTGCAGATCACACATAGCAACATGTCATTTAACATGTCAACAACAATTACTACCGTAACATTAGGCCAAGACACCACACACCAACCAACCAAATTGGCAACAAGTCGCTTCGACAGCGCTAAGAAACAAAACGAGAGAAGAGAAAAAAAACACCAACATCAGCAGAACCGGCGACATGGCCAACAAACACACAAAACTTAAAGTGACACCAAAGTATGCGTTTAAGTGTGACTTGATGCGGCAGTGTGACGACAGGCAGAGTCACGGTAGTGGCGACGACAACCTTCCAACCAAGTGACGACAAGACGCGACAAGAAGTATTTTCAACTCGCTGCCCGCTAAAAAAAAAAAACATTCACAAACCACCAGCCGCCGCCGCCGCCAAAGCAAAAGTGGCTAAAATGAAATTCGGATTCGGTTTTGGATGCGGATGATTAGCCTGAACTAAGTAACTGCGACTTAGTGACTGAGTGAGTGCGGGAATGAGTGTGAGTGCGATTCAGGTGAGTGAGTGACATGACCATAATGATAAATCAAACCATAAAAAGGAGACAATTGTAAATGGCAACCATAAACTGTATCTCTAGGCTTGTATCAGCAAACATTGGCATTGCACAGTATTTGGAAAACGAACAGAAAGTGGTAATAATGGTGGAAATCCGAAACTATGGAAGGGAGGAATTGTACTTAAAAAAAAGAGGACCATCAATGACATTTTAATTTCTTTAATAAAAAACTTTAAATCCACTTAAATGTACTTTTATAAGATATTCAGGGCGGTACACCTAGATCAGACTCTAATATCTTAATCGATTAGAGTATTGTGTTTATTGTATTAATTCACGGAATTATTTAATATCCAATAAGAAGCTCTCGCACTAAAGACTTAAATTGTTTCGTGTAGGATACCGGACGATCTTACCTGCCCTTGTCTCCACTTATTGCATAGCTGTCATCAGAACTGATATCAAACTGATCATTCTTATTAATTCTGAACAGTTATTGAATTCTGGAACACAGTTTCAGGAGATTTGACACCACCCGCAATATCACTTTACATTTTCTATAAATATTTATTAACCCTGAAAACTCTTCATTCGGTTTACTACAATTCAGTAATTTCGAATGTACACAATCATTGCTTCGTACCACTGTGCGTCGTCATTGTCACCGTCGCGTTTGCCTTAAACACGTGATTTCTATGGTGGCCCCTTGCAAAAATGTTGCATGTTTGTAATGTATTCCAATGTTTGTCAGCAGATCAATAGTCACAGATCCATCCGCACACAATGGAAGGCGTTACAAATTCCATCAATGTTGACCAGTCTTCACTAGTCTCAGTTCGAGTCGTTGTTGTTGTTCGTAGTACAACTCCCAAGTCAAGGATACATTTTGAAATTTCCACCAATTTATGTTGACCAATGTGACGACCGTGTATTTTGTTGTTAGTTTGTTTCGCGCGTTGTCTGGGGTTACGGCCAAATCTGTTGCAAAAGTAAACCAAACACTAAAAATAGCTCAAGTAAAGTGATAATGACAGAGAGAAATTTCGTTCAACCTTCTACAGTTGGTCAGGGTGGAACAATGCATAATCGTGTTTGGTTTGACTTTGTGTTTGTAACATCGGTTGAGTCTAGTCAGATTGGATTTAGATACAGGTGAGTACTATACTAAATAGTATGGACTTTTTATAGAATCAAGTGATTTTTCTCTATTCCTTTATCTTAAGAGATGACTTTGATTTTCTTTGACAGCTGTCATTTCAGCTGAGATTTTATTTGACAATTGTCGTTTTATTTGAAAAATGTCCTTTTTATTTATAACCTATCATTTTATTTAATGAATATCCTGTTATTTTGTTTGACAGCTGTCATTTTACTTGACCGCTGTCATTTTATTTGACAACTTTCATTTTATTTGACAACTTTCATTTTATTTGACAACTTTCATTTTATTTGAATGCTATAATTTTATTTGAATGCTGTTATTTTATTCGACAACTTTCATTTTATTTGAATGCTATAATTTTATTTGAAAGCTGTCATTTTATTCGCCAACTGTCATTTTATTCGACAACTGTCATTTTATTTGACAACTGTCATTTTACTTGACAGCTGTCATTTTATTTGACAACTTTCATTTTATTTGACAGTTGTAATTTTTTTTGATAGCTGTAATTTTTTTTGGCAGCTGTCATTTGATTTGACATATTTAATTTTATTTGAAAGCTGTCATTTTATTGGACAGCTGTCATTTTCCTTTGACAGCTGAGATTTTCCTTTGACAGCTGTCATTTTCCTTTGACAGCTATCATTTTCCTTTGACTGCTGTCATTTTATTGGACAGCTGTCTTCTTTTTCGAGAGCTGGCAGTTCAATTGTCAGGTACTTAATGTACTACAGAAATTGATACTGAACTATTCATTTAAACGTAGGGCCCAATTAAACCGTTGATGGCCACCCTAGCACAAGTTGTTTTTCACTCAACGTATACATAGCGCGGGTGTTGCATTTCTCTTCTATCTAAAAATGCCACCAATCATGCCATACGTGGCAACAAATGCTGCCAATGCATTGATATGGTGGTGCTGCCACTAGGCCATGCCGCCAGTCTGCTTGCTATGGCCCATTTAAATCATTTGTAAATGGATCGCATTTTAAAATCAAATTTATTTTATTAGTTTAAGCTGCTGTTAAATAGGGTTTACGAGTTTGTTACAATCGATGATTTACCATTATTGCCTTTATATAGAGACTGCAAAATATTAATGGGATGGAATCATTGGCTAAGGTTTCACATTCAATCAGCGATACTTTTACAAAATATTGTTAGAGAATTCAAGGAACCGGGTGAGAAAAGTCCAATAAATATTCAATTGAATGCTGGAGTAAAATAAACCAAATAACTCACGTGATGTTTAAACTGCCGTAGGAACAATAATTGTACTGTTCAACGATATATATCTTCGCTCTAACATCTAACTTTTTTTTACAATCGCTTTACCATTCTCATATGCAGTTTCATTCAAATCATACACCCACAGTCTTAACGAATGATACGCTTCCTTTTATTGCCGCTTTTGCAAACACCTGAAATAATTAATTTGTTACAAATTTCACAAAATTTAGTTTAACGCTAAATCTATTAATTATAATGAATCATGCTGAGTCCAATTACAATCGACCACTAGAACCAGATTATCATGTGGTCGCCTAAACTACGATACTTTTGGCCATTCGTTGCCAGTCGCATTACTCGTAAGAACAACTATTTCTGAATAAATACATACTTACATATCCCATTCCGGCTATCTTAGGCCACATTAAACATTCCGATGTTTGGCTTGCAATGGGTGGTCTTCAACAGATTCATTTTGTATCAAACGTTTTCTATTACTATTGGCTATTCGAAAAAGGGCACCCAAAGAAAATGGTGTGTATTTGTTTATAAGATCTGTCGATAACGACTAAGATAGAGTTAAAATCTAGTTAAGGCAAGTCAAACTTATTGAAGAGAAAGTTTAAGTAAAATTCTTAAGAAGTACATATTTTTGAACGTTTAAACTTCAACTTCAACAAATTGTCCATGAATGTTGATCAATAAATATGAAGTAATTAATTACAATAATTAATTGATTAGATTTAAAACAAAGTTTACTTACTTATTTCCCTTACACAAAATGCAGTTGCCAAACAAAATTACAGTTTTCGAATAAAACGACAGTTGTCAAATAAAATTACAGTTTTCGAATAAAATGACAGTTGTCAAATAAGATGACAGTTGTCAAATAAAATGACAATTGTCAAATAAAATGACAGTTGTCAAATAAAATGACAGTTGTCAAATAAAATGACAGTTGTCAAAAAAAGTACCAACGGTCAAATAAAATGACGGCATGAATGGAAACACATGGAAGTTAAATTAAAACGTAATTTAGCTGGACAAAATATTAGACCCAAAAAACGTTTTTAAATGGGTTTCCAAAAAGAGGTGTTATTTTGAATCACCCGGCATTTTGGTGGTTGTCACTTTTGAAGCTTTTATTCTTTGACATTTGACAAGTACGCCATTATGGACCCAACATTGAATTATAAAAATTCACAACAAAAATGGTGAAAATCTTACACAGTCACAGCTCGCAAAACTAAAGCATTTTTGGGTCGTCGAGAAGCACCTTGTCGGACCGCAATACAGAAATTGGTGGAAAAATAAAGAATATAACTAGTGCACGTCACTCAAGAAGAGCTGAGAATATTGCTCCTGTAGCCCAAAGTGTTGAAGAAACCCCAGGTTTGTCCATTCCTCGTCGTTCTTTGGAATCGGGCATTCCACAAATGTCATTACACCGTATTTTGCATAAAGACTTGGATCTTAAGGGTTGTAAAGTTCAGTTAAGACAAGAACTCAAGACGGCCGATCATCAACAACGTCGTGTCTTTGCTAATTGGGTTCTTGAAATGCATGAAAATAATCCGGAATTCCATCGAAAAATCATCTTGACTGACGAGGCCCATTTCTACCTCGGTGGCTACGTCAACAAGCAAAATTGTATCCCCAAAGTGTGACTGTTTAATGCGGTTTATGGTCCGACGGGCATTGGACCTTACTTTTTCGAAATGAGGTTTGATCAACAGTCACGGTCAATGGATTGCGCTCTCGAGATATCATTAAGGATTTTTTATGGTCGATGTTGGATGATATTGATCTAGACAACGTTTACTTTCAACAAGACGGCGCTGCGTGCCACACAAGCAACGAAACCATTGCTCTTTTGCGGGAAAAGTTTCCGGACCGTGTTATCTCTCGAAGAGGTGATTACAATTGACCACCGAGATTTTGTGATTTAACACCTTGTGACTTCTTCATTTGGGACCACGTGAAAGATAAGGTCTACCCCAACAGTCCAGCGTCGATTCCCCCACGAACTCCCCAATACTTAATAATAATAGCAAATGAGAAGAAACTAAGCTTTACTTGTCCCAACACGCGTATTACTTGTGTGTAAACCTCAGATTTTTCAGCGTAAACATTAGGTGATGGCTATTAGATAGCTATTTGACGATAATTTTTCTTCGAGTGCAGAAAATTTTAAATATTTAATTCAACACAGCACTAGAAGTAAAGAACAGCAAGAAAACACTCGGGAAAGCTCGTTGCAAATCAAATTTCAAACCCTTTTCGGCCGTTTGATGGCAATAAATTTAACATAATAAAAATGTAACTACTGCACTGAACAAAAGGAAATAAATTTGCCAAAAAATTGCAACAGCAACAACAATCCTGTCACCGCAGCCGCTACTGCAACAGAAAAAGTGTTTCATAATTAAACGTCACTGGCGTCTGTATGTTGTGTGTGTGTGTGTGTGTGCGCAGTGTGCTGTGTATGTGTATGTGGAGCAAGAGAATGCCTTTTTTGCCATTCGGCGGCGGTGCATGCACCGTAAATTTGTATCTATGAATGCCACCCACTGTTGATTTAACGTTGGTTTTTTTTTTTGCTCGGTTGACTGGCTGGATGGCTGTCTGTTGCTTTTTATTGTGGAATTGGCAGAGAGACACATATGCATGCAAAATACGTGCATACAGATGTATGTTTGCCGACCGGTATGCAACTTTCGGTTGCATACAAGTTGATGACTCAGTAGGGTGCTAACAACACTATAAATATATTGTTCCAAAACTAAATCATATTGTTGTTATTGCCGGTGTTGTTTCGGTTATGTCTGTTTGTTTGTGTTGGGGTGCTGTTGCTTTTGCTGCCGCACATGATGTTGTTTTCACAATTAAGCGCCAGTTGGGTTTATGTGGGCAAATTCGAAGAAGGCGGAGGAGGGCATTGTAATGTTAAAATTTATATTTGTTGTTAGTCGGAAAAAATGGTTGTTTTCCTATAAGAGGAATTGATAACACTGCGAGTATTGAACCAAGTGGATTTTTTTGATTGGATACCAAAAAAAAAAAAAAATATTCCCGGTAGTTTGCTCATAAATGTGAAACGACTACAGCTAATCCACAGTAATAAAAAATACCCAAAATTCCCAATAAATGGATATTTAACCATCTACTGGGGTAACTGATTCGTGGTTCAGTAGGTCAACTGCAGAATACGTAGCACGATTGTACCTCAGTCAGAAATCTTTGGATAACATCGGATTCCGAACATCTCAACAACATACGAGGTCTTAGGGAGGACAACAGCATACTGTGCAATTTCTTGGATATTCTGATTCCGAAAATCTTATAACGTGTTGTTGTTAAGGAAATAAATATCTCTTGCATTAGCAGATAATAACCGCATCATTGGAAACTTCAACCGAATTCTTAAACAATAATTGAACAGGATTGAAAGTTTAACGAATTATATGTTAACTGAGTATTGAACAAATAAAGTGTACTACAATTATAAAGTCGATCATTGCACCCAGACCGCATATTTGCAGGATGTAATTGTATGACAAAAATCTACATTTGGAGAATCCTTAAATTATACTCTTCCCGTACCTGAAGCTTGCTTCTCCACCAATGTCTTGTTGTCCAACAAATTCGCCAATCATACTCCCTGGGAACGTCTTCATTTGCTCCTTTGCCCACACAACTTAACAGAATTTTATGACATGACACCTTCATAAATTTAGTACTAAAAAAACCAAGCTCATCTCCAATGACAATAACTCCCTTCCAAACAATCATAGCATACCGGATGAACACCGGACCCACAATAACAATTGTTACAATTGAAAATTGAAGAAGATGCTTTCGAAGAGATCAAGCCACCGACCGGCCGGTCGGTCATACAGAGCTCAGCTCAGGTATAATAACAAATCAAATGTTGCTGTGTTGTCAACCAACATCTTACTCAAAAAATTGACATGATTGATTTTCCATGTCACACCAACAATGACTTTCTAAAATATTTCACTTCCAAACTACAAGTACATCTTACAGTCCACGGCAACAAGCGGCACACAGAGGTTGTTTGTCGGCCGCCGCCGAAAGTAATGCCGCAATTGCTGTCGGCCCCAAACAATTGAGGACCAAAAGTTCACTGCAACGAACAAAAGTTTCAAAATTCTTATTTGTTTAGTTTCGTTGGTGGAAATGTTCAGTGATCGATTAGTGTCTTCTCAGTATGTTGTTTTGGAAGTCTGAATTGGTTTTCGTTCTGCTGTTTTTTTTTTGTTTTTTTTTTGTTTTTTTTTTGTTTTACTTATTGTTCATGTCATGTCATGGCATGGCATGCAGTTATAACAATATTTTTTTTCCAGACTGTCAAACATGAAGGAATTCTGGCGGTGCCCTACAACAGAATGGGTGGTTGCCAACAATCATTTGGTCACGCACATACTTATTTGAATGTCCATAAGGGAGATTGACAAAAAAAAGTTCCATGCTCAAAGGAAATTTAGATCATTGGAATGATTGACAATTTGAGAAAGTATTAATATTTAATGGAGAACAGACCAGAACTGGAAAATTAAAAGCCTGGATTAGCATGGGCTATTTTTGAAAGTTTAGGCGATGTGTGATGGTTCACAGGAGATATAAAAATAAGTCAGTAGTAATAAAAAAAATGGATTCCAAAGTGGTACACTTGAAGAAAAAGCTTCGTAGCATGAACGAATTTGTACGTTGTATCAACGAAATCTTTCTTTAAAAGTCAACCAACAAAGCCCAACGATGCAACGAAAAAAGTTTCGTTTATATAACGTTAATTGAAAAATTGATCAAATCGTTGATACAACAATCACGTTTCGTTGATACAACAGTCACGTTTCGTTGATACAACAATCACGTTTCGATGATGTGAAAAAATTGTGCGCTGGAAGCAATATTAAAAAAAGTATAATTTTCAGCTTTTTCTAAAATTCAGTTGTCAAATGTTATAACAACCTCTAATTTAAGAACCGCAATTTAAGTATGTGAACTTGAAATCTCCAAACCCTTAACTTGAAACCCTTAGTGAAAAATCATATGCAAAGGAAAAGGCAATTCATTCTCAGACGTTGCCTTCATACACGATACGCTAACATCGTAACAATTATTTTAACGAACCTCCTTACGGCTGTCGAAAATTGATAACACCCCATGATTAACGCTGACGGTAGCAAGAACTGCTCACTGTTGGTGAGGCGTTGAAACCTAATCTCTACTGGTCACCAAACTACACTGTGATTCAAGTCCATGCTATGCCAAAGTTAACCAAGAAATTTGCCCACCACATTACTTCTAGAAGGACAAAATCTCTGGTCAGACGGACAAAAGTTTCAGTGGACCCTGGCTAACATGCAGTACACGATTTAAGTATTCAGTCAGACCTTGTAACCAAAAGCACCTCCCAGTTTACGTTACAAACAACGCGGTACAAGTGGTTTACAGATCTGCAAGCTCCGACCAGAAGGAAAGTTGATGATGCCAACGAGATCCGGAAGAAGACAAATTACACCCAAAATACAAATAGACATAAATGCGTTTTTCCAGTTAAAGAAGGCAATGCTATGAAAGACATTGTTGCAGTAGTTAGAATTCGGAGACCCATAGGATCAGTGAGAATACCTTCTTCACTTGAAGATTTTGAAGGAATTAAGCATATACATAGTAAATAGTTAAGAGAGAGAGAGAGAGGTGTAAAACTGTAGAACTGGAAAAGGTTGGAATAACGTAGTGTGTGTTGTCTGCTGGTTAAATAGTATTTTGGGTAACGACTGTATGACAAATTCCAATGCGATTTTTTTTGGGGAATTCTTCATTTTCCTTTTTGGGGACTTGGGTACCCACATCCCCGGGTCGTTTAGCCATCGTATGTCCCTTGTGAAGCTTATTACGTCTTCGACCCTGATCTTTTTGATATTTCCTACTTCGGTCGAGAAGCTATAGTAATCTGGTAATCTGGTTATAGTAATCTGGTTTGACCTATCTGAGCAGCGATGACTTAATAAGTCGAAAGGCGTTTCTGGCTGTCGCACACTGTATAAATTCTTTGAGGTGAAGTAGGTGCAGTATCAAGTGCAGTTTGTGATGTTGGCCCCATGTTTAGTCCTGATCCGTTTGTCCTGTTCCAGTATTCCTTCGTGAATGTCAATCATTTGTTTGTCCAACCTCCGGAATGGCACATTCTTTGCTGTCCGGTAGTGCTGTCCTATCTGCATACATTTTCTTCATTTTTACCAGAGCTGTCCCCAAAGTTCGTCTTCGTATCTGATCCCACATTTCACTCATAACAGAGTGTGTAACTCTTAGTTATCAATCTCTTTACAGCTTTAGTATTTTGTATGGACCGGACAAGTTAGGTGGTTTAAAATCCATACCAAATGCCAAGAACCACAATAACCAAAATCTCAATATAGCAAGGAGTATAACAATTTTAAAAAAAAATATATTTCTGAAAAACATAATTTACAAAAATTTTAAATCTTTGAAAATCGGTAAGATATTTCAAAACCACTCTATGCCCTGAATTGATGAAACGACACTGCCAAATTGCCATCCAATTTGTAGTATATCCTATTGTAGCGTACTCCACCTTCATTTGGTGATGATCTCCCTGTAATTTATTTGATTTGTCTTGTTTGGTTTCATATGTTTCTGACCATGTGTGGTGTTATTTCTTTGGCCCGTTTGTGTTCTTCTTCTGCCGTTAAATTTCACTTAATGCCTATGCCTGCCTCGATGACCCAATATCGATCGGCAGAAACATCAAAAGAGAGGCCTACAGAAAAAGAGCCTGCACAAAAAAAAACATAAACGCACTAATTTGAGGGGTCAACTCTATTGTACGGAGGAACATGTGAACATGGGCATGCATTGTATTTGCCTCGAAAAGAAAACTTTTTTAACAACCTCAATAAATATGTTTGGACGAGTACCACCACACACCACACCAAACCAAATGCCACTCACAGTGTTTGGGCCTGGACGTCTGTCTCCTCGTCCACATCTTCTCGTCGGTGTAAAACATCAATAATAAATCAATAGATTCGCCTTATATTTGTGCTTCTACTACCACTGCCACCATTGCCAGCGCCTTAGCAGATGTTGTTGGCTTGTGTGCTGCTGCCTCTATTACAGCTGCTGCTGTTGCTGCTGTTACTTTATGTTGCTTACTGCCACGGTACACATCTCTGTACTTTAATTTCATCCATGTAGTCCAAGAGGAGGAGGTGGATTGGCTGATGGTGGGGCTGTTTGTTGCAAACATTTTCATTTGATCAACCGTAACAGTAAAAGTGCAATAAAGTGTAATTGAAATTTATTGTGTTGAAAGTGCATAAAAATGTTTGTTGTTACAAAATTATTTGAGCGCTTCATTCGGGGCAACACAACAGCCACAACCAACAACACCAAAAGGCGAATTCACTTTATTTGTAATTTTCACCGATATTGATGGTGATGTTATTGTGGCAGTCTGATGTTTTTGCTGTTTTTTTCTTCTATTTTCTAGGTTTATCCCCAATTTTGGCATAACATAACCGTTAAGTAGATCGATCAATCCAAATATGGTATATAGGTGTCGGCGATTTAAAAGAATGCAATCAATAAAAGGTAATGAATGGTCGGTAACACTCCGTGGAACGTGGTGCCTAGTGTACAACCTATTTGAGCTACACCTTTTTTTTTTTTATTAAATCGATCATCACAGTCGATCGACATTTTGATTTTAAGGTGTCTGTGTTGTCGTCTTACCAAGTAATCCGTTTGTGGTGGAGACCCTTTTAAGAACAGACAAATTATAAATTTAAGAACTTCATTTGGATATACAGATGTTCTATCTTTTATGCTGAAACCTACACGCTGAAAAATAGGTCTTTTTTTAATGTTCACACACAAGTAAAACGCGTGTTTGGCCTTTGTAGCAAGTAAAGCTAATTTCCTTCTACACAAAGCTTGTTTGGATGTAAATATAACTCATTTGCTATTAATATTACATATTTGTGTATAAGCAATAACGTGTTTGAGGAAAAACAGACAACAAATTTATTAAGTTCAACAAAGAACAACATTTGAGTGCGAATAAGTGTGTATTTGGAGCTGTTTTCGTTATTTTTCCTTTTTTTTTTGCCTCAACGTTCTTTAAAATATAAGCAATAACCGAGAGAATAAGACGAATTGTTATATAGAAATTCACAACTTAAAAAAAAAATAAAAAGTAAGACAAAAAAGCATACATATACATTTGATATTTATCACCTACAAACAAGTTAATGTTTGTGGTGTGGAAAAATATTTATATGTTTGATGCGAATTTGTTTGCTGAAATTTTTTAAAATGACCATTTTTTTTCAGCTTGTAGGTATTGAATAATTTTCACATTTATTAACAGATTTACTTTTTTATTAAACATATTTTCAAAATTGTCAGCACAGTAAAATGTTTTACCACTGGAGATTTGCCCACAATTCAAATTTCTCAGCAGATTGGAACCACTTTGAGTAACCTTTTTAAGGATTTTCATTTATTTTCATATAAAGTGTAATTGATTCAAATAATATTGCCGAATGGTCGTCATGCAGTGGTTTAAAATCCAAAACCATTGGCCCAAAGTCTGTAACTTTTGAATTTTGTAAAAATTGGTTGTGAGAAAGAACCGATAGATTATATAATTTTTTTTACTAGATTTGTTCGTCATGCAAATAAAAAAAAAATTCCTTATTACAAGTTTTCAACATTTTTCAGATTTTCAAATTTGAGAAAATATAATTCGATTTTTCGATTTTTTTTTTATTTTTGTAAAAAAAAAATTTTTAATAAACCAAAAGTTGCAGAGTTTTTGCCGATGGAATTGCGGCCAAACAACCAATCGAACGGTTGAATCTCCAGTCTACAATCTGTCCAGATATAAATTAGTTGACAGTTCTAAACAAAATGTTATTCATCTACAATAGAAATTACATTTCTTCTCACAGTTTTTTTTTTTTTTGAAACAACAAAAAGTCTTGTATGCATTTCCCCCATGAACATGCCTAATGAATGATTTCATTCCTTTAAAATTCTGATTTGGTTTTTTTTTTTTGGTGGTTGTTAATGTTTTCAAGTGAAAATTTATATTTTTAGATTAAAATTTTCATTTGCTCAAGATTATATTTGCAAGATCGTGAGAAATTGCACATGCTCCATTTCGAAGATGCCGAAGAACGAGGTGATAATGTCTTAAGCCTGGGAAACTAATGTAACATAATAATAGCACCTACAGAAGCGTGAATTCGGAAAAGTTCTTTTATGAGAAATTATTGGCAAATTGTGCAGTTCACGAGTGTTAAACGAATTGGTCATAGAAACACTTTTAATGTCGATTGTAATTTTCCTCCATGACCACGAATTGTATGTTAACTTCGCCAATGATGGATATATGAGATTAAATATTGAGGAAATGTGTATAACAGGTTTAAAGAAAAAGAGAATCGACTTGAGAATAAAATTTTGGACAATCTGCAGATAAAAAAAATTTTGTATTTTCGTTGATAAAATATTTCTCAAAATATTCCTGTTTTATGTGGATTAGAGGTTTCAATAAAAAGAAAAATGAGTAAAAAGAAAATTTGGAAAGTCTGCAGATATAAAGAATATTTTTGAAAATCTTCCAATGAAACTTTACTTTTTTTATGTCAGTAATTAAAGACGGCTCAGTCTACTATAAGGCCAATACTTCGCGGGATAATTAAAAGGCAATAGAGCAAAATAATTAAAAGGACATAGGGTTTGGCCTTTTTATCAATTATAGCCGAAAGTATAAAGTTAGTTCAAAAATGCCACGACCTCGAAGAGCAGCATTATATCGACATTGAGAAAAAAAGGGGAAACAAATATGGAGAATAGAAAATATGTAAATGTTTCTGAAGAATTTTCTATTTAAGCCAAAATTCATTAGACAGAAAAAACGGCACAAATTAGAGTTTCTTCAAAATTATTTTCATATTTCTACTGCTGATTTCATTGATAAAGAGCGGTCCATAAGGGATTGGCCATGCAGGCAATCAATAGGGGCGAACAATAGGGATTCAACAACACCAGAATCCCTCAATCTTCGCAAATTCCATCTCCTTCTCCACCAATACTCTGGACATCCACCCACAACAAGTTTAGTGGTATGATATTAATTTTTTTTTGTTAATGGTTGTAACGATAACAAAAATGGCTCTGATTTAATTACTAAATTCGGAGAGCATTTTATAATAATTTTTTTATGGAGCATCGTAAAATTTAGCATCTATGAGTCTTAGAGTTTCTCAAAAGTAGAAGTTCCATAACTACAATACATTTTCTAGAGTTGTACTTTTGGCTCATTAAGATATTTCCATATGGGTGTTTCCAAAGTAACGGTCGTTACCGATTTTCGGTGATTTTTGAAATAAAATTCCAACCTAAGAATATATGTCAGAAGGATTGCTTAATTTTGGACCTTCGAAAGTTCAAGCATCGGTAGCAGCCAAAAGAATTCATAAAAAATCTAATTTCAATACTATTTTTGACCATTAAAAAAGTAACGGTCGTTACTTTATAAATGTGCTGTTTTCAAATTTCGGAAACAAATATCATGTATTGTAAAATTTTGCACAGGATGTGTCAAGTAAAAAATCTCATTAAATTCTTTGTAATGTTTTCTTTAAGTAATAGGTTTATTTTCAAATCAAAGAAAATTAGTTCCCAAAAAAAAATGTTTTTAAAAAGTAACGGTCGTTACAATATAAAAAAATATACGATTTTTGTGTTTGAATTCATTTATTGTGGCTAACAAAAAAAACATATATTTTTGTTAGTATAAAGAAAATTTAAGTTCACCCTTCGGAAAATGACAGATACATTTGTTTTGTGTAATATTAGCGGAAAAATACATAAAAAATAATAATTTTATTTTTGAGCTGTAAGGGGTCATTTTTTTGGAATTACCCATATGTCTACTTTTTGGACCATTAGGTTGGCAACCCAGACAGTAAGTTTTGGAGTCACCAAAAACCATTTTTTGTGGGGCATCGTGAAGTCTAGCGTCTTGACCATAAACCAATAACAATTGCACGTATTTTTGTATAATACCTGGTACCCATGATAGGGCGGTTAAAAATTGAACTCACTGACACCTTATCACCACCATTTAAATGTATGTTTAAATGTAAACGGGTTGCTGTTTTTATAAGTTAAGATTATTTAAAAAAATAATCCAAAAAAAAAATTAATTACAAATTTAATTTAATTCAGTTATTTTCAAATTTATATTTGTGTGAATCTTTTGACCTTATCGTTTCAATCTTTTCATTAAATATTTCCCTAATGATCAGCATTTTCATTTCTTTTGGCGAAATATTCAGTAACCAGTACTACACCCCGCCGAATTGCGGTATGGGCAGCATTTTTTCGCTTCTACAGGGTTCTCCTACAAGAGGTGTTATTTGGGTTTCCAAAGAAAAATAATCAATTTTTTGAGCTAAATGATCGGATGATTATTTCATAATAAAGAGGAAGATATGTCGTTAATAATGATAAGCCACATCAGCAAAATGGCCAACACGACCACAATTACAGGAACATATTCTTTTCATGGCTGACCTATGTCCTCGATAGCCCCATGAATTCTATCTATGAGGTCTTGAATCAACCTCTAACCTACGAGTATATATTCAATATGCTTTTATAGTTTTTCTCGTTTGTTGTTCTTGTCCAAAGACGTTATTCCAAAACACACATGATAATCAACCTCTAACAATATTAATGCCAAATACCGTACACAAATTTGCCCATTCAAGAATTTTCTACATATAGTTCACATTTTCACATCCATAGTATTCTCACACTTTTTTTCTCCCTATTTTCCTTTATTTCCACTGAAGAAATAAATAAATTATGAACCCTATAAGTGTCGTTTCCACCGTGCAAATTTTGGCGTAACACGAAAAAAAAAGTTGAACAAAAAAACATGCCACAATTCCTTTTGCCGGTTTTTTTTTTTGGTGTAAAATATTGATAAAATTGCAAAATTTAATGGTGCCTCTATTTACCGGGTAATTTGTTACAACAATTCATAATTTATTTCTTCAACCGCATTTGGCAAAATGCCTCCAGTCAGCCACAAACAAACAGCCAGTCGGCCAGCCAACCTACCTAGCAGTCACCAGCCTACCAAGCAAGCTAGCCAAGAACAAGAGGGACAAACAAGCAGCACTACCTACAACAATAATGGACTTCAACTTGACTTTTAGTTCGTAATTCTGGGTCAAAGAGACATACAAAAAAGTGTAACGTGTGTTCTCTGCCATTGTCGGCGGCTGACGTTGTTTGGTTGGTGTTGTTCTTATGGTTGTTGCTGACGTTGTATACATTTTTTTTATTTTGTTTTTTCGGTTAAATCAAGCAGAAACAAGTAGACAATACTACACGAATTACTTACCATTGCAAATGGAATACAAGTGTTGGCATAACCGACTATCCTGCATGGTATGCATTAAAAACCGACCGATACAGCATAGTCTCCATTGTAAATGTGGGTCCATAACCTTTCCAAATGTTCATATTTGCTATGTGATCGTCTGCAAAGCCGGACAACTGTAAACGTCCTTTGGTTAGAGCACATCAGATGTAGATGGCGCCACTGACTTGATACTGAAACCCTAAAGATTCCATTCAAGATGCTTCTACATCTGTGAAAATCGTATTGTTGTTGTTATTATGCTACAGTAAGAGTGTAGAGTACCCAAACTGGAGGTATTATTTCCACTAATCATCCAAATCGGAAACAGTTTAGACATTTATATGTCCCAATGTATACGATGACTTATTGGCTTGACTTTTTCTTAAATTCTCTTTTGGATTTGCTCCCCAAAGTCATATGAATGTCCCAATGACTTTTTCCAAAGAGTTTTTCTTGACATTTTCCTTTGGCACCCCTTCGTAAAGTCATAAGTATTTACACGATGACTGCTTAAAAATAATCATACGTGCCTGTTTCTGAAGTGTATAAACAAAAGTATAAACAATAGAAAATTCGCCATGTCAAAAAAATCGTTTTTTTTTTTAAATTTTCAATTTAAAAGTCAAATTTCCCTCTAATTTTCAGTTGGTGACTGTTTTGCAACCTTTCTTCCTTCTCTATCCCCTTCACAAGCCATCACCGAAAATCGTGCGTACTCACCCGCGGAGCAAAGTCATCCTGTAAATCGGGTCAATTTACTGTTGACTTTTTGCTTGCGACTCCAATTGTTCTTTTTTACGTTTATACTTGAATCTTGTTGATTCGTAAAATTGTCAAAAAGAAATTTAAAAAAAACCTCAAAATATATGAAGTAAAAAAAATTCACAAAAAAACTCAACTTCGTGAATTGTTTCTTTTTTTACACCCAAATCCTCCCTACACTATTCGCCTATTTACTTGAAAATCATGATTTTAAAATCAAGCAAAAAGTCATCGCGTAAATCGGGTCAAAGAGTTGGCTCAATTTTTAGTCTGAACTAGGCGACGAAAAACTTGCGTCTTCAAGACATGAAATGTTCTCACGAATCCCTTTATTAATATTTCACTCAATGTTCGGACCCAAGGACGGGAAACCCCTGCTCTTTGTGAATGTGGACAACAGAGACGAAGAAAGCAAATATCCTTGAGGATCTGTTCGGGTCGGATTTTCTTTCAACGACAAACGTTTCAAAATCGTAAAATTGGATTGGGGAGTTTGGTGGACGGTCATGGTGTGGAGATACACTGATTTCAAAAGTTTATCAGGGGGAATTTTTATAATCCCAGTTTTTTTTTAAGGATATCCTCTTTCAGTTCTTGGGACGACCACAATGCTGCAGCTGTTAATGCACTTAAAAATGGATCAGAAATTCGGTTCTTTTTTTTCTCAGTTCTGGCACAGACGGGTAACAATTAAACCACCGAGCAATGACTCTCGGGTAAAGGAATACAACTTTTATGATCCACAGTACTAGAAGAGAAAATAATTATAATCAATAATTATTGACCAACCTGAAAACTGTTGCAGTGCAGATCCGGTTCAAAGTCTTTCGTTATTGTTTAAATTGTATGGACGTATTTTGTACATCCTACTTCTTGATAACGCTCTACAAGGTCAAACAAAAACCGTCACAAATCACACCTTCAACTTAGTAACCGAACTCATGCTTCCTCAACGTCGTCGTCGTCATCATCATCTTTATGTGGTGGATTGTGTAGATATTCGTATATAAAAATATAAGATGACATTAGAACATAAACAATGGTGTTTTTTCTCTTTCTCCTTTTATATTTGTTGTTGTCATTTGAAGTTCTAACAAGTACAATGAACATCGAAAGCATTGGAGTTTAGCTGTACAACAAAGTAAGTAAGTAAGTAAGGGCCCTACCATGACCTGGTTAAGAGGTAAGACGAACCAAACAAAAATAATAAAAAAAACACACATATACAAATTTGGTAAAAAGGCACAAAAGTAATGTTTGTGAACCATACTTGTGTGAAAAGAAGAAGGAAAAAAAAATGGGGGGAAAATAACAAGACCAATGCAGAATAATGGGTCGGGTACAATATGAATGAACATGAAGTTTCCTTCTTCGTTCCGTTTGGGTTTTGTAGGTTATGTTCCACTTACCAAAATCAAACATAATTCATCTCGAATAGAATATGAAATAATAACAATGAAATGACACCTCTAGAGGAAATGTTTTGCCCTGCTGGAGTTTTCTTTTAAGGTCATTCTTAGCGTGGATTTATTTGGAATCTTTATTTTTATGGATGGCATTTGTAATAAACAATAGCAGGTCATTCATTCATGGCTGGAATTTCGATTCAAAATTAGTCAATTTATGAATGCTGTACAAAAAAGTTATGAGGCCACAAAGTATTGGAAATATGAATGTCGCTAGCAAATTGCTGAAAATATATGAGCGGAAGAACCAAACGTTTCCTCCCAGGTTGTGAACCTGGATTAACTTAGTAACACACTATCCACAACACCACGGCCGACCACGACTAAGGCTAATTCCCCGGTTAAAACCCACAAAGTTTTTGGGGAAATACATGCTGGGAATTCTAGTGTTAGCAATCGGAGACAATTGCCAGTTCTAAGGCCAAAAATATCTCATATATGAGAAACTTGTGCTAACTTAATTCTTATTCAGAGTTTTTTGTGTGCTAAAATCGGTATTATAAGGAATTTTTAGGCGTAATTATAAAAAAGTGAATTGAAACACTTGTTTTCCAGCTGCCAGTCTCTCCAATTGACTATTATTATACATAAAATCTTAACATTTCCATTTCTTCTCCAAACATTCTGATATATTTGTATTAACGTGGATGTAGAGGATGTTCTGGTGTTCATTCGAACTCAAAATACATTAAGCAGCTTCCGATAACTTCGAATAACCTTATTTGGCATACCTATCTTCAAATATTTTACCTCTTATACAACTAAGTACATGAAAAGTAAAGCAATTTCGTAGCAATCAAAACTTTCAAACCTCTCTCATAGTACGGTCACACTACGTGTAAATCAACTCAGTGACAATTGATATGATACAGTAGACACATATTTGGTGGTGAATACCACTTCACAAAAAAGGTCTACTATCATTTTTCACTTCACGATATGTGGTATATACTCGACCTGCCTGCCTGTCTGTCGGTCCGCCGCTCGGTCGCTTGTCAGCCGGTTGCATTGACATTCAAACATAAAAAATTACAAGTGACAATCAATTTGCGTATTTTTACCACAAATTATTTGTTTAATTTAAATTCCATAACACCAGCCTGTGCAAAGACATGCCCCTATACTACATATACGTACGTACATATGTGGATATTTGCAAAGGCACACATGCAACAAACGGGTGGCAACAACAAAATGATTGGAACGGTGGAAAAAAAAATCTTCAGGAATTGTAACCAAGTTTTAGAAAGTTTCCATTTTGATGAGAAATGCTAGGATTGCCAAGTGTGGATGTGGACAATGTCAACTGCGAAAGTTTCCACCTTGATGAATTTGTTGCAGTTACTAATAAATTAATGGATATATTTAGGTGTTCTTCTGTTGCGTGTTAACCCTGAGGCGTAGTTGGCAAGGACGATGTCGTTTTTTTTTTTGTTAAATCCTTAAACACATGCCTCTTCTTTTTTTGGGATAACCTTATTGAGACACTTTATCAGAAGTAGAATGAAATATTACTAAATGTTTTTACTTTGCCGTCATTAAGCAACGGGATTTTAAAATTGTTTCAACTTTCATCATGGAGTGGTGAGATAATGAGAACCGTATCGCTGTAATAGCGCTTTTCATGTGTGAAATGAAAAAAAACGATATTTTCAAAATGCTTCGGCCACTCGGCATCAGCCGCATGTTCGTCTACCGATGCATAAAACTGTTTGAGGAGACTGAAGATGTAAAAGACCGCCACCGGTCGGGCCGCCCACGCTCTGTTCGAACACCGCCTGTCATCAAAGCCGTTAAATCAAGAATTCACAGAAATCCGGTCCGAAAACAGAAAATCATGGCCCGTGAGATGAATATCACGCAAAAGTCCATGAGTCGAATCATTAAAAAAAGACTTGGGACTTGGGGCTATCAAACGGACATTTACTGACTACTGCTTTAAAAAAATAGGATTGAAAAATGCAAAATTGGTGAAGCACGCTGATAACTTGCACAGAAAAATTTTGTTCACCGATGACAAAATTTTTACCGTTCAGGAAAAATTTAACAAGCAAGACATGATAGAGTGTATGCGCGGTCATCTAAGTCATGGTTTAGTGGTGTGAACAAGGAGTCAAAACAGCGATTGTTGTGAAGCCTCTTAACAATTCCCTGCTTCAAAACCAGCCATGGACTTTCCAGCAGAATTCGGCGCCGGCCCATATGGCTAAAACGTCCCAAGCCTGGCTTCGAACCAATTTGCCAGCGTTCATTTCCTCTCAAGAATGACCCTCAGGCTGTTAAGATTTAAACCCATTGGATTACAAATTGTGGACGGTTTTAGAGGACAAGGTTTGTCACAAAAGCTACCTCAACATTGGATCTCTTATGACTGCTTTGGTTCGAGCTGTGGCCAATTCTCCAATGGACTAGGTTAGTGCAGCCATTGACAATTGGCCGGGGCGACTTAAGGCGTGTGTAAAGGCAAAAGGTGGACATTTCGAATAGGTAGATTATTTTTGGATACAATATACATCAATAAATATATTAAAAAATATTTGGTCCGAAAACATTCAGTACTTTTTATTTTACAGCATAAAACGTGTGCAACAGTATTTATGTCCGTACAAGGTATATGGTTCGCTGATCAATGTCACATAAACTTTCTTCTATGTCACCGTTTGTGCCAGGAGGTCTTGGCAAGCCTAACAATATTTAAGTTGGATGTTGGATAACTCTCATTTTCTCTTCTGCAATGTAAACGCTTTCCCGATAGTTGGTGCGAATGTTTTTCGGCCGCATCCGACAGTTAACACATCCGATCTTAGACCTCATGGATTCAGCGATACGTCTTGCCTCTTGGTTTCCGCTTTCTTTTCACCCATTCTATTTGGTGCCAAACCTACTGCGGTAGCATTGAAATCTACATCTGGAAGCCTAGTCCGCTGAGCAGTGAGGTCATCATTGTTTTCGCAGAAACTTCTTCGAGCCTGTGCACACACTCCTCTTCGCCACTGTTGGTCGGGGACTTCTTATAGACAATTCTCAGCCAACCTACGTATATGTAGGCCTTTCGGCTATTCACCACCTGTCCACCCCTGTTGTGGCCGGATTTAGACCGTACAACAAAAACCATATGTTAATGTTCGATCCTGTTTATCGGACCCTAGTGCCCTTGGTGAGCCAATATTTCAGCAAAAGTTAAAACAACGACACAATCCTCTACTATCTGAATTCCAATTGAAAAAAAAAATATACGGGGAACTTCTTTTAAAACAGTTAGATAGATGTGTGCATTATAATTTGTATACTCACTTTCAACAGACAGGCTAATGGACGACAGAAGAAACCATAAACCGAGAATTGTGAAAAACTGAATCTCATATTTGGTGAGAATAACCAATTACCTACGCATTTCAGTAGTTTTGGCAACCCTACAATAAATTCACTCTTGTTGCTACAAATACGAACATTTATGGGGTTACGACTACAGCTATTATGATGCTGCTGTTGTTGTCCGCTATTGTTGACGATGATGCCAATGCCAATGATGCTGATGCCGGAGCTGTTGGTGGTGGCAAGGCAAAATCCAAATCAAGCTTTGAGGCACGGTTTAATTTGCCCGGCTTAAGCAAACATTCGCCGGGCGACACATTCTTAATTTCCAGACAAAACGCAACAATGCCATAAAATAAAACTGTGATGCCAGTGAGCCAAAGTGAGACTACACGCCTTCACTTTACTTTTACTACGCCGTTACGTCGCCGTAGACGTCGTCATCCGGCGTTGCTTCATTTTTCTTTATGGATCAGAAGTTTGGTGTGCACCTCTGCTGCTGCTGCTGAATAACAAACAAATGGCCATAAAATCCTTTGGACAGATTCGGTATGGATGGAGAGTGTAACAAATGTATGTTCAAATTATTTTAGACAGTTTATTGGTGATTTCTGTTGTGTTCTTTCGTTTTTGAATATCAGCTGTAGTGGAGTCAGTGTGGTCCCAGGGTGTACTGCCGTTGACCGCTGAGTAGTTATGGTGGCAATGTCTGTTTGCCAGGCTGATCGGTGGCGGCCGGCAGTTCAATACGCTTGTAATGACCGAGCGCTAAATGGGTCATTTTTATAAACATTCGAAATACATAAAAAAAAAAGAAACAAACAACACCAACAGTAAGTATCGCACATCGTAATTTCTTGTTTGCGATTGTGTGCCACATTTTCGTATTCTAATTCTGTCAATCAGGCCGATGGTCGGCGTCGTGAAGTGAGAGGAGAGATGAGAAAATGAAATCTAAAGGTGGCCACAGTAGTATTTATGATGCTAAATCATAAATCCAGACAAGTAGTCTTATGATTTATTTCAAAAATTACATTTTAAGCTTTTTTCTCTATGGCCAACAGCAATCTAGGGGTCAGACTGTCTAAGTCTATTTAAAGAAGTATTAGTACGGCTGCGAACTCTACATGGCACTAAGCCGTTCGTACTTCAAATGTGTCGCCATATGAACCCAATAAATACAGGGTGGACCAAAAGTCACGCCTGCGTGTAAAAATTAAATAACTTTTTTGTTTATTATTATTTTTTATTGATTTTTTTTTTTAAATATAATATTATCTTTGTATGACCTAAATTTTAATTATGAAATATAATGTCAGAGAGATGACCACCATTTTCATCGATGCACAATTGGGCTCTTAAACAGGCGTTTTGCATAACTGCACGCAAGGTTTCAGGCTCTATTGCCCTGATCTCAGCTTCAATGTTGTTCTTTAGCTGCTCTATAGTTTGAGGCTTGTTTACATACACTCGTTCTTTGAGATAACCCCATAGATAATCAGGGGCAGTTAAATCCGGTGAACGTGCTGGCCAATTAAATTCTGAATTTTTTGAGATAATTCGGTCATTAAAAATTGTGCATCGATGAAAATGGTGGTCATCTCTCTGACATTATTTTTCATAATTAAAATTTAGGTCATACAAAGATAATATTATATTTAAAAAAAAAAATCAATAAAAAATAATAATAAACAAAAAAGTTATTAAATTTTTACACGCAGGCGTGACTTTTGGTCCACCCTGTATTAACTTAGCCTGCTATCGAATTTGTCTTTGAAAAATATGAGTGATAACTTTCTGACAAAACCTTTTATGCTTCTTCCACCGTTAGGGATGTACAATTATTTTCCCATTCGCAATCTTTAATTTTTATTTCAAAGATTTCTGAGACATATTCCAGAACTTTAAAATCATTAATATCTCACATCAGTCATACCAACTTCGTTAACGTTGTGAGGTACATGCTGGCCACTCCCTACTTTTACACTTTACATCGATTTGTTTATGAGCACGCGCACTCATATCTCTGAATTAACTCAGCATTTCAATCATTCAATTTGCGCTACATTCAGGCACATACAATGTTACATTCTATTTGATTTTTTTGGTCAAAATTTCCCATTACTCTCGTCGTAGAGAGTTTACTAGAAATGAATGGTTTATGATTGATTATCGTCTTGACTTGGGAACACCTACCTACCGTACGATCTACACACAATTGTAGTAGTTTTAGGCTCACGTTTCATTTTGTTTGGGGTTAAATATTTCAGGTTAAAGAGTTTTGAATTTTCTAATTAATCGATAATTGATAAAGCTGTTATGGTAGCAGCCCACTCCGAAGAGGGCCAATAAGATGTACACTACGTTGAGTAAAATGAAAGCACGCGCGTATATATTTTAAATTAATTAGGGCATTAATTGGTGGCGGATATATCGTAAGTTAAATTCAATATATTGAACATTTCTCTCCATAAAATGCAGGGTGGCTGATTGTTACAGTTATATTGTTACGGCCAATAGAAACCGTTACTTAAAGATTTTGAAAAAAATCTTCTTTACAGAACTGTGCCGAAAGAGAATACCTTTCAATAGCGTGTGGTCTCTACAAATGGTGGAACTTGTCAGATAGCCAGTCCTGTGATGACAGAACTGCAGCGAAATTTCTCGTCAGAATCATCATGTAGCTCATGTCCAGCTGCAGTTTTTACATTTTATTTCTATCTGACCAACAAAACAAATTTTCAATTAAAAGTAAAAAAAAAGTAGATTTTATCGACTTTTTCGTAATCAACAGAATCATGCCTTGTTTTGGTATAACCTCCACATAATGATTCTTCCAGCGGTGGGGTCAGACAGCTCTGCCGAATTTGATCAAAGTCAGAAATCATATGGAACTTTTGGAGCAACAACAACTGAAATCGGAAGAGTTTTATTTATTTATTTATTTATTAATTACAATACAAAGTAAATTTATATTCTAATTTTGGGTCCAAGGGTAAACCGGGTGACAAAGACCATTTGGCTTGATTTTTGCAGCGACAGACCAAAGCCTCTGGTGGGAATCTAACCCACAACCCCCACGCTGATAGACAAGCACGCTACCAACTCGGTAGAGTTTTGTATGGTGATTATATTCAAAAAGGCCGATATGGTACACCATTTTCCTCGGTTTTTAACTGGTTCATCTTACAACATTAAGGCAAACTGGAACAAAATCGCACATCATCCGTAACTAGTTCATCAAAATTTCCCATGACTTTGTGGTATAGTTCGGGCTGTATATCAGTTATAATGGCTACGATTTCGTTCTTAGACCATAATTGTCGTGTAGCTCCATCATTACAAGATCTCAGCGGCCAGTGGATTTTATATTTCTGGGAACTTTGTACGAAATAGGATTATTCTGTGCTGTTGAAACCACATACTGTTCATGTCATCTAATTTCGGCCTTAAAACGTTTGTTATCATTTGACCATAGTGTTTCTCATGATGATTTTTTTTTTTAAATCGGAATATACTGATTGTTTCTCAATCACTAATGGCTCCTGGTCATCTCCCGGTTGAATTTTCTGGGCTTATTAAAAGGCTTGTCGAGGATCGGACGAATACCCACGATGATGATCTGGATTTCATCGATATCAATTAGTGCCATCTCTGGCATTGGAATGAGTTGACGACAGCTGCACTACGACAAACATAATTCAATTATTCTTCTTCTATCAAGAATATATAAAGTGTGTGTTTGCCACAATAAAAATCTTTTATTATTACCGAAGAAATCCAACGTGTTTCTCATTTATTAAAACACACCTCACCCCAGTGTGTATACAATTCTTGGCCAGCGTCCCATTTTCATTAATTCGTTTGTGTGTTGCATCTACGTGCAACAACAAACATAAAGGCTTCTCCGTCTTTGAGAACCCAACCAGTCCACCTCCCGTGTAAGATCTTGTTACAATCCGCATAACGGTACTGAAGTAATATTTCAATTTGTCTACACGACGATGAATTCAGATTTGGATTGCGATTTTGAACCACACTTTGATTCATAACAGAAATATGTTTGGCCGAACAACCTATTCGAACAGGCAAGTCATCCGCCGATTTAGGTTCTTCCAATTTGTGCACCAAATGACTGATTATGGATGACCGATTATGTTGTTATTTTATAAATTTATTGGATTTTATTTTTATTAACATTCGCTACAAGAATCGATCTAAGTTAATCGGTACAATAAACATCTCCCTTCCCCTTAGGTTCTACAGAAATAATGACTAAGTTTTAATATCGTGTACCACACTGTGATGTCTGATATACAAATTGTTCGGGATGCAGAGAAAAATAATGTCTCAATCCTGTCATTCACGAGTTAATTAAAAACAATTTTTATCAATTCTCAGATTTTCCCCAATTTTTATTATTTTTGAAAAAAAAATATTTTTTTCACTTTTCTTAGCATAACTTGAAGAGACTCCAAATTTTTAAACTACTTAAGCTTTACGAAAAAAAAATGTTTTTTGAACTGAAACCTTAAAAAAACGATAACAATTTAAAAAAAAAAAAATTACGAAAATCTGAAAATTGATAAAAATCTATTTTTTAAAAAATTTGACGTGATACAGACATTTCCACGAGTCTGCCTGCAAAAAATCAGCTCGATTGGATCACTGAAAAAGGGTTAACAATCGCACAGGACACTACTCAAACTTAAAAAAAAAAATTCTGACGTGTACATGAAAATCGCCGATACACGTGTATTTTTATTTTGTATCCCCTTTCCGAAAAAGTAAATTTGGTTCAAAGGACAGAATGTGTGTAACACGGTGTAAGTAATCAATGTACTCAATCAATCAACTTGACTCAATCAGCGAGTTGTACGTAATAAAATATTACATTAACAGAAAGAAAATTAAACTGACTCTGATAGAACCACATACAGCATATTGTGTATGGTAGTCACACATTCTGTGCCCTCCACCTACTAAACTTTTGCATCTTCCAACATTTTTTTTGACATTTTTGACAGATGGGATTTTCAGCTGTGGCCAAATAACTAAGCAACATTCCGCAAAAGGAACAGTTGGTCGGCGACATATCTTGGCCAAAAAGAGTTCTCAAACAAATTCTATTATTCCTTTTATTTTATTTTGTTATTTTTGTTCATTTTGTTTGTAGATTTCATTATCAGGTGTGTCTTTTTTCACAACCCATTTTAGCCAAAAGTGTTAATGCACGATTTTCTTTTATTTGTTGTCTTTTTTTTTTTTTTTTTGGTGTGTGTGTTTGTGTTTTCGTGGACAATTTTCAGTGCAAATAAGAAGAATTACTTCTTTTAAAATAGTTCATATGTACATCTGTAGGCATGTTAGTATAAAATACAAACCAAAACAACAAAATCTCATTGTTCTTATAAAGCAAATGTTTTCCAGGCACTCGGCTGTTTCCTGTGCCTTGACTGGCTGGTGCTGGTGTTTAAATGTTAACAGTGATGGTGGGTGATAAATGGTATCCTTCGGTTTTAGAGAGACCATTATGCCTTTTGGTTGGTGTGGTTGTGGTTGGCTGGTCGGTCGGTCGGTTTATTGTGATTTCGTTAATGTGACCGTTGTTGGCTTTTTCTTTTTGGCTTCCGTTGAAATTAGTTATTCACGCGGTCCAATGGTTTATTTTTTGGCTGCTAAGAAGTTGATTGTTTTTCTTTTTGGCCTTTTTGTCGCATAAGACCATTTAAAACACCACAACAACGAAACACATAAAGAAACAAACAAAAAATAAAATAAGGAAGGCTTACAAAGGTTATAGCCGTGATTCGTGTTAACCAAAAGCTCACTGGATGAATGGTTACCGATGATGTGGTGTGGTGTGTTTTTTGCTGTTCGTATATGCTGTTGATGCATGTGGTATATTTTCAATGTTGCTTTTGTTTTAATGACCGTGGCACAGTGCAGATGGTGCAGGTCTTCACAATCACTATTCTCTTTGAAATCCACACTCGTAGTCTGTGAAAAATGTGTTTCACAACTTACGGTCATTTAATGGTCATCATTGTCGATCCACCGAGAAGGGTTTTCAAGCTATTGCGACAAATTTCGCTCGCTACGCACTCTGCTGTATACGCCGGTGTTAATGGAAATTTTCCTCCGTGGCCGGTTGGTTTTTGACTAGAGTGCACTGTTTGCCTTTGCCTTTATGAAAGTACAGCTCAAATGTCACAGTTAAGCCAATGCTCGATCCCCCAGCTCGAAGACATCTCAAGACCAACTTTCTTCATATACCGCTTTCAAAATTTCAGGAGGTGTCACAACTAAATTGTTTCGCTGTACCACCGATTTCTTTACACTGTGCACGGTTATTGCTGTTAAGGTTTGAGGTAAACATATGTTGGCTGTCTCACCAAAACCCAACAAGCCATTCTATCCCCAGAACCATTTCGCCCGTCAGTCCGTCCGTTCGCCACAGCTCCTGCTGGCTGATGCGCTCAAAAAGGAAGAAGATGTTGGTTGTGAAAAATACCGCCGTTACTCATTTGCTTAACATAGAGTGGCGATTTTTGTCATCTGTGGAGATGCCGCAGCAATGGTGGTGGTGGCTCTGCTGGTGGTGTGGCAGCAGAGCACCAGAACTTCGGTAGTCTTATCATTTCTTCCTGCTTTGTTTAAACATGCATTTATTACATGTTTCGTATGTGTTCCATTGGATACAGCTGGACTTGTTTTTGCTGCTTAAATGCTCTTTCAAATCTTAAGCTTTAAAATATCATGTAATGTTCTGGAAAAACAACAGCAACAACATCAGACAGCAGCGTGCAGCACACTTTTATGGGGTAGGAACAAATGAATGTCATTTTGGTGGCGTTTTTTTTTTTACCTGTCTGTCCGTCCGTCTGCTTAAATGGTGGCGGTGGCGATGATGGCAGTGTTTCTTCTGGTGGTGGTGACTTAATGCTTAATGGCTTATTTCTGTGAAATGTGTTGGTCTCTTTTTGCGATTTTGTGTTTAGGTTCCGAAATCTCCTAGAAATGTAGTAATTAACCTGTGCATGTTAATGAACTTAACAGCGGCGGCAATAGCGACATCAGCCGCAGTTGCCGCAAACAACAACAACAACAAAACAAACAGTTTATGCAGATTTCTTTAGTTTTTGGGTCTGCCTAACTTGTGGGTCTCTTAGAGGATGTTTACATTCATACTCGCTCCTATAATGCTCCTTTATTGTGTTGATTTAAGTTGTTCTCGTTGTTGTTGCTGCTGTTGCGAAAATGAGGTTGTTTTCGTGTTGTTGACAATCTAATTAGAATGCAAAATAAACTGCTACTGTGATTTTCTTGCAGCCACTTCTCGGTTTTATTTATATGCCCCCTGCATGTGTTGGTTGGCGGCTGACATATGGTGGGGACCGGGATCGGACCTCGTGTATGTGGCCTAGGTTTTAATAGACGGCCTGTTGTTGTTGCTCTTGACGGTGGCGGTGTTATCCCATATCAGTTTCATGAAAGCTGACATGTGTTTTTTGTTGTTGTTGTTGTAGCTGTAGCTGTGGTGCGATCGTCAGCAGCTGATTCTGCGCGGAACAAGTGATGCTTAAAGTTTTCAAAACATTTTGTTACACGTCTGAGTTCATCGGGGTTAAAGTGACTCTTGATATCCCTTTAAGACAATCATGATTTAGGACGCACTATTTAAAACGTAATTAGTTCTATTTCACAAAACGTGTGATTTATCAGAGAAATGAGGGCACTGTCGGTGTGGTGCCTTGTCAGACGTTGGACGGTAATGCGGAGCTTGCCGGCATTGGAAACGTTAACAAGCGTTGCATATCATTGGAGTTAATTAATGAGGATTTATTGTCACAGTCAATTAACACATTTTTTTCCCCTGAGAATAACTGAGGTTATATTCGAACGCAAGGGGGTTATACAAATTCTCAGAGCAAGGCAAAGTAATTCGGCTTAGAGCACCAATATAACATAAAGTGATAAAATCGATGAGCTAAATGTATAACTAAAGGATAAATGTTAGAGAAGCATCTTGTTGGAAAACCCTTTATGTACGATTTTACGCCCTTTTTTAAACTCTTAACCGGGTACTAGTGGTGGAACTACCGTTAAATTGTACAGGATAGTTTTTATTCAAGATTATTTGCCTATGATTTTTAATTAAAGTTTTATTAATCATTTCTAGTTTCCAAAATGTCTGAACTACAGTCGAAGTCGAAGCACTTGTAATGGAAGTAGCGTTAAGTAGACAAATTCCCTTAAATTGCTATTCTAGCAAAAATTTAAAGAGGCGACAGTAGTGCTAGATGAGCCCTATCCATCACTGGCGTTTTTGTTTATGTGTTCAGTTTTCGAGATAATAAAGCGATTTTCGAAAATCGTTAAAATTTTCAATTTTGAAAAATTGTTTATTGTAAATTTTCTGTATCAAAAAAAAATGCCACATGGAAATTAGCGTTTTTCTCAGAACTGGATTTTTTTTTTGAATTTTTTTCAAAAGCAGCGGCACAACTATTTATGTCGAATTCTCTATTTAGCCCAATTTTCACAAAAAAATGACGGTGATGGCGCTTTTTTGAAAACGGCACACCTACCTTAACATTTGTGGCGCTGAAGCATTATTTTCATAATTGTATTATTGATACACTTTTATTGAAACAATTATACATGCATTTTTATTAAAAAAAAACGACTTTTTATTTTTTCAAATACAATTTTTAAACTAACTCTCTTAATTTTGAAGGCCGAGAAGATGCGAAGGACAAACAGCGTTCCGGACGCCCGACGAATTACCATTGGACGAATTACCGTTACAGAAGTTGCTGAGGATCAAAACATATCGATTGGCTCGTGCCATTCCATTTTAACCAATGATTTGGTGACGAATCACGGGTGTATTGTGACGACGTGGAAACTAAAGCTCAAATCATCCCAAGGGAAGCTGCCGCATCAACCAAGACCGAAAAAAGAGCGCCAAGTTTGGTGCTCACACTTTTCTTCTATTGCAGGGGCTGGTGCATTATGAGTTCTTGCCACAGGTTAGTACGGTCAATAAAGAATATTACCCTCATGTTATGCGCAAAGCAAAACGCCTGGTTTTGTGGAAGAACAAAAATTGGCTTTTGCACCATGATAACGCCTTTGCACACACATCGTTGCTTGTGCGCGAATATTTGGCCACCGTATTCCCCTGACCAAGCTGAACACGATCACAAAAAATCATTATTTGAAGTTCTTCGAGGATTGGGAAAAACTTTTGGCAGAAGTGTATTATATCCGAGGGGAATTACTTTAAAGGGGACAAAGTAGATATTCATGAATAAATAAATACTTTTTGAAAAAAATACAAAATTCGTGATATTTTTGGAACATACCGTATGCTCCCTAAAAATGACACCAATACACAATGGCACCAACGCAATAAATGGTCCAATTTGTGGTTCTCTCCATAGTTGAATTTTGGGAAAAATTTTCATTTTCGCTCTAGGGTCATTTTTTAGCGGTCCAATACAAAATAGCCATTACTTGATTTATTTGAATTTATCTTTATTAATATAAACCACATAATTTGGCACAGTTTGTATCTTATTGCCATAAAATTGTTAGTGTCATGTGATATTTTGAACATAACAACAATCATTGGCCAACACAACAAAAAGTGATTTTATTTCAAACCCTGAATAGCACTGTAAATATTCGTTTTTTAATTCAGTCCATTATTGGAATATTCGAAAAAGCGAACACTCAATGGAACACGATTTCATGCATGCGACTGTCTCCTCCATTTAACAATTGCATAGGCAATAACTTTCCTCGAACTCGCTGCCCAAAATTAATCTGAAACGATGAGTTGATCCCATGGGTCTATTGAATATAGTCAATGAACTGTGTAGCAATGTTTTTCGAACAATGTGATGATCTGGTCTCTTGTATATTTACTCGATCTAAAGCATTCTGGTAAAATCAAATGATTTACTTGACTTGGTCCTTCTATTGTTTTCATGGTAAGTTTCCATGTTTCGGAATAAAACATAATATACAAAGATTCCAACCATTAGCTATTTATTCTTCCATCGAAATTGTGCAGACTGGTTTTAGCATGATTCTACTGATCTGGAAGACACCAGTTTTCAACAGCTCTATCGGCACCATCAGTTTTCTTCTTATTTAGTTGCCCAGATTGGCACTGTAAGCCTTTAATTGGACATTCTGATGACAATAGCATGGACATTTTGTCTCCATTTCCATCTCTACAGATGTTCAACCCATACCTAGGGTGTCAGTGTTTCCTTTGTATAGAATTTGCGAACTTCAATTCTACCGCTGTACATCTTTGTCTCCTTCAACATCTAGCGTTGTGTTATTGGCAGCATACATGCCTCTGTAGCTTTTTTTACAATTGTCGTCCTGTGGGTGAGCGGTGGGAAATGGGAAAATATATTTCCTCTGAGAGAATTAACCTTGAACTCTAACTTGGTCGAATAGAAGTTCGTATATTCTTATTTTAAAACAATTTTGCTCTGATTTAAAAGTACACTTAGATGTAAAATTGTGAGTATAAGAAGGAATACTAGAAGTGCTATAACTTCTAACATATTTCCGATATTTAACGCACACAGAAATTTCACGCGAAAGTAATTAATCACAATGCTGAATACAAAGTAAGCAGAGACGCGTACAATGCCTTATGAATTTTAAAATTGCACACATTTCACGGCAACTCACATACATACATACATATACGCATAAATTCACGCACTCCGACAACAACAAATTCTAAGAAATTCAGATCAAATCACAACTAATGAAAGTGCCAAGAAGTTAAAGTATTGTAAGAAAAAAGTTCATAGTTTGAAGGTCAGAGGTCAATTATTAACTGTGCCATTTTTCCACCGCACTCCACATACACTGTATCTTGATTTAAAAACCCATCTAACTTTTATTAATTAATTACCATACAACGAAAAAAAAATCATTTAGCCAACAGCCACAACCGCCTGCCTCAGTGGGCACCGCGAAGAAAGTCATTCAATTGAAATTTAAAACCTTGCAAGAAATCAACGGCCAACACGACTTCGTTTTGAAAATATTGGTAGCAAACTCATAATCACGCGTGAACATGCAAATCCAGCCAGCCCAGCTTTGGACTGAATCAAAACCCAACAGCCACAACGAAGAAAAAACGAAAAGCCAGAAGAAACAAAAACGCAAACAATGGCAGTTAAAAGGAATTAACACGATTTTTGAGTAATTTGAAACTCATTTATATGCAATTTGAAAGTTTTTGTTGAACTTCGTCCATTTCTTCGTCAAATACCAAAAAGGAACGGTAAGAAAGGGGTAGTAACGAAACTACAATAACCACAATGATGATGGCAGCAACATTGCCGCAGAAAGGAGTTGCCTTCGACCGCAGTAATGAAGAATGAAATGGTAATTGGGTAACCACAGAAACAATTTTCACTTTATATAATGAAAAAGTCAAAGTAAAAGCGAAAATGTCCCTCACTGGTGGCGATAAACGTCAAGTTGTGTGAGTTTTGATGAATTTTCAAATTAAATGTTCCACCAAGGATCTAACCAGTCAAATGAAAATCGCCCAAATGGGAAAAAACACGCTACATTGTCATTACTTTAGTGGCGAAGTTCTAGGCCTTTTGCCAATAGTTATGATTTATGGCGTGTAGAATTAACAGCACAAAGCGTTCACAAATTTAATAACTGTTATGTGAACAAGCCATCAGTGTTTGTCGAATGCGGTGGGCAACCTTAGCTGGGAGTTCTACAAAATTAATTTCCCAAAAGCAAGCTGGTTCAAAAAATTTATAAAAGAAGCGAAAAGTTCAAAAATAAAAGAATTGGTTTGGTCCAGGGTCTCCGACTTCAAAACTGAATGTCCAATTTTTTTAGCACAACGAAAAAAAATTAAGGAATTTGTACCCAAGCAAATGAATAATAATATCCTGCGATGACTGTTAAAATTGAAACTATATAAATTGAAAAAGACTAATTATTAATTATTATTAATGGTTGAAAAAAAATAATGACATATAAGAACTATCTTAATATATATTTACCCTCGACACTGATTCACTGACTCTGTCACGCAGTACGTAGGAATTTAAGTAGGCATTCTATAATTTTCTTTTTCTATAAATAACTAGTAAGTTGTAATGCGCCTATGGCGCCCGTTAATTTGCTTGAGAAAGTATTTGTTACTTAATTTTAAAAATTTTGAGAAAACTATTTCGTAACAAAAATTTCGAAAAAAAATTAAATTGAATTAAAAAAAAAATTTTGTTGAAAAAAAAAGTTTGCTGAAAAAAAAAATTTTTGTTGAAAAAAAAAATTTTGTTGAAAAAAAAAAATTTGTGGAAAAAAAAAATTTTGTAAAAAAAAAATATTTTGTAAAAAAAAAAAAAATTGTAAAAAAAAAATTTTGGAAAAAAAAATTTTGGGAAAACACAATTTCTGTACAAAAAAAAATATTATTTTTTTTATTATTATTATTTATAGAATTATTATAGAATGCCTATTTAAATTCCTACGTACTGCGTGACAGAGTCAGTGAATCAGTGAATCAGGGAATCAGTGTATCAGTGAATCAGTGTCGAGGGTAAATATATATTAAGATGCCTATTTAAATTCCTACGTACTGCGTGACAGAGTCAGTGAATCAGTGAATCAGGGAATCAGTGTATCAGTGAATCAGTGTCGAGGGTAAATATATATTAAGATGCCTATTTAAATTCCTACGTACTGCGTGACAGAGTCAGTGAATCAGGGAATCAGTGTATCAGTGAATCAGTGAATCAGTGTCGAGGGTAAATATATATTAAGATATAATAATAAAAAAAATATTTTTTTTTTGTGCAGAAATTGTGTTTTCCCCAAATTTTTTTTTTACCAAAATTTTTTTTTTCCAAAATTTTTTTTTACAAATTTTTTTTTTTTACAAAATTTTTTTTTTTCATAAAATTTTTTTTTCAACAAAAATTTTTTTTTTTACCAAAATTTTTTTTTTTTACAAATTTTGTTTTATAATTTTTTTTTTTCAACAAAATTGTTTTTTCAACAAAATGTTTTTTTATTAACAGAATTTTTTTTTTAACAAAATTTTTCAAAAAAATTTTTTTTCCATATTTCAACGGGCGCCTTAGGCGCATTACAACTTACTAGTTATAAATATATTAAACATTGATCAAAACTACTTTGGTGCAGTTGAAACGCTGTTCTAATGTCGCAACGTATAAAAAAAACTACAGAAGCAGGGAATTTTGCCCCTAACACAACACTGCGCAAAATACCAGTAAAATCAAAAACATTTTTAATATAGTCTTGCCTGAATTAAATCAATACTCATGCAGCAGTTTTATCTCTTAAACATTTCTTTGTAAGATCTATAGCCGATCGATACGTTCTCTAGGTAGTAGTTCATTGTCGAATATAATAATTGTATTTCGTTCTCTCTCCTTAGCTCAGATGTCCTACTTAGACGGTTTGCTTATAAGGTGCATGTATAAGCTACTCTGCACCATCGAGAAGAATGAACATATGCTTGATAATTATATCCTCTAGGTACTATGTCAAATTCACACAAAAGGATAGAAAATCATTTGTGACATCTACCGCCGAATACAGCTATTCAATACAGTAAAGGGTTTTCCAACAAGAGGTATTATTTTGAATCACCCGGTATTTCGGTAGCTGTCACTTTTGAATCTTTGACATTTGACAAGTAGAAACTACACGATTACTAAAAATGCAACGTACTCGCTTCAACAACGCATTGAAATTATTAAAACTCACTACAAAAATGGTGAAAAACATGCTGTTACAGTTCGCAAAACTAAACCATTTTTGGATCGTCGTGAAGCAACTTGTCTGACCGCAATACAGAAATTGCTGGAAAAATTCGAGCTATTGGCACAATTTAGTGATGTAAAGAATAAAACCCGTGCACGTCGCTCAAGAACAACTGAGAATATTGCTGCTGTAGCCCAAAGTGTTGAGGAAAACCCAGGCTTGTCCATTCCTTGTCGTTATTTGGAATTGGACATTCCATAAACGTCATTACACCGTAGTTTGCATAAAGACTTGGCTCTTAAGGCTGATAAAGTGAAGGTAACACAATAACTCAAACCGGCCGATTATCAACAACGTCGTGTCTTTGCTGAATGGGTCCTTGAAATGCAGGAATATAATTCGGAATTCCATCGAAAAATTATCTTGACTGACTACTCCCATTTCCATCTCGGTGGCTACGCATCTGGGGCTAGGAAACACCAAGAGAATTTTCATGAAAAGGATATGGTCGTGTAAGCGTGGTCGTGGTGGCCATTTGGCTGATGTTGACGACTACGCTTACAGGACCATATCCTTTTCATGAACTTGTCCATAACCAAATCGCAAAGTGGCTGCCCTATATCCTCGATACCCTCACAAATTCTATCTTTAAGGTCTTGAATCGACGCTGGCCTGTTGGCGTAGTTTCTACTTGGCAAATGTCAAAGAATAAAAGCTTCAAAAGTGACTCTGGTTAAACCTAAACCTAGTAGATTCATCGTCTAGACCAAAGCTAGAACACACTTCATGATCTTGTGGAAAAAAAACGAAGCTTGAAAAAATAAAATAAATTTATAAGCGCCCCGGTAGGCGAGTTGGTAGCGTGCTTGCCTATCAGCGTGGGGGTTGTGGGTTCGATTCCCACGAGAGGCTTTGGTCTGTCGCTGCAAAAAATCTAAAACATATGGTCTGTGTCACCCGGTTTACCCTTGGACCCAAAAATTAGAATATAAATTTACTTTGTATTGTAATTAATAATAAATAAATAAAATAAATTTATAAAGAGTATATTAAAAGAGGGTTTAACTATTTTTTAATTTTTTTTTGACAAAAGGTTTTTTCTGTGCGACTTTTTTTTAGAAAACGACTTTATGTGTGATGTTTTTCGATTTTGTTTATGTATTGTTGATCTATATTCTTCATACAGTTCTGTTTCTGTTAGCCGAGTTCGAGATCATTAAATTTTTATTTTTTGGCGAAAATGATTGGTAAGTTGGTAGTTCACATTCATGGGTACCGATGAAGAAGTGTCGCAGCTTCCAAAACGAATCCGTATACCTTGCCTTCAATCAAAGCAAACACAATGCTTGAAACATTAAAAAAAAAATATTTTTAAACAACAACAAAATTATAATTCTAAGCGGTAACGTAGCCACCGAGGTGGAAATGGGAGTAGTCAGTCAAGATAATTTTTCGATGGAATTCCGAATTATATTCCTGCATTTCAAGGACCAAATCAGCAAAGACACGACATTGTTGATTACCGGCTTCGGCGGGTCGCCGCCCATTTTCACCAGCCGTCGGCTTGTGACGGCTCCAAATAAGTCGCCGTAGAATTTTAAAATATCATATTTTCGAAATTTGTACAAACATCTTTGCAGTTAACATTTCTTTGTATTATCCGATGTTTAAATAAAATTTGCTACACGTTGCGGCTGTTACTGCACGCCTCAGAAATGTACCACTGGTGAACAAGTGGTACAACCACACTTTTGCTTTACAACGGACTTTGCAACCATCCAGAAATAATCTTGTAGAACTCTCGACATTCTAAAGGTCGGGCCAGCTAGTGGATCTGAAATTTCAAAAGTACAACAAATTTAAGTATATATTCCAAATATTCAATGTCACCCATCACAATGATTTCGTGTCCCTCATTTTGTACTTCACTGCTCGAATAAGAGAAACCACTCGCAATTGATGTCTCATAAACATAAATGGCGCCTTAAAGGTGTTTTTTTTTTTTTTTTTTTTTTTTTTTTTTGTATACTTTCCATGGCTCTGTGGAAACAGCCTTTGACAGAAGTTAAAAAACAAAACGTAAAATAACATTAAAGCAAACTTGAATTATTTAAAAAAAAACGCCAACCTGTGATGTTGTTGAAATTCTATATATACCCCCCACCTGAGTAACAGGGAGGTCTTCCGCGAAAAATACAAAAACAAAGAAATACAAGCAAACGATTGCGTTTAACATTTTCAGTGAAATCGCAACCATTCGTGCGACTACTGCAACGTGGCCGCATACACCTGTAACAACCAATAAAATGTAGCAGCGGCATCAAATGTGTTGGGTCTTAAATCATGGCCGCCCCAGTAAACCAAACCAAACTCATGCCTAGCCTTGAAGTGGAAGAGAACGAAGAAGGAGGTAAAGGGAATACGAATGCCACAGCAAGAGTAACAGATACACTGACAGTTGGAAAATTGAAAAATTAACAGGTATGAAATGTGTAATTAAAGCTTAAAATGTTTGGCGTTTTCTTCGGCATTGTCACGCCAAACCACCCAAGACTTACAAATGTATGACATGCTAAGGTGGTTGGAACACGTTTCCCCGTATTTGTACCCTACATAAAGAATATAATGAGCTGTTAGGTAATTGATAGGAAATACAAATATGAAATTAAATATTAAATAGAGTAGAATGTTAAACGATTACAAGATTTCAGGTAAAGTTAGTAACTCTAAATCGTTGAACACAGTAGTAATGTTCCGGCATACACCCATGTTACCGTGTGTTACATGCTGGTTCCACAGTGATGATGGGGGGATGTACTCAGCCGCGATGTAGGAGTGGGGTCAAATGAACAGAGTAGCACAGTGCTGTTTGTTGTCACACAAACATCCCACTGATCCAGCTTCGTTGTCCATCTCTATGGGCGATGTGGATATCGACGAATCAGACACTCTTGATGTTCTGGCCGTGAAGATACAGGGTGATGCTCGCTGGGCTAGCCATACAGTCGATGTATCGAAAGAAGCATTCAAGTGGTTAGGCTTTTTAAAGCGGTGCAAGAAATAGTCCACCCCATCTGATCTCGTAAATATTTACACCACCTACATTCGGTCTACAATGGAATATAAATCCCTTATATGGGCAGGAGCTGCAAAGACATGTTTGCAGGTTTTGCACCATGTACAGAGGATATGAAATAGTAGGTTGTCCAACTCTATTGTCTCCCTTCAGCATCGCCGGAATGTGGGTTGTATAACGCTGTTCTATAGATATTTTAACGGTATCTGCTCCTCAGATATCCGTCGTCTAGTCCCTGATGTTAGAACATTTAGCCGGAATACGCAGCTTTCCAGGGACTCTCATCCGTTCGTTGACATGTGGCCGATTTATCGGACAGGTGTTTTTCCTGACATTATCAAATTTCAACAAACTGTACCCTCGTTCCTCATTGCAGTACGCTTACGCTTCCTTTCGCTAACACAGGGAATTGCATTCGTAGGGGACGTCTTCTGAGTGTTAGTCATCAAAAAAGGTTAGTCTAAGGTGAATAATCAACAATAGAATAGATTTCTGAGTGAGAGAATCTTTTATATTCACTGACCAGGATCTAAAGGCGGGTCCGAACGACCAATGGTTTTCTTGGGACAATTTACATGGCTTAGAGATTACTCTGTTACTCGTAAAGCACAGGATATTAACAGCCGAGGGAAAATATTTGAAGGTCATACCAAGTTGCAACCTAGGTTTTCCATATGATAATCGCACACACTACCTATCACACCACAATTGTCAACAACAAAAACTCAGAGTTGAAGAATTTTCCATAAAGCAAAAACTGTTTTTCGGACCTTCTCTGAGTACTGTTGATTGCAAAGGTAATATTTTCTATAACAGAACTAAATCAGATGAAGAAATTCTGCTGAAAGGTGGACAGTCCTCTAAATAGGTCTTACGAGAGTGAACCGCATGGCACAACTGCCGCAGCGGCCGTGAGAACAATTTTGATGGTTTTGAGTATTAATTTAGTTCTAAGAATATCGAGCAGCAAAAGGAAAAGGAGCATCAGGGGAAGGTTTTTTGCGCGGTCAAGCTTCAAAGCGCATGGTGCTTTCGATACAATTAAATTTGCTATAACTTTTTAAAAATAAATTTTTAATATTTTGGGATTAAGAATGACTGTTACGTTTTTTTTTGCGGCAAGAGTTCGACATTGCCGCCTTTCACAGCAGTAGGATATCCTACAGCCGGTTTAAACCGATCATCTCTTTTCGTCTAACCTTTTTGTTTTGCTGTTGCTCTCAATCGACAAAGGCCAGACCCCCCATCCAAGGAAGATCGATTGTTATACAATTGTGGCGACAAGATGCTAGGCTAGGCAAAAAGTATGCTAGGCTGCAGCCTTCGCCAGGCAGGCGTATCCAGTTCAAAGCTTTCTACACCACCAGCAGCAGCATAATCTTTAAAAAACTTGGCTAATTAATCTCATTTTAATTGTAGGTTTCAGTTCCAAATGGCGTTTTCAAATGTAGGCACTTCAGGAAAACATACAAATGCATGTATGTCTTTTATGAATGGATGTCTTGGAGTGTACCGTGCATACCACCTTCTCCTTGTAATGCTTCTGTGTGCTGGCCTTAAGGTCCTCATCACCGTGAACGTTTTTCATAGACTCATTGATTCCGAATTGTGTGTGTTGCCCATAGTCCATTGGATACATTTTTGGTGGCTCCTATTGTTGTCGTTGAGTTGGTTGTTGCATTTCCGCCGACAGGAATGAATAATTGCTTAATATTGTACAATTAATGTATTGTTGATATACCATTTGCACTGAGCGATGCAATTTATTAATTTTGGACGGCGAATTGTTACAAATGTCCAAAATGCATTTCATGACTGGGAGACATAAATTCGTTGAGCAACGTCTAAAATAACAAATGGGAAATTGTGGTAATTTATAGATGACCTATTGTTATAGTTTTGATATGGGAGCAAGGATTTTGTTTAGGTGGAAAATCGTGTAAAGTTATGAAATGTGATACTATGCAAGAGAAATGTTCGTATCTCGTGATATATCAGAGCAGTTTTATGATATTTGGTTTCATGTTTACGGTTGTTAAGAAGTCAATGTTTACAATACACCAATTACGATAATCAAACACGTAATTTAATTTAAACTCCTTATCGATATTTACTGTTCTATAGTTCACACCTTTGGCTATCCTTAGTTCCCTATGTTGGCTCTACAACCTGTTGTTGCTTAATCAATTATTTCCAAACACTTCGGTCTAGTGCGTGCTTTCACCAGTTCGTGATACCAAGGGTTAGCATGTTTTCAACCACTTGGTGTTTCCGCAGCCCACGGTGCGTTCGACGTCTATAATCCTCGTTAACACAAATGGGGTCACAGATTTTGCAAAGTATTCCTTGCTGGAAAACTCCCAGCACCGTTTCATCTGCTTTTTCGAGTACCCATGTTTCAGCGCTAAAAAGAAGCACGGCTAAAATAAACGTGTTCTTGTAGTTCGTCGACAGAGGAATCGGTTCTTTTTACTGTTTGCTTAGTCTGAAGAAGAATCTGTTTATCAGCACCATCCTTAGCATAATTTCGATGCTGATATCATTATTTCTATTGATGGCGGGGCCGAGGTATATATCGTCAACAGAAATCCAAAATGACTTAACAAGCATTTTCATAACTTCACATGAGATGTCAGACACTGTAGTACAATCGAACCACTCTTCTTGTTAATTCGTTTAGGAATTCGCCTATAAAATTGTAAATTTTGTATATTGAAGTCTAAAATTTTGCAGAGACATGTATTTTAGGTCATTTTATAAGAATCAATCAAAAACACGATTTGGGGTTTTTTGATGATTGGTCATTTTCGATTTCAGGTGACGATATGTAAATTCGTCCACCTGTTCGCTTTGCTGTCATCGCTTCGTTTACCAAGCAGTTACATTTTCGCAGATTCCTTCTCGATTCTTTCCGACGATGTCAATCTCATCTTTCTCGATTCTTTCCGACGGTGTCAATCTCATCCGCATATTTTAAAAGGTTGTGGTCTTTGGAATATTTACTAGAATATGACTAGTTTATTAACTTTTACATTTTGGAATATTTTCTCCATTTCAATCGTGAAGATATTGCACGTGAAACTGTTTTCTTGTCTAAGCTATCTGGCGGTGGTGAATGTTTGGAAGAGGTCAATTACTATTTCGACTGAGGTACTATTCGAAGGCGGCTTTGTCTGAGTTTCCCTTAACATTAAATGAAGGAACATGAAAAGGAACTTGTGTCAAATCACTATATACGTGGTATTTTCACTGACATGTACCTATTGTTTACACTAGTCTTCAAACGGATAATGATTTTCTCGTTTGACATGGCTTACAGATATCGCCCTTACTCGCTAAGTCGTCGGCATTAAATGCGTGGAAATGACAGCTGTATTTATGATCTTACCACACAGAAAAAAAAGACAACCAAAAAATTTCAATTTCAAGAATTTCATCACTTCTCAATGAAACTTTTCGTTAATATGCTAAAAAAAATTGTCAAATATTGAAACAAAGTTTGATGAAATGTATCAACAAAACAATTCATCAAATATTTGGATATTTTTAATGAATTTTTTTGTTGATCCCATTTATCAAATTTCGTTTTAATATTTGATACATTTTTAGCATATTTACGAAAAATGTTATCAAATGTTGAAAGAAATTTGATAAATTGAATTGACAAAAAATTTTATATTTTTTTTATTTGTATTTTGGTTATCTAATTTATAAAATTTCTTTTAATATTACATACATTTTTTCGTAAATTTGATAAGCAATTTACCAAATATTAAACAAAATTGAATTTTAATATTCAATATTTAATAAAAAAAATTTCACAAAATATGCTAGAAAACGAAATTTGATAATTGTTGATGAAAACATTTATTGTTAATTTCAAAAATTTTATAATGAACGACATACAATTTTTTTTGTATATATGAAACTTTCTTCATCAAAGATATTTTTGATAAACAGTATACGAATATTTTCTTTAAGTTGACAAATTGTTTTATCACAGGATTTTCAATGAATTTTTTGTTTGAATTCGTGAATATTTTCATTGAATCGAAAAATTATTTTTTTCTGTGCAGGAAACGACCCCCTAGTCGTTGATGAAGAGATGAACAAAATTTAAATTTGTTCTCCTCTCTGATAAAGCTGAATCAGTTCATGAAGTTTGGGTTTTCGTCTTTGGCAGAATATCTTTATTATTCAGAGCAGAGGACGAATATCTGACGACAAGATACCCTTAAAATATCTATAGAATGGCGATATACATACGTCCCACATTCCGCCAATGCTGTAGGGATACAATAGAGTCGGATAATCGACTATCGATGCTGTTCTCTGTACACGATCCAGAAGCTGCAATGATGTCTTTGAAGCCCCTGGGAGTTATATATTTTGACAACTAACAAACGGTTGTGTCTCCTTTCTTGTGAATCTGACATAGTACTCTGGGGTTCTATTTATCAGGTATGATTTCATTATCCCAGATGAATGCTCCGCTCTTAAACTGATCTGTCCATACAACGTCGGCTTCTGCAGCCTTGGGCTTTTGCTGCTTTAACTTCGTCTTGATTATTATGATGGTTTGCGTTATGCTTTCTTTAGATGGCTTTCAAATTCTCAGCAACCTCGACGCATCTATCGTCAGATTACCATTGTCATCTCTAGACAAAGTTACGCCAGTAGGCGAGTCTTCACTTACTCACCTACTTTCATTAAAATCCCATGGAGGAACAGTAAGGAATCATTGATGTGGACCAAAAAATGTGTATATCCACTGACCGAAGACCTGCTGTTCAAGGCCAATACGTTATTCTAGATATGTTGTTACATCGATAAGAAAGTCATATCTTACTCGTAAATTCGTCAGCATTTACGAGGTGCAAACAGCCGCTGAAAAATGTTTAACGGTCTTACCAGGGTGCGAACCTGAGTTTACACCGTGATAGTCACACACACGACCGGCCAGGTAAGGCTTTAGATTAATAGAATTTTCTGGCCTCAATCCTATTGCCATAGACATGTCAGACCTTCTCATATTGCAGACTTTAAATTTCTCCGTTCTTTCTGCGGAATATAAAATGTTCAACAACTATCGATATTACTTAGATACAACTTGCTGGGCCACAGGTGAGAGTGTCTCCCTGTATTTAGTGGCGGTTGTACACTCATCGCTATACTATTCATTCCTTTCTTGCGACTTTCTTCTTAAGCGGTTCGTGTCATGGAGTCGTGTAACATCATTATATACACAATGATTTGATGGAGTACACTAGGAGCATTTGGAACATCATCATGGTTTCCTTCCATACTTCACGAACAAAGCTCAAGTTTTTGTATAACGTTTTATTTCTGATTACTCAAAAATGTATTGCGCAGAATGTCTATGTCCTAAGAACCTCCTCTTATGCATTATTTTGCGACAGCGAAGGCTTTTATACAACAGGAAGCTACAATTCGATTGCAACAACAAATCCTATTGACGTATGAAAGCTATTCATGATTCATAATATACTCGCATATTTTCCAACCCATCCAAAAACATCTCTGCATCTTTCGTAATCTCTTTTTTTAACTGTTCTCACCTCAATCAAATTTCGATTGTAAAGTTTAATCCTCGACTTAGTCGAACGATTGTTAACACTATAAAACTACGCCTGAGATTTATGGTTTATTTTGAAATGTTATTAACATTAACACAGCACACTTAATAAAACTTTCATGATTTTTAATAATCGCCATAAATTCAAGGATTAAAAATGTCTATAAATTCTATGGATAATTATGCCGTTTATAGGTTGAGATTGTATGGGGGACGCTGAAAAAAAATGTTATGAATGAAATTGACTTAAATGGGGCAACATTATGACATAAATTCAGATAATTTAAAATGTTTATTTGTAAAAAGTCTGAAGCTCAACTAATATGAACAGTTTTTGAGATTGTCAAATGGAGGGAGTTATGTTGAGGCTTCATAAAGGTGGGTGTCTGAAGGTCAAGCAGCTGATCGATTCGACTTGATGAATTTAGAAAAAAAAAACTCCGGGGAATGTGACGTCAGAAGTCGGGAAGTTGTCTGCTTATATTTGCATCTCCAACAGGACTGCGACACCTCAATGTTCTATGAACAGGTCCATACTACCCATGGTAAATACATGTGTACTTGTCGCCATACATTTGTCAAAGTGAAAGGACACCCAACAGGGTCTCATGTGGGTCACATGTTGGACACCTAGCGGGGAAAATTATGCATGCATCAAATTCATCTACTGCCACACCACCACGACAAATGAAGTCTGTGCTATTTTGTTTAATTAAATAACGTTTTTCGTTCGCTCACTAACAAGTCTGTAAAACATTTTTTATGCGATCAATTCACTCAAATAAATTCAATTAAAAGCAATCAAAGTCACCATTTCCAAACAAAGCTCGGTGCGGCGGGGCGCGGAGCGGGAGACATTGCAGCCGTTGAATGTAACTGACTTCAAGTTGATGCACGCTATGTCAATGAATGATTTGACAGTTAAGACTAATGGTTGACACAAGTTTGAACAACATTTTAACGGTTATTTTCAGTTACTTGCTGTCCCAAAGATTGTAACCAATTTTTTTTATTTTTGGTTTGTTTGCGGGAAAAAAACACCCGTCAATACCATGAGTACGTGTAGCGACGTACGAACGTGTATGTTTCGACAGACACGGTGTCATTTTAGTATGAGTTAAGGAAAGAATTTGTTTGTGCGGTTCGTTATGTTAAGATCAACCAAAGGTTACAGGTTCCATTCATCCAGCAGCCGAACCACCTCAAAAGCAGCTTTACTACGAGCACTTTGTTGTGTGAAAGAAAAAAAAAAAAGGAAATCCTTATTTCATTTTTTTCTGTTGTCATGTGGCCGTGATGATGTTGATATGTCGTTTGCTCTGAAGCTTAGGCAAGTCAAGTCATGCTGTTTGCTAACTGAGATATGATAAAGTGATTTCTTTTTCAATTTTCATACCATCGTCACATACAGGAAGTACTGAAATACCTTAGCTGTATCCATGTCTTTGAGACAAAGGGAACTTTTATTACACAATTTGATTTTCAAAGAATTTAGTTGAATTTCGATGACACAATGGAGATGTTCGACGGCTAAAGTACATTCTGGGGTAAAGTACATTCTGTAAAATCAGATCTGCATTCTGATAATTTTACGAAATTATTTTCACTTTCGAAACATCTGAGTAGGATGGACAAATCATTACCGACAGATACCTTCTCTAGGAGACATTATGTTCTATTGGTCATAACAATTGGAACAGTCTTCTAGTCCTGTCTATTTATAAAGCTTAGGCGGTTCAAAACCTGTTGAAGTCTGTATTAGATCCGAAAGTGGCTGATTGGAGCGGTTTTTGCCCGCACTATCACACAGCAATCTCAGGATCCTATCAGTCACGTCTCTTGATTTCCAGAATCTTATCGGATAGATGTGGTTTATAGTCAGACCTAAAGATACACTGATAAAGAAAATGAAGTAATCCGTACTTGAATTACAAAAGTATAGTAAGTACGGTTTTCCTTAAACCAAGTTAAAAAAACTTGATTTAAGTTCGGATTTTTGTAGCTCGGAATTCTTAATTTCATCCACAGTTTAATAGATTTAAGTTCATAATAGGATAGAAATAAGTTCGAAATGGACTTATGTGTAGACCGCTTGAATTAATTTAAGACCGAATAAATACTTGAAATTATCGGAAACTGCGATTAATTGAATGCGACTTTGGATTGAACTGATATCACAATATTCTTGTTCTAAGAATATTAAATTCATAATAGGATGAGTTCAAAATTATTCAATACTTGAAATTATCGGAAACTGCAATTGATTTAAGTGAAATTTAGATATTACAATATTCTTGTTCTCAGAATATTAAATTCATAATAGGATGAGTTCGAAATGGATTTAAAAAAAGTACACGTTTATCTGGTCTCAGTTTTCTCTCTCAAAAATAGTTCTCTCTAGTTTTTTCTCTTACCTCACTTCAAATTGGACATTTTCAATGAGTTCTTCTCCAATCATTGGTTTATTATGTACTATAGTCTTCCGTAATTAAACGAGAACTACTGTTTACTAGCGCATAGTCCGAAAAATGACAAGCAGTAAAGCCAAGAAATAAGTCAAGTATTTTATTTTTAGTATTCGAATTATCGTACTTGATTTTAAAACTATCCCATTTATACTTGTTTTAAGAACAACTATCTGCGAATATTACTTATTTTTTTAAGTACAATTTTAGTTCAAATTAGGAATATTCGGCTTGAATTTAGATGTCCATTTTTCTTTCTGTGTAAACTTCTTGACATCGACTAGTTTGGATAATTGACTTTATGCGTCATCATCTACAATTGGTACAGGGTAGTCCTCTCTGTCTTACGAAAATGTTTTGTCCTCAAATTCACAACACACCTATCGGCGTCAAATCATTACATGAATGATGTTTGGGTTATTGGTATTATTTTTGGGAATTTTTAGAAAACAGTAAAATATCCCAAACTTCTTAAATTTGCATTATTCCACCTCACCTATTTTTTTGTCGGTATACTGGCTTGACAGTGATCGGGCCTTCGGAGAGTTGCAAAGTTGCAGTGGTTTAGCACCTAAATCTGAGGAATAGTTCTGTCGTTTTCACAAGCAACCGCGTGTGTGGTAAACTCAAATTTCTTAGCAGAGCCAAAATACATAATTGTTGGCGGTTTTGAAGCAGTAGAACAAATTTTTAATTTTTTTTATTAATGAACATGTAGAATACGACTGTACCAACAATATATCTGATTTTTGCGTTAAAAAGTTTTCAAAATTAAATCTTAATGATATTTAAAAATATATAAAAGTCTATATGTGCAAAATAACAGCGTAAAGTTTTTTGTGGAAATAAATATTGTCATTGAGAACACATATCGCACTCGTTCAACAAAACTGTATTAACTCAAAACTTTTTTATTTTATCTTTTTGAAGTGATTGGCCTTATCATCATTAAAAAAGTATCAATCGACAACAATGCACTTGTAAAAACTACAAAGTTCTAGTCATGAAGTGGTGATTAGATACAAAGTTTTACTTCAGAGGTGGTATATAGTACTAAACCCCTAAACAATAGGAAGGATTCGTCCACGTGTGGTTCTCAATCTGGTCACACTTAAATTATAGGCGTTTTAATTCTTCTGGATAACCAAGCGTTTAGAAAAACACCCGTTACATGTTCTTCAAAAAAAAAAAAAAATAGAGGAAAATATTTAAGGTCGTACAGCATATACACGATTCTGCTATAATTTTTAACACCAATTGGATTATTTAGCAAATTTTTATGAAAACCAAGGGTGCTTATAAGCCATCAGTGCTGACCCTTCACCACTGCTACATGTTATTGGTTTCGGTGTTCACTAGGTATAACGTTAAATAAATTCATTTCATTTACAATTTGTTAAACCATTTCTTTTTGCTTCGTTTTTTTTTCTCTCCAAAAAGCTGTTCATTCAAATTTAAACTTGAAATCAAATCAAACGTTGCGCCTTCTTCGTTACTTTTTTTTTCTTTTGGCTGGCATTGCAAACAATACAAACGATTTTTTTTCCACCGATTCGATCCGTTTTTCCTTGGCAAAGCACGCGCGTTCCATTCAGCCGGTGATATTCAGTCAGTCCGTCCGTCTTGACGTTGGAAATCGTACGGAAGGAAGGATTGAAATAAATAAAATAAAAAAAAAACCACACCAGCGAGAAGAATTGAAGTAACACTACACTGCCAGCCACCACCTCCATTCTGTTGTTGATGGGACGACGACGGCAATAGTTTCAGCTTTAGCTTCAACACCGTCATCAACAGCACCAGCCCCAATATCGCCGCCACACAAAAACAAAGGTGACAAAGTCACGAAATTCTTGTCAATTTTTAACTATAGACCAATTTGTTTGTCTCTTTTCGCGTTGTTTTTCTTCTTACTGATTTTGTTGGCTTTTTTTTGTTTGTTTTTTGTTTTTATTTTTCAGTGGTGTTTCATCTGCTTCTTCTTCTGCTTAGTTGACTGAATTTCGTGACAAATCATGCTACCAAAATTGGGAGAAAATATTTATTTTCTTTCAATTCGTTTTGGGCTGTGTTGTACCTTTTGTTTGGGGTTAAGGTTGTGTGTTACTTGATTTGAGTTGTTTGGCTTGGTGGTTTCTTTACATTGTAGGTGTATATGGCGGCTTATATTAAAATTCAGATAATAGTTCCAAATATCCTTCGAAAACTAAGGGAAATCAGTTAAGCCACAGATCCTGCTTCAATTCTCTGGACACTATCGAAAATCACACCTCATATGTGTACGTTTGCACACATACATTTTTTTGGAATACAATAAAATCTCTGTATTAACCCCAAAAAAAGTATACATATGTACTACACAGAAAAAAAGACAACCAAAAAATTTCAATGAAAATATTTGTACAAGAATTTCATCACTTCTCAATGAAACTTTTCGTTAATATGCTAACAAATTTGTCAAATATTGAAACAAAGTTTGATGAAATGTATCAACAAAACAATTCATCAAATATTTTGATATTTTTAATGAATTTTTTTGTTGATCCCATTTATCAAATTTCGTTTTAATATTTGATACATTTTTAGCATATTTACGAAAAATGTTATCAAATGTTGAAAGAAATTTGATAAATTGAATTGACAAAAAATTTTATATTTTTTATGATTTGTATTTTGGTTATCTAATTTATAAAATTTCTTTTAATATTACATAAATTTTTTTCGTAAATATTATAAGCAATTTACCAAATATTAAACAAAATTGAATTTTAATATTAAATATTTTTTAAAATTTTTCATAAATATGCTAAAAACCGAAATTTGATAATTGTTGATGAAAAAATTTATTGTTAATTTCAAAAATATTTTTAATGAACGACATACAATTTTTTTTTGTATATATGAAACTTTCTTCATCAAAGATATTTTTGATAAACAGTATACGAATATTTTCTTTAAGTTGACAAATTGTTTTATCACAGGATTTTCAATGAATTTTTTGTTTGAATTCGTGAATATTTTCATTGAATCGAAAAATTATTTTTTTCTGTCTGGATTGAAATAAAAATTAACTGAAACTGTTAGTACTCAATTTGATTAAATTGTACTTAAATCATTTATGTTTTCTTTCAAATTAAGTTGCCTGAATTAACATCGTATTCATATATAGTCGTTCTTCTACGCGTAGTTTGGACTTCTTGTTCCTGAACTCCACAAATGACAGTCAAGATGACAAATCGTATGGAAATATCTCGGCATGACTATTGTAGAGCCATCAACGACGCCGAAGGGAAAATATCAGTATAACACTTTATATATCACCGTCCACATCCGTGGACGTGGAAGCAAGTCCCTTGACGGCTGGCCAGTGCACCTCTGACTTCCTAAGGAATGGTTCGATCCAACTTGCCTTCCGCTAATCCACATCTTTGCCAAAAAAAATATTATAATCGATCAGTGACCTTGATACTACTCATTCAAAAAGTGGAATATTCATTTCTATTGGAGGAGCTCTAATATTGATAGCTGGCGAGTTTCGTCAAACACTGGTTCTGCGTTCAACCCTTAGCAGATGAGCTAATTACATGTCCAAAGTTATGTCGCGACCTTGAAACAATCGTGTTAATTGAACATATAATTTGTAATATATTTCGATTATTGTTAAAATTGAAACTGTTTAAATTGAAACAAACTAATTAATAATGGTTGGCAAAAATTAATGACATATAAGAACCATAAAATATTACACACTGATGTTATGTTTTCTCAAAACTACCTTGGTGCAGTTGGAACCTTGTTGTTCTAAGGTCGCGATGCATCCTTTGGAATCATGTAAATCTAATTAACAACAAATATGCGTGTAACATGTAAAATGATTCTTCAGCCTATCAAGTTTCAGGGGTATTATTTGGCAAAGGAAATTCACAATATTTATATTGATCCCACATATTTCCAAACAACTTTGCATGAAAAATGCCCCCAAAAAAAATAAGAATTCCCTAAAAAAAATCTCATACAAATTCAAAAAAATTTCATTACGAAAAATTTCATGAAAACCTAAAACATTTATATATTGTATATCCAAGAGCAGTACAATAAAATTAAATTAAAATATAAATGAAAATCATACAAAACATATTACAACATCTTCAGTAGAACGGAGCACATTACTGTGAGTCGATTAATTGTTAAATGGTTAATCTGGTCCTTCTCGCAAATCCAAGGCTTCTATTATAACCTTGTCAGCTTTGCATCGATCGGTGCACATCCTTACTTAAATGTAAGTGAGAGTAAGATAATTGTTGACCATGTATTTTATTTCCGTAATCTACCCAAAAACACATAAAATCATCTCGAACATATCACTTTTACCCACTAACTATATACAAATTAATAGCCATAAACAAACGTTTCATAAATCCTGTAACAGCTCATTGCCAATAATGGCAAGACATAACTTAAGCACAAAACAAGCTGCCGTTTGCTGCTATCCCAGCAATGACAGCCTGTTTTCTGCCAAACTTTATGTGCTGCCAATATCGAACCATCGAACTGGTGGTGTCCAGGTCTGCTGCTACAGCCTTCTCAAATTGCTGCCAATATGAAGGCAGGCAGGCGGGCAGGCAACAGAAAGAAAAATTCGTAACCATCAATTACGCAGCAAATTAAAATCAAATAATTTAGCGAGAAAATCACATTGGAAAAACTAGTTAAAAAACCATTTAATGCCATGAAAAATTGCATGCAAATTATAGGGATCGCATTACGTGCAGCAACATGAGTTTTTGTTTTTTCTTCGGTTCATGCCACACTTGCAAGTGGAAAAAAAAATGAAACAACTTTAAATTGCCAGCAGTTTGGCAAAAGGCAACAATATCAATAACATATAATCGGCATTTGCGGCAAATAAGGTGAAAATATGGCAGGCATTTACAAATAACATTGAATTGAAATATTTTCGAAAGCGAAGCCCTTCCCTCAAGTGATATTGGAGAAGTTTTCTGTTCATTTTTTTCTTTTGTTTGGATTTGGCGTAGAAGGGTAGTCAGTGGGAGTGATAGGTGTTGTAATGTGGTTCAAGTGGGCTGGAATATTTTTAATGCATTATTTCCAGTAACGACACAGCTCTTGGAGCGATACCAAAAAGAGTACACGGAGAAAAAAATAAGTTAAAAATATGATTGTTATCAACAACATAATCTGCCCTTTTGTTTGGAATTTACCAAATAAGGCGAACGCTCGTGAAGTGCAGTGAATTAAAGTGAAAAATGTATTTCCAAAAATGCCAATTTTGGAGTTGGAATTTATAAATAGGAAGAAACATAAAAGTGACAATTAGGGCAGTAACCTCAAAACATTATAAAAAAAATTAATTTTTGTGGGCTCATAATTTTTTGGACGTTTTTTCACTATGAAAATTCACGTTTTTGGGTGCTTGTTTATTTTTGAATTTTACGCGATTATTCGCACAGCCAACTAATTTTAGTATAAATATTAATTGAAAATTTTGGTGACCTAATTTTATTGAAGGGGTTTACAAGAAAGTTTACTTCTCGTATATTTTCATTCAATTTTGTTCAAACTTATGTAGATTTAAGGTTATAGAAACCCATCTCTAAAATGTAAGACGGTGTAAACAAAAAAAACATTTTATTACAAAAAATCCTATTTTTTTCATAAAAAAAATGCCCGAATTTAGTATGGATTTTTAGGGCCATCTTTCTGCTTTTTTTTGGCATTTTGCATACAGCCGGAAGAGATCTAGCCGTCTGTAACTATGTGTATTCTGTTGGCGGAAAAATGGCAGGGTCTAAAAATGCAGAAAATCTTCTGAGTATGTATGATAACATGAGAAATCGTACTGCAAGGATGATAAGACTAAGTGTTTCGAACTACAAGGAGCTTAGATAATCGCTTAATTTGTATGAAGAGTTAAGCGATATTAACTCATTATTGGACGAAGTTCCCTTGCCACTTTCCTTAACCAATTTGCATCAATTATTAATAAGAATAATGTGATTAATTCGTTTTAAAAACATTTTATTAAAAAAAAGTATAGTTTTGGAATTATGGGCCGTCCCTTATAAGGGACACTGCACAGTAGGTACACTAGGCGAATGATACTCTTTTTTTACATTTGTTGTAAATAAATATTGTTTTTCCGCAGAATATTCAATAAGGTGGTTTTTGGCATTATATCGTTTGTTCGGCGCCACTTTGTTTATGCGCGACATCTTTTAGATGTGATACCATACGAATCAAGGTAGGATGTGGATATTTGATCCACATTAATTTCTCTAGGGGTTCATTATCACTGTCATCCAATTCACTATCTTCCTGAACTACTTTACATGCTTTAAATAATAATTTTCGACCGAGATGAGTAAGATTTTCCTCATGGGCATCTTGATCAGTATCGGCTCCATCTAATGAAGAAATTGTGTAAATTGCAATGTCATTGAACACATAGTCTTTAAGGGCATCCAGTTCAACCAATATGTCAGAAACTGTAAGTCGATATTTAAAAAAAATATTTACTTAATCATCGTTTGACAATTGTACTATGAACGCAGTGCTCCTTTTATGGGACGTTGCATTCAAAGACCTTATATGTATGTAGCATAATTTTCGAAAATTATGGACGAATGGTTAGAATATAGATTATTTATAGTTGTATTTGTAATGAATATTTTGTCAGATTGTAATGAAAATGTTTTAAAATTTGTTCACAGTGTTCTCAGACTGTATCAAATGACAATATCGATACTTTTTCGTTTTCTTTACAATTAAGCAAGCTACACACGATAGTTTGATAAAAACTTTATTGTAATCTAACAACCTCAACTGGTTCAGCAGGTTGCTGCACTTGGTAATTTCCCAAGTAAAGTCAATATTCAATTCTTCTTTGCAACACTCTACTATTATCTATCACATTAAAAATTACACCCTTTTACACAAATGAAGCCTATTTTTTTATTTAATCCACCCATTTGTTGTTGTTACTAAATGTATGAGCAATATTTGTACAATTGTTGGCAATTTAAAAAAAGTTATTGATTTGTTTTTATTTAGACGTTATGCTGGCTCTTCTTTTCTTCAACGAATCACTTAATTTGTATGTATATTTTTTGTGTATCCACAAAAGTCTGGAAATATGTGTGTAACTTTGCTTTTCGTAGTAACACGAAAGGAGTTGGAATGTGATTTTATGGAAGGTTTAATTGAAGGGTTTTGCAAATAAAGAACACTGAAGTAGTTGCAGGTGATGTCTTTATAAGATGAGAAAAAACATTGCTCGAGAATGAAAATAATAAATAAAAGCGGGGCTATGCAGACAAAGGAAGCCCTGAGGATAGCTAGATATCGATTCGAATAAAAAATAAAAAAATAAAAAAAGCATATTTGTCATATATTCACAAATATTCACAATATAAAAAAAAAAAAATATTAGATCCAAAACTGGCAGATTTGAGATGTTTTGCGAATAGACTAGCCAGACCAGACAACCTGAGTCCGAAATACTTGGGCTGCCGTCATGTGATAGGTAGTGAGTGCGACTATCACACAGCAATCCTATCAGTTACGGTTACTGACGGCCAGAATCTTATCGGTCTGGGTTATAATCGAACCTAAATATACACCGAAAAAAAAATTAAATAATCGGTACTTGAATTTAGCCGTAGCGGTATCAAAAGTATGGTAAGTGCGGTTTTCCTTAAACCAAGTTAAAAAACATTATTTAATTGTGGATTGTGGCTCGGAATTCTTAATTTTATCCATAGTTGTGCTTGATTTTCAAGATAGATTTTAGTTGATAAAAGGTTAGAAATAAGTTGGAAATGGACTTATGTGTAGACTGTTTGGATTAATTTAAGCCTGAATAAATACTTGAAATTATCGGAAACAGGGATGGATTTAAGGACAAACTTAGAATAAATTTATAACACAATATTCTTCTTCTATGAATATTAAATTCATAATAGGATGAGCTCGAAATGGATTTAAGGAGAGTACATTTTTATCCGGCCTGAGTTTTCTCTTTACCAAATTTTTTTTCTTACCTAATTTGAAATTGGACTTACTTTTCCTAATAACTATTTGACTACACTTAAATACATCGGCACCCATTTTCAATGATTTCTTCTCCAATCATTGGTTTATTATGTGCTATAGTCTTCCGTAATTAAACGAGAACTACTGTTTACTAGCGCATAGTCCGAAAAACGACAAGCAGTAAAGCAAACAAATATTGTTTAAATAAATCAAGTATTTTATTCTTATTATAAGAATTTTCATACTTGATTTTAAAACTATCCCATTTATACTTCCTTTAAGAATAAATAACTACGAATCGCACTTATTTTGTCAAGCCTTGCCTGCAATCAAACCAAACACAATGCTTAAAACCTTTTTTGAACATTTGAAAACTGTATTTTAGAAAAAGCTGAAAATTTTATTTTTTTTTATTATTCCAGCGCACAATTTTTTCGTATCAACGAAACATGATTGTTGTATCAAGGATACAAACTTGTTGTATCAACGATTTGATACATTTTTCATTTTACGTTTTATGAACGAAACTTTTTACTTCAACGAAACGTTGGTTGACTTTTAACGACAGATTTCGTTGATACAACGTACAAATTCGTTCATGCTACGAAGCTTTTTCTTTCAGTGTACAGACACATCAAATACCCTTCTCGTTAATAACTCTGAAAATGTTTTCAATAACTTCTTAATAAACTATTTTTATATTTATGATTAGTACAGCAGAATTTTCAGTTTGACATAATTAAACCCGTAACGGACTGAATCATGGTAAGTCATTACATACGATGAAACTACGATATGGCTATCAGTACCCAGCAAGTAAGCCCAGTAAACCCACCCAATAAATCTGGAGAGCCAATTTGAAAATTCGTTGTATGGGTCTCATCGATTTGAATTTTCAACTTTTGGGTCAATAAACTGCCACTGCGATGCAACATCATACTGAGCAGAAGTTCACCACGCGACATGGTTATAAATCACCAGACAGAACAAGGTCCTACGACATCCCACAAGACAGATTCCAGATACCAGATTCCAGTCCTGGATTCAGATCCCGTACCTGTGAGTTATCAGGTGCCCCATATTACCTCTTCGGGTGTGATCGATACAGTCGTATTTTAAAACAAAAAAATGAGAAACTTTCAAAGATTTCTTTTATTTTTCTGCTGCCTACTCAACACGTTCTTTAATCCGCAGATCAATATTTGGATCAAATTCCTGATACATCATCGTTCGTGATATTCAACTTGCAACAGTTGAACAAGTTTCATGTCACGCAGCGTATCTGCGAATCAAACCAAACGAAAAGAAAAGAAAAGAGAAAACACGCACCACCATCACAATGAAAAGTTGTACGATATTTTCGCACCCACTCACAGTAACAAAACCAAAAACGCAATTGCTAACAAACCAACGAGGAAAAAAAGATCAACGAAAACAAGACGACATTTTGAACGGCAAACGGAAAAAACGAAACTCCGGCAAACAAAATACAGACATTTCCGCACATTAAATACTTTTGATTACACCCACAATTGACATGAAAACGCATTGACAAAAACCATAAAACCTTTTTGGACAAAAAAGAAGAGAGAAAAAAAACCAAAACGCACACACAACAATAATAAAGAAGATGAAGCAGGATCAAGCCTTAAAAATATCAAAACTGAGATTGCAATTGTTGCTGAAGCTGCACAGTGGGGAGAATTTCATACATATTTGGGAAATATTTTCTCTATTTATCGGTCAATGATTGCTTGGTAATGTGGGTTCAAAGTGGTACTGTTGAACGATAAAGTTTAATTTCTCGAGTAATTTTACAAATCGATTTTAGGCCACGATCTCGCATTTCTCCAAAAAGTTGTGCCAGGAATTCGGTTTTCTAAACAAGATGTTTGTACGGTTTTGTACGATCTCTATATGATCTTTCCATGCTAGTTATATCTAAGCCATTTATTCCTTCCAATCTTACAAAAAAAAAAAAAAACACTTCAAAATCAGCCACTGTGCAATGACGACGAACTTGATGATGCTGGTGTATGTTGTGCACGTTCCCTAAATGAATTAATTTCTGCACCACGCACACCACACCACACCACTCAACCAATGGACGATGATGATGATAAAGCTCTTAACACAAGTCTCCAGGAAAACAATCGAAAAGACGAAACCACGAATGATCTCTCTGCGGCTAATGATTCCTTTTGTTGCAGATAAGTCAAAAAAGGGAAAAAAATCGTCTTTCAGTCTTCTTATCGTCTTTGGGCCGTATGCGAGTGCGTCTGCGCGCGAGGATGCGGCAAATAATTAATACGCGAAAATGCGACATCAAAACGCTTTAGGCTCATACTTCACTGAAAGCATAAAGAAGAGTTTCGTTTCGTTTTGGGTTTAGTTTTTTTTTTTCATCTCATATTTTGGTTGCTGATTTGAATGGTTGTTGTTGGTAGCTTTTTGCTGCAAGACCACATATTGCATTTATAATTGTTTATAAGTTTAAATTGTAAACAATTTACAAACGTACACACGTATATGACATGGTGAAGCTTTTGTTGTTGTCCTGTCTTTTTTCGCTGGCAACTACTGTTGCTGTGTAACGCGACAGCCTTCCAGAGGCTGAGTTCGTGCGACAAGGCCTTACTGGAGGCCCTATGAAGGAGCTTATAAAGATGTGGTCACTAATTTATTGATTTGAGGTTTAGTTAGAATCATAGTAAGTTCCGGCTAGGAAGTAAGCAAAGGTGCTGTTTTGATGATTAGCCACGTTAACCTGAAGAAAGTTTGAAAAAAAAAAACACTCTGCCAGAATTATTATAAAATTTAGCAAATACTTTCCTCATTACTCTTATGTTTGACAAGGCTGGGATTAAAATGAAATTATTATCCAATTTAGCAAGTGTTTTCCTCATTACACCTATGTTTGGCAAGGCTGGTAATAAAAGGCAATAATGTTCTAGAGTATCCCCTATCAGATCTTCATCACATATGCGGCTTTTTTATTGGCATGATTGCTAATCACCCTATGTACGATGTAAATAGATATAATTCTAGATAGATAGATTCTAGGTGTGTAATCCGGTACCAAGACTGGTGAGGAGCACTTAGAATTTTTTGCTAGTCTGACGAACTGAAAACGTCACTGTCCAATTGGAATCTGCGGTATCACTGGTTAACCACCTTAATCCCAGCTTACACCAGATTCCAACTCCATCGCCGATAAGTCTGTAACTTTTAATCTCGTAAAAATTTTTGAGTAATGTAATAAATATGTTGTTGGCAAGGATTGATTGATTATTTCAAGGTATTAACATTAAAAATCGGACAATTGGAAATATTTTAGAACTATTTCCAAAGTTGAGTACTTTTCATATTATTTGATTTTAGGAGGGAAATTTTTTTTAATATTTTTTTCTTTTTACATACTCTGACGTAATTGTACAGACTTTTGTCATAGTAAGTAGATTCCGGACCACTGTGCCGCGAAGATTTCCGATCTCAATCGGGTAGTGCGACCAGTGCTACCACTTTGAGGCGAAGAAAATGTAGCAAATCTGCTACATTTTTTTGTTAAAATGTAGCAGATTTTCAAACACTGGGAAATAGTGTATTGTGGAAAACTGTGCCTTGGAAGGATACATTATGTTTAAAAAAAATCAAATCAGATTCAATTAGTTGATTTTTTAAATAAAAACAATAATACACATATTCAATTCATAAACTGAAAAATACCGGCGGCAACCCGCCGCACAAAATATATCGACAAGGGCAGCAATACGGTCTGTGCTATGCAATCTTCTTCGGCGCTGGTGTTTGTTTTGTGGTTGTCAAATATTTCCAGCCTGTTGTCAAAAATTTACCTAGGCCTAATTCATAACGGGATTTTTTTTTGTTATTTCACGAATGTACACAAAATGTACGTACATAAATTTAAGGATGAAGAAAAAGTAGTAGATCTACTACAATTGTAGTAAAGTGGTAGCGCTGAGTGCGACCCAAAAAGTGACAAATATGTTAAGAAGAACTCAACCCCTAACTGGGATTACTTTTTCGTTTTCTGGGATTACAAGGTCTGATTAGCGACTATTCCTGCTGATAGCCTAAATCGCTTGATCAGCAGTGTGAAAATTACAAACATTTATCTGTATCTAGTCTGTTCAAAGAGAGATAGGAAACATCAGACTGACCGCAAGGAACGAACATATTTTTTAAATTTCTTCAGATTCCACCACCTATTTCTGTGTCATTGAAAAGAAAAGTTTGAGAAAAAAACATTCATAAATTGACTTCCTGAAGAAGATAATCCAAAAATTAGTTGTGTCTATCTGAGGGCCTCTCAGTAAGCCTCCATGGATACGGCCTCGCGTACTCCGTCGCTACAGTAATGGGAATGTGTTGCAACACTGAACAAAAATGTGTGGTTGTCACGGTCACGGTCGTGACCCATCCATCCACGTTTACTTATTTACTTATCAATTGCTGTGGATCGTATGACTGGAAGGTTATGCGAGGAGCGTTAATTTGGTATGTGTATTTAGAGATTGTCAATGAATTTTAAAATTTAAAATATGAAAGTGTTGGCACAGAATATTTTTGTGATAAACATAGTCTGGTATCGGTTCGTTTGTTTTTGGGAAACTGTACAAGAATTACACTCTCCATTATGTGTTCTCACAAATACGTAAAACTTTCGCCTGACATTTGTGTAGGAGTAGCATTGATCATGTCAGTCAGACTAATGTTTACTATACCATTTATAAGTATAATACATTCCTAGTTCATGTGTCTTCAGCACACCACGTAGTCGGTAAAAACTCTGATAGTAAGGTTAGGTTGAATGGGTCTAGCTAGAACCATTTGGTATTTTCGATGAATTTCGAAGTCATAGGTATCCTGGCCAGCTTTTCTAGGAATCTGACCCCAAGGAGAGTGATTTGACGTTCCCGAAGACCTGAACAGTGGCATAACAAATGTTTTACTGCATTTTCCTTTCCGTCGTCGTTGCATGCTCTATTGATAGTACCGGAATGACAGGATATATGCATCATATTAGTCTTTATATGTACTACTCTACTTTTTAGGAAAATTATAAAATGGTTACACAGTGTGATGCAATGATTTCACACCACAGTTGGTAATGCTAAGGCCATCCATGGGCTGTTCAACTTGGTGCTTCCACCGGAGTCTTGGTCTTCGCTGTCAACACCTTCCGTAGTAGCTATCGCCCAACGACTGTCCAGAACAATATATCATATTGTATATATGTGTTTATAGGGGCAATGTGATGTAGTTTCTTGGGCTCTATGACCCAAAAAAAAATGAAAAATTCCCAAAACCCCAAGATGAAAATTTCACCAAAAATCCTCCAAACAATTCTTGAAAAATTACCCAATGTAAAATACCCCAAATATTATGTAAAATACTCCAAAAAAACAACATTATATGATTGATTTGTGTTATGAAAATATACCCCTAAAAATGGAAAAATTCCCAAAAATAAAAAATTTAATAATTTGTTTTTTTAATTCAAAAAATTAAATATTACCAATTTTGACTTGTGTTATAAAAATATCCAAAAAAATCTGAAAAATAAAAAATTGGGGATTTTTTCATTGTTCATTTTTTGGGGCATTTTTCATTAAAAACATGAAATGTTACCAAAAATTATGAAAAACTCCCCAATTTAGAGAATTCTTCATTTTTTTTTTTTTTTGAGGCATTTTTCTCAGAGCTTTTTCTTGAAATTGTCGAATTGGAAATTTTAATGCAATTCCGCCATAACAAACCAGACTATGTGAAACCCGGGCTGTGGAGTCAAGCCAAAATTATTCTACTCCGACTTCAGCTGTTCAATAACAACATTTCGAAAATTGTATTTCCGCCCACTAATCCTACAGTCTTTTTCGACTCCGGAAAAATTTGTCAAACTCCGACTCCAAGACTACGATTCCACAGCCCTGGTTTCAACTACAGTCTCAGAATTCTCTTTCGCCATCATTCTGGAAAGAATTACTTTTTCAACATCATCCTTCATCTGATCCGGTAATTGTTCATACACTTTCATCCAGACGGAAATTCCAGACAGTCTCTGGCTGATGGCAGCTTTCAATTAAAATGTTGACTTCTTCGATGTTACAATTGCTGTCGTTAGAAGCTGCGTCAGTTTCGTGATATGAACTTGTGTTAACGTATACGAATAAGGACTTTTACACGAGTCAAAAGAATTGGCATACGATATACCCCGGATCGATACTAGAATTGTACTTGGCGTAGAGATTTTTCTTTTACTCATAAAGTTCTTGGAAACAGTCGGTGAAAAAACTTGTTCTTACCATAATATGTAACTGTCTGCCAAGTCCCGACCGAAATCTACTAAGTAATCCTAAAAAATTAATACCTTATATTGCCGGGCATCTCACCAGTAGGATAGAGTGAAAACATATTTTATTTTTAATTAGAAATTTTCACTCTTCAAGGGTCACGCAACGCCTTAACATTTTAAAATATTTGCTATTTTGGTGATAATTTGGAGAAAAAAAATTGGAAATTATTAAATCAACATATTCAAAAGTTACAAGTTTAAGCTTGTTCAGAACCAAAATAAAAGTATTTGAGGGAAATAAGAGGATGATGGATTTAAATGTTAAGTTCCTTTTTTTAAGTAGGAACTATTTGTATTATTTCACTTGAAGAGGTTGGCTTTACAACCTGTTGTTGGTCTTGGCCTATTTAATAAGTGATTTCCAAGTCCTTCGTTATTCTGCTTAGCTTCTCCAGGATCTTCATGTCGCAGAGCTGATGTCGTTAGGCTACTGCATGGTCAGCCGAGGCAGTCATTTGAATAAAATTATTTTCCATTATTGTACTTTCCAATACAAAAAATAATTTGAGTTTTTTTTTTTATAGAATTTTCAAAAAAAAAAAATTATTTAGCGGACCCTGTAGGAAGCGACCTCTCTGAACCATTCGGCTCAACAAGAGATCTCTGACAATTTTATTCTTCCACATTCATGGAGAAAATATTGAAAAAATCTGAATTCAATGAAACAGGCCTCATATTGCTCACACATTCGATGACCCTTATTCATATTTTGTTCAGTGTAACTTCTTCCTCACGGACAGTGCGTAAGTTGCGGAGTTTTTTCTTCTTCTTATTCCATAGCAAAATTTTTGTCATCTGTCTTCATCGGCAATGATCGTTTCGGTGTGTGTTCTCCTCCTGTAGCCTTCAATTTTTCTTATGCTCCAAACTGCTGTGTGCTGACTGACGCTGAACGTACGCTGTTTGTTCGTTCGTCTGTCCGTCCGTCCGCATTGTCTGGCTGATGGTCGTAGTGCTGTTTGGCTGGTGGTACCTGTTGCTGTTAATTTTCTGGGTGTGTAACTTTAAAATTTCAGGCATTGCAACAAAACAATCTACCACAGCCAGAACACAGATTGCCTCAAAGTACTCCGACTTGGATCAGGGAGAAGAAAGGTGTCTGCCTCGGTTGGTTTTTTTTTTCTGTGGATTTTAGACGTTCGTTGCACCTACGCCCACAGTATTTGACACTGACTGAAAAGTCGGGTTCGCAGTCGAAGGCGCTTTATGGAGGAATTCAACGCCTGTTGGTGTGCCTTCATTACTTGGCTGACTGGCTGGCGGGTTGCTGTTGTTTGGTTTGTCAAAGCCCAAATGAATGGTTTTTATTTATATGTTGATTTCACAGCAAAATTAAACCAACAACAAAAAAATGAGAAAAGAAACAAATCTGAACCGAACTGAACCAAAACGTACTTGTGTTAATGGAGAAATTGAAATTCGATTTAATGAATACACCCGTGTTTTTTTTTTCACGGGCTTTGGCGTGCCCGCTGTTGGGGCAAGTCAAGAGAGTTACTCGGGTGGATTCTTTTGCGTGGCAAAGGTATAATTATGAAATTTTAACAAAATTTAAAGAATTTTTTTCTGTGCTCGTAATATTTCATTTTTCGGGCAATGAGTGTGGTGTGTGTTTTTTTATTATCGTACTTGAATTTTAAATAAATAAATTAGTGATACGTGAAGTCAGCTTTCTTCAACAATGAAAAAGTGTTTCTTTATTCATGAGTTTTGAAGGGCTGCTTGAGCAACCAACGATTGTATGTATTATGATCGGTACTTTTTTTTGTTGGGCACCCCTTTGTCATTTGTTTGCTGCGGATTTGGGGCGTTTTTGTGTTGACGTGAATATAAACATTACATTTTTCACGTGTGCATTTATGGTGATCTGTCCAAGTGTCCGCCGGACCATCGACCAGCGAATTGGGATGTTTGCGAAAAGTCCCCTTTACAGTTAACCACAAACGGCTACGCATCAGCCGGACATGCCTGACGGTCCAGTCATTTTCAATTTTAATCCCGCACACTTCGCAAAGACATGGTATGTCTTCAGTTCATTGCTGTGCTACATGACCTGAATTTGTTTTATGGCAGGATAACGGTCAAAACTTGAAATGAATTAATTGATACATTTTAATAAATAAACATTTTTAATGGAATCCAAACAGAAAAGAATTTTAATTGTAGGGTTTGGTAAAATTAAGTAATTTTCTGAACGGCTTCAAATAATTATGATGTAAAAGTTCCTTAACGAAAGCAATAAGTTAAATTGTATAGATTATGCATCGAAATGGTCGGAAAAGACCGATTGGAGAGTATTTGGAAAGGTGGTAGTTTAAAGTTATTTTGGGCACAGACTCCGAAGATAATGTTCCCTAATCAGCCAATGGCTAGGAGATAGAAAAGGCGAGATCTACAAGTTGTAGGATGCTGACAACCAATAAATATCAGGAATTCCTCATGACTGTCCTAAGACTGGTATTTGAAGAAACCTTCAAAATCTCAATTTTAAACCGCAATACTCTCGATTGGATCGCAAATTTGCCATCAGAATTATCTAAGTCTCAACTTCAAAAGGTCCTCGACGATTTTTCTGTAAAATTCCTTCCGATATGGTACTATGCTTTTACCCTCATCCCGGGGTATGGCCCTTTAACTGAGATCTGGATCGACTTCTTCTCGGTGGTCGAACTCGCTGTCGCAAAATCATAAGTGACGTAGAATTTTAAAACATTCGAATGTCATAATATATTAAAGCGACCAACTTCATTGATGTCAATCTTCATTCTCGATATTCACTTCTTTAGAAAAAGCATTAGCCGTTCGGAGCTGACTTTAAACAGTAGGACCCGGTCAGTGGACCCTGATATGACAGAAGTTTGCCGTCTATCCTTCATGGAATGTTAAGGGAAATAAGTACATATTAAATATAGCATTTCTCCATAAATTGAAAAAAAATCAATAAGCCCCGATTTATTTTTGATTTTCAGTGAAATAGCATTTCTCCATAAATTGAAAAAAAATCAATAAGTCCCGATTTATTTTTGATTTTCAGTGAAAAAATAATAACACTAAAAATATTTTTGTCTGTTATTTTGTTCATCGACAGAGGATAGAAGAATTTTCAGATTTTGGGAAATTTTCAAAAATTATATAATTTGACCTTGTCTCTGTTTGGGCCTATTTCGGAAACATGGTAACTTTATCTTAGTCTGATCAGAGAGAAAATTAGATAGAGCGTACAAAGCATTTGATGTATCTGTTTGTAATTTGACAATTTCGATTTAACTGAAGTTAACTTCAATTATCTGGAAAATCCAGCCCCATTCAACAACTCTAAGCAAGAGATAATAGAGGAAGTGACGTATATGGTCAATGGGAACGTTGAAAATGCTGTAGTAGGTTCAATAGAATTTCTTATGAGATCAACATAATACTGCGAAGGAGACATTAGAATCAATTTATGTTATGAAAACAAGTTTTGGAGACCATTATGAAGCCTTGGGCAAAATAAATTATTCTAAAAAATGATCTGTCATTTAACACAACTCAACCAAATGAAAATAAGTGACTATTTTCATCCAAGCTCATTAATATTACATTTAAATTTCATATACATACATGTATTTGTATGGTGTTGTGCCACGAGTTTCTATCTTCGTTTCAAAGAACAATTTCAAAAGTACACACTCAGTTAGTTTAAATGAAAGAAGGTTAAACTATCCGAAGTCCTTTTAATTGAAAATTTCTTGATTTTTTTTTCATTTCCGCTTAAGCGAATTCGACTGTATATGGCATACCCTGTTTTAGTCTAAACTTTTAGTAAACTTTTTACTGACTTGTTCGTTTTGAACCACCTCTTTCCGCCATAATTAATTCAAACACAGTTGAAACAGTTGTCATTGTTCTCCAACCGTTGTGTTTGGCCTCCTGTTCGACAATTGTTAACATAAGTTTGCAATTACACATCTATTATTGAAATGCCAAAATGCACGGGTAATAAGAAATGGAAACATGTTACTTCATGCCTGCAATTTTGCCATCCCATGTCTTCCTTCCAAAATGTTTTTATGCAAATTTCGATTATGTCTCCAATAACCCACCATCCATCCGTCCGAACCAACCAACCAAACACTCATCCAATCCAGCCTAGGCCAATACCCACAACAATCCTAGAAAAGAAAAAAAATTAAAAAACAACAACAGCCACAGAAAGACGACATGCAAAACATAAATTGTATTTGCATATATGAGTTGATAATTGTTCATAACTTCCATCGGATATAAGCTTGCACACAGTAGTTTTCCTTTCCTTGTTGCTGTTGCTTGAAAGGGGCGGTATGAAAAGTGGAGGTCAAGTTTAATCGATAATAGATTAAGCAAACCCAAACAGACACTTGCCCACGTTTGTGTAAGTGGCACATGTTAACTGTGTCTGTTGCAGCCACTCCTCGTATGACATTTTACCTTCGACAAGAACGTGGCATGGCGTAACATGCTCACTGCACGTGTAATAATCGTTGTTGTAGAGGAAAAACGGCAACGGCAGCAACAACAATAAACGATCTCATAAACAATAATGCACAACAACCACAAAAACAAATGTTTAATTTGATGTTACAAGTACGAGATGGGGCAAAAAGTGCATCGGGAGTGGAAAAAACATTGTCTTGTTGCACACCCCATTAAGCCATTAGAGGCGAGTGTTTGCAAACATCGAGGAGGGCATAGTTGGTTTTTTTTTCTGTGTTGTATAACCAAATAGTAGTTGATGTTAGCTGGAATCATGTGATCCATCGATACTTTGTTTTTGGCAAAGTCTCTTACACCGTTCGGTACGATCTTACTCGCCACTCACTTCTATTAGCAGTAGATTTTCCCAGGGTTCATGCTCCTCAGCACTATTAAAAACTATTCAGGGCATTATGTAGGATTAACATTAAATAAAAAATGCTTCCGAATTTGTAAGCTCAAAGACAGCACTGCAAGACCTTTTTTTAAAAAACGATCCCTTCGGGAAGTTTCGCGGTGCCTTACCACCTAAATCGCAGTAAAAGGTCTGCTAGGCAGGGAGTTGCGATCTCCAAACAGTTCCACAGGTTTTTGTAACGCTTCAACTCCCAGCCAAAAGAGAGGGGATTCGTCCACCGAGATCAACCTCTAAAAGACTCACCGGACATACCATGTTTTCTTGAATAATTTACTATGATTATTTCAGTAGCCGCTAGAGGTGTGCAAAACTGTGATTTGCCAATCACAGTGAAAACTGTGATTGCGGTTTGTCAATCACAGTGATTATAAACGGTGATTCAAACTGCGATTTGTACCGTAGAGCGCTCAAACCTTGAAGGAGAACAAAACAAATGCACTGCAAACAGAAACAACTAAAAATTACGGTTGAACAAAGTAACAGAAATATATTAAGTAAAACAAAAAACAATTTATGTTAGAAAAAAATAACAAAAACAAAAATTCATGTAAGAAAAAAAATAACAAAAAAATATATATCTATATATATAAAAAATTGTTGCAAGTGCGTTGTGACTTTATAACTCAAGAACGGTCGAACCGAATTCGCTTAAATTTTAAGTGTTTGTTCGTATGGTCGTGCAGATGGTTTATATGTAAGTTTGCACGAAATCGGTCAACGCGTTCGCGAGTTATGACTTTTCATGCGTTTGCTTGAAGATGATACGCATTGGTGTGCTACGCTTCATGATGCATCAGTTTCAGCTCTCCCAAGTCAAATACGTATGTTATTCGCAATAATAATAGCAACATGTTATCCATCAAACCCACTTGAATTGTGGAATAAATATAAAGATTTCATGGCTGAAGACATTTTTATTCGACATCGTTCGATGGATCCCGAATTGGTACATACATTAGAAATGTATAATGAAGCTTTGATATTGATTGAAGATATTTGCCTTATGATTGCTAATAAAGCATTAGGACAACTAGGCATGATCGCACCTAATCGTCCAATGCATGATTTATTTCAGCGAGAATTGCAACGCGAACAGCAATTCGATTGTGATGAATTGCGTGCGTTTGTCCAAACATACATTCCACAATTAAATGTTCAGCAAAAGAATGTATACGATAAAATCATGCAAGCTATCATTAACAACACTGGTGGATTATATTTTTTGGACGCTCCTGGTGGCACTGGAAAAACGTTTATCATTTCATTAATCTTATCAGCGATTCGATCCGAACGAAAAATTGCATTGGCACTTGCTTCTTCTGGTATTGCAGCTACATTGTTGGATGGAGGCCGAACAGCACATTCCGCCTTGAAATTGCCATTAAATATGCAAACAGTTGAGATTCCAACGTGTAATATTTCAAGAAATTCTAAAGTTTTGCAACAAGCAGCAATTATTTTATGGGATGAATGTCCGATGGCCCATAAAAAATCTTTGGAAGCATTGAATCGAACATTACAGGATCTACGTGGAAATCAACAGTTGTTCGGAGGTGCATTAATATTGCTATCTGGTGATTTTCGACAAACGTTGCCCGTCATTCCCAGATCGACTCCAGCTGATGAAATTAATGCATGTTTGAAAAGTTCGTTTCTTTGGGGAAATGTACAGAAGTTATCGCTTAACATAAATATGCGTGCATCTTCAAAATAATCCATTAGCACGTGAGTTTTCGAAACATCTGCTGCAGATTGGCGATGGCAAAATTGCAAGTGATTTAAATGGCTTTATCACGTTACCAAACAACTTTTGCACAATTATGCCATCAAAAGAAGATCGCGTTATCACACAATCAAACAAAAAATATGGTATACCCTATTGTATTAAATTGATTTAGTTTTTTTCATTACTTCCAAATAAAAAATAAATAAAAAACCCCCAACGAATTTGATTCAAAGTTAATATTCATGCGTAGCGAAGCACGCCGGGGTCCGCTAGCTACATAAATAAAATTTGAAGGCAAAACAACGTTTGCCGGGTCAGCTAGTAATATATATTAATTAGATCTCTAATGCTCTAAATATTTAGAGTTTGAATTTAAAAATAAAATCATATTTAAATTTTTGGGCTTTAGAGAAGACCGTCTTTCTGTAAGTTTTCGAGCAACTACCATAGCCATACCTGTGTTGTTAAAAAGAGCAGTCACAATAATGCTCCTTTAAATCATACGTTTTTGAACAAAAACAATATAAAGCGCGGCCTGTGATTCAGTCGCTCATCTAACAGAGCAGCAAATAAAAAGTAGTGCAAAGAGCAATCGCAGTGATGCACTGCGAATACGGTTATTTTCCAATTAGATTGCCAAAGCAGATTGCTCTTTTAACAGAGTGGGCTTGGTTTAGTAGAAAAAAGCAATCGCAGTGATTTGCTATTTTCAATCACAGTGACCAACTGTGATTTTGCAATCACAGTGAAAAAAGAACAGTCTGCTCTTTTTTGCACACCACTAGTAGCCGCATCGTAGTTACTCCATGCCCATTCTGTTCTTCACTGAGATAATCTGTTCCTGACCCTTTTTTGTTCACCGATACTGGAGCAGCTTATCTATAACTCGCATCACCACCAATAACTGATATTGTTGTACATTGACAATATACATATACTAGTAAGTTGTAATGCGCCTATGGCGCCCGTTAAAACATGGAGAAAAAAATTTTGTTGAAAAAAAAAAATGTTTGTGGAAAAAAAAAAAAATTTGTTGAAAAAAAAAAATTGTAGAAAAAAAAAATTTCAGTTAAAAAAAATTTTTTGTGGAAAAAAAAAATGTTGTTGAAACAAAAAAAATTGGAAAAAAAAATTTTGTAAAAAAAAAAAAAATTGTTGAAAAAAAAATTTGTTGAAAAAAAAATTTTGTAAAAAAAAATTTTGGAAAAAAAATTTTGGAAAAAAAATTTTGGTAAAAAAAAATTTGGGGAAAACACAATTTCTGTACAAAAAAAAAATATTATTTTTTTTATTATTATTATTTATATTTAGAATAGAAATCTTAATATATATTTACCCTCGACACTGATTCACTGATACACTGATACACTGATTCCCTGATTCACTGATTCACTGACTCTGTCACGCAGTACGTAGGAATTTAAATAGGCATTCTATAATAATTCTATAAATAATAATAATAAAAAAAATAATATTTTTTTTGTACAGAAATTGTGTTTTCCCCAAATTTTTTTTACAAAATTTTTTTTTTTCCAAATTTTTTTTTTTCAAGAAATTTTTTTTCTCCAAATTTTCTTTTTCAAGAAATTTTTTTTTCCACAAAATTTTTTTTTTCAACAATTTTTTTTTTTCCACAAAATTTTTTTTTTTCAACATTTTTTTTTTCAGCAAAAATTTTTTTTTCAACAAAAATTTTTTTTTCAACAAAATTTTTTTTTTCCACAAAAATTTTTTTTTTCAACAAAATTTTTTTTTTTTCAACAAAAATTTTTTTTTTCAGCAAAAATTTTTTTTCCACAAATTTTATTTTTTTTCGAAATTTTTTTTTACAAAATAGTTTTCTCAAAATATTTTTTACAAAATTTTTAAAATTAAGTAACAAATACTTTCTCAAGCAAATTAACGGGCGCCATAGGCGCATTACAACTTACTAGTAGAATTATAGAATGCCTATTTAAATTCCTACGTACTGCGTGACAGAGTCAGTGAATCAGTTTTCCTATATATCATATCCTACTATAATAGGTAATATCCTGCGATTACTATTAAACTATATAAACTGAAAAAGACTAATTAATAATCAAAACTACTTCGGTGCAGTTGGAACCTTGTTGTTCTAAGGTCGCGATATATACAAAAAAAAGCTACAGAAGCAAGGAATGTTGTGCAGAACACAACACTGCGTGAGGTATCTCAAAATACCAGTAAAATAAAAAACATTTTAAAAATTAAATTATACTCATGCAGCAGTTTTAGCTCTTAAACATTTCTATGTAAGATCTATTTCCGATCGACACTTTATCTAGGTAGTAGTTCATTCTCGAATATAATAATTGCATTTTGCTCTCTCTCCTTAGCTCAGATGTCCTACTTAGACGCTATGCTTATAAGGTGCATTTATAAGCTATTCTGCGCCATCGGGAAGAATGAACGTATATTTGATGATTCGATCCTCGGTTTGAATGTGTGAGCTGTAAGAGCTACATATCGACGTAAATGTAATTAAGGGCATCCAACAACAGTCTTTGTGCAGGCTGGGACATATCGGTCGAACTAATCGAAATTCTCGTTGTAGCTTATACCGACGACACTGTGCTGGTACTGGTAAAAATTAACATTTTTTCCGACAATCATCAAAATCATGGAACGATAATTAAAATCCCTATCGTAGTGGGTAGAGTAAAATGGCCTAGGAGTCAACCACACCAAAACAGAACTAAATCTTTGTACACTCACAAGACTAAATGGCTCATCTCAGGCAAAATATCTAGGCTGAATACCGAAAGAATAAATAAAATGGGGTCTGGGAGAAAATCGTGAGATCGTGAGACCCATACATACATAAGGCGCCCTGGGATGTTGGAGTGCAGTACTGAATCACATCTCTTCAATATAACCACAGTCCAAAGGCTAGCCAGCGCGGGCATTACGGGAGCACTAAAACCAACTTCCCAAAAGAAAAATGAGTGCAAATTGTTTTTGTATTATCACACATTTTTTCAGAACAAAGGTACATATATGGAAATTTTTTTGAATATGGACTGTAAGAGACTCTGGAGTTTTCTTAGAAACTTTGATAATATAGATATTATGCAGACTATCTAACTTTTGTAGTTTGTTGCAAGCAGCGATATTCGCAATAGACTTAGATATTATTTAACGAGCTATGACGATTTAAAGTTTTGTAAGAAAATATTGGATTCCTCGTGTCGTGTTATTTTTTTGTATACCATGCATAAATATGCCGTCTGTGTAAGTCGGATCAACCAGCGGTTATACTGAGTCCAAATCTTAAAACGTCTATCCCACAGAATTTAAAACTTAACCTTTTTTAAACGACGCCTCTGTTTATAATCAAACAAGTGAATTTATATAAAATATTTGTCAGTTTGAAAGGTATTATTGATAATCAAAACAATATTTGTTTTTGCTGCATTCAAAGGAACGACGAAAAATGACCCCCTCAGTGATAATGCTAAAAGCACCCTGAGTATCGCATACTGCGGCTCAGCAACAACTGTGGAGAGACCGTGGTGAACTTATCAATACCAGACGCCAGAGGAGAAGAGTGGCCCGCGCACACCGGCGAGAGAGTCTATGAAATGGAAAATAACAGCAACTGATAAGCGGAGAATCATTAATAAATTGAAAGAAGCACCAATGTCGACGATAGCAAACAGATATTCTGGAGAGACGGAAGCCTGGCACTAGCGAGAAACACAAACTCAACACTTGGCGCGCGGTGTACAAAACAGTTCGCGTACAGCGTTTGACAAGTGCAGAACACAACGAGTGGCGATTTCGCACAGGCACACACACACGCAAGATCTATTTTGAAAGACCTACAGCAATAATGTCGACTTTGATCAGAAAATTGATTAGCACCAGCAATGCTGCCAAACCAGTAGCGCCATACAAGTAAGTACCGAAACGACTCGTGTCCGTATGTACGGACGGACGGACGATGGAAACACTGTGTGGTATCCACGCATTTGTGGAATGGGCTGGGCACAGGGATGAAACAATGTATCATCGCATATGATTGCCGTTGGAATGAATGGTTGTTGTGTACGCTTATGATTGGGAAAAATTATACGCAAAGGTAGGAGTCATTTATTAGGAGCCATGGGATTATCGGCTTGGCGATATCAACCGGTACGAGGTCGGCGTGTTAAGAACATATTACTGATCCGCTTAGAGGTTTGCCTTTGCTCTATGAGACTAGAGCATTTTGTTATTGTTGGATTGAAATCACTGCATATGGAATGAAACGTGAGCACTATGTTGTAGAGAGACGTAAGAACTTAATTCTCAACTTTCGAGAGAGGGTAGGGTTGTCAACTTCGGCTTTAAGAAAATGCCAAAAGTGATCCTCAAAATTCCATTTTTTTCTTCTTTTTTTTATTCAAAAAAATTATTTATGCCGGTCCGAATTCTATAACGTTTATAGAATAAACCCAGTTTTGGTTCAATGCAAAATGGGACTGCTCATCCATATAATGTTGTTAAAGTCTTAAACTTACAATGGTGAATAGGGAAATTCCCTTTAATAGCTCTTCTATAACTCGAATTTCCATAACTTGAATTTCTCTATAACTCGAAGAAAAGTAATGGCACAAACTTCCATAAGTCGAACTTTTCATAGAAATGAACCAAACTATAAGGTGGTGATGGCATCTAAATATGTTCTTTGGTTTAAAATGAAACGAAAAAATACGTTGCTCAGAAACATCTGAGGTTGTTAATGAAGAAGTTCATTAGACTTTTCTAAGGATGTCGATATTGGCGATTATTGTTCCTCCGCATCAGTTGCTTTGCAGAAAGCGATATAAGTGATATTGATGAGTAGGTTTCTTATACAACCTTCCAGACATCTGATGAGCATTGCCACGCCCTAAACAAATTGGAGTTCACAACTAAAAAATGTACACAGTTTTTCCAATAATTAGAACTGTATAAAATAAAAATGAATTAATACGAATAAATGTACTCTTTTTTTCCAAATGGGAAACAATTTTATAAGTAATTCCGTAACTTAAAGTCTCCGTAAGTCGATAATGGTGGTTCGAGTTAGGAAAGTTTGACTGTAAAACATTTTAGCAATCTCACAACGTTTGGCAACGTTTGGTTTTTTATTCCTAGATCATATTTGCACCAGTTTACCTTTTTAATCCAACTAAAACTTCTGAGCTTCTCTCCAACTGTAACTGATAATTTGATACTGTTCAACTTTTATTACAATCACTCAATTACAATTTCAATGCTAAGTCTCTAAACATTCACAATAAAAATATCCTACATAAAACCTTATGAGCGCCATAAATTGTTCCCACCCTCGTTACACAATCGATACCACCTATAAAACTAACCGCAAAACACATGTTTTATCTTTGTCTTCTTCCATGATGCCGTGTCATTTGTTTTCCGTTTGTTGCATCCTCGTAGTCAAGCTGTTGTGGCTGATCGCACTGTTTATGTTTCTGGATGCTTGGGTTTGGACAAGAACACCATGCAATTGGTGCCGGGTGGTGCTGTCGCACAAGCTGAGATGGCCTTGAAAAATCTGGAAGCTGTACTTAACGCTGCCGATTCGGGCGTCGATAAAGTAATAAAGAATACCATCTTCCTAAAGGATCTCAACGATTTCGGTGCCATCAATGAAGTCTACAAGAAGGGTAAGTTAGCCAAGGGCAAACAAATACTGTTCGTTCCCCCTTATCAATTTCAATACAGTTAACAGTGAACATCAACTTTCAAATTGTAGTCTAATCAGCAGCAATATTGATAATTCATTTATTGACCGAACTAGTTAATAGTGTATTCACTAAAATACTTAATGTCTTATCGGCACATTTTAACGTTTTACTGAGGTGTTTATGTTGTTATTTGTTTATCAGTTAACATCTTTGAGTGGTTTTCTCTGCACTCTCCCATTCCCTCGCTTGTTTGGGAATTCACCTCTGATTGATTCTCATTTGTTCTCCATGTCTAAATATGTTTTACTCTCTCTCTCGCTCTTTTAGTTTTCACTAAAGATTTCCCCGCACGCAGCTGTTTCCAAGTCGCCCGTCTCCCAATGGATGCTTTGGTGGAAATCGAATGTATTGCCATGACTGGCAACATTAAAACTGTCACCTCGGATTGACTAGATTCGTCAAACGACAATGTGATCTCGAAAATGTAATCGATATTTTGGAAAAAAAAATAAAGATTTAATATTAAAATATCAAAAAAATTGTTTATGTCTCTCTGGTGAAAAACACGTTAAACATACTCAACAACCAATTTATTTTTGTTGCTAACTAGCCCGCATAGTACGATTTTATACAGGGTTTTCCAACAATAGGTGTTAGTTTGGTATTCAAAGAAACATGGCATTTTTGAGATAAATGATCGAATGTTTATTTCATAATAAAGAGGAAGGTATGCCGTTAATAATGAAAAACAACATCAGCCAAATGGAAAATAACCTTGTCCATAACCACATGGCAAATGGGCTGCCCTATGTCCTGGATAGCCTCACGAATTCTATCATTGAGGTCTCGAATCGCTGGGCTGTTGGGGTACACTTAATCGTTCACGGGCCCCAAAAGGAAAAAGTCGCAAGGTGTTAAATCACAAGATCTCGGTGGTCAATTGTGGTTGCCTCTTCGAGAGATAACACGGTCCGGAAACTTTTTCCGTAAAAGTGCAATGGTTTCGTTGCTTGTGTGGCACGTAGCGCCGTCTTGTTGAAAGTAAACGTTGTCCAGATCAATATCATCCAACTACGATCGTAAAAAATTATTAATCATCTCTCGAAAGCTCAATCCATTCAACGTAACTGTTGATCCAACCTCTTCTTCGAAAAAGTAAGGTCGAATGACCCCGCCGGATCATAAACCGCACCAAACAGTCACACGTTGGGGATGGAGAGGCTTATCAATAATAACTCTAAGGTTTTCCGAGCCCCAGATGCGACAATTTAGCTTGTTGACGTAGCCACCGAGGTGGAAATGTGCCTCATCAGTCAAGATGATTTTTCGATGGAATTCTGGATCATTTTCATGAATTTCAAGATCCCATTAAGCAAAGACACGACGTTGTTGAACTTTACAACCCTTAAGACCCAAGTCGTTATGCAAAATACAATGTAATGACGTTTGCGGAATACCCAATTCCAAAGAACGACGAAGAATAGACAAACCTGGGTTTTCTTCAACACTAATGGCGTAGTTTTTACTTGTCAAATGTCTATGAATAAAAGCTTCAAAGGTGACAGCTACCGAAATACCGGGTAATTCAAAATAACACCTCTTGTTGAAAAATCCTGTAGAAGCTACCTGTTATGTCAACATAAAGGGTGTGTAAGTTCAAAATATTGGTCCACATTTTGGGTTATATTGATAATAATATATGCCACACTGTAAAATATTTAATTTAGCCACATTTCTAAATGAAAAATACTTTAAAAAATAAAATTATAAAAAATAAATAAGGTCCAAATTTTAAATCTTGCAGTATAAAAAAAACATACCGTAATAAAAAAAAACAACGTTTGTGATTACATTTATGAAACCTTCAGTTCGTAAAATATGCCAAATATTTTACCAAAAATCAAAGGTACAATTTGTGTGCCTATTACTACTTTTACCCAAGTACATAAGTAAAAACCGATACATAAATTACTACTATTACAAAAATGCAACCTTAATTTAAATTTTTCTCATGATACTACAATATCACATCGCAGCAAAAAGATTACAGTCATTCTTACTTAATAACAAATCTGAACAAATAAATTAATGTGAAATCACCCACATTTCTGTTGTCGGCAGGGAAATCCAAAACTTATCGTTACAATGAACACGAACTTTTCGAAGAGGTAAACATCGAAGAAACAAAAACAGAAAACTTCCTAATTTTGCACCTGAATTTAATAACATCAAATAGTCATCCAGCCAGCCAAGTAACCAACCGCCAACCTGTCGTTTCAGTTGCTGGAATAAAATGGGCAATGGGGCCGAGCCAACATCAAAACAATCAACAGCAGCAGCAGCGAATGTGAGAAGACAACGAAAGAAACGCTTAAAACATTGTAATGTTATCGCCATTTGTTGTGTTGTGAAAACAACTGTCCGATCAGTCTGTCCAATGGACTTTTGGAACAGCCCCACACTACTAAAATACAACAACGAAACAATTGTTAAGTTAGAAAATGGCAACGGCAACAACAGGAGACGAGATAATATATTACAATATCACCAACAAATTTTTGGCCATTTGGATAGGAGGACGGTATGAGCATGGAGGCAAATTATATTGAGTAGGAGGATGTAGATTAGGGCGATCAGTTAAAATGAAATGGTTTCTAAAGTTATTCGAAAAAGGCCAAGTTATTCTCAAAAAAAAAACCATTTTATTAATACATATTTTAATTTTTCTGGACATCGGCCACTTTTATTTCTTTGTTTACCTTGAGAAACAGTCTAAACTGACCATTTCTTAAGAGGAATACAATTTTATGTACATATACAAATTTCAATACACATACATATTTTTTTTTTGACAAAAATGTTACTAATTTTGTGATAAAGATAATAAGTTTTCAGTCGTAGAATAATAAAAGAGGTTATCTTTTTGTCAACATTATCAAGTTCAAAAGTAACGACACTATAAAAATCACCCCGTAATTTGTTTTTGGAAGTCTTAAATTTTCTAACTTCGAAAAATTAAAGTTGTGCAGCAAAAAGTTGTTTCCAAATCTCAGATATTTCGAAAATACAACAAAAATGTCAGCACAGCCATTTTTCTTTTGAAAACAAAATCCAAGATGATCTTTTTAAGTACAGTAAAACTTCCATAAGTCGAATTTTCTTTAAGTCGAAGCACTTCTAGTGGCAGTTAAGAAGACAAATTCCATTAAACATTTTTATAGGTAATTCCACAACTCAAAGTCTCCGTAAGTCGAACTTTTCTACGGTGGTTCGAGTTATGGAAGATTGACTGTGTATGATTCTAGATTGCATACTTTTCGGAGGAAAATTGGTATTAATTTGTCAAAATTTTAAGATCTGTAAACTGATATAAAGTACAGAGGCACCGCCACTTTCGATATTCAAAAAGAAGGAAAGTTGTCAGAACTGTAGTAGGTTTGTGCCGATTTGTGGAACAAATTTCGAAAATTTACCGGCATATTTCGAAAACACCAAAAAAGTTACCGAAATATTTCGAAAATAAAAGAAAAAGTGATTTTTAAAAAAAGAAAAAAATCAATTTTTATAAATAGAGAATTAGAAAAATTGTCAATATAAAAAATCCGCCCAAAATTACGAAAATGGAAATCAAATTTGCGTCTGGGGGCGTGGTCTTGCAAAAATACACCGGCCCATTTTTTCACATTATGGTACTCAAATGAAACGTAATGTCCTCACGAGTTGAAATATGCAATTTATTGGTGACTTTTTGTGGACAATATAGAAATTTAGTGAAAAGATAATTTCATGTGTAATTCTGCAGCAGACACTTAAAGATTCACACTCATTTAAGCCCTTGAACAGCAGAGATATGATTAATTCCATACATCCACAATAAAATATCATTAAAAAAAACGATAAAATTTGGAACTGACGCTCAACAACACTCAAAAAAAATTGGCATATGCCACGGAAGTGCAATTGTTACATGACCTTATAATGTACCCACTAAATATATCCGAACGAGAGGGGCATATTTCGCTCATTTACTTCAAGAGTCTCACAACACAAAACGCGATTTTTTTCAAGTTTTCATTTGCGTCTGACTGAGCAAATATACTCATAGGTTTCCCGTCTAAACTAGATCCCTACACGCAGAACAAAAGTCAACTCAAATAAGAGATTTACAGGTTTTTCTTGAGCAAAAAGTGAATTTTGATTTCTGACACCATTAAAGTAAATGAGCGATTTGAACTCGTGAAGACATTTCCTTTCATTTAAGTCCGATATTGTCCACATAAGGGGACAGGGTAGTTTTTTCTCGATGTCACGATGTCGAAAGTCTCTGTTATAAAATTCAAATAGCCTCCTAGCACTACTTTCGCTTCTCTCATTTTTTTGTTCTACATCTAATATTTCTTTTGGAAAATCTAGTAGATTTTTCTAAAAAAAAATGTTATGTCCCAATTTCCACGAATAGATTGGGTTAACAGCCATACCATCGATCATTCAGTAGGCCGTTAACAGGCTAAATGCGAAAAATCCAATCCTCATGGATCTCACGGTGTACTGGTAGCTTTCTGTGGCTGCCAAATTGTGTTGCTTACATCCAAATCGGCAACCATACTTTTCAAACCGATCACCTCAGTCCGAAATGAAAATACCCTTTATCCAGTGCAGTTGTTTAAATCTTCAACTGCAATTGCCCTGTCATTGTAATTATCGAATTGTTGCTGTTGCAAGTTGCAATATCTTTTCTGTTGTCGCTGTGTTTTTTTTTGTTCACGTTTGTTTCAGCCACAGCCACCTTCAACAATCAAGGAATTACACAGATTTTCTCATGATAAGGAAATCGTTGCAGCAGCAGTCTGCTAGCGAAAGCTAACAATCCAAAAAAAGGGGGGGAGGGGGGGTGTAATCTTCATCTTCATGTTTGTTGGCAATGTATTTAAAATATATAGAAAAAAAAACCGAAAACGAAAGGCCACAACAGGAGGAAATGGATTATTAGGTTTATTAGATTTACAAAAAAACATAAAAAAAATCGTGTACATATTTTTGTGTCTCGTTTTCTCGCGAAGGAGGCGGACGAGGAACACTAAGAAAGCCTAAACCTAAAAGTATACGACCTCCGCCACTGAAACTCCCGTTGCAGTTGTATTTGTAATGGTTTTATAAAATTTGCCCGAAATTACATTCTTTACATTCGTAGCTAAATAATTGGCATTGCACCGTAGTTGTCAGTAAGAGCTATGAGTTTTGAGAATCAATTCACTTAGGAATTTTATTTTAGTCGAATTTGTGGTCCAGCATGGATGAAATGGAGAAAGCTTTTTTGTGTGCAACTAAACCTCTAATAAAAACCATGAAGCATTCAAATAAGGATTCAGCCCGACATTGGCTTCTATGTACTTTATCGTTAGTTAAAAGGCAAAGAGATGAGTACCGCATAGCAAATCCTTTCATAGAAAAACCGATCTACAAAATATTGAAAAAATCAATATTATTGAACGTCTAGCCTCCTTTGTCGGCACTTTTCCAACAAACTTGCTTTCGTATCTTCTCCATACCACTGTGCCACCTACAAGTCAGTAAAGCGAAACCAACAGCAAACGACAGGTTGGTCAATTATTGGATGTACTTGAGATGGTTACCATTGCAGTTGTCGGTTTGAGGACATACCCTGTACCCCTGCCGCATACCACGACGCGACAAGTATCATTGCCAGAGTGAAGCTAACCTCCTTCTTCAGCTGCTAATCTTCATGGATATCTTATAGTTTATTGTTGATTTTATTTTTATTTGATTTCTTCAACTGAAGATTGTTCGTTGGTTGGCATTGTTTCTCTTACGGGGACTTTTTTTTGTTTTTGTTTTGAAGGTTTTCTTTCCTCGGTTGTTGTTATTACCATCATTGTTGTTGTTGCGCTGGTGGTTATTTTTGGTCTGATGGTGGTTTTTATGGTTGTTACAGGTTGGTTGACAAGCAATTTCTTTGTAGGTTAATCATGATTGCATTTAGATTTCTTCTACACTTCTTGCCAAGGTTTCTTTTTCTCTTCCAAGTGATATCTGTTATTTCATTTCAACGTATTGTTGTTATAATTGGAAATGATCCTTCTATTCACCCCCTTCTTTTTGCTACGTGTGTGCAAATTTTCCTAATTTAAAGTATATAAATTTTTATTATTTTGTGTAGATATTTATAACGGTCTCATTTTCTCGAAATTGCCAATATTAAATTTTATATCGTTTTCGTTATAAATGCAGAATTTTTGGTGTGCTGTAAAATGATTCCTTGCCACAGACACATTCTAGCAGAGATTTGGTGTTTATGACCATTTAATGATCGTTAGTTTAGTGATGGGTGATTCTTTACAGGGAGATAGTGAAACTCAAAACAAAGGCATTACTACGCTCTGGGAATGAGGTATCGAATTGTTTAGAAAGTTGGTAGTAGTAAAAAATCGTTTAATTCTTGGATATGTGTTTAAGTTCTTGTAGATGAAAACCTAATTTCGAATGGCATAAAAAATGTCTTTAACAAAGACTTTGAGCATTTACTTGATCAAATTTCGTACTCTTGTCGGTTCTCCCTCATCAGCTGTGGTCACTGTTCTCTCAGACTGGCGTAGCCTTCAGCTGGGTAGCCACCTCCACGATCTGTTGGCATAAGGGTCCTAACTTGGAGAAACATAATCATAATCATTGCATTGAAAAAAGGCGAAGGATCATTCCATGTCGTTGTCAACGTTCAGCCGATCCCCATTAAAGGTAAGGCTACATATCCTGCAAATATGTTCTGCGCTGTCGAAAGGGGAAAAAACCTTCTCTCGATTCATATCAAGTTTTCTCAGAGATCGCTCAATACGAGATGTTATCGAGAGGGTCTCATCCAACGAGCATAGGTTGACCGCAGGAGTGCCATAAGGTTCTGTCCTATCTCCTTCTCTATTTCTTATTTTCATTGACGACCTGTTGGGTTAGACTGTGAACCCGATCTACTCCTTTGTGGATGACAGCAACCTTTGTCATTCTTACTCATTTCAACATCGGCCAAGTCCCACGGAGGTAGAGGACAAAAGGCAAACGATGAACTCACTCAACCGCGATTAAGTGGTGACTTATGAGTGGGAACAGATGCTGTTGTTGTCACGTAAACGTTTCACTCGGCGTTATCGTTAATGTAGAGTGGGTACCGGCAAATCAGAACCTCTTGATGTTCTGGACATGAAGATAGCCATAATTTCGAATTGCTTTGGGTATTTTAGAGGTATCTGCTCTTCGGATATCTGTAGTCTGCTACCTGTTGTTAGTACTTTCAGCCGGGTTAAGCGTATTCGTTTCGTTCATTGTGAAATGACCCATTGATCGGACGACGCAGTATAGAGAAAAATCGTTCGTCAGTCGAACTGTTCGTATGTGGAAGACTCTACCAGCAAGTGTGTTAGGTACTATCTGTGAAATTCTCAAATTTAGAACAAATGTTGACAACCACTACCCCCTTGTCAGCTTCCTATACCCTTATTTCCTAGCGCTAAGACAGTACATTGCATTTATAGAGAACAACCCCAGTGTGTAAGAAAAATACCACACAAAAAAAAAAGAAGAAAACAAAAGTCTTCGGGCACATACATGACTGGGCATCATTGCTGGCATTGTCGACATCTTCTAAGAATGCGCCACTTAAACTCCACTTGTAAACTCCAAATATTTCCTCTTTTAGCTAATTCACTTGCTTTCTTTCGCTTCCTAATGATCAAATCATTATCATGTACTCCCCACCTTTGGCAAAGCAACCATTTTCAACAACTAAATTTAAAGCGTGATTTGTGGTTTAAATAATTTGAACAAATTTTTCATTTCATTCATTTAAGAGAGAAGAAAAAAATCCAAACAAAAAACTCTAAACAAAATCAGATGGAAAAACCGCAGATGATTTGGGGTTTCTTCTTTCGTGCCGCGACTTTTGGTTTTTTTTTTATATCATTTCAATCATGTGTAATTTACCATTCAGTTTTAAATGGTCTGTCCGTCAGACTGTCTGTCGGCCTCATTGTGTGTGTGTGTGTCTTGGTCGGTGCCTTCGCATTGGTCGATTAGTCTAAGTACTGATATTGCGGGTTAGTTACACGAAACAACAGGTATACAGCATTCAGTCCAAATGGATTTGTAACATTAAAATCGTGGTTATTTAAAACGAAAAAAAAATAGTAAATACTTTTTAAAACTAATGTGCGGTTGTCGAAGCTTTTTTTTTCGCATTTTTTTCTTTAGAAATATTCGTCATGTGTAATAAAAGAGATAAAGTTTATGTTCAGTACGGCAGAGTCAATAGAGGGTTTCCAGTGATTAGCAATGGATAACAATTTGGCTGATAATTCTTATAAAAAAAGAAGTATTACAACGAGATTTGGTTAAGAATTAGAAAAGCATTTTAAGAAGTCTGTATAAGGTAAGCAACAATAAAGTTTATATCAATAGTCTTATGTTTTTGTAGGTAAAGTTCAGACAACTTTCAAACCTGGACAAGGGTGTGTTCCCTTCTAGACCACCGAATACAATTATATGCCAGCAAATTCAGCGAGTGTCAAATATTTGACTCTTTTTAGGGCAAATTTATCTTTGCCTCTCTTATTGGCAAAAAATGTATTTGCTTTCACAAAACTTATAAGCCATGTAAGCCCAAAAAAAAGCAAAAAATTAAATACTTTTTTAATGTCTCCTCTAGTTTTCGAGATATCAGCTTGTGAATGCTAACGTTTCCAAAATCAAAATGTCAGTATCTCGAGAACAGGGCGAAATAACCAATATTTATTAAATTTTAATTTTAGTTTGGGGTTTTCTGACAAAAAAAAATATTTTGAATTTTTTTTTCATTTCGACAATTTGTATATACATTAGGACGAAGAGAAATCATAAAAAAATCATGTTTAAAAAAATTTTAAAAATTAAATTATTAAATTTTTTGCCATTGTCGACCATAACATTTTTTTTTAACAAAAATGTAACATTAGCTAAAAGGTTTTTTAAAAAAAAAATTATTTATAGAATTTAAAAAAATTTGTATACTAAAACCACAATACATCAAAATTGAATAGCCTCCAACATGTTTTTGATTTTGTTGCCTTGTGTTATATTTTTAAAAAAAATTCTTATTCGCCTTCCGTACTAAAATAAAATGCGTCTACTTCTTGGAAATTCTATTTTAACAGTGACATATGAACAGCTCTTAAAAAAATAGTTCTTATTCGCCTTCCGTACTAAAATAAAAATGCGTCTACTTCTTGGAAATTCTATCTTAACCCTGACATATGAACAGCTCTTAAAACATATCTTTCACGAATATCGAATTCACTAACTTTCATTAATCGTACTATCCTCGTATTGTTCAAGTATTACGTATATATTTATACATATGTGGTTTACCTTTGTTAAACCTCACATTACCAACGATGTCGAATTTCCACAGTAAAACGAAATAAAGACATTAACAAATTTTTTGGAAGAACTCATTTCAAGTGTACGCCAATGAATTGCCTCAAATAAATTAAGTGTTTGATTAAAAATAGGCTATTACGGCGTTTTAGTTTGTCTTATTTTATCTTCGCACCGTGGACAATAACGACATTAGGTCTTGATAATTTACAAATTGAGTTACCAGTAAAAATAAATAAATATTTTTTCAAAAATTTGTTGGAGCAAAATTAGAATTTTTTTTTTTGAAAGCTTTTCGAATTTTGAATCGTATTTTGATTTCAAAATAAAAACATTAAAAAGGATTTTAGAAGAAATCACTTCAAGTTTACGCCCATGAATTTCCTCAAATAAACCAAGACTTCGATTTGGGGTTTATTTTGGTGTCTTATTTTATTTTCACACCGTGGGCGATTAAAACATTAGGTCCCAAAAATTTACAAATTATATTATTAGTAAAACAATCAAGATTTTTTGAAAAATTTGTTGGGCCAAAATTAAATTTTTTTTTGAATATTGTCCGAATTTTGAATCATATTTTCATTTCAAAATAATGATATTAAAAAATGTTGGAGTTACTCATTTTAAGTCTAAGTCAAACAAATCAAGACGTATTTTATTTGCACACAGTGGACGATAAAAACATTAGGTCCTAATAATTTTTAAATTAAAGTATTAGTAAAACAATAAAGATTTTTTGAAAAATTTGTTGGGCCAAATTTTTTTTTTTTTTTTTTTTTTTTTGAAAATTTTCCGAATTTTGAATCATATTTTCATTTCAAAATAATGATATTAAAAAGTGTTGGAGTTACTCATTTTAAGTCTAAGTCAAACAAATCAAGACTTATTTTATTTGCACACAGTGGACGATAAAAACATTAGGTCCTAATAATTTTCAAATTAAAGTATTAGTAAAGCCAAACTTATTTTTTTTTTTTTTTTTGAAAATTTTCTGAATTTTAAATTAAGTTTTGATTTCAAAATAAAACGTTATAAAGACATTGACAACGTTTTTGGAAGAACTCATTTCAAGTCTAAGCCTATCAAGACTTTGATTAAAAATTCGCTCGTTTCGGATTTTAGTTTATCTTATTTTAATTCACACCGTGGGCGACAAAAATTAAACTATTAGAAACAACATTTTTTTTTATTTAATGAGCCAAAATTAGATTTCTCCGTATTTTGAATTCTATATTTAATTTCAAACTAAAGCGAAATAAGGGTATTACAATTTTTTAAAAAAATCCTTTTTCGAATTTGTTGATGTAAAACAGTTTTTTTTTTTTGAAAATTCTCCCAATTCTGAATCTTTTTTATCCTTCAAATAAATGCCATGAAATTAGGGGGATTTTTACGAATATTTATTATGATTTATGTTTGAAATGCCTTTTGGTTTCAGTTTGAGAACTTTAAAGCAATGAATGGATTTAAATTTCAAAACTAATTTACAACAGCCTTCATGGACATTTCAAGCTAAACTATTTATAACTTCTCTGGATATAAATCAACAAACCAAACCAACATTAAAAGTATTCTATTTTATTGATTTAGTGGTCGTCCCCTGCGAAAAAGCCCCACTGTGTCCCGGCAACGGTAGCCGTTTCTTACTTTAATGACTGTAGTTTTTCTTCAGGAAAACGTAAACTAACACAACGCAGAAATCATTTGTGTTTTGAGTTTGTAAATGATTTCCATTTGTTTTTCTCTCTTTCGGTTGCCGAAAGTCCATTGTGATGTGATGGCGTGCGGGCTGCAAGTGTTTCTGTTTCTTTCAGGAACTGGAACTGGAATGTGCATCTGCTGGTTTGAGCTTCGTTTTCTAATTTAACATTGGTAAATTATGATAATTTTTTCTATTTGCGGAGGAGTATAAAGAAATTATCTAGGTGAAAAATAATCGTAGATATTAAATGACTTTTATAAATTTCAAATGTTGCCGGTATGGAATCCATTGTCCAAAATTGTTCCTGTTTAGCCTAGGTAAGCGTGGCAGTCTGAACAACAGACACATATAGTATAAAGTTTGTGATAGCAGGGAAGCTAACATCCCTAGTTTCTCCCGTTCAACCATCCTGAGCGCCTCAAAAAACTCCTGAATCGACCAATTCAATATGGGTCAGATCGCCTAGGTCACCAATAAAAATTAAGTGCCGAGTGTTGATCGGGTTTTATCGACTCCTCCTCCACTTCATAATCACAGCTTCATAGCAGAAGTAAGTGAACTAAAAAGTAATAGGTTTCATTAGTCTCCGTTGCTTTTTCTAAAAGGAGTACAGTCGAATTCGGTTAAGCGGAAGTGCAAAAAATTAAAAAAAAATGTTCACTTATGCCGGATTTTTAGTAAAACGCACAAAGATAGAAAAGTGTGGCAAAACTATTAAAATATATGTATGTACAATTTAAACTCAATATTAATAAGCTTGGATGAAAATATGTAGTCACTTATTTTCATTTGGTTGGGTTGTCTTAAATTTGCTTGACACATAATTTGTTGAGATCATTTGTTTTGCTCTAGGCTTCAGAATTGCCTCCAAAAAATGTTTTCCTTCGAAGTAGTTTTAATAGAAGTTATTATGATGATCTCGTAATAAAGTCTATTGAACCTACTACAGGATTTTCAACGTTTCCATTGGCCATGTACGCCACCTCCTCTAGTATCTCTTGGTCTGTCAATTATCCTCTACTATTATCATCTGGTCTGTCAATTATCTTATCGGTGTTCATATCATATAAGTTTATGTCGTTGCATTAAAAATGTATTTCACATAAAAGATTTTTCAATAAAGCTCTGCTCTTATCCGAATACGACTGTATTAGGGAACGAACTTTGTTTGTACGCACAACAAAAAAACTAGGCTGGTACAGGGGACAACCGAACGAATTGCAGTTTGCGCCAAAATTGTTTGTGTTAACCCCACAACGCCCTGTTAACTTTGTTCTTTCGTGTATGTAGCCGTATAGTATTCGATTTTTCGAACGCTGGGTCAATAAAAGTGTTTTCTGAGGGCCAAAAGTCCGAAAAGAAAACACGTTAAGCATTCGAAAAAATCCGATGAATTTATGCAAAATATTCAAAATGTTGATAGTGATCATCAGATATATGACTGCCATTATAAAAATACTTGTACTTCACTACCGAACCAAGTAAATAAATTTACAACGAGAAAAAAAAACACTCGACTCCCGTTGATTGCGTAAATTCCATTCCAATCCATTCATTCGTTCATTCATTATGAGCACCTCTAAATGTTATCGAAAAGGAAATCTCTCGAAATCGCACCAAAAATTACAAAAAAAAAAAGAACAACCGGTAAAATTAAATGCAAAATTAATTTGTCCGATACAAAGTCGACAAGAAGTGCGAATTTTTTGTCGGCCAAACAATGATAAGCAAATTAAAAGGCATTTTTTCCCCCACCTTTCTTTCGTGGTCGTAACAAACCGATTGTTTACACCCGGCAACAGCGCCATCAACCAGCAGCAGCCGTCCGCATGCCCACACCAATGTTGCCAAATGTTCAAGTGTTTAAATCAGTACAAAGTTGTCCATTGATGTCCGTTTTCTGTCGGAGATTTTTCATACAATTTTAATGGCATTTTGGCAAAGATGAACGGGGGAAAACGGACTAAATTATGTTGACTTTCACCGTTCAGTTCAAATGCTCACAGTGCACAGACACAGTGCACAAGACCCTTCTTTATGATGATCACATCACAGGAGGGGATCCTGGTCGCTGTTTTGTTTTCCATTCATTTTTCTTGATGTGATCTCAAGTAATGAAACGTACATGTGGCCGAGACCACATGTCCATGACTGCGGCTGCGGCTGCGTCTGCGCCAGTGTCCATGTCCACATCCAATATATCCCCCCACAAGCGATACGTCATCATAATGTCGAAATTAATTAGTTGCGGTTGAAGATCATCATTTACAGGAATATGTCTGTTTGTCTGCCGGTGCGAGTGGGTATGGACCGTTTCTTTTTTTGCATGTCCTCCTTTTTATTTTTCTTCTCCTTTTCAGCTCATACAAACAGCATGATTTTGCATGATTTTCGGTCATAATGAAACAATCAACGTTTTTGTTGAGTGACGCGCTATGTCTGTCGGATGGTACGCGGTGCGTAGGTGGCATGCCTGAGGGCTATCATTTCTTATGCTCCGATGCGAGATGCATGCTTATCAAAGGTATTTATGCAGATTCGGTTTCATCCTTCGTACCTCCCCAACCGCCAACCCTTTCGCTGGCAATAGTACATGTTGTTGTTCTTTCTTTTCTCAAGCTTTATTTTTTTCTTCTTTTCGTTTTGGTCTGCATCTCAGATGGCATTTATGAATCTTAATTTTTGTGATTTTATGAGGTGCTTTAAATTAATTATGCAATATTGCAATGTTAACATTATGGCCATTGTTGCAACCGCATATGGAATGCGGTGGATGAGAAGGCCGACAGGCATCGTTGTAGCATGAAAGAGCACCAAACTTATGATTTCAGATCATGACACTGATTTATCAAATTGAATAATTCGGAGTCCTTGAAAGTTTCGATGTTTCAAAGCACAAGTATTCAAAGAATACAATCAAGTAGTGAAAGTATCGCTGTGAACGTAATGTGTTTGTTAAAAATTGTGAAAGGAATACTGATTCGAAACGGATTCCCTACTTATTTCCCTTAACATTGCATGAAGGAACAGACGCGGAACTTCTCTCGTATGAGTGTGCAGTGCGCGATATAATCTGTAATCACTGACCGCGACCTACTGTTTAAAGCCGGCTTCGAGCGGCAAATGGTTTTCTAAAGAAGTTTTGCATGGCTTACTGATTACTGATCTCGAGGTTGAAAATATTTGATGGTCTTACCCGGTTTCAAACCTGGATTCACTTGTGTGAAAGTCGCCCACACTGTCTACCACATGTCTGTCACATTTAGTAAAAAATAATCATTGCTTTCCCCGGGTTCGATAAAATTTGCTATAAGTTGTGTGTAACCCTAGCAACGTCAATTCAGTGGATCTATTTGCAGGTGTAGTAGTTCATCTGAGATGTCTATATATTAGGGATGTAACGAAGTTCGCCTTCGCATATGGGAAGGCGAATTATTCGCATCATTTTGAGCATTTGCTTTCGCATTCGGAAAAATCATTTTTTGGAATATTCGCTTTCGCTAAAAAATATTTAAGTATTCGGTTTTACGCCTTGCGCATTAAGGCTGGTTCCTTTTATAAACAAAATAATACATTTGAGCAATCTAACAACGTTGGGAAATAATATAAAGCAAGAATTCAAGGAATTTTCACTTTCGCATATGTGCATGCGAGGAATTATATTTCAATTGCAAGGAATTATATTTCAATTGCAAGGAATTATATTTCAATTGCAAGGAATTATATTTCAATATTCGCTTTCGCAACAAATATTTTTCAATATTTGCAATAACCCACTTTCGTTACATCCCTACTATATATCACAATGTCTCTCAAAGGAAATAGTAAATGCCTCGTTCGTAGATAAAGCTTCAGCTGCCCTCTTTTAGAAAAATCCTCAAGTGGCCTTAACTTTACTAGTTAGAGAGTGAGTGGCTGAAAATGTAAATGTGTCGTATTGTCACCGTGCTCAGAATTTGGACGACAGTTGGTGAATTATAAAGGATGATTTACTTTTCGCGACGTTAGAACAACAAGGTTCTAACTGACAATTTTTGGAAAATGTTCCTATATATCATACTAGTAAGTTGTAATGCGCCTATGGCGCCCGTTGAAATATGGAAAAAAAATTTTGTTGAAAAAAAAAAATTTTTGCGGAAAAAAAAAATTTGTTGAAAAAAAAAATTTTGTTGAAAAAAATTTTGTCTTGAAAAAAAAAATTTTGTTGAAAAAAAAAAATTTTGTTGTTGAAAAAAAAATTTTGTTGAAAAAAAAAAATTTTGGAAAAAAAAAAAATTTGGAAAAAAAAAATTTGTAAAAAAAAAATTTTTTGTAAAAAAAAAAATTTTTGTTGAAAAAAAAATTTTTGTAAAAAAAAAAAATTTAAAAAAAAAAAATTTTGGTAAAAAAAAATTTGGGGAAAGCTCAATTCCTGTACAAAAAAAAAATATTATTTTTTTTATTATTATTATTTATAGAAAATTATAGAATGCCTATTTAAATTCCTACGTACTGCGTGACAGAGTCAGTTAAACTTTATAAATAAGACTTATAACATATTAAACATTAATGTTAAGCTTTATCAAAACTACTTTGGTGCAGTTGGAACCTTGTTGTTCTAAGGTCGACATTTGTTGCCGCCTAAAGTGCAATTGACTTAACAAAACTATTGCCGGCATTGTTACATGTAATACGATCAAATAGTCGCTTTAATGGTTGGCAGTAAATGCGATTTATGAAACCAAATGTTGCTAACCGACTTCACCCATTTATCACCCATATTTATAGAGTTAACAAACCAAAATTGATGCATTTGAGGATCGGGAATCCACACGATATCCATGTAACAAATAAAATCATAAAATAAGGAGGGTTGCGGCATTAGAAACAACGGGAGCCATCCGAAGAACACCACAAGCTGCACTAAACATCATTCTGCAGCTCAACGAGTCATAACTGCTCAGACCTATGAAAACAGGTCATTCGAGACTACTATAAGAGTTCGGTTTACCGGGGCAGTCCGAGGTCCTTGGGTGACAATCGCACTCAAACTCAAGTTCTTACCCTGCCCAGGTTATGAATCTCTGATTGGCCTATGTAAATTGACTTTTCTGAAGAACCAAAATTTACATAGGCACAGGAGAAGAAAAGAGGGTCAATAGGCAATCCTTTAGATTACCGGATGAATGTAGCGTCTTTCAAGCAGAAATTCTAGCGGTAATGGGGGTAATGGAAATTTCCGGCAGCATAATAGCGAAATGAGATAACATAACTTTCTACGTCGACAGTCAGGCAGCATCGAAGGCTATTAAAAGTCATCAGGTTTTGTCTTGGGCTGTATAAGATCAAATGTACATGACAAATAGTTGAGTTAACATTATATAAGGTTGGTTTTTTCGACTGTGAGGCAGAAAAATATGCGAAATAAACCACAATTCAAAGATTATTCGGCTCTGGCTTTTGTGTTGAAGTTTTTGAACTGCTTTGTGTTGGACGAAGTTCAGCATTATGTTACACGAAGTTGCAACGAATGCGATGTGCAGAAATGAAATGGAGACAGTAGAAAACATACTCCTTGCCATTGGCCAAGTTTGCAACTCCACAGACAAGTGGGATAGATTCTTGACTAAACTAGAGGACATCACAAGGATATGGGTTGAAAACATAATTAGCTTTATAAGGGGCATTCGATTGATGAACGCTAGGGGACTTCACACCACACAGTACTCCAGTGAGTCTCACTTTATCTTTCAACAACTAGTTTATTTCTCTTAACTACTATCTGTAAGTCTATAATCTCTTCAACAACATGCTCTTCTTAAACTAACTTTTCGCTATAAAGAAGGAATTCGCAATGGATCCTATGGGTGATGGACGTGATGTCTTCGGATGTACCACACTTCCTAGCCTAACCTTACATCCTAAAATATTTTTGGACGGTTACTAGTTTCTGTAAATTAAGCAAGGCAGTTCCAGCAAAGTCAATCTCCTGCAAAATTAGAATACATTGTCTGGCCACCCAAATCTCCAAATTTCAAACACCGGAATTGGTTTTGTGTGGTTATTTCAAAAGCAATTTGGGGATGGCGGGCAGTATTACCTTTGATCTACAAAAGTCGCTATTTATGTGCTATTATTTTTATGATGAATTTCCTTAGAATTACTATATTGAAAAAATTTCGCTTACAACGTTATTCGCGAGAACGCTTGAAATAATGATCTTGTGGAAAAGTGCAGAAAGGAAGGATGGAGGTTTCAGGAAAATAAAATTAGTTTATAAACTGTATCTAAAGAGATGGTTGTTAATAGTTGTTAATTTTTTCATAATGTTTGAATCGTTTATTTTTCATAACTTTTTTGTGCAAATAAAAACATTAAAAAAAAGTGTGAGACTTTTTTTTGATAAAAGAACTTTTATGTGTGACTTTTTCCATATTCTCAGCGGTAACACTAATGCCGGGTCTGGAGAACCGTCTAAAAAAAGGCGGGACTTGGCCCGTATTTATTAGAACGGTTTTTCTCCAAAAAAATAAATCACATTTCAAGTAAATTTCTTTCCATCCATGCCATCGCCCTAACCTAAACTATAATAAAATCGGAAAAACTTCATATTCTTTTTGAGGCCAATTATATGTTTATCATTTCATTATTATGTCTATAATTGAAACAAATTCAGTAAATAATTCTTCATTGTGGTGTCCATTCAAAAGGAAAGTATTAAGTTCATCGGCAATTTATTTCAATGAAATCCAATCCGATATTAAACCAATCCGGGGTGTAACTAAAATGTCAACTAATTAATGCTTGTTGTTGTCTCCATATTGTTATTGTTGTCGGCTACTTGATCGTTCCTTCGCTGGCAAGGAAACGATGCTGGAGAGAAAGACAAAATTCATATATATATATATTTTTGTTTCTGGCCAAGGATGGCAGTAAAAACGAAGGGAACAAGAGCTCCAACAGCAAAAACAGCAACAACAACGGCGAAAAGTAATGAAAAACAATCATAATCGGGACAAGAAACAAATATGTAATGAATGAGTGTTTACATGTTATAATATTTCACTGTCAAAGTGCTTAAATGGGTACAACGCTCCAAAGTCGTAGACGTCCACGTTGTGAACGACATTCGTACACCATGCAGGTTGCTGCGACCGATAATGGGCGGCAGGAAAATGGCGTGATGGAAAAGCGGTGAATTATGGTAACAGGGAGATTTGCGGTTAAAATTATGTTGACAGAATAGTGAATCCTTGCCGCGAAAAAGCCGTAGCCGCCATTTTTTATTGAAATTCCATAGAGAATTGTCCAACGCTCTTAATCACAAAATATTAGAAAACTATATTTACAAAGATATAGCAAATTCAATTGTATTGCAACCGCCAATACAATTTTTTGATCACACAAAAAACCCTCTCCTGTACAATGTTTCTTTATGGCGCTTACGTCGATTTTCGCTTTTATGGTTCGATATATGGGACAAGAATATAAGAATAGATAATAAAGAAGGAGACATATGGAAATAATTAAATCAGCGTTTATAGTATTTTTTTGCGCGGCACCACGAACTCTCCGAAGATGATTCTTAGAGCCATCCCTTTCGTAGTAGTTTGATACGTTCCAATCAAACACTGACTTTTTCAGGGTACATGGCCTGTTCTTGAACCGCTCTTCGGATCAAATTCCGCAGAGAAGAATGAGCCTCACTGCTGATGACAGTTTTTCACCCGGGTTTAACTGTAATTTGTGTTTAGACCGAGGTCCTTATGTCAAATCACTCAGGCGGGCGAAAAACAATATCCCAATTTGCTGCGATCGGCAAAAACTCATTTGCGAATTTGAATTGGTCTCACCTTTGCATTTAGGCTTATTCGATTATCTCTCATAGGTTGAAGAGGTAGGAATACAAATTCCCATCACGTCACCATTGTAACATCCCTGTAACTCGTACGAGGAAAACCTGCATTTCAGATGCACTTTTTTTTTTGTCATGGTGGCATGTTTCAACTCCACCTGAAGTCGAAGTCGATATCGGAGGAACGGCACAAAACAAAAACCTTGTAATCACAACATATTTATTAATAATAATTTAATTATGACAACTAACTTGATGTTCAGCGTTGATACGCTCTACGGCTGGCTGCTTCTTACCCCTGCAGTTGGTGTAATAAAATCAAGACTTCGGTTTTTTGGTTTGTTTTTGGGAGTTGAAACATAAAAATATTTTAAAGTAATTGATAAGGTTTACTTTAAATACATGATTTTTGCAGTTATTTCATGATTACACTCTTATGCGTGACATGGATATGAAGTGAGCCACGATAATTACGGGCCGGCCTAAGAGGGTCTTAACTGTTTCATTGTGCACTCGTGTATGAAAACGGCAAACGAAATGTTAATTGAATATGTACATCATTAAAGAGGTGATGGGTTGTTAACAGGGATATTTCGGTGTAGAATTCTAGAATGGAATGATGTCTGATCCAACCTTACTAAATGCTTTTACAATACTTTCTCCAACACTAAATAACTTACATAGTTATTGTTACTCAAAAGAAACAACGAAATCTCGAATGTCGACCTTACTACGCGGTGCTGTAGTTCTACACTAGGACAAATCCGGCGAGCCTTCTTTGGCAGCCTGTATACGTCCCCTACAAAATTTATTAACACTTCATTTGTACAGTGTACTCTCTCATTAGCGAACACCTAAGGGGCTAAGAATTTTGTCCGCTTATGAGAGAAGTACACAAGAGGACAGAAGCGGATTGGTAGTGAAAAAAGTGTCAGTTTATGAGAGGTACAGAGTACTCTGCATTTACAGTGAAATCTCTCCTGAGCGGACACCGACGGGACCTTTGAAATGTGTCCGTACAAGAGGCGTGTCGTTCAAGGGACAATTATTTTCGTATGGAACGCTGCTGGGACCTGGAAACAGTGTCCGTTCGAGGAAGGTGTCAGTTATGGGAGATTTTACTGTACATGTATTGGATAAATATGTGAATTTACCACCGTATATGTTTCTGATATAAGCGTCCAGATAGGCGAGTTGGTAGCGTACTGGGTTCGATTCCCACCAGAGGCTTTGGCCTGTCGCTGCAATGGTCTGTGTCACCCGGCTTACCCTGGGACCCAAATTTAGAATATAAATTTACTTTGTAATAAAATATTAAATAAATAAATGTTTCTGTTATTGCAGTTATTGTTTCTATTCTTTGTAAAATAGAAATGTTTAAATGTTTGCTTTTATTGCAGGCAATGTATACGGATCCGTTTCAAAAGCATGTTTCATTGAAATAAATCGCAAGAAATGTGCATATCTTCAAAACAAGTCCCCTATTTAAGTTAATGATTATTACCATGTTTATTATGATTACTTATAATTCAAGCGATTATAATTTTCCCCCTTTGACATTGTCGATTTGCATATACATATTGCATATATTATACTTGAAATGTCAATCACACACTATTTTCCATTAAAGAAGTTTCACGAGTCGCTACCACTACTTTTAAAATTAAACGGAAGGTAAATGGAATGGAATGGACCGAAATTGATATAAAAACCTAACCCGTATCGTACCGAACTTATCCACAAGCACAAGTGTCGCATTACTATGATACATAATAAAATATAAAGCATACTCTCAAGCTGCAGATAATTTAAACAGTGATGCAAACTTTAAAGAAAAATCGCCACTTTCTTAATTACGACGTTACAACACTGCTGCACACATAGAAAATATAATATTTGTAGCAAATATATAAATTATAGTTATTGTTTTCATGGAAAATACCAAAATACGCTCTAAATGTCGAATTAACACATTTATCTGACATTTACAGCGTATTTTTGTATTAACCGTTTCACTGTTTACATCGGCGGCGGCTACTTTACAAACTTCGTATCGGCTTCACACGCTGCTGCCGGTTGTTGCACTGAAAAAACACTAAATTGACATCACTTGACAACACCTAAAAACAGCTGCTTCCACTGAAACAAAGAACCAACTCGAACAGCTGATTAGCGTAAATTCTAAAATTCATTCATCCTCTTTGCCTGATTTTTGTGGATTCCTCTTCCTGTCCTGTCCCCTGTCCAGCACAAATAATGTGCCTGAGACGTCGTAAAACGGCAGCAACGAAGTTGCAACAATTCAACTCCTTCCTATGCAGCAGAAAACGTTGGCAGAATTATTTAAAAAAGCCAAGAACCACAGAATATCCAAGCAGTAGCACATCAATCGTTCGAAAGAAAGCACGTAAAACTGACCTAACAACGGCGGAAAAAGTGAAACGCAGACGAGAGTCATAGTAAATGTGACATTTTTTTTGATTTTTTGAAGCGCGCCTTTTTGGTTGCGGTTGCCTGTCCCCTGTTAGGAGGGACGAAGTCGTCAATCTAAGTACACGCGAACATTTGTGGATTAAAAGCTAAAATATGTCCGTTTATGCATGGGTAAGTTACCGCTGCAATAATGCAAATCGAGCCCATATACTAACGAGGGTAGTGTAATAGTGTGGTTAAATATAAAAGATATTTTTGTCCTCGAAGTGCCATACAACAAATTTGAGACAATTCAACTGTCATTCTACAATAATGCCCAATGTTGATGTTGGTTAGTAATAAAAAGGAAGAAATTGTCTTCCAGAAGCTTCTATTAGAATGTTCTCAAAATTTGAAAATATAGGCTCAATTTCATTTCATATACAGGGTGGCTGATGAATATTGCTACAGTTACGGTCAATAGAAATTTGTTTTGTACAGAACTGTGCCGAAAGAGAATACCTTACAATACCGTGTGCCGTGAGGCGTGATGACAGAATTGCCGCGAAAATTCTCCAGTAAAGAAACTCGCCATTGCGTTGGCCCCAAGGTTTCCTGACCTTACTGCACCTGACTTTTTCATGTGCGATTATTGCAAAAGGAAGTTTACTAAACAAACCCATAGAATTTGAAGGAAGTTTACTAAACAAACCCATAGAATTTGAATGATTTAAAGCAATGTATTCGAACAACAATTCCCCCTGCAACTCTCCAGGGTGAATGCATTTTTTTTACCAAGTAGTATTAGAAAAAAAAACATTTAAAAGATTTAATAACTATGTATTCGTTTTTAAATGAACAAAGTTCAAATAATTTATATGAGTTAAAAAAAAAGTTGTTTGAGTTTCTTAATGTACATAAATTCATCAGCCACCCTGTACAACACCGCGACCGACCATGGGTCGATACATGGATACACAAATTAAACATTTATTTACTTATCCAATAGTCTATGGACAAACAGATCCTTACCCAGTAGCGTATATCTTATAAAAGATACATCTAAATAGATAATTTGATTTAACTCTTAATGATCTTACAATTGTAACTTGTTCCTATGTAATGGAATATTTAAGATTTTTTTTAAGAAAAAAACCCAGGGTAGATGCCTTTGAAGCCAATTCTACTAAGGATTAATTTGTAAAGAAATATAATGGAACTTTTAATTCTACGATTTTCCAACGTTTCAACACCTAGACTCATAAGTTGGGTCAGGCTCAGAGAAATTTACGGAAAACAAAGCAAAGTTTTTAAATTTCCTTTGTAACTTCTCTATACGATCAGAATGGTGGTTATAAAATGGATTCCACACCATAAATGGATGCTCTCCAACCTTGATTTAACAATTCATATAGAAAATCTTTCGGGTGTATAAATTAACAAAGTCTTCGATATTTATTTTGTTGAAAGCAAGCATTGAGTAAGATTTGGCCAATATATACTCAATGTGAGAACTAAAATTCAATTTATTACCAAATAGTACACGCAGATCCAAAGTTTTACTCAACAAATGATTATCAATTACATAATTGGAATCGAACGTCTCATACGTATCGCAAAGGGAAGGAAGTTACATATAGAAATATTCAATAGAAGTTTAGACCAAGCGAACAAATAGTCGATAGCAAAACTGTCGCCATCTAATATCAAAACGTCTGCAATTTACACTGTATCAATCCCTCAATTATTACTTGTACAGTAAAATTCCAAGCTCTTCGGACTCGTGCGCGTAATATTTAGTCTTTATTGGCGGGATCTTACCACTGAAGTCTGGATCGCCATCTTTTGAGTGACCTCAAGAACTCATCGTTGAAGTATAGTAGCACAACATGTCCGCAATCGTTGTCCGCCCGACTACTTCGATGTCGACGCCTCACTATTCATTCCACGTCGCAACAGGGTTTCCTGTCCGCAAGTTGTGACTAACCAGGTATGGGGAGTTGTGAGATGCATTTAGGATTAAACATGTATTGCAAGCGGGATTTCTGGAGGGGTCTATAGTGTTCATCTGTTTGTATAGCAAACAGACCCGATTTAGGATTAAAGGTACACATTTGAATAGCCCAAAGTAGAAGACATTTGCTAATATTACTCTTTGTTTTATTTCGAGGCTGACGGCACTAATTCTGGTGATGTCGAATCCGAGGTTGAACACAGAAATGATGTCGATAAAATCGGTTTTCAGATGAAGTGGTTGGTAAAACGAAATCCGTCCTATGACAAAGGGTATGAAATTGAGAATTGTATGTCGTATACATTGTGTTGCTCTCTAATGGTGAGAAGAAGTCGAAGCCTAGATGCAACTAAGCCAAGAATGATCATCTCATCAATTTAGAAATATGCGACCCAATGACAGTAAGCCAAGAATGATAAAATCGTCGATTTAAAAATATGTTCTATCTAATTTACAGCAAACTAGATCTTCCTAAAACAACTATGCTACTTTAAAAATATGTCTTTGCATCTGGTGTAGTATCCACCGATTTCGTTTTAAACATGGTTTATTACTTATCCCCATATATATATGTCCGCTCAACGTTGCACTTTTAAGCCAACGAAACTGCATCCAATCTTTAAACCGTGTAAATCCTGTACATATGTAATTAATTAGGGCGTTGAATATCACCCAATCGACGGTTTTGTAACTTGTTTTTGAAATGTAAAACAAGAAATTGTCACAGAACTAAAATTATTCACACCGGTATCGTACATTAAAAAAGTAACTAACACAAAATTTCCATAAAATTTGCAATGCAAATTAATTTGTTTGGTAAACACACATAAACATTACACTTGAACTTGTCATGTTACAAGAATGGACGCACTCGGCCTGCCGAATGGACGGACGTTGGAGATGGATGAGTGAATGGACTACTCAATTACTTTACGACTTCCTTTTTAAATTTTTTCATTTATATGTCGTTTTATTTTTGCAGGGCGCCAATTCACACGGTCAACTTGGCCTTGGTCATGAATCGGAAATGTGCACAACACCGCAACAATTAAGGAAATGCTCATTCACACCGTTAAGTGTGCGTTCGATTCGCGGTGGTGGCGGCCATGTGCTCGTTTTGGATGCCTGTGGACAGGTGCATGCATGCGGTTGGAATAATCGTGGCCAATTGGGTGTAGATTCGATGCGAGATTGCATAAGTGAATTTAAGCCCATACCGGGGAAGTTTTTTGAGGTGAGAAGGCAAATTCTTACATTGCACCATGATCTGTTGTAGAACGAGCGTAAGGAGTCTTATTTAATTGCTTACATTCTTTTTAGGATGTTCCTGTTGATGTTATTGCTTGCGGTTGGGATATATCCGGTTGCATTACCATGTCCCGTAAACTTTACGTTTGGGGTTCCAATGCCTTTCAACAATTGGGCATATGCCAGCGTGGTTTTACTTCGATACGCAAACCATTCCACATGCAATTGCCTCGTAACGACACTCCGATACATGTAAGTTTTGGTATGCGTCACACCGCCGTTCTTACTGACGACTCTAAAATCTATATCTATGGACGTTTGAGGACGGCCGACTCCTGTCCCGATGAGCTCAATATCATCAAGATCAGCCAAAGTTCGATGGTTGTCAAATTGTTACCGCGCTTGAGTTCTGAGTTACGCATACAGAACATTTCAAGTGGTCAGAATCATCTAATGATGCATTTAGCTCCAGCCGAAGACCAGGCGGAAAATAAGGCACCCTCACGAAGGGTTCTAATATTGGGCGACAATAAATTTGGCCAGGGGAATGCCTTTCAATTCGATGAAGAAATCATACAAATTGCCACGGGTTGGACTCACAATGCAGTGATGCTCAAGGATTTGAGAGTTTTAATGTGGGGCCGCAATTGTTATGGCCAACTTGGTGTGGGCAGTTACACTGACAATCATCCTACACCAATTGATTTAAAAATGCCAACTACTATATTGCCCAAAGATGTTCATTTAGGTTCAGAACATGGTTTGGTAAAAACTCAAGACGGTGATATCCTGACTTGGGGTTGGAATGAACATGGAAACTGTGGCAATGACTCCATGAGTAATGTGTAAGTTAAATAGAATTTAAAAAGTTTTTCTAATTATCTATTTATAATTAAAAATAAAAACCTTTTTTTATATCATCAAGCTCAAAACCAAATATGGTGGATTTGCCTACATCCTGTAAAATCGCCGGAACTGGTGCCGGTTTTTGTTATGCCATTTGTGATCAAATCAAATAAGCTGCGGAAAATGTTTTCTATGTGTTTTTTTTTTATATATTTTACGAGTAATTGTTCTAGTTATTGACCTGATAAAGATTGAAGTCATCATTCAGTTGAATTTTTGCCTATTTGTAACTGTATTACCTTTCTTAATTATAATTTTTAAAGTCCAAAGAACGTCCACATTGCTGTATTGAAAATAAGTATGTATTCATATGCACAAATAAAATGCTACAAAGAAAAAAAAATAATTTGCCACATGTATAATGAAAATTAGCAAGAACTCATAGGTTCTTAACTTAATCATCATTTGCAATGATCTGTGATATCGTTTGAATATACAAACTTAATACACTTGCATCTCTTACAAATCGTTAGTTGTAATTTCAGATTATTTGGTTTAATGTCAATGACCTAGATATCACTAAAAAATGCAATTCAATTATAGAACACATCTCCTGAATCGTGATTATCGTTTGGATCGCTTAAAAATGTGAAACTTATGCGACTTTATAGAACCTCTCCGACCCACAAGATGTCTTCGACAGTGTGACAGATTTCAACATAATGATGTATAAAATAACAGGCACAGTGAACAACAAAGACCATTAATTCGATGTGAAAATCCAACATTTTAATGATATATTCATATCTATTCATATGTTTATTTCCTCATATAGTCTTTATTTTTTTCGTATATATTCGTGAATTAGAAGTTGAGCCACTGCTGTAAATCGATAGTTATTGAAGAACAACCTTATTTAACACGAAGGATTCCGGAGCACAGGGACATTGTTGTTATAAGGAACCAAACAAACAAAGATTGCAGCAGACCGTTCGGTAATTATTGTCCCATTTGTTTTTCCTCGACATAACGACGTTTAAGATGTTTCGGAAATAACACAAGAGCTGATAGCCATTGCTGCTAGTGCTCTATAATCTTTTTTAATCTTTGAAATATTTTTCATACGATTAAATAATAAATTAACTCAGTGGATTGGTCTAATAGAATGTTTTAAAAACATTCAAATTTTAATCCTTTTTAAGTAGACAACAGTTTTTAAAGTCTCCATGACTCTTCTGCTCTAGCGGATGGTAACCATAAACTTTGGCAAGATATTACAGTAAAAACACCTTCAAGATGTATACGGAGCAAACCACATTGGTCAACAACATTGGGTTTTAAATCTGTATTAATGGTGTAAATCATATGACAGTCGACACTTATTTCTTTAGGTATTGGTGTATTTGGAGTGATTCAATTCCGGGTAAGTTTTTGGCCCTCGTTTCATCTATTCGTTTGATTTTGAATCGTTTGTTATTTTCCACAGATAGGACTTTTCCGAAATATTGATAAAAATTTAGTATCATATTTGAAAACGTTGGGAATAATGCAAACTTATTTCCAAAATCAAATGTGTAGCCCAAACATTGAACTTATTGAAAAGATCGCTATGAGAGTGAAAGTTTGCCAGGTTTTTGTAGCGGAAACACGATGTTGTAAGTGATACATGCAACAGAGACTTGATAAACAAATTTGTAAGTTTCTTAAAAGAAAGTTGGTATTTGAACCACCGTACATATCGAAATGATAGACTAGGGATTGATATACATACATTTATAATTTTTATAAAATGAGGACCAAGTTCAATTATCCTAAACTATTACGGGACAGTCACTACGGGGAAATATATTGGGTTTCGTATATGTCACCAAATAAACTCGATTTACTTATAAAAAATAATTTTATACCTCCCCATTTTCATATCGATTATTGTTAATGATGGAAACCGGCAGTAATCCTGCACTGTAGGTAATATCTAAGTCAACAGTATTTTTTTTTTTTTTTTTAAAAAATTCACTGAATGTTGCCATGTCATAATTCAAATAATTCACACATGTCATAATTCCTAAAAAATTTAAAATTCATCTTGCCGCGAACAAGAATTAAAAGAAATTTTGGAGGAAAATCTTGACAAATAAAATCAAAACAAATCAATGACATTTACGGCAAACCCGTTAAAAACACACCTCCATCAATTCAAAATAACTTAAAAAAAATTCTGTCAACGGCAAATCTTTCTTTCATTTCCTCAGTCCTTTGCCGGAGAATAAAAGTTGTGGTATCATTTCAAAACATGGATTCAAAGCAGCAACAGCAATCACAGACGGAACAATTAATTGTAAAAATGTTGGATTTTTTAGAATGTAAGAAAACGTTGTGATTTGTGCTTTTTTTGTTGTTCTCAATTGGCGATATTCGCTTTTCTTTATACAAAATTTAATTTAAAATGTATGCAACTCTTGAAATTTTAGCAAGTAGCGAAGAAGAAGATGTCTGCGGCAGTTTCTCCAATAACGGAATACAAGATGAACAGACAACAGCAATCAACGAGGAATCAGGAGCCAAAGCAACCAAGGTAACTACCAAAACGAACAAGGAAATCGAAAAGAAAACCAATACAAGTATAACGAAAGAACTCCAAAAAATAAATCAACAATATCCCATATGGAATAGCAAAGGAATCGGTATGTATTCATCATGGAAATTATGATAAGAAATTGGACAATATATTACCATGTCGCACTCCCAGTTCACAGCAATAAAAAATCGGTTTCTCTACCCCAATCACCCACCTATGGTGAGCCCATCTGGCGTCAGTCATCTCTCAGTATCTTAAATAAATCTGCCGAAATATCAGAAGCCAGCGTTACTTCGGATAATGATTGCAGTGAAAACGATGACAATAAGTGCACATATTTGGAAAAGAATTGTCGTCGGAGCGGCAATAGTGCATATGTTCAGGAGGTTCGTAGAGCAATATACGGCGATACACGTGGCTATCCGGCTAATGGTTCAGCCGAATATTATCAGGCTGCACAAAATTATGCTGTTTACGGGAAGGATTTTATGGATTTCCCCCAAGATATGCGAACGATTTTCAGTGATTATATTCTGGCTTCAGGAGATAAAGGAAATTATGGTAACGGATTACATACGATTTCAAATCCGGGACCAAGCGTATTGGCGGGGTGTAGTTTCAATGAAGGATCACCTCATCAAAATGTGAGTAGTTTTGGGGTAAGTTGAACGATTTTTCGGTATTCGTGCCATGACATTATTATATGAAATATTATTGAAATATGATTGAAAAAGGGTGACATTTCTCAGGGACATTTTCTTTAAATTTGCACCTCTATCTACATATATATGTACGTATATGACGCGAAAACGGCAGGTCCGTTCTTTATGCTCTGGTGAAAATGGGATACTATATCAAGTGGACCGCCCAAACACGTCATAACTTGAAAGGGTCATATCTTATACTCGATTACATTTGGCGTAGCGATATACACAGACTATTTGGAATCAAGATTGGGCAAATGCTGATTGACATTTTTTGATCTACCATATCTCATAAACTATTAGAGGTAGTATTAAATTGAGATTTGATACATATGCTATTGCACAATTAGCACATCCTGAAGAAAAGTTGTTGGAGCCATGCCCCCTAATAAAAAACGCTATATCTGCCGTAATTATGTAACGATCGTCGTGGATGTTTCGCATTGAATGTCCCCAGGGAATTGTCATATTCTATATTAGGTCATTCTCTGACGAAAGTATTTTTATTGATTAATATGAATCAAATAAAAGGCATCTGTTCTTAACTGAAGTATTCCGACATTCAAATAGTTTTTTAATAACTTTTCTTCTTTTGTTTTTATATAAAGATAATATTGACAATATTTTTAGCGCATATAACTTCCTTTAATTTAATAGATTGTATTGATTAATCGGACGTCTCCTTCCAAAATCATAATGAAACGAAAAAAGATATTAGAACAAAATCAATCCATAATTTTTTTGCTCATCTTAATAATATGTATTCATAATACGTAGTTAAAAATACAGTCGGCATCGGATAACTGCAATATGCAGGTTTGAGATTACATCACAACTTGGTGTACTAATTTAGTTTAGTATTTTTTCAAATTTTCCCGCTCGTTATATACGACGGTATCGGAAGACAGTGTAGAGGACCGAGTCTGTTTCTCACGTGACTTAGGACATCTGCCTCTATATAGTTATATTATGATATTTAAGTTATACTGTGACATGACTTTCCTCAGTTTACGCGTCATGTAATTTACCGTACCGTGGGAGTTCGGAATTTCCAGTCCTGTGGCTTCACAGGAATTTATTATTACTTTAATTTCAGAATTAGTGACAATTTCAGGCTGGTTAAATTTCTTTAACTTGTTTTAACGAGAAAAAAACCCTTAAATTATTTTGGGTAATTATTTTAAAATGACCTGTTTTTTTAAGTTACCTTCTCATTTACACAATACCAGTTAACACATATGTCGTTAATTCTAGATATCACCTACCAGTACTTCGCCTCCAATTGGCACAACACCAACAGCGTCCGTTGCCGCTGTAGCAGCTTCAACGGCAGCCTACTATCAACTCTGTAATGGTATGCAATCACAGGCAAGATCGTCATCTACAATGTATGGAATGGTTTTGGGCAATAAGATGACGTATGTAGCAGCTGTACCTACCAGCGCTCCACAATTGGTATACAATCAGCATACTTCGCAGGCCACAACGAATTTCATATCTAATAGTTTAGCCAATGCCGCCTTAGCCACATCTCCGGCCATAGTGTATTCCAATCCGATGTTGACTACCACCACACAACAATATCTGAACGCTTTCTTCAAGGAAACCCAATACGCATCTTCTGGTGGCACCAATTCTACACAACAAGCTAACGCTTCTAATGGTGTATATGAACGATTGATCTATGCTCAGATGTTGCAACAGCAACTCTATCATCAAAGTCAACAGGCGGCTGCTGTTGCAGCTATGTTGCAGCACAAACAGAGAGCAAATTTGGCAGCCAGATTGGCGATGACAACGACAAATGGAACATCAATCAACGAGCAACTATCAACGCCGATGGGTGGAGGCCCTTCATCAAAGTCAACTAATAATTTTGGTCGTCAGGCTACAATGGCTCCAGATCTGCCAGTGATGAAACAACAAAGCACCACTTCCACAAATCAAACCTCCATAACAGCCAACGGCATTGAGGAATCCTCGCAAATGAACAAAGAGTAATTAAGTATGTGTAGGAATGAAGTCAAAAGGGGAAATGCTCTCTTTCTACTTTATTACTTATATATCTTTTATCTTTTGTAGTTGTCTTTCACTGTTAAATATTTATCCTTTCATTTCAATTTTTTATTATTAGTAACACTTGTTCTTTGTTTTTATAAACTAGTCAAACGTTAAATAAATCATAAAACTTACTGAAATTGATAGTATTAAGTCGGCCAGAGGAGTTACCAGGGTCTAGATAATATCGTAATAGTTATGAAAATGGGATGATATCTTAATGTGATTGAGAATCGCTTTCGACAACGATCCTAATAAAGCCAGATAAATTGCTGATGAGGACAAAACATGTGTGATTGTAGTTTAGGCGTCCTCTGAAATAAACATGAACCTTAATATGAATGATTTACCTGACACTTCATTCCATTTTGAGTGCAAATATCGTTGTGGTACCATACATAAAGACCAACAAGAAGAGCGTTGTACAAGGTTGTCACTTTTTGAATTTTAAAAAAAACTACCATTATTATAATCAGGGGTACATCGTACAAAGCCATTAAAAGGAATTGCATTTCAATGCAAATGAGAGAATTTCTTGTGCTCACTAAGCACTATTTTTTTTCGTTTTTTCTGTGTACTCAAAATGTTTACGATTTTTGCCAAATTCAAATGCTGTTAATTTTTCAAAAAAAAAAATTGATTGTATATTTTCCTGAGAACCGTACTGATTGACCTGAAAGTTGTCATTTTAAAAAGCTGCTGCAACAGATCGCCTATTCAATGGAATGCAGTCAAATTATAAATTCCCACAACTGGCGGCGGTGGCAACCAACCAATTGCGGTCGAATCTCCTGTTGCTGCCTATTTTTAAAGAATACCATCCAATCTATTGAAAATAGTTTAAATATAAGTTATTTAATAGAATACAAGTATGGTCGTAAACTGTTTCCTTTATAGCTACGAACTTAAATAGTTTTTATTTGATTTTTTTTAATTCAATTTCGATTTCAGTTTTGTTCGGTGTACTTACAAAGAAACTTATCATATTATTTGTAGTAATCCATATGATTTGTAGGTTAAAGATATAACTCACCTATTATCGATACATTTTGATAGTAACAACCCAGCAAAAGGTGCAGCTACTCAACTATATCGGTTACAGAATTATATTACAAAAAACTCAAACAATTTCGAGTTTCTGAGTGCATTTCTAGATTTCAAATTAGATGGGGCTTAGCTAACCCCAAACATGATGTTAGAGAAATAATAAGATGTGCCACGTTTTTTTGTTTGATGTGTTTATTTAAAAATATGTTTTTATTCTAGTGCTCTTGGATGACAATGTATCGCCGTTCCGTCATTATTTCCCATTTTCTTTTGAGATATGCGATTTTAGAACATTTATATTTTGCAAAATGATCTACAACCCGTACAACAGAAACTAAAATATGTTTCTCCATAAATTTGTTTGTGAACGTTCAAAAAAGTCCTAGGTGATTCATAAGTTATTCCAATATCAATTCCAAAAGTTGTGCTGGACATTTATTTTATCACTTGAACATATTAGGGTTGCTGGCGCCATGACTAATGTCGCACTAGTTGTCATTGTCCAACATACGGAAAGTTAATTGATTTTTAATTCCGAACTACGTTCTCGCTCGTCTCAGTGAGATATAAAAATTGTTCACCCTCAGTCAGCGAATGTAGTCGCTATTAGTTTTTCAACATGTTAAAATCGGTTGTTATATTATTAAGTGCCCTCCTGCTCGCAGAGGCCGTTTGTATCCAGATCCCATTGCATAAGGTTAAGGAAACCAAAAGCAAGGCCAATGAGTTGAGAAAGTTGAGAGCCAAACACCACAGAACCTCAGAACATGGCAAAACTTTGGTCAAGGAGAAATTGTTCAACTATGTCGATGATTCATATTATGGCAAGATCACAATTGGCACACCCGCTCAAGAATTTTTGGTTTTGTTCGATACTGGCTCATCCAACTTGTGGGTTCCTGGTTATCCTTGCTCTGCGAATAATGCCGCCTGTGAATATCATAACACCTACGACCCAAAAGCCTCTAGTACCTATGTGAAGAAAGGTGAATCTTTCTCCATTGTTTATGGCTCCGGCAGCTTGACTGGTTATTTGGTGGAAGATACCGTAAACGTTGAAGGTTTGAAGATAGAAAAGCAAGTCTTCGCTGCCGCTACCAATGAGCCTGGTGAGACTTTCGTATACTCACCCTTCGATGGTATTATGGGCATGGCCTTCAAGGAAATTGCTGTCGATGATGTTACACCACCATGGTACAACATGATCCACCAAAAGTTGGTCCATACCAAAGTATTCTCCTTCTATTTGACACGCCGTGGCACCTCTGACAATGGTGGTGTCTTGGTCTTAGGTGGCAACGATCGCACTCACTACTCTGGTGAAATGACTTATGTTCCCGTCTCTCGAAAAGGTTACTGGCAATTCGAAATGGAGTCTGCACATGCCAATGGCCACAAACTCTGTGACAGGTGTCAAGCTGTTGCAGATACTGGTACCTCTCTCATCGGTGTGCCTTCGGATCAATACGAAAAAATACAGGCAGCCATTGGTGCTACCTTTGACGAATACACGAACGAATACATGTTGAACTGTTCGAAGATTGACGATTTGCCCCGTGTTAACTTCAGGATAGGGCATAGAACTTTCCACTTGAAGGGTAGGGATTACGTTATCAAATCTGAAGATCAATGTAGCTCAGCCTTTGAGAATGCTGGCACCGACTTCTGGATCTTGGGTGATGTCTTCATTGGCAAATACTACACTTCTTTCGATTTTGAGCATGCTCGTGTCGGTTTTGCCGAAGCTAAATAATTGATATTCGAGCATTTTATAAATAACTAAAAAAAATCCGTAACGAAATGAATAATTAAATTCTTAAAATGTTGTGTACTTTTCATATTACAAATAGAATAATTTTCTACTGAATTTCTTAATATTTACCAACAACAGGATTAGAGTGTGATACTGAGACATGTAGCTGTAAGTTAAGTGGCATTGGTCTGAAAATATTTCATGTTTTTTTTTTGTTGTATTCAAATGACGGCGGCAGAGGTTTTTCAAACTAGAAGATTTGAAAACAATTTAAATGTTTTTTATGTTTGCATCCATTTTTGTAAATGTATCGCCTTCGTTATCAAGTGTTTGTAAACGTATGGTAATAAACGACACATCGGTGTTGAGCATTAATCCTATTTTTACAAGATAATTTTAAAATAAAGGATGACGACCGTATCCTGTTTTTACACTTTTTTTATAAACACGACAAAATATCTCCTTTTTTAAATAATAAAACGAAGAAGAACAAACATTGGGTATGTTTTACCGAATTATTAGGGTTTTTGGTTCAACAATCTAACATTTTTCCACTACAGTCTGAAACATATGTACCGTGCGGAACGAGGATTAGGTGTACATTAAAACTGGACACAATTTCAATTTTTCATTTATGCGCCATCTATAGGATGATAGTAGAACAAGTCGAGCTCTCTAGCGGCCACTGGGCGTCAACTTGGCGGTGGGATTTGATAAGCGGCATGTGCTGAATTAAATCAGGGTGTACAACTACATGGCGTCATTTATTATACGTTTGTCATCCGTTTAAATGATAGGAAGCAAAGTTTAAATTAGCAACCGCAGCTAGAAATCGACTATTGCAATTGCACTTTAAATTTTCAACAGTTGAATTCGACTATGACTGTGAACTTGAATGAAACAAAATAGAATGAAATACAAACCACGCACAAAGTTTCATTTCCGGTGACTTTGACTGCAACACAAATAATAGTCACATTAAACATCAATAGTTATTTTGGGAAAAATGTACTCAAAGTCGATGTAAACACATTGATAGGCACAGCAACAGTGAATGAATTAGTTTTTTATTTTGAATGTGACAGTTTTTTGAACTCAGCAGAGAAGAAACGACATCAGGAGAAAAGAAACGACATCAAACAGGGGATGCAATCTCAATCTGCGCAGACGGTTCTAAAATGGAGTCGGGCACTGGGTCAGGCGTCTTTTCGGAGGAATTGAATCTGGAAATTACAGAAAGATTATCAGCGAGATGCTCTGAAGTTCACGTCAATATTAAAGTTATATGCCAAAGCTCCGGTGCTTTTCTTCATTACCATTTCTATTCTCATTTCCCTACACTTTTGAGGGTACCACAATAGGCCTTAAGGCTTTCGAGCGGGCAACCAGTTCAACCTATGGCCAATATGATGCTTTTAACGAAGATCCGTGGTATATCGTATTTCCTTCCATCTGATACCCTGTAAATATAGATACTCCAAGGGATTGCATTTCTTTTTAGGAGTTGACAGCATTTTGAGCTCAAATTCTCACAACCACCTTCCCCAAATTCGTATTGGAACTTACAGTATGGAGGGGGGTATATACGATTCCGCCAGACTGATTTTATCAACTTCTTTACTGACGAAATGTCCACTTGTTTTATTCGTTTTTCTTTGCATTTTTTTTTTTTGATAGTGCACATACGGGTATTATTTTATTTTTATTCACGTAAAAACACATTTTTTTTAAAATCAAAACAAAAAAATGGAAAGATTATAAAAACAACAATAATTACCTATGTATGTCTATTATTTAAATCTCTTTTTCGATTTCAGTTTTTTTCTTCTCTATACTTACAACGAAACTTATCATATCATTCGTAATAATCACTATTAACAATAATTCTTGGTTGAAGATATTACATACGAATTATCGATAAGTGTTTGTTGTAACAACCCAGCAAAAGTGGCAGCGACTCAAATCAATTGGTTACAGAATGCATGATTTTGGCTTGAATGGGTTCTATCTGTGCTCTAGCACTCGACAATAATTCCTAAGTAAGTTTTTATTAGGTTCATCTGCGAACTCTTACATTTTCGACCTTTCGCTATGTTCTTTGTTTTTGTTTTAATTTTAAATCTGACAATGTGCACCCTGACTTATTGGTGGTGCCAGTTTTACGAAACGATCAAAAGTTTGAAACTGTATTAAAATCTCAGTGGTAAACTAGCCCACACCATCTCATAAAATAACATCAATAATGCCAATTCATAAAATACCTTCAATAGAGAATTTTTTTCAGATCAACAAAAAGTTTTAATTCAATACCAAGGCTCTTCTGTTCACATGATCCCGCAGTCATTTCCACGTTGCGAAGTTCGGCAAAGTATTATCCATTAGAACCACCAGATAAAAAGTTCAGGCTTTGGGGAAGCAATTGTAATCAAAGTTTCATTATCATGATCAACTAAAATATTTTTAAAATAGTTTATATATGAAACTTTCCCATTATTGCATAAAGTTGTTTCACAACATGCTCTTGTAAGTGCCAATTCCTAGAAGCACCGATTCTAAGAATTCTTCACTTAGGAATGCCACAATCCCTTCCAAAACTTATGCTTGGCATTTATTATCACTTGTATTTGAGGTGACGGCGCAATGATTATTAGCACACTAGTTGTCATTGTCCCACAAACGGAAAGTTTTTGGTTTATTCCGAACTACGTTCTTGTTCGTTTCAGTAAGGTATAAAAATAGTCCACCCTCAGCCAACGAAAACATTCGCAATCAGTTAACCAACATGTTAAAATCGGTTGTCATATTATTAAGTGCTCTCCTGCTTGCAGAAGCCACTTATATTCAGATCCCATTGCAAAAGATTAAGGAACCCAAAAGCAAGGCCAATGAGTTAAGAAAGTTGAAAGCCAAATACGACAGCACTCCAGAAGGAAGCAGAAAATTGGTCAATGAGAAATTGTTCAACTATGTCGATGATTCGTATTATGGCAAGATCACGATTGGCACGCCCGCTAAAGAATTCTTGGTATTGTTCGACACTGGCTCCTCCAACTTGTGGGTTCCGGGATATCCATGCTCTGTCTCTAATGCCGCCTGTGAAAATCATAAAACCTACGATCCCCATGCCTCCAGTACCTATGTTAAGAAAGGTGAATCATTCTCCATTTATTATGGCTCCGGCAGCTTGAGTGGTTATTTGGTGGAAGATACCGTGGACGTTGAAGGTTTGAAGATTAAAAAACAAGTCTTTGCTGCCGCTACCAGTGAGCCCGGTGAGACTTTCGTATACTCTCCCTTCGATGGTATTTTGGGCATGGGCTTCAAGGAAATTGCTGTCGATGATGTTACACCACCATGGTACAACATGATCGATCAGAAGTTGGTCGACACCAAAGTATTCTCCTTCTATTTGACACGTCGTGGCACCTCTGATGATGGCGGTGTCTTGGTCTTGGGTGGCAACGATCCCACTCACTACTCCGGTGAATTGACTTATGTGCCCGTCTCCCGAAAGGGTTACTGGCAATTCGAAATGGAATCTGCTGAGGCCAATGGCCACAAACTTTGCGACAGGTGTCAAGCTATTGCAGATACCGGAACCTCTCTCATCGGTGTGCCTTCGGATCAATACGAAAAAATACAGGCTGCCATTGGTGCTACCTTTGACGATTACACATACGAATACATGTTGGACTGTTCGAAGATTGACGATTTGCCCCATGTTGACTTCAGGCTGGGATCTAGAACTTTCACCCTGGAAGGTTCGGATTACGTTATTAAATCTGATGGCCAATGTTCTTCAGCCTTTGAGAATGCTGGCACCGACTTCTGGATCTTGGGTGATGTCTTTATTGGCAAATACTACACTTCTTTCGATTTTGAGCATTCTCGTGTCGGTTTTGCCGATGCCAAATAAATTATATTGCTATATAAATTAAAGAAAATACAAGATGAATAATTAAAATCGTATCAAAATGTTGTGTACTTTTTATATTGGAATAAGAATAATTTCCAGCTGAATCAAAGTTTAGAGTAGGACACGTTCGACTATATGACGCCATACACCACTCTTTTAAATATTTGACAAACAACAGAATTAGAGTGCGGTACTGCGGCATAGCACTGTAAGTTAAGTTACGTGGCATTGATGTGGAAAGAAGAGGGAATTTAAATAGAAATCGGATTTGTTGTCTATAAGCCGAATTTTCATATTGACTGAGCACTATTAAACTATTAAAGGTGTTGTCACCAGCTTCAATCAACACAGAAACGGGTAGTATCTTGACTCTATGCAAATGTTATATATATCGCTCATTTACTTCAATAGTGTTACAACTCAAAATACGATTTTTTCCAGGAGAGCCTTTTAAAGTTTTCAATTGCATCTTACTTAGCAAATATAGGAAAAAACGCATAGGTTTCCCAAATAAAGTAGAGCCCTGCCATATGTGTGTAGAACAAAAGCTATCGGAAATAAGAGATGTACAGCTTTTTCGTGAGCAGAAAAATAAAAAGTGAATTTTGAATTGTGTCATTATTAAAGTAAATGAGCGATATGTCCTATGGTCATTTAAATCAGTTGCTCTCTGCCAGTTGTGGCTGGTATCTTCTTAAAACTCATAAAACTATTCCTTACTACTTTGGTTGAACATCCTGGTATTTATACTAAAACTTCTAAAGAGAGGTGTGACAAGCGGGTATACTCGATGAGCTACTCAACTATTTAACCACTCGATGGCAAGGAGATACAGAGAAAGGTTACTAGGACCGATAGAGCAAAATATTACAACCATTATTATTAGTGATGAGACTCGTCAGCAATGCTTCCTCGACGATAGATCCATTACGGTTTCGGTACGGGAATCTGAAGCCATTAGACCTGACTGCCGTTCAAAGACATCGAACAGAAGAGATATGGAAAAATACTATCTAGTAGGCAGACAAATGAAAAATATGAGATGCCAATAATTCTTTTTTGGAGGTTCAGTGTGGCGTATGTAGAAAAAACCATGGCTGGAATATAGGACGTTTCACCTAAAAATTGTCTTTGGCAGGGATATACATCGTATGGACTGCAACTAAAGCATTCGTTGCAAGGAAGACCTATTCGAAGCGAATAAGACTAAACTGCGAACGATCCATTGCCGCATGATGTGATGGAATTAAGATGAGATGGTACCAAAATGGAATGCGGCAAGTACTAACGTCAGGTTGACTGAAATAAACCAACAACATCCCACAGCATCATCGGTGACTTCTAAGCTCAAAAGAAGGTGATAGTATTCCTAATGTTAAATAAACAGGTCAAGTAAATGCTTAAAAATCAGGCTAACGTTTTAGAGATTAGCAAATAAGGGACGTAGCCTGGTAGCTTTCTTCTAACCACCTACAGATATGTATTTGTCAGTTTCGACAGATATAAGAAGCAGCCACAAATATTCTCTTTGCCGGAATTTGCCGACAATCAAATAAAATACCACAGACATGCATCTATAAATCAATAATATTTATTTTCTTCACAAAATGTACATTTTACTTTTTCAAACATATACACTTTATATTACTTATATACACAGCCTACTTTGCGGTGGCGAAACCGACACGGCTGTTGGCCATATCAAAGACGGTGTAATATTTACCAATGAAAACATCACCCAAAATATAGAAATCGGTACCGGCATTCTCGAATGCCGAAGAGCAGACACCATCGGATTCAATGACGTAGTCCTTACCTTCAAGGGTGAATTCAGTACCGCCAAGAGTCAAAGTCATGACCGGCAAGCTGTCAATGCTTGAACAATCCAAAATGTAGGTGAAGTAGTCGTAACTGAAAGTGGCACCAATAGCAGCCTGAATGTTTTCGTATTGAGTGTAGGGCACAGCGATGAGAGAGGTACCAGTATCGGCAATAGCTTGGCAGTTATCGCACACATTGACACCATTCACAACAGCCGACGACATTTGGAATTGCCAGTAGCCTTGCGAGGAAACGGGCACATAGGTGATGTCGCCAGTGTAGTGATTGGGATCAACACCACCCAAGATCAATTCACCACCTTTAGCAGAAGTGCCGTGACGAGTCAAATAGAATGAGAACAAGTTGGAATCAATCAAGCCTTGGGAGTACATGTTGTAGAAGGGGGGCACCACATTGTCCTGAGAAATCGATTGGTAACCCATGCCCAAGATGCCATCAAAGGGCGAGTAGGTAAAGGTGTTGCCGGGTTCATTGGTAGCAGCAGCGAAAACTTGATCCTTAATAGTCAAACCCTCGACGGTGACGGTATCTTGAACTAGATAGCCAGACAAACTGCCAGATCCATAAGCAATGGAGAAGGATTCTCCATTAGCCACATAGCTGGAAGAAGCACTGGGATTGTATTTGTTATGGTTTTCACAAGCCGAATCGCCAGAAGCGCAAGGAGCCACAGGCACCCACAAGTTGGAGGAGCCCGTATCGAACAATACCAAGAAATCTTGAGCTGGAGTACCAATGGTGATCTTGCCATAATACGAATCATCGACGTAGTTCATCAAACTCTCCTTGACGGAGTAGTTCAAGGTGTTGTATTTGCTCTTCACCTTCAGCAGTTCATTGGCCTTATTCTTGGATTCCTTAACCTTTTCGATGGGAATGCGCACCAAGGCAGCTTCGGCCAACAAAGCCAAACTCAATAAAGCGACAACTAATTTCAACATTTTTCTTTTCACCGTTCTTCGATTGAATCAAATGAAACTCTGAATTGATTTCATGATATGTGGTGGCTTTTATATGAGTTGGTGACCAACGGAAATGGCAATTTGTTGCCAATATGTCTCGTTTACTATGTAATAGGGGCTTTGGTTATCTGAACTACGAATGTAATGTACTTGAAATGAGTGGCAGTAAGTGTTTTTTCCTAGTCAAAACATACGACAAGGGATTTACGATATTACAGTCGTATCCGAAAAGAACTTGAGACATTTTATCAATATTTATGGAATGACCGTTGTATAGGAATTGATAATAAATGTAAGTGTTGTTAAATTAGAGTCAGGTAGATATATTTGATGGTGCAAGAGGACCAGACCAAACGTGTGCTTGCAACTGCAAGGCAAACGTTGCGACGACAGAAAGGCGATGGAAATTGATATACCTCGGCTGCGCCATCAATAGAAGTAAAGCGCAGGATCGTGTTGGCTAACAGATGCCTCTTCGTGGTAAGGAGAACGTTTAAGAAAGAAAAATATATTGACGACCTAAAATAATAATGTACAACTCGCTTATTCTACCCATGAGGTGCTGGGTGTTTTAAAAAGAAAGATCAAATCGACAAATATGAGCTTTAAACTGTTTGAGCTTCAATCCGACATAAACCCAAAAATACACCGATTGCACCGGCTGGCCCATGTCGGTCGAATGAATACCAACTACCATGGAATGCACATACAGAGAAGACCGAGACTTCTGTGGAAGGACCAAGTGGAAGAAGACATACAAATCCATGGAATAACGAACTGGAGGAAGCACGCATGAGACCAACGACGTAGGAGATCAGTTGTTACGCTGGCCAGAACCGACAACAAGTCGGAGGCCGTACCGCAAAAAAAAAGTTCAACGTAAAGTACGAATTTAAAGTATGTATTTTTGAAACGTAGTTTCGAAATTTGTTTTTTTTTCAACGCTTTTAAATTTTTCTTTATATTTTCTGCATTTATACTCTGATCTTAAATGTTCTTACCAATTTTTCCGTTTTTTAAGTCATTGACCTCAAGTACCCCCTTCCGGTACTTACCCATCATATCTCAGTTGCTACTACCCTAATGTAACCTAATATCGGAAAATTAAAGCTCCCACGAAATTATAAAACTCTTGCTAAAGAAGTGTGTCGATGAATAAAATAAAAAACAGAAAAACTGCTCTCTCTGAGACAAAAACATCGATGTATCACAGTTTAAGATCCGACTGTAAATGCCGAAGACATGAAGAATGTAAAAGCGCCAACCCTACGTTCGGCATAAAAACTGTTTCTGAAATTGCCTCTCAAAAATACTATATAGTATGTATGTACATATCGCACCCTAAGTACAAAAGTGACACAACTCAAAATTCAAACGTAAAAAATATTTCTTTTCAGATCATCGTGCAGAAATAACGCAATTAACATAAAAATGGACATAACTGTATTTTTCCATTTAAAGAAGATGGTGATGTGTAAGAAATGTTTGCAGTAGTTCGAGATGTTTACTCTGAATTACTTTATGGGAGTTGTGACCCTTTTTGTATTTAGAGTGAATGTTGTCACCAGTTGGGTAGGATATGTATGAAAGAATCTTCAAAACGAGGAGTAAAACTGAAAATTCCAATTTCAATTCCAATACAAAGTTACCCGGAGTAGATAGCCCTTCCCATGTGAACCAACATATAGTTGGCGCTATAGCAGAAGTTTTTTTTTTCCAGTACAGTAATATTATATTACTTAATATTAGTAATACTATTATATTAATTCATTAAATTTGAAGTAGTTTGAGGTATAATTTATGACAATTGTCGTTCAAGGCTTCAAATGTTTGGTTTCTTTAAATAAACTTTATCTTTGAGATGGCACCACGGGAAATAGACCAACGCCTTTAAATCTGGCTATCTTGGCGGAAAAAATTTCTTCTGATTTTCTTAATGGGAATTTTGTGAGCAATCAATCAATTGTTTTCTTGGCTGCGTGCCACGTCGTACGGTTTTTATCGTAGTTTTTATCGTCGACCTTTAGGTAAATTTTGGTAAATGTTAATATAAATCGAGCTCGAGGTCTGATGTTATATTTTTGTTTTTATTTCCCGATATTTCGCAATTCTTTGAATTGCATCTTCAGGGGATTAATATATAAATTGAGTACAACAGATTCTTCAACTAGTGTAGTGTCACTACCATCGTCTGTTGTTTGTATTGCATTTTTATTAACATTTACCAAAACTACATATCTTCAATATCCATATCATCGACGATAGAAAAAAAAAGTTTCAACCTATTACAATATCGTAGTCCACATTAATCCAATTACGTATATAATATGTTACACTTATACGGATAACCGGTCACCACAACACGTATTAATCAAAAATTGGTAAAAAAAAATAAGTAAAATTCGGCGGAACGGTAATTCGGTTGTGGCAAAGAAACAGATTTCTATGTGCGTGTATATAGTATATAAATACGTATATACAGTCTAACCTCGATATAACGAATCTCAAGGGGATCAGAAAAAAACGTTATATTGAATAATTCGTTAAAATGAGGTTCGTTACATCGAGGTGAAGTTGCACTTCCATTCGTTATAAAGACATAAATAAACCTTGTTTATTAATCATCATCTACATACCGTGTTATAGCGAACGATTTCCGCTAATAAATTAAAGCAAATTTGAACATCTCTTTTTTCCCCTGCCATTAGAACTTTAGAGCTAACAGCAACGACAACTATCAGTGCTTATTTTATTAAGCATCAAACAAATATGATTTTCTATCGAAAAACTTGGAAAACTTTGCTTAAGCCAAAAAAAACACAATAATTTCGTGTGTGTCTGTGTCACTGCAATGGTTGATAATTCGTTATAACGAGGTTTTTGACAAACGTATTCGTAATAGAGAGGTTTATTTTGTATTAGATATTATGGAGCGCTGTTGGGGATTTCAAAAAATTCGTTAAATCGAGGAAATCGTTATATTGAGGGCCGTTATATCGAGGTTGAACTGTATATAGTAAATATATATATATATATCATGAACAAAGGAAGATATCATTTGTGATTGATCATCAAAAAAATAATATAAAAAAAACAACATATGTTTTGAGTTTGAATTACAAAAAGAAAAACTAATTCGTCTTACATTAAAGCAGTTTCAGTAGAATAGCCCATAAATCATATATACGAGAATTTACCATTGATTACATAGTGGTCTAACTCAATTCCACTGCGAAACATGAATGAGCTGAGGGTCAAATGAATACAAAAAAAATATTCTTTTGTCTAGATTTTGTTAGAATTTCAGTTCAGTTTATAGTCCGAAGTGATTCTGCGTTAAAGAAGAGATTCTGAGCTGGAACAAGCACAATGATTGCAGTTGTTGTAGAATGGTGGGACCACATTGATCAGAACAATTGATTTATAACGCCTACACAAGTTGTCACCGAAGAATGAGTAGGTGGAGGTATTGCCAGGTTAAAGGGTTGCAGTAGCGAAAACTTGATCCTGGATAGTCAAACCCTCAACCGTGACGTTATCTTGAAAAAGATAGCCCGGCAAACTGCCAGATCTATAAGCAATAGAGAGGGATTCACCATTAGACACATAGCTGGAAGAAGCGCTTGGATTGTGTATGTTACAGTTTTCACAAGCCACAGGCAACCACAAGATGGAATCTTGAGTTGGAGTATCAATGGTAATATTACGTTAGTCAGTTTTCTGAAATTTGAATTCCCCATTATAAGTGACTTAGACCACTAGTATTCCCATAGCCCAAAATATGAAATCAGTCATTTTCAAATATCACCATTACTTTAACTAAGGTTTGTTTTTTTTATTATCAACATGTCTTGTATTCTTATCACCACCAACACCGATAAAATATGGAAAACTAATTCGCAAAATAATAAAAAAAAAAACTTTTCTGCAATCGTGTACACTCACTTCAGCTGCATTGTATTTTCAAGATAACCTAAGCTAATTTAAGTTTCTAATGAGACACATTGACAAGTAATTGACATGTCCGCACTGGTCTAAATTCGTATAAAAGGGAACACATATCATAAATTTAATTCAGAGTTTCATTTAATTCGACTGAAGAAGGATGAACAAAATGCTGAAATTAGTGGTTGCTTTATTGAGTTTGGCTCTGTTTGCCGAAGCTGCCTTGGTGCGTATCCCCATCCAAAAGGTTAAGGAGCCCAAGAACAAGGCCAATGAACTGTTGAAGTTGCAGAGCAAATACAACACCTTGGACTTTGCCGTCACTGAGAGTTTGATGAACTACGTCGATGATTCGTACTATGGCAAGATCACCATCGGTACTCCAGCTCAAGACTTTTTGATCTTGTTCGATACTGGCTCCTCCAACTTGTGGGTGCCTGTGGCTCCTTGCGCTTCCGGTGATACCGCTTGTGAAAACCATAACACTTACGATCCCAGTGCTTCGTCCAGCTATGTGGCTAATGGCGAATCCTTCTCCATTGCTTATGGATCTGGCAGTTTGTCTGGCTATTTGGTTCAAGATACCGTCACCGTTGAAGGTTTGACCATTCAGGATCAAGTTTTCGCTGCTGCTACCAGTGAGCCTGGCTCCACCTTCACCTACTCACCCTTCGATGGCATCTTGGGTATGGGTTGGCAATCGATCTCCCAGGACAATGTTGTGCCCCCCTTCTACAACATGTACTCCCAAGGCTTGATTGACTCCAACATGTTCTCCTTCTATTTGACTCGTGACGGTACCTCTACTGATGGCGGTGAATTGATCTTGGGTGGTGTTGATCCCAACCACTACACCGGTGACTTCACCTACGTTCCCGTTTCCTCCCAGGGCTACTGGCAATTCGAAATGACCTCGGCTGTTGTCAACGGTGTCAATGTGTGCGATAACTGCCAAGCTATTGCCGATACTGGTACCTCTCTCATCGCCGTGCCCTACACTCAATACTCCAACATCCAGGCTGCTATTGGTGCCACTTACAACGAGGACTACAACTCCTACATGCTGGATTGTTCGACCATCGACAGCTTGCCAGTCATGACTTTGACTATTGGAGGCACTGAATTCACCATTGAAGGTTCGGACTACGTTCTTCAATCCGATGGTGTCTGCTCTTCTGCTTTCGAGAATGGCGGTACTGATTTCTATATTTTGGGTGATATTTTCATTGGTAAATATTACACCGTCTTCGATATGGGCAACAGCCGTGTTGGCTTCGCCACCGCTGTCTAGGTTGTTGACTTAATGTTTAACTCTTATACGAGAATAGCGAAATAAAATTAATTATTTTCAGAAAAAACGATTTGTAATGATGTTTTGTTTAGTATTAGTAATTTTATTGGGATTGCGTAAAATTTACATCGATTAAAAGCTTCTGGGGAAATGCTAATTATTGAAATCACGATGTGGTGCATATGGTCGAGGGAAAGTGAAAGTGGAAAATGGTATAGGGAAATACAAAATTTTAAATTGCTTTCCAGGGAAAATTTGTTGGGAAAAGTGGAAGTAGAAAATGGTCAAGAAAATAGTTCCAATACTAAGAAGTATCCATTGCATCCTCCATCCATTGATTACGATTAGATTTCTTAGTGTTTTTTTTTTGCCTAATCTAATTCGATATTTTCAAACACACATTTAAAACGCTATCGTTGTGACCGAAAATTGAGTGACAGGATAGATAATCATAAAATGGACGGGCGTAGTTGACTTAAATGTTGGGAATTTCCAACAAAGCAAAAAATACGCAATAATTCTTCGATTATGATTGACAAATTCAACCAGCTGTCAAAATCAGAATAATAATGATTCTTTTTGCTGTTCGAGTACATACTAAATAGGTCATAATCGGATGTTAGTGTGTACTTGAACGTATGAAGTACCCATTGCTAATTTCATGTAAAATCGAGTTACTAGCTATTGGTAATTGAGAAATGCGCAAAAATGGCGCCACATTCAAATCGATATACATATTATGCGAGCGCGTGAACAAAATTGTATGAATAACAGCCTGTCTCGTGGCCGAAAAGAAGATAAATTGTTTTTTTTTTAAGTCACACTAATTCGATTGCCAACACAATCAAAACTACATTGTTGAAAAATTGCAATTCTAATTTTGACAGAGGCTTTCTTGTTGCAAAAAAATGTTCAGGCCTTTGGCAATACATCTAATTATTGATCAAAGACCCCAAAGAGTATTACGGGGAGAGAAATGGGGCAAAATCAACCCAGACGGTAAAACGGACTAAAAACGGTCCATGGCTTAGCATTTTTGTTATTGCTCAGACTCTGCCAAAACAAATTCCGTTTTTGTGTTGTCGAAAAAGAATTAACTCTAGGATAGGCGATAAGCTTTCGATAACTAAATTGACCTCTTGGTCTGGCCAGACCACATGACTATAATAGACAGATTTTTGGCTATAAACATACTGTATACCTAATCATGGGGTCTTAATTCATATGGAAATTGTTGATATGTGTTATACATAGTCATTTAAAGCGAAACTGTATCCACATACTTCCAAAATAAGGTAAAAAGGTCACAAAAAATAATATACAAAAAAGGTAAAACATCCTCTTTTTTGATAAAATCAAATTTCATGTTTATTTGTTCTTCTAGATCGATTGCTTCGGTTTCATAGGCAGAACAAAATAAAAATCAAAACAAAATCAAAAATAAAGAGAAAAACAAAGACAAAAGCAAAAACAAAACCAAACTTCTACCTTTCATGAGGGTTTCATGAGTAAACTCATAGCTTGATTGCTGTGGTCTACTCAGACCAAGAGGTTAGTTTAGTGGTAATTTTTTTCCAACGGGAATTTCTCCCCATTAGCTTGCAATTTTCGAGTCAAAATTGAATTCGTCCGATTCATCATACTTCCCTTATAGATATCAACACCTTCAATTTTTTAATTTTTGCCTTTAAAAAAAATTATAAGCGCTCAAAGTCAAATTTGGTCTGGCCAGACCAAGTAGTCTATCCTAGGGTTAACAATTCAAAAGAATCTTTAATTTTTTCAAAAAGTACGATAATTGGTTTTGCGACAGCAAGTCAAAAAATTCCATAAAATTTAATATGTACAGGACATAAATAGGAGTAAATTGTTTGTTTAATTTAATTTAGTACATTTTTATGAATATTTAACTTAATTTTAATATAATTTTTGTACCCATAACATAGTCCAATATGGGTATATCATGCACTGTAATCCGGCAACACTAAAAAGCACTAACAAAATTTCCTACGAGGGAAATTCTTTACGGAAAGAAGAAAAATTTCATGGAATATCGAAGGATCTGAAAGAAAGCTCTGTGAAATCGATAGTCAAGGTGGAAACATCTGCCACAAAACTAATAATGGCACCTATAATTATAGGAAATGTGCGATGTGTAAAAATTGTCCATTTGACTCTTCTAAAGGAATCAAAAACGACTAGATTAGCACCGATATTATCAAATCTGAATTTGTTTACTCAGATCGAGGCTTACATGCGATTATTTAATGCAGCTAGCAATCCCAAACACACCATTACAACTGTCAATGATAGCGGTGGTAATATTTTGGATTGGGGCTGGTTTTCCCATAATGGTGTAGAGTCCTTATGTCACATGAAGGGCTTCAAATTGTATTGAAATTCTTCGAAACAGTAATCTAAATATAATATGCAACTTAGAACAAGATAATGATCTAAAATACACGACAAAATAAACATAGGCCTGCATTAAGACATAAATCCAATCTAGAATTTGTGAAATGTCGTCAAAACTTGAAAAGAAACAAATGTCCGTCCAATGCTCATGGAGTTTTGCAACTTTTTGAGAAGTTAAACTCTGCCAAAAAGGAGTCGCCTCCCACGACTATGCTATGACTTAAAATTTTGAACAATAAATGATCTTAAACAAATTATTAACCAAGAATATTGTTGAAAATTATTATTATTTATTTATTGTGGGCAATATTTATTTTTCACACGATAAATATATATTTTATTTTTAAAACAATAAATATATATTTTATTTTTAAAACAATAAACTAATAATATATGGTTTCGTGGTTTCAAAAGTAAAGGCCTGGAATTCGGCATCTGTCAAACTAAGTTGTTAAACCAATTTTTTTTCTGTTCAGTTGGAAGTCTGACATTGACGAAAATGGATCGCTTAACTATCACACAAGGCGTACAAATTATTAAAATCTAGTACAAAATGGTGAATCTGGCACAGCCGCATATCGTGCTTTAAGAGGAGGTTATGGTTATGAAGCACATTTCTTACTCGGTGGGTAGGTTAATAAACAAAATTGTGGTATTTGGGGTTCTGAGAATCCTCAAGTAATTGAAGAGTGGCCATTACATCCACAAAAAGTCACTGTTTGGTGCGCTCTTTGGTCCGAAGGTGTAATTGGGCCTTACTTCTTTGAAAACGGCGAGGAAACAAATGCCACCGTCAATTCAGAGCGTTATGGTCGTGTGATAACCGACTTTTTTTTGCCTGCTATTGAAGAATGCGACTTTGAGAATATGTGATTTCAACAAGACGGTGTCACATGCCACACAACGCGAGCGAATGCGACTTTATTGCAAGATACATTTCCTGGCCGCGTAATTTCTCGTCGTGGCGACATCAACTGACCACCAAGATCACGCGATTTGACACTATTAGACTTTTTGTGGGGCTACGCGAGAGATCGTGTTTATGCAGTTAAACCTTTAACTCTTGCGCACCTAAGAACCAATATTCGTCAAGTTATGGCTAAGATACCGCCCAATATGTGCCGAAAATGGTCCAAAATTACCTCAATAGAATCAAAGTTTGCAACACTTAGCGTGGTAGTCATTTAAATGATGTAGTGTTTCACACACATAATGTCAAACTTTATAATAAAAAGAAATATCATTAAAAAAAATATTTTATATTATTTACGTTTACTTTTAAAAAGCAAAATAACTCTTTATAACCCATGAATTTATACAACATGAAAAAAAACCGTTTTAATGGAGCAAAAGCACTAGATTAGGTGATGTAACCGAGGTCTTCATAGAAAGTTTACTTGTTTTTATCTAAATTAATACTATTGTCCCTATTATTTTTCACATAACTGTATACCAAATCAGAATTTCAAGGTTTTACGAACTAAATGACATATTTAATTTAATTTTCCACCAATAGCGTAGTAGAATAATTGAGAAAGTTTGAATCGGATAAACTGACTCTCAGTAAAAAAAAACATGAAATTTTCCGTTGCATACACAATTTTCCATTTGAATTCGAATTTCAAACGGTGTGTGTCCAGCACCTTCGGGTTTTAGATCTGACAAAATCTCATAAATTTAAATGGTTTTTTAAAGTGAGCGAAATTTTGTGTCAGGTTCCTGTTCAAAGTTTTCCCCGAAAACTGCTGGGCGTTGCAATATTATTACACATTACTGTGGGAGGTACAAAAAGGTGAAGCAATACTGTTTATCGATATCAGACCAAATAAAATACCAGAGAAATGCATCTATAGGCTGAAAATATTTATTTTCTTAACAATTTGTTTTATATTTTCAAACATATACACTTTATATTTCTTATATACACAGCCTACTTTGCGGTGGCGAAACCGACACGGCTGTTGGCCATATCAAAGACGGTGTAATATTTACCAATGAAAACATCACCCAAAATATAGAAATCGGTACCGGCATTCTCGAATGCCGAAGAGCAGACACCATCGGATTCAATGACGTAGTCCTTACCTTCAAGGGTGAATTCAGTACCGCCAAGAGTCAAAGTCATGACCGGCAAGCTGTCAATGCTTGAACAATCCAAAATGTAGGTGAAGTAGTCGTAACTGAAAGTGGCACCAATAGCAGCCTGAATGTTTTCGTATTGAGTGTAGGGCACAGCGATGAGAGAGGTACCAGTATCGGCAATAGCTTGGCAGTTATCGCACACATTGACACCATTCACAACAGCCGACGACATTTGGAATTGCCAGTAGCCTTGCGAGGAAACGGGAACATAGGTGATGTCGCCAGTGTAGTGATTGGGATCAACACCACCCAAGATCAATTCACCACCTTTAGCAGAAGTGCCGTGACGAGTCAAATAGAATGAGAACAAGTTGGAATCAATCAAGCCTTGGGAGTACATGTTGTAGAAGGGGGGCACCACATTGTCCTGAGAAATCGATTGGTAACCCATGCCCAAGATGCCATCAAAGGGCGAGTAGGTAAAGGTATTGCCGGGTTCATTGGTAGCAGCAGCGAAAACTTGATCATTAATTGTCAAACCCTCGACGGTGACGGTATCTTGAACCAGATAGCCAGACAAACTGCCAGATCCATAAGCAATGGAGAAGGATTCTCCATTAGCCACATAGCTGGAAGAAGCACTGGGATTGTATTTGTTATGGTTTTCACAAGCCGAATCGCCAGAAGCGCAAGGAGCCACAGGCACCCACAAGTTGGAGGAGCCCGTATCGAACAATACCAAGAAATCTTGAGCTGGAGTACCAATGGTGATCTTGCCATAATACGAATCATCGACGTAGTTCATCAAACTCTCCTTGACGGAGTAGTTCAAGGTGTTGTATTTGCTCTTCACCTTCAGCAGTTCATTGGCCTTATTCTTGGATTCCTTAACCTTTTCGATGGGAATGCGCACCAAGGCAGCTTCGGCCAACAAAGCCAAACTCAATAAAGCGACAACTAATTTCAACATTTTTCTTTTCACCGTTCTTCGATTGAATCAAATGAAACTCTGAATTGATTTCATGATATGTGGTGGCTTTTATATGAGTTGGTGACCAACGGAAATGGCAATTTGTTGCCAATATGTCTCGTTTACTATGTAATAGGGGCTTTGGTTATCTGAACTACGAATGTAATGTACTTGAAATGAGTAAGTGTTTTTTTCCTAGTCAAAACATACGACAAGGGATTTACGATATTACAGTCGTATCCGAAAAGAACTTGAGACATTTTATCAATAATTATGGAATGACGTTGTATAGGAATTGATAATAAATGTAATTGTTGTTAATTTAGAGATAGGAATGAACTTAGTCGACGACCAGACCAATCGTATGCTTTCAGGCGCCAGGCAAATGTCGAGACAAGAGAAACACGCTATTATACAGGCCGGTAGTTGCGGCGTCCAGTTAGTAGAAGAATTTATATGAATCTTCTCCACCATCAATAGAAAGAAAGCAAAGAATCATGCTGGCAAATAGATGCTACTTTGGGCTTAGCAAACAGTTTAAGACCAGAGCCCTATCTCGACGACCTAAAATGGAATTATACAACACGCTTCCTCTACCCGTGCTTCTTTATGGTGCCGAAACATGGGTACTTGCGAGAGCAGATGCAGCGATGCGGATGTTTTTGGGAGAAAAATACTTTGAAAATCAATAACCCTTTTTGTGTTAACAAACCGTGAGCTGCACGAGTTATATCCTGATAAAATTGAGTCAGAAATGCGTTGTACGACCACTACCACGGAAGATACAGATAGGGAAGATCGAGACTCCGGTGGAAGGACAATGTGGAAAAAGACATGCAGGTCCTTCACGAACTGGAGAAGTCAGACACAAGACCGAAGCACACGGAAATATTTTATTAAGCTGGCCAAGATCAACAACAGGTTGTAGGGCCAACCTAAGTAAGTAAGGACCCACATGTGGAATTCCAAACTTCCAGGTAAATGCACGGTAATCAAGGGGCGAAATGCGGTAACTTCGATCCAGAGTCAGTCTGACGAAATCAAAAGCAATTGTAGGTTTTTAAAATTTGTCAAAGGCAAACACATAAATATGATTAAGACTTAAGTAATCTTTGCGAACACTTTATTAAATTTCTCTAAACACATAAATTTAAGCGATTGGAGCGAAACCAACACGGTTGTTGCCCAAATCGAAGACAGTGTAGTAGGGACCGATGAAGACATCACCCAAGATCCAGAAATCGGTACCCATGTAGGTGAAGGCAGACATGCAATAGGTGTCATCATCACCTTCAACATTAACAATGTACATATCGGGGGTCAATGGGAAGACGGTACCGCCAATAGTCAATTCAATGGTGGGCAAGCTAGAGACATCGGCACAGTTAACATAGAATTGGCCATCATCGTTTTGGCTACCGCCAATAGCTTCATTGATTGTAATGTAAGCATCTTCAGGAGCAACAATCAAAGAGGTGCCGGTATCAGCGATGGCTTGACAGCCGGAGCAGACGGTATTGCCAGAGACGGAGGCGCTGTCCATTTGGAATTGCCAGTAACCTTCTTCGGTAACATCGACATAGGTGAGGTCACCCGAATACAGGGAAGAGTCTACACCACCCAAAATCAATTCACCACCTTGAGAAGCGGTGCCGCCACGAGTCAAGTAGAAGGAGAAGACATCAGAATCAACCAAACCTTGGGAGAACATGTTGTAGAAGGGAGGGGTAACACCATCGACAGCAAGGCTTTGGTAAGCCATACCGAGGATACCATCGAAACTGGAGCCAACGAAGCTGGTGCCAGGTTCAGTCATAGCTTCGGCAAAGGTCTGGGATTGGATAGCCAAGCCTTCGACGGTAACGGTATCGGTGGACAAGAAACCGGACAAACTGCCGGAGCCATATTGGATGGAGAACGATTCACCGTTGGCAACATAGGTGGATGAAGCGGATGAGTCGTATTGGTTGTGGTTTTGGCAGGCGGTGTTGGTGGTGGGGCAGGTGGAGGAAGGAATCCACAAGTTGGAGGAACCAGAATCGAACAAGACCAAGAAGTCTTGAGCAGGAGTACCGATGGTGATTGAACCGTAGTATTCCATATTCATGGTGTTGGACAATTCCTCTTCGGCATAGTCGCGGGTGGAGGGCAAGCCATACTTGGTGCGCAAGACCGATTTTTCAGCCTTAACGTTGTCCAAAGTCTTGGTGAAGTCTTCGTGGCGATGGATTGGTACACGTACCACATCGGCGCAGGCCAAGGCCGCAAGGGTTAAGAAAACGACGAATTTCATCATGATTGCTAAAAGGAAATACAAGAAAATTTAAATAGTAAAAAAACAATTATGCTTGAGAATATTTGTAAATGTTTAACCTACCAGGTATGTGTGTCTAACTAAATGTGTTGGACACAATGACTTCTTCTTCATCCGTCACACCTATTTATACTAAATGACATTATCAAAAATTTAGTAAAAAGCTTGAATGGTGTAAATAGAGCCATTTCGGCACCATTATCATTCAGGGACTGGGGTATGTCTCAATTATGGTGACGTAGTTTAGTTATCACAAAGATGACCGATTATGCTAAGGAATATCGTTTGCAGATTATGGATAGTTTTGTTTTTTAAACACTTTAATGGCTCTATATCGGATCATGGCGATCGCTACAGGCACGAGTGCGCGTGTCTTGTCTATATTTGTATTTGTGTATGTGATGACAATATACTGGAGTGGTATGATTGGATTCGGACTAAATGCGGTTATCTTCTACAGACCGTTCTCGTGTTGCCTTCGAAGTTATTTTTAGTTATTTTAAACTTTTGCTTGATAGTAGTAAAATAAGTAGTCTGTTTTGGGACAAAAACAAATGGACAAACTCGTATATGTTTGAGATTAAGAACAGAATAAGGAAAAGCTAAAATCTAACATTGTGCCAAATGTTGGAAGAGTATATGAGTATATACCCTACACTTCAAATGCTGTGTAGTCTTCTTCTACAAACTTTTTAAACGCCCAATTTGTTGCGATGCTTCCTTATATGACGATATGTTTGTTATGTTTGTCGTCTACGGTGATAATTGTATCATCTTCGGAACTGGCCCTCAACAAAGACTTCTATATAATCTGATTCTGTTAAAAGGTTTCCACCGATTTGTATAAATTCTAAATTCTGTTATCCAACAACGTGTGTATTCGATGTTGCTGGAGTTGATAGCGGCATATCATCATCCTAATTTAATTCTAAAGAAGTTGGTAGTAGTTTTGGCTGTTACTTTGTCCCACGAATATTTAATAAAATAAAGGGATTTCCAACAAGAGGTATTATTTTGAATCATCCGGTATTTAGGTAGCTGTAACTTTTGAAACCATTACTAAAAATGGAACGATAACGCTTTAACAACGCAAAACTAAAAAGTTTCCAGACCGTCTTATCTCTCGAACAGGTGATCACACTTGGCCAACGAGATCTTGTGTTGGGCTACGACGCCAGCAGCATAGCGTCGATTCAAGACCTCAAAGATTTTATTATTAAATAAATAAATAAACATCAGATCATTTATCTCAACAAATTAAATTTTTCTTTGAATACCAAAATATCACCTCTTGTTGGAGAACCCTGTAAAATGCATCAAGAATATTGATGTTTTTTTTTTACCAAATCTCTTGCAAAATCAGTTACTTCAATATTTGGCAATACGTGTTTAATAATTATAGATCTGTAATAGATCTTGAACCACAGTACCTCTAGGACGCAAATTCTCATTCCATTCGAACTGCTCCAACCAATCAGTCTATTCATCTGTATTACTTATAATGACATTATTATTATTTTCTTATTATTTGTCAGAGATATTTTTACAAATAAAATGTGTATTGTGTGTCCGCGGACACCGACGGTTTGTCCGTCCACGGAAGATGTCCGACCAGCGGTAATTTTTTGCTCTAAAGATACCGCATTGAACCAACAAATTTGTCCGTCTACGGGAGCTTCACTGTATATGATTTATGGATATAATGTTTTCAAAATAAAATGTTAATGATATATTAAAAAAAACACAAGTTTATATTATATATATCTCCATTTAAAATGTTTTTTTTTGTGAAAATAAATATTGTCATTGAAAACATTTTACCAGCGGTTTAAGCGGTTATTAAAAGAAAGAAACCGAATCAGAAATTAATATGTTTTTTTTTTGCAAATAACAACATATGTGCACATATGCTTTTATTTGAATTATATCTACTTATAACGTAAATGATGAATAGAACTTTTAGGTATTGGTGTCAATACCTCAAAATCGACCAAAATGTAAAAAAGGGTACCCAAACGAAACGAAAAATCTTCCTGAATCCTGCGTCAGCCCGGAGGAGAATACCGCAGACAGCGTTGCCACTACAATTTTTTTCGTACCAAAATCTCTTGTAGGCGACCAAAATTTTCAAAATAAATCAAAATGCACTTTACATGAACATTAATTGAATTGAATAATCGTTTTTTCGGACAATCAAAAATGTAATTAAGAATTTGGTTTTTTCTATTACTAAAATATGTACTATGTGTTATTAAATTAATAACAAAATATAGTACTTAAACGTGCAATTTACAATTACGTCCTAAATCTACCAAAATCGAATTGGACCGACCCCAGACCAAATCTTAAAAGCCGAAAACGGCAACGCTGATCGCAGACCAAAAATCGGGTTTAGCCGATCACGAAAATCTGCGGAAATTGTTATTTATTCCCTATGTCCCCATTGGTCCAAACCCTTGTTCACATTCCATTATTTTGGTGATTCTGAATTACACTTTTGTGGCAGGAAAATCACATACATACATATTTATTTCAGACGGAGGCCTGTCTATATTGGACAACTACCTTCAATAAATAATTAGTCACAATTTTAGAAAATCCCAGAAATTTCAACAGCATTCTTTTGTGTAGCACTGTGTAAATCTTATTTGTACATTAGCTAATGGTGTTAGCTATTTACCTGAACTAAATTTTCAAATACTTAGGGTATGGGCTATCATACGGTCGGCTACATTGTTCCTACAATGTTTATTGTTCCTACAAAATAAATTTGTTATCAATTCAAATGTATTATCTGAACAAATGTATGCGTTGTATTCATTTTAAATTATGTATTCCAATATAGACAGGCCTCCGTCTGAAATAAATATGTATGTACATATGTGATATTCCTTGGATTTTTGAAGAGCAAAATAACAGAACTGACAAATGGCCTCCGATTGTCACAAACTATACTTATCTCATTTTTCCCCTAAGGTTATTCTAAATAAAATTGAACTGCGATTGGGGTAAAACGTAGTATTAAAATAAAAGAAATTTGGTGAAGTTTTCAACATGTTTTCATATAATACAAACAAAATTTTAGTTGAATACGCTTTTCAAATATATGAGATACAGTTCTACAAAAATTAAAAGTAATTGGTAATATGAAAAAAGTAATTTTTTTAAATTGCAGTACGAACTATTCCGTTTGAAAACTTTGGAAATATTTCTATGTATCCAAATATCCCATTTTTAATGTAAATATCTTAATCGCTTACTCCTTGTATACAATGAATTTTTTACAGAACTCAAAAATCGATTTGCAGCTTGATATACATGACGTCTGAATTCAACAATAACACTCATTTCAATAAATGCCACTTAATTCTTTCTGATGTTCCTGCTAGAACAATTTAAAACGTGTCTAACTGGTCACTAATAAATGCAGCAGCGCCCTCTTGGCCGATACAGCCATAAAAAAGAGTATTGAAAATCTTAAAAGTCCAACGAAATATTTGTTAAAAATATATATGAGATTTATCGATTAATTTTAAAAGTCATAGCCACTCCCTTTTTAAGTCATTTTACTTGACTCTTAGTTTAATGCTTTTGGTTGTCTAAAACAGCACGATTATTTTTGTTCGATTGTACGATATTAACACAATCGGTATAAACGTGAAAACAACAAACAAGATTATTTAATTTTGAGTGACGTTCTTTTCTATGTGTAAATAACTAAATTTGCAGCGGCGACTGCAAAAGAGCTCTTGAAAATGTCTACTTATCACCCACTCTCTCATCACTTTTCGCCCAAGGTGCTGTTCTTTGTTATTCTTTGTTATTAATAAAATATTGAAAAAATAATAGTTTGAACCGAGTTATTTATATATATGCGGTTTATTCACAAAGATTGATCTTGACTTAGCTTGAACAAATTACAAACAACGTCGATTCTTCATTTGTGTGGAAGGTACAAAAATTAACATGGACCTCCAAATACCGGTAATAATGTTTGAAATCTATTCAAGATGTTATTCAAATTTTAAAAAGACACCGAATGTTTCGTTTGTATGGAAGGTATTAGAAGACGTATAACTTTAATGTGTTGAAGGCTGTAATGGAAAGATTTGTAGTGATAAATTTAATTACTGATAAAGGCATAGCTCTGCTGGCAGACAGACTGTCATTGCTCAAACGCCTTAAAAATCCATAAAATGGTTTTAGTTAAAATATACTTAGGCTCTTAGGTGATTACTTCGATGTGTTACACTGTTTGAGCGTGCCAAATGATATATTCCCTAATTGCAGTCAGACATAATCACAGTAAATCTCTGCTCCGATATCAATAACCAACATGACTTTTACAATTGAATCGCGCCCATAAGTATTTGAGCAGTACTCGAGAGATAGCGCAGCGCACAAAATAGCTGTCTTGGTACGATAATTACGAAGACCAGAAGTATCGCGTCATAAATGGCTTAACATGGAAAAATAAACTAATTAATGTGTTTGTTCGTCAATAAATGACTTAACAAATTGAAGCAAGAAAATAACTAGTAAGTAACTTAAATTGGTATTGTATAACTCTTACGGAATGCTCGTAAATAAACCACACATTTACGGAAGGAACAACAGGACCGTGTTGACCTTGACATATCCTAGCTACGGGAAATATTGGCGAAATATAGAAATCCTCGGAACACATGAATCGGGGAAACGTTTTCCCCCTCAAATTTTCATTACTAATAATATAGGAAATGAAAAACAAATCACAAGTGATAAAACAAGTAATGGCATCAATTAAACACGACTATCGAATCATGTCAATATCCGACCCATTTTCAAGTCTTCGTCATCGGTATGGAAAGTGTTATTAATTCTACTGAAAAAGTCACCTCATTCTGGTGAATTCCCAATAATTTTTTGTTTATCAATTTAACAGTTCAAATAATCAATTATTTTCAAAAAAAAAAGGCATTAATCCCCTGATATTCAATTATTTGTCATAGCAAGAAAACTGAAGAATGAAGTAATCAAATATGAAATTATGGTGATTGAAATAGAATGCGTGACTACACACACGCGACAATTGAAATGGTCCAATTGGAACTGGGATAACTTCGAACAAGGTAATTTACTTAGATTCGGGTTATAAAAGGTGTGTCAAAATGGGCATTCAGTCCAGGTTTCCATGAGGTAACTCTTGGAGGTTAGTTTTTTTTTGTATCCATCAAAGCAGCGGCGAATGTTTGAGTAACGAAAACTTCCCCAGTCTAATGTATGTGCCTGTAAATCAATCTGGAAACAATTCACATATAAGCCGAACATAAGTTAAATAAAACGCTCTAAAACTAACCACGTCTCTTCTGGTATCTTCCATAAAAATTGGCACTTTTTATGGGTACTTTCCGTTTACTTGGGAAATTGTGTAATAATATTATTACGCATACTACAATCTTAACCAAATTCTGTTTTTAGTAAATATTTAACATTCGCTACTCCCCATCGGGTAGCTACCATGGTATCGTTCCGGCCATATTCGCCCCACACATTCATAACCCAACTATTTATTTAGCAATGCCTTACATAGATACAGTTTAGAACTTTAGTCACGCCCAACACCCCTCCCATACAAATCCGTTCACTTTGGAAATCGTGTAATTACAGTATTTCCCAAACAGGAAGGCAACTTATCAGGCAATATGGAGAAAATATTGGAACAAAAAATGAATCGGCTAAAAATGGCTGATGGTGAAAGGGCCCAAGCCAAAACATCTCGGCGACATTGTAAAATCCATCAATTGCAGAGCCCTCTGTCGATGATCTAAATCAACACTGTAAAACACACTGGGACTTGGGTTCTTGTGAGACTGCCGGATGTTTTGGAGATAGAATACTTCTCATGATCAATAGGTCTATCGAGTAGTGTAGGCGTCCAACGAACCGTGAGCACCCACATTGTTGCCGGTTTGTTCGACATGATCGTAGATAAGCACGCAAAATTATAGAATTTACGTTGGCTCGACCATATCGGTCAAATGAATGTAAACGCTCCAGTCAGAAAACTGAGGGGGAATACCAATGGAAGAACTGTTTGGAAGAAGTTTTGGAAATCTGGAGAAAGCACACACAAGTCCGAAGTGCTTGGAAAACATTTCTAAAGGAGACTATGACCAACAACAAGTTATAGAGTCAACATTAGTAAGGTCGTAATAAGCCTGAAGATGTAGAAAAAACTTGTAATAGTGAGTAAATATGTGTTCGAGAGCATCAAACATTTTTCAGCGGTTGTTTCCCAGCAGACAAAGCATTTATTTACAAACCCGTTCATCCTATACTACTGGTAATGCGGTATGTACTTCCCTCTGGATTACCAGCCTATGTAAAAACCTAATTACATTAAAAACTGCATCTCATATGAGGTAACGTGAAATGTAATAGCCGTTCGGAGCCAGCTTTAAACGGTAGGTCCCAGTCAGTGACTATACAAATTCTATAGTGCACAGCACACAGATTCGTGAGAAGTACCCCGTCAGTTCCATCATGGAATGTTTAGAGAAATAAGTAAGTATTAAAATATTTGATCTTTGACCCTCAAAATGTTTGGTCGATTGTTAAGGAAATACAAAACAGAAATCTGTAAGAAATAGGCTTACAAATGTAATATCTTATCTTATTTTGACCTAATTAAGTAATTACGTTTTCGTGTCTCGGCGTTTCAGTGTGTATGTTTCACATACTTATAGTGTTATTATTTATCGTTCACCCGCTGGCTGTTGATATATATCTGTAGCTGATCTTGTTTAATGTCATCTCTAAATGGTGGATTGGTCCATAATCGGTACGGTGTACACAAAACATTGGAATGTGGTCCCTTATTTGGTAGGTGCTACTGCGTATGGCTGCAGTGTTACCGACGAGTATTTTCAAAACGTATCATAAAAAGGGTAATTCTTAAAAAAAAGTGGCACAATATGTTTAAAAAATGGTACACTCTTCGGTTTTTATTTCCAGCATAAAAATAAAGAGATAACAGAAAAGTACAATTTTAGACAATTTCATTATGTGATTCAAAACTTTTTTCAAGAGATTAGTTTTTTTATTTCATAATGTAAAAGGTCATAAAAAACAAATTGTCCTGTGAACGTCAAACCCTTTGAGTGTTTTACTATACTAACCTAGAACTTTCAACCTGACTTCGAAGATTAATCTAAAAAGCGAAAGGTGGCACAAAAGTATAACTAAGGGACACTTAATACCAAAAAGTGGCATATTTAGTATCAATATAAAAAGTGGCACAAAAGTATCATAGCTCAAAAAGAGAAAATATCTCTTACAAGGAAATTTTCCAAAAACTCCGTGTCTATAATAATGGTTTATAAGAAAAAATCGCATATAAACAAAAAAGTTGAGGAATTTCCTAATATAGTTACTTACGACTGATATTGATGTTTCCCCTTAACACAATATAATAACTTTTCAACTAAATAGTAGGATCCATACAATTTTCCCAACAACCTTCAATATGCAGGTTCAATGGCATTTTCAAAATGACCTTAGCTGCCAATATCCAATAGAAGACGACAAGCTGGCTATCTTATCACAGGTGCACTTTTTGGAAATCAATGACATCAATTGTAGTAACGTATTCGGAGTAAATTAACTCATTGAAATTATCTTTGAATGTCTCGAAGCAAAGTGATTCCACTGATCGATCGATAATATGTTTACTTTAAAATGAAGAACGGTTTTTGTTGTTGTTTATTATTATCACGATTAATTCGTCAAACAATAGTTGAGTTTGCTTTATATGTACATTAGATGAGCTCACAGCGAAAAAAGTTGATTTGTTTATGATGATTTTCAAAATATTTTCGATATAATCGGAACATATCATCCGTATTTTGGGAATTAACTTATTCTATCATATTCGCTAAGGGTTTACTTCAGACAAGCCGATGTTACTTTTTAATTAATCGGTGTATTCTCAAACTTGTGGGCATGAAATTGCAAATATTTTTAAATTGTTTATATTTTTCCTATTAATTGTAATCTTATTTATTTAGACTTATTGTCCAACATTGTTGGTAATTCAATTCTCAGAATCAGTTCACTGTGTTTCTGTACAAAACACATTAATATTAGCAACATAAAGAATTATGTTTGGTTTTGTTTTGACACCTGATTGATCGAGCAAAATAGCAAAATGACTATGGTTTTTTGTGTTGGAAATTTCCATGAATGATACGTATATGTATTTTGTTTTCGTCAGTGTGGAGGAACTCATTTAAACATAAGTTTCCACTACCTTTAGGAACAGATAGTATTCAAATAATATCCTACATATCGAAATCCGTTTCCTGACCTTTGAGCCATGTCCAACTATCTGCTTGGATCGCACGATAATTACCGAAAGAGGGACCAATCCCTGTAAAATTGTTCACACAGTTATATTTTTTCAAAAACTGCTGTTTCAGAATTTACCTGGAAAATAAAGTCAAACAGTCCGTTTAATGAAAATCTCCATCCTCCAAATCAACCTACATCGCTGTACGCTAATTTTAAAAAGTTCCTGAGACTGTCTTTTACTGTACAACACTCCCGACTGAGTCATGGAACATCGACCAATATTTACTTACTTATTTCCCTTAACAAGGAATAGACAGGGAACTTCTCTCGAATCAGTTAGCTGTGTACGATATAATTTGTATACTCACTGACCGGGACCTACTGTTTAAAGCCTTCTCCGAACGGCTAATGTATTTATTTCCTATCTTACTCGTAAAGTCGCAAACATTTACGAGGTGGAAAAATGTTTGATGGTCTTACCCGGAATTTGGGCTCTTCACTGTGAACCCACACACTACCTACCACATCCACATCGACCTATATTTATCGACTCAATATTTACGCACGTGCCTCATGGGAATTTTGAACGAAAACTACACATTATTTGCTTACAAGTCTGAGCAATTGAGGGCACTCGACCATCTGCTTCGGTATCACTTATCAATCTGGACAATAGAGCAGGTCGAAATGGGCAAACATTTTGTTCGAAAAAACATATTTTCTGACGAAGCGTATTTTTATCTCGGCGGCAATATGATCGATCTGGGGATCGGAAGGCCCGGATATGATCGTCGTAGGGTTGCCCATGGCCCTGAATTCGCCTGCATTTTTCAGTTTTTTTATCTTGCCCAGTTGTTAGGAAAAAATATATTTTTTTAATTCAGGATATTTTTGGTGAGTTTCCAGTAATTTTACTTTACTTTAAAAATGCTGATGTGGTAACGCCACAGACGGATCTTTATATTAGGCAGGGTGTTGCGCAATGCGACACGGCCCATGCCACAATCGATATTTGGCGCACCAAATTAGGTAATCGTGTTATCAGCCATTTCGGCGATGTTAATTGGTCAGCTTGGATGTGCGAATTGAGTACTGCATCTATTATTGGCACCTCGTACTGGTATTTCACATACAACTGTATCACCATATTTTCCATACCATATTATAGTCGAGTGAGTACGGTAGAGTTAGAGACGAGCTGATCGGAGAGCAAAACAGCGAGTTTCAAACAGACTGGCTCTTTGGTTTGTCCTCGTTTACCACCAGACCCACATTCTTCGTAGCAGTGGCAGGTCTCTCATTCCCCTGCATGATATAAATGTCATCTGCAGTTGTATATATAAAATCTTAGAGTGAGACCGCATGGCATCCGATATAACAACCAGTTTTCTAAAGCATTCTAAAAAAATTCTTTTGAAAAATTGAATTTTTATGTGGTAAAGTGTCCGACAAAGGTTGTTGTGTTTTACATTTAATGACATATAAATATGTAAGAAAATAATATGTAATGACTAACAACAAATTGGAAAGTCTTGTTTGAGAAAGTTATTATCCATTAAACCCATACCAATGTCCGCATATACCGTCATTTGCATTTTGTAGAGCACTTCATCCACTGCAAAACGTAACGATGTTTTTTTTTTCCTGACGAACTGTCTGCTTCTGATATTATTATATCAGATAAACTTATTTTAATATTATTAATATTTTATAAAAACAATCGTAGCACCTGTGGAATAACCAAAAAGGGGGTTTCCAAAATGGGAACATTTAACCCTTTGACTTTGTTGGGCGTTTGAAATGGTTTATCTTATCAATAAATATGTGTTTTTTTAATATAATTTAACCTAAATTAAATATTAAAATGCGACATCTATTTTTACTTATCTGCAAAACGTACAAATTAAAGTGTTATTAAAAATCGCTATTTGCCTATTGTCCTCAAATATCTTGATTATCCTCCAGTATAAATAAGACCACATTTGCATGACTTAGACTAGTTGTTGTGTTGTTTCATTTAGGAAAAAACACACATTGTTAGAAGGTAATATTTAAGTTCCTTACCTCGGTCAACTGATCAAATTCAAAGCTAATCTGTCGTTCTTTCAGTTTCAACATGATGAAATATTTCGCCATATTTGCCCTCGTTGCGGTCGTGGCCAGTGCTGAGATGGTACGTGTACCAATTCGCAAGCATGAGAACTTTGTCAAGACCAGCCAGGATGTGAATGCTGAAAAGTCCGTGTTGCGCAGCAAATACAATTTGCCTCAGTCTCGGGCAACTGAAGAATTGCTGTCCAACCACTTGAACATGGAATACTATGGTGACATCACCATTGGCACGCCAGCTCAGCACTTTGTGGTCTTGTTCGATTCGGGCTCTTCCAACTTGTGGATTCCATCCAGCCACTGCTGGATCTGGGATGTTGCTTGCAAAAATCACAACCAATACAACCATGACGACTCCAGCACCTATGTCGCAAACGGCGAACAAATTTCCATCTCTTATGGCTCCGGCAGCATGAGCGGCTTCTTGTCGCAAGACGATGTCACCGTTTCCGGCTTGACCATTAAAAATCAAGTGTTCGCTGAAGCCATGAGTGAACCCGGCAACAGCTTCACCAACTCCAATTTCGACGGTATATTCGGTATGGCCTATCAATCGTTGGCTAACGACGATGTTGTCCCTCCCTTCTACAACATGTACTCGCAGGGCTTGGTCAGTGAAGACGTGTTCTCGTTCTATTTGAAACGCGGTGGCTCTGCTACCGATGGCGGTGAAATGATTTTGGGTGGTGTTGATTCCAGCTTGTACACTGGCGAACTTACCTATGTTCCGGTATCTTCCCAAGGCTACTGGCAATTCGAAGTGAGCTCCGGCTCCATCAAGGGCCAGAGCATTTGCGCTGATTGCCAAGCTATTGCCGACACTGGCACCAGCTTGATAGTCTGTCCTGAAGATGCCTACGACACCTTGAATGCTGAAATCGGTGCTACCTACAACGAAAATGATGGCAACTACTATGTGGACTGTTCCAGCATTGATTCCTTGCCCGTGGTCTCGTTCGTGATTGGTGGAACCACCTTCACTTTGGATGGCAGCGACTACATTGTCACCGTTGATGGCAACTGCATGTCCTCCTTCACCTACATGGGTACCAGTTTCTGGGTTTTGGGTGATGTCTTCATTGGCAAATACTATACCGTTTTCGATTTAGGCAAGAACCGCGTTGGCTTCGCTCCTGTGGCTTAAGCAAACAACGAAAAACAATCAATTATAAAGTAATTTCAATACAAATAATGTTAACGGTTATCGATACTGGTGCAATTTAGTTGTTAATGTGTCTTTAGCAATGAAAAACTATTTGCTTTGAAAAAATAATTATTTGCTTTGTAAACCTTTCAAATGTTGCCATTATTGACATCTAGAGTGTGTGTAGCCGAACTAATGTATCCAAAAATCACTTGGCTTCTCTTGTGAAGTTATGAAAATGCTTGTTAAGTCATTTTGGATTTCTGTTCTACCTAGTGATGACACGATAAATCGAAAAATTGGTAATGATCGATTATTGTCCTTCAATTAACGATTTAATTGTATCGTGAATTCTCCTTCGATTAATTGATTATAACAAATAATAATCATTAGAAAAAAAGATTTGTCGCCAGCCGCCAAGACTATTCATTGACAGCTGACGACGAAAGACCTAGAACTGCAACCCTAGTTATTAAAGCCGTTAGCAATCGGCCACATTCGGCGTGGAGTCTCTTGTTTACCTTCTAACCGAAAGACGTAAAAGTGTAAAGAGGAAGTTAAAATCTTCTAATTAATAAATTGGGATCAGCAATACTGTTTAAAAGAAAGAAAGTGTTTTCTTCGTGGATGATCCCTTAGCTTTACCAAAAGTCATGAGACAGCTAATAAATGAAATTATAGAAATTTCTCATATAGATGGCAGCATTGGGAGCGGCAGTGAAACGCCTTCTGTTTGTGATGCTGAATTTGATTTATGGGCGCCATAAATCTTTAGTCCATAAAAGAAGAACGAAGGACAATGACTCAACACTTCCTCAAGATGAACTAAGCTTCTTTGTCAATGCTCCAGTACTACAATTAAATCGCAACGTAATAGACGCAAGGGAAGAAATGAAATCGGTCTACCCTAAACTGTACTCTCTTGCACTAAAATATTGTTTTTTAATTGGTACATCTGTACCATCAGAGCGGGTGCAATAATAATGGAAAAACGGAACAGATTAACCACGAAACGGCTATCAAAGCTCATATTTTTAAATTCTGTACTAAACAAATAAATTCATTTTTACTAAATTGAGTAAACAGAAAACTTTGTTATTAATTAAATGTTTTTTTTATTTATGATAATTTTCAATTTTAGCTGAAAATATAAAATTGCCGTTTCGATTAATCATATGATTCATTAATCGATTATTCTTTTTTTTTGCCATCACTAATTCTATGTCTATGATCAAGTTTTTCGTATAGTCTTATATTATCCGAATCTTGTGAAACACTTTCACAAATTTCCAAAATGTCTCCGTGGTAAAATATAATGCATCAAAATCTTTCAAATCACCTCTGTTAAGATTTTCGTATTTTTCCACATTACTATGAATCAATAACTCTTTGAAGGTAACATACAAAAATTCAATGTACTGCCACCCTAATATTTTTGTTATGTCAGTTTTCATATCTCACAAATACTTTGAAGTAATATTGTACTGGCAATGCCTCACAGTCCTTATGGGTTGGTGTCTTTGGTAAATATTAACAATAAATATTGCAGTGGATATTGTTTCCAATAAGAATATCGAACCACCCTGCTTAATATTTCATATATTTTTATTTGTAATAGATTACTGGTTTTGTTGAACAAGAATAGGGTTTCCATTGAAAACACATGATTGATAATAGATGTCGTACCAGTAACTAAATTGAAAATGTTGAGTTCTGCGAGGGCGTTATTTTCTTATAAAATGTAACTTTCAAAACGTTTTAAAAAAAACAAAATTCTTTCAATTCTGGTTTTCAGATACCGACAGAAGGAAATCTGGCCCAAATGATTAAGTTCTCGATTATGATAAACATCTATTTTAGTGCGGTTTCTATTTTGAGAATTTGTAACGACCAAACAAATTCGTTTTATGGAGTTAAGTAAACGTAAAACATAAATAACAGACCAAGGAAAGTGCGATATTAAAGCTTATAGTAAATGCAGTGAAAACTTCCAATTTGACTCAGCCAAAATTAACTGATGTTCAGACTGATCGACAACAAATTCTTAGAGGAGAGCCACCATCCATCAAACCTGACCGTAATTCTCACGACTCAGTTACAATGAGGGAATTCGAAATATCTATCTTCTATCTATTCTATCTATATATATATAAATGGATGTGTGTATGTATGTAACGTATGGACTCGAAAACGGCTAGACCGATAGCTGAAATTTTCAGGGAATCTTCCGAATAACCCCGCGAGTAACATAGGCTACACATTGTTTGGATTTATCTACATTTAGGGGGTGAAAATGGCAAAAGGGATAAAAACTCCCCTTTCCTATATAAATATGTGTAATACAACACTAATATTTGCTTAGGGCCAGCAACGCGGACCGGGTCAGCTAGTTGGAAATAAAAATAGATATGAGCTAAAGGGTACAAAGTTGATAACCCCCTGTTTCTATCTGACACCAATATGAATAGTTACAATTTTTAAAATGAACCGGGGTTGAAAAAAACCGGTTGAAAATGACAGCCGTCCTGTATATCGTATGCTACATATATATATTTCTGTTTTTATACGAAATTAACAGTATTTTTTACGAAAAAAATGATTTTCTAAAAATGCGTTCAAATGGTGTCGTGCTAATGACATCTAGAGTTTGTAGCCGAAGTATCGCGTGCATGGCACAATAATCGAAGGTAGTCAAAAACCATTTAATACAGTCATATGCCTTATATTTCCAAAAGGGGGCGTATGTGTATATTTTCAGAATAAAATCAGTATTTCAGGATCAGTATCAGGATCTCCTTTGTAAAACTGTCAAATGGTGCCAAGTGTATTACTGACATCTGTAGTGTGATTCCGAACTAAAGAATTAGAAACTGACTCGCAATTGCCCAACAACAACAACTCAGATACAACCCTGGGTATGTTGATTGTCAAATTCTGACATATAAATGGCAGGCGGCAAACAGTTACAACGCAGAGCACAGTTTTTCCAGAACTAAAACTTTATTTTTAATTTTCATTGTGCCATGTAATGCCTGCGTAAATAATTTGGGACGTCGGTCCTCTATGTGGTGAAGCGAAGATATTTCAATTATGTGGTGAGTATGTGAGTATATATAAAAATTCCAAATACAAAAAGTATAGATTTAGGTGGACCAGACGAGAATATCTGTTATTTCTTCGATTTCCATGCCATGTAATGCCTGCGTAAATAATTTGGGACGTCGGTCCTCTATGTGGTGAAGCGAAGATATTTCAATTATGTCGTGAGTATGTGAGTATATATAAAAATTCCAAATACAAAAAGTATAGATTTAGGTGGACCAGACGAGAATATCTGTTATTTCTTCGATTTCCACGAAAGACTATAGCATGGCGCAAAATTTCGTACTACGGGAGTCATGAGCTGCAGTTTCCAACATCCAGAATGATGATGAGTGGAAAAGTAAGTCACGAAAAGTTAACGATCGGCGATCGCGTACATAAATTGCTGATAAATAATCGTTAATAATGACTAAAGAAAGCGCAGACTGGAAAAACAGAGACTCCGGTGGAACGACCGAGAGGGCAAAGCATACAAATCCTGGTGAAAACACACACAAGACTGAATTGCTTGAAATCATGTATGAGGCAGTACAACAACATGTAGTAAGTACCATTGCATATATTGTTTTATGACCTCGTACACAATAGGTTCACTTTTCCAAATCTTACATTTTGCATGGTAAACATCATACCAGAAGGGTAATTGAAAAATCTCCTTTATACTTTAACCTAGGTATACGAACTTAAATCAGAAACCATATCATACCACTAACCTATCTGAAACGCCTTCACTATCTAGTTGTACATTAAATTTTTCATAATTTTTTTTACTAAAAAATGTTTATGTTTAAAGCGATTTCAGACCATTTTTGTTGTAGTAACCTCAAAAGATTCCAAAATGTTTTCTTATCATTAATTTACTTGTCGATTTCGGTAATTGAATTTCTTTTAAAAAACAGTTTATTGGCAGTGAACGTCTAGAAAGTATGGGGGGAAATAGTTTTGTTCTTTTTTTTTCTGCAGTTGTCTACCACGACTTTTTTTTACAAATACATATGTACATAGAAAAAATAAGCCAGGAGCGGCGGTAAAATAAAAGTATATGACATACAAATGGAAACGGGCAAAAGTTACAAAAAGAGCAAAAACAAAGATTGATCAATGAGTTGTGGCCTTAATATGGCCTAATTTTACTGGGGCTTGGTATTACAATATAAGCAAAGCAATTGAACTTTCAAATAACCTAGGGTAGTTTTAAAACATTTCCCAAATATTCAATAGATTTCCAGTGAGTGAAAAAGTGATTGGATGAGCGAAATCCCGAAATTGTTGTTTCCAATCCAACTGTTTCATCCACAAATGTTCAATACTGTTGAAACTGTGACGGCAATTTCATGGCGACAGGTCCATGCTTATAAATCCGTGATTTTTCTTACTTCGAGCGGTTTGGTGTCATGTGAACTATGGAAGACTTATTGTGCATCTTTCAGAATAGCATAACAAATTCCTTTATTCATAATATCTCTGATTAGATGTATAAGTCTATACCATAAATATTAGCCCCTGACCACGATACATTGATGTATACATAATATGTCCTAATGTACTGCCTGAGGAACAGCTTTACTCTCCATGGCTAATAAGACGCTTTCACCACGTTAATATACAATTTGAAGGATGTAAACTGTGTTCTGTGTGTGTTTAGTGGAGTGGTAAATCATAATTATTGTCTGGGTAAACCATATCGTCGGTGTGCTGCAAAATATCTCATGTCCACTTTTTTAAGAAATGACCTAATGATGCAAAAATTTCCCAATAGTAATAGTCTATGTCCCGTAAAAAACTCCCATGTCTATTGAAAGTAGTTTTGTAGTTACAGCATCAAAACAACTCAATTTATGTCCAACATACTCACAACCATTCATTTTAAATCTTCAATAACTCAGAAATACAATTATGTGACTCGAGATGTTTGTGCTGCACAATATGTAATATTTTTATACTATAGAATCTTGCGGATTTTAAAAGCCGTATCCATTCCGAATGATCCCAAACACATCCAGCCAAAATGGAGTTGGATTAGAATGGAAGACGCAGGCAGGGAAGACCGAGTCTCCATTGGAAGCTCCAATTTGAAGAAGACGTGTAAACCCTTTGTACAACGTACTAGACAAAACCCGTAGATAGACAAAGTGCATGAAAAGAATTTATCAAGCAAGAAAAGACAACTTAACTCTAGTATGAGATACAACCAAAGAAGTCACTAATTTCCAATTTTTTTTTATACAAAATAACAAATGATGATGTACCGCACATTTAAGTGTTAAATAAGTAAGGCTCCACTCCACTGTATACCTTGCACCCATCTCAGACATTATTTTTGCCTAAAGTGTTTGCCATAAGAATCCTTTTCCCCCTCCAGATAAATCCTTCCCTCAGTGGGAACGTCGCTGCCCCACAAGATGTTTGTATTTAGGCGACAATTTACAGGCCATGTTTTTGCTATCAATGAATGGAAAAGGCAAAAAAAAAAATTAAATTAGAAAAAGTTTTTCCTGGCTTCTTCACATTTCACGCTTACTTTTCGTGTGCATCTCCTTCAGCTTCAGGGTCTATGCCAAACCAGTGTCTAAGTAGCAGCAGAGGAAAATGTGGGAAACAGCCAAATAATAGTAATTCACAATTAGGTTTGTTTGAAATCCACTCTCATGGCCATCATTCCAGTCGAACATTCATTCATGGATGTGAGTGAGTACAAAATGTCTCGCAGAATAATGATTTCAAGTGGGTACTTCAACTTCTTGAAAGACGATTGTTCTTTTATGTGACTCCCCTCGTGTGTGTGCGAGTGTGTGTAATGTATGTTTTATGTTATCCTTATTGAAGATGTCCTGGTTGATGCTGCTGCGCTTGTGTATTGTGTGTGTGGAGGATGTTCAGTTGTGGTTTTCCTTACAATTGAAGGGATGTGTGTGTGTGTGCGGTTAGTGTATGTTCACGACATGCACGCGTATGCAATGAAGCATTAAATTAGCAAAAGATTTTCCGTTTTTGTGCACTTTTATTTTTTTTGCCTTTCTTCCTTTTCGAGGAAAGTTTGTCTTTTTCGCCACAACAAGAAGAGCAAAGTGTAGGAATGTAAGTGTTTGTGTGTTGTCTGTTTTTTTTTTGTCTAATTTGTAGACAGTTTTAAAAGCAATTTGCAAGATGAAAAGTAAAAAACGAACATATATATATGTATATAAGTAAATACATGTGGGGACAAATGTCTATTGTTAGAATAAAAATATTTAATTGAACTGATTCTAGAAATGTTTAATTTAAAAAAATTATAGAAATCAAATAGAATTTTGACAAAATAAATCAGAAGCCATTTTTCGAAAGTAAATATGTGGATAGACAGGGAAATATATCTAAAATAGACATATAGACATACATATAGGCTGGCTGTGAGAAATAAACACTCCCCGACCAAGAGCACCAGAGGATTCAATTCCAATTGTTTATTGAGGACTTCATAGCATATACACAGCTTATAATCAATCACTTCTAGTTTCTTGAAGCTTGTCCTATGAATCGTACTACTTCTACAAAAAACAAACTAAGCTAATTCCGGAGTGTAATCCCATGGGAAACAACAGACCAACTGCCAATAAAAACCTAAATCCGTCGACGTAAGTGGAATTGGATTGGGCAGATGTTGGGAAAGCCCACAGACAACATCACTTGAACGAAGCTTGACTGGGATCCACAGGGCAGTCGAAGAAAAGGTAGACCTGCTGGTATATGTAGGAGACTGGTTGAATCTTAGGGACTGACAGAAGGGCGTGCATGTCGTATTATTAAAAGTTGAGCGTTAGATAAACCAAACTTCAACTTGTCGAGGCCCTATGTTCCACCTAGGAACTATGTGAATTTAATAAATAATATTAATTATTTCCGGTGATAAGTGGAGTCCCATTGAAAACGTCATATCTTTAGTGTGCCCCCAGGTTCTAGAGAAAATGCCCAGCGAACCACCAAATACGAAGGATTAAGGATTACAATCCCAGTCTTCTAATTCTCAATTGAAAGATAGGCTGATTCCAAGAGGTGGATAGGTTTCGCAGGCATGCCGAATCCCTGTCTTGTCAATTCCATGGGTTTAGTTTCTCATGGGTTCAATCAAATCGTTTTGATAGTGTACCAAAGTGTAAAAACTTGGAATCCATACTTAACTTTTCGCATCGATGCCATTGGAAGTTGTGTCCAGCATGCTGGTTCAAGTATTAATGTGTTACTATTATTCCTAATGTAATAGTATTTCCAAAAGAAACCTATTGTTTGAGATAGTATTTTTTTTACTTATTCAGATACATTTTGGTATTTCATTGAATTTCCAAATTTGAATAGTAACCAACAATTTTTGAATTTTAACGTCCACGAACTTTGTATATGCACATTTTCATGTAACAACTGAGACATTATTGTAGTCTTATTGTTTTAATACCTTTTCCTTGCATTCCATGAATGAAAAGACGAGGTACATCTCTCAAATCAGTGAGCTGTGTACGATATAATTTTTTATGATCACTATCCTACTGTTAAAAGATGTATAGATATAAAGATATATGGAACTGGAGCTTTTATTTATTTATTAATTACAATACAAAGTAAATTTATATTCTAATTTTGGGTCCAAGGGTAAACCGGGCTTGATTTTTGCAGCGACAGACCAAAGCCTCTGGTGAGAATCGAACCCACAACCCCCACGCTGATAGGCAAGCACGCTACCAACTCGCCTACCGGGGTGCTTGTATGGAACTCAAGCTTTAAACATGTCTTATGTATTTTTGGTTTAGGGGGACTTAGTGTAAATAATACCTTCAAAGCCCTCTATATGCAACTAAACTGATTTACCTGCGCTGTCTCTTTCTATTTGTTCATATCATTTACTCCACATTCCATACTAAAAATTTGGCATATATTTTGGGACATCGTTATTATTTTTTATTATTTCCATTTCAGCATATTTTGTTATGCAAAATGGCCCATCTGCACAGTAACAACAAAAAGTTTATTATAGATTATAGATTTTACATTATAGATTTTACATTTCCCCCCAGTTTTGCTTCATGAAACTCATGTTAAATTCTTTACAGTGTTGTTTTTTTTAGTAGATAATTTAAATTGTTTATTATTTCTGTCCCTTTTGTTGGTCGGATGGGTTTGATTGTGATGGTGGTTGGTGCTGCTGCTGTTCGATTTGGCAAACATTTTCATTTATTTAATAACAATAATCCGTTTAATGGACTCAGTTACAACAATTGTGTTGTGAATTTGAAATTTTTTGCCATTTGGTTTTTGAGTGGTTGAGAGTATTGGACTTTGGCGCTTTAATGGTTATGGTGAATAGAATTTTTTAGAAAAAATTATTTGTCTGGAGTTTCATATTGATTGTATTGTTAAGTCGTAACAAAAAAGAAAAGAAATACATTTTGTTAGGGTCAGCTGTGTTCTGTTAAACTAAACATGACTTTTTGTCATCTTTAGATGAAAACGACAACTTATCTTATTGTACACTGGAAACAAAGGGGTTCACCAGTGCATAATGACAATGTTGCCTCTCTATAATGATGCAGAAAGTACTATCTTCTTAGTACGACTATGTTTCTTTAATACCGGGTGGTTCATTTGTGACCTTTTGTGAATCGTATGCTAGTTTGACAGAAACATTTTTTTCACGGTCGAAATCTTTTTCGAAAGTCAGTACCATATATGTGGTACCATAGTACCATATATGTGGAACACTGTCCAAACAGTGTATGTGTGTTAAAAAGAGTCCTAAATGAGGCTGCTGCTGTAGGCAAGTTTGTGCAAAATATTCACGACTCTGGCATGATAGTAGACAATAGTAATGAGCAATGTAATGCGACCTTCTTCTTATGTCCTTTCGGTCCCGGTGGAGCATAGGGCCTCAGACCTCCTTACCGATTTTTTGCTGCTGACTAATCATTGAGTGATGATAAAGTCTTCTGAGACAATTAATATAAATCAATGAACTTATTTACAACGAGTTCTTTGAATTACAGTGTTACTCGATTTCGTATGAAAAAACCTTAGAAGGATAATAACTAATGAATACGAATAACATTTGAGAACGTTTAAACTAATTTGTTTTCATCTGTGCCTGAATAAATGAATATTAATAACAATCCAGCATTTACAATGTACTCTCAACCCATTCTCAGATAACAAAATCGTCCATCCTATTTAGATGGAAAATCCTTAACCACCAAAAAAAAAAGGGATTAACAAAGGCCGAACGAGGCCAATTGTTTTGGCAATGATATGAAAATGATACAAGAACATTAATGTATTCACAACAACAGAAATTCTGTTACAATAAAACACGACAAACTTTTAATAAATACAATAATAATATTGTTAATTAGTTATTTTATCGCCCCCTCTACATTTGTCTGTTGTATTTCGTAGCTGTTTGGCTGTTCGGTATGGGCTCTGATAATTAAATTCAATTATGTGAACAGTTTTGCAACAATTAATCGACATTTTTTTATCAAATGTTATATGAGATGCGTAAAGTTTCCGAGATAATTTCAAAATAATAATGAATATCTGCAAAACTAATTAAAAGTTGTAATTATTATTTAATTACATTGACATTTAGTAGTTTAGAAAAACTTTAGATTAAAATCATACCCGAGCAGTGAAATTGTTGTTGTGATATTTAGCAAAGGATATTATTTGTAGTAGGGTGTATCGATTTTTCGTTGCTTTAGCTTAGACTGGAAGGCTTATGTCAATGTTACCGAAAACGGGTAAAAAAGGGTATAGAATTATCATTGAGGCCGTCAAGTGGTAAAGGTTTACTTTATGCTAAAGGTTTAATACCTTGTTGCTCACTCTGTGAGGTTAGGTAGAAGTGGCTGTCTTCTTTTTTGCTTTAGAAAAAGCTGTAATTCTCTAATTTAAATTGACTTTTGTGCTGAGTATTATACATACCTTTATATTATTTATTTATTTATTGATATAGTTTTTTCTCCGGTGTACAGATTTCAGAGATTTTATAGCTGTTTGGCTGTAAGAGTAGATGTTGACGACAGTAATCGTTATGGGGTCTTAGCAACTTCTCCGTTCGCAATGATTCCTGCCAGAATAATCAATAGGCTTAATCGTTTGGCCCAACAAAAGTTCATTTGAGTGGATTTGGAGTCCTACTCTAACATCTGGTAACCGTCTGTGTAAAAGCTAATACAATTTTCGTTTATTTGGGATGAGCCCATCCAGTCCTGCTGGTCGCGGATATATGTGTTGATGTTTTTGACAGAACTTGTAGAGGCTACCATACAGACGACCTCTTGTGTGCATTGTTGTTGATTCCGTAAAATCCTTCAATGACCAATGGGGCTGTTTGAAGATTCTTTTAGGCGGATTGCAGACAATTTCGCTATTTTCCTGCCCTATATATTAGGTGGTGTCTTCGAGGCATACTCACTTGCCGCCAATTGTCAGTTGCTCAATTTCCGGATTTCTATGGTGCCTAGTAATGACAACGTGTTAGTTTTCTTCAAAGTCCGTTCTCTGATGACCATATTGAGTGGGGTATTTTCCCTGTACTGCAATGGTCAGGAAATCTGATGTTGGGGAAAATATGTAAAACAGGTTTCAATCGGGTGACATTGACATACACATCTGTTCACCCAAACGGGTTTTTTTTAAAAGTCGTCCAGTCCATAAAGGAAAGTCTCTGAATTAAAGTTGGCCATTTGTTATATGAGTTTTAATTCAAGCTCGTAAAGGTTTATTTGTATGGCAGATACCAGAGGATTTGTGACAATGAAACCCTAAGTTTGTCATGTAACAGAATACTTAACTACTTGTTTTCATAGGGATTGTTTGGAAAATAAAGATATTACACGAATTCTAAAACCGAAAATAAAAATGTTGAAGGTTTTGCGAACGAAAAAAGGTCTTTTCTGGACCCGCTAGGATATGTTTTAAAATAAGTTCTTAAATGAAGAGTTGGCTATGGACAATTTGGAGGAACGATTGGAGGATGGAGGAACGATAGAGGGCCAATTTGTAATCCCATAAATCCCAAATCGATATTTATGGGATTGGTTGAGATTTATTGCGCTGTACATGCGTGTCTTCACGTTGTAAAAAAATGTATAAAGAATTATTAAACTGATTTGGTTAAAACTCTACTGGTGCCATTTGAATGCTAAACTTTCTGTGAGAAAACTTATCAGATTCTTCATACTTTTGATTTTTTTTTTGATAAAAAATACACTTTTTCCACATTACGGAAATCTATTGGGGTATTTTTCATAATATTTGGGCGATTTTACACTGGGTATTTTTTCATACATTGTTAGGGGATTTTTCAGAATTTTTGACGAAATTTCACATTTGTTTTAAAAATATACCCACAAAAAACGAAAAATTCCTCAAAATTAAAAAAAAAAAATTTATATATATATGTATTGATACCTCAAATTACTCAAAATTAAAAAAAAAATTATTGTTCAAAAACGAAAAAACTAAAAATGAAAAATGAGATTTTTTGGGGATATCTTTATTTTTTTTTTGGCAGTTTTCATTCGGCCAATTTTTCATAGAGCCAACGCCAAGCGTTGTCAGCTATTAATATATCGCTTTGTAGCCTTCCACGTGTGGATTGTGCACAATTTCGTATTCAGTTTAAAAAACGTGTACTTTATATGATTTAAAGGCAAGGTAAATGACTTTTGGCGACTCATTGAGTACCCAACTTTTTTTAAGGGTGACATTACTTAAGTCATTTACAACCCCTTGTGAAAGGAAACTAATTTTTGGGATGTTTTTCAAATACGACTAAAACAACATCATAAATATGGATTTCTACCAATACCTTAGTACATTAGTATGTACATATATTTATATATCAGTGTATTAGCATGAGTGCGTGTGTATTTATGAATGTGGCCATAGGTTTGTTTAGATTGTGGCCAATACAAATTTTCAAAATATTTTGTCTGTGCGGTTTGTACAATCAACAATAAACCAAAATGTAAATATTATTTAACCGCAACATCAATGTGAACTTAAACAACTGACAAAATATGCTCACAACCAAATATACATATTTTGGATATTCGATGTTGTATCCGAGAATGTTTGGTAGTTGCCATAAGTTCCGGCGAAAGGACATTATCTGTGGCATATAAGGGCGTTTTGAGACAAACGTTTAGGGTGTGAGGGTGGTTGTTCGGTTATTGGAATTGACTATTTTCGGGGGAAGTACGTAGTGGTATTACTTTAGTTTATAATCGGGAGTTAATCAGACTAGAAATACACAAAGGTGGAATGCCCTGCTTCCATTTGGAACATTCCGCATGTGCTAGTTCGAGATATGCTCTATGGACAGCCGCTTTGGTGAAGGCCTGGTGTCAAACTTGTCTGTGGTTCTATGACAATACCCAGTTGCGCTGCAACTACACACTAATAGTCAATCTAAAACAATTACCGAATGCTCTTGGCTACCCTTTTTACCAGACTTAAGTGTACGGTCAAATATTTGCGCTTCATGAAACCGTACCCAGTTCACACAATCTTAGCATCGGTCATGGGATACCATATATACACACACACTACTGTCAGCACATATGTATAACGGATCAGTATGCTGTACATTGGCGTAACTTTCTCTCCGTATGGAAAGATATACAGCAGTTCAACGAAGATTACCCAGAGAAATCCGGGACAGAAACTCGATGTTGCTAGCGTAGCATGCGCTAGTGAAGGCGCACCCCCAATGACGTCCCACTGTCCACCATATAAAATTACGTCCAAGGGAGTGCAGGTCCTAGTTGTTGATTTTTCTTATTTTCTCCTACGGGCTTTGTTGACATTTTAAAAACACCGCCTTATTTTCAAACGTGTGTGTGTATCTAGACTTTTTTTTTTTCAATTTTCCACAATTTATATCCAACTAAACTCAGCTGTCATCCTTAACACCCCTGTCGACGTTGATAACATGATAAACGCCAACGAATGACATGTCCGTGTGTATATGTGGTGTGGTGGCTTTTTCATATCGCTAGTGTGAGTGTGTGTCCGTGTGTAGAAACATTATTACAATATCATATCTCTGGTGGAAGAACCATGAGCCCAGTCACAGAGCAAATAACCGCCCCGAACTCGCCAACACCACCCCGAACCCGCTACATCCTTTATAATATAATTTGTAAATTTAAACAAATTTGCGTTTGTGTAAGAGGTCGGCGAACGAGTATGTGTGTGTGTATTATTATACGTGTGTTGAGATGTTGTGCTATACGCCTAAAATTATGCCACAGGTTGTTTTGGTCAGGGTTTATCGCTGACTGACAACACACACATCCTCACGGATAATATCTATCTTTTCATTCACTGACAGGTAGGTCGGAGAACAATACACATGCAGCCACATTCACCAGCGCAGATAGAAGAATTTATTCGTATACAAACATACACGCACATACATACACATTTGAATTTATAACAGCCTGTGTATGTAGACAAAGAACAAAAGTCTTTTGTAAATAAATAATTTGCATAAATATCCTTGCCATTGGGGGTATTGAAATATTGTTGGCGGGTCTAACATTTCGGTAGGACAGGGCAAATCAAGATTACAAAAAAAACGAAAACTGCCTACAATTCGTGCTTTTTTGAAAATTTGTTCATATGAATTCAATATTTATAGCGATTATAATTGTATTTCCACAAGAAAGAGTGTGCTCCTATTAATTTTATTTATTATTCGAACAGGATGAGAACTTTTGTTTGTTGAGTTATAATCGCACACACTGTGAACGAGGTTAACATCATCCGCAATCCCGTTTGTTTTCTTTCAGACAAGCCAAACATTAACCTTGCTGGAATGTCCTTTTAATCTGGCAAACAGCGCCAGCTAGAATTTACTAGTACGATCAGTTAAGCTTGCGCCACGCCGTTGGCAAAATTCAAGCCCACAATTGAATTTGCAAAAAGTTTACTTTGACTTTGTTTTAATAAATGGATTCCCCCGTCAGTCGGTCACTGGTTTTTAGATATTTTGAGTAGATATTTAACAGGGTCACTTCGAGGCACAATATGGAGATGAAAACATTAGACATCATTACAGAAGTGTATCATTAAAAAAATATTGAATGGCCTCAAATATTAATTATTAATATGTTAATTGAGTACTTCTTCGGTGTAATTTCCTAATTTAAACTAGGCTTCCGTTTTATCTTTACTATCATTCCTATATACAAGGTGTCGATAAACTCGAAAAGACATGGCAATTAATAGCTTCGCACCGGACAAATCGCCTAATAGGAATGCTGTGATGGCAGCTGACTTTATGTCTGTGTTAGTTTCTCCCAGAGGAACAGTGTATATGATCCTTTCATTCCCAACGTAAACTCGTGACTCTTGTAGTTGCCACTATGGTGTTATTATTTACGAAAACTAAAATTTCTGACAGTGAATCTGACACAATCCAGGGTGGACTCTGGGCTCCGCTGCCTTGGCACCTGGACATAAACACAGTTCTCATAAAATACAAAACTGTACTGAAAACTGATTTCGTTAAGTTTCAAACAAAGAAATATATATATCAATGATAGAATATAGTCCTCAAAGATAAATTATCTGTCCCAACTTGTGCCAATAGAAAGTATTCTCCAATGAGAAATCTACGGGTCAACCCTTAAACAAAAAGAGTTTCAAAGTTAAATTGAAATTTAAAATTAATTAAAAACATTTCAAAGTATATTACAGCTTATAATTACTGAGAAGTACATTTTCATATCAGATGGTGTGATGAAATGTGTAGTAAATCAAAGCAGATACTGCGCATCTGCAGAGCAGAATGAATAATGAAAACATCATCTCACCCTTCCCATCCATTCGGTTGTCTAGGAGACACTTATATTATAAACATACAATGAATGCATTACGACAACTGAAACTCAAAACTCAATAAGATAGAAAATTGTAATGAATAAAAGCTAATAATAATAAAATCCCCCACAGTTTTGTGAATAACACAATGAATGCAATAACCTTTGAACAATGGCATGCACAAATAAAGCAAAACATACTTTAGGGCTGTGCCATTTATTACGAAACAAAGCATAGCTGGACAAGCTTTTATGCACAAAATTAAATGAACAGCATAACTTTGGCGCTCATACTCATACTGCTCCCCCACATGACAAGGTTTTTTTATGTGCATTTTTTGTGTTTGAAAAATTTCAAAATAAATTCAAACAAAAACTTCATTAACCCAATTTTGCCCTTTCACGTTTGTTTTGCTGCCAATCTGCAGTTGTGGGGTGAGGTATGTACGACGTTTATGCTAAACTAAAACCCAGACTTCTTTTATATGTTTCATATGTAAATACCGTAATAACCAAATTGCAATAGGATCCTTTTTTTATGATACCTTTACGGTGTTTCTCGGCATTAACCCGTTGCCCAATTGTTATTTGTATGTAACTGTAAATTGTCTACGCGCAAAAGTGGTATATATCCGACATAGAGTTTACTTTGTGTCCCATGATATCTTGCAATTTAAACACAAGAATTTAACTTCGGCAAGGACGAATTTTATATATAGGAGGTTTAAGTAGGAATATAACGTATAAAATATAATATATAGGAGGTTTAAGTAGGAATATAACCTATAAAATATAAAAGGATTATCCATCGATCATTATGTCCAACACTTTCTAATCTTGGATCCTTTGCGTTCTCTGTAAACTAAATACCTGTACGAATCATTCCACATCCTATAGTGGAGTCTATGAAGTATAATAAACCGTGGATCGTTTAAAATAACTGTTGATAACACTGCTTTCAGTGTAAAAGCCATATGTGCAAATATGTTTTGCGAAATTAAACACAATTAATGAAAACGTCCTCAGAATGGTATTGCCGGTTAGAGGGTTAACTATTAAGTGAACTTATTATTCGTCCCGTAGAAAAAAATCGACTTACGGAGACTTTGAGTTATGGAATTACTTATAAAATTGTTTCCCATTCGGAAAAGAGAACAACTATACGAATTGATTCATTTCATTTTATTTATTTAAGTTCAGTTGGTAACTGAGCCTCTTAAGCCATATATAGTTACAGAATACTTCAAAATAATATAATTAATATAAATAAATTAAAACTAAAAAGGAATAAAACAATATAAAACAAAATTAATAAAAACTTTGACAAACTATTGGCCCTATATATCCCAAATGTGCGCAAAGAAAACAATATAAATATTTCACTTACATTTGTACTACCCACAAATAATGCAAATACACATTTAATAATCAAAACTAAGAATCACCATGGTCAATTATCTTCCTAAATGTAATCTGTTTTAAAATTACTGTATAAAAAAAAGTGAGTAAATAAGACATTGGATCAAACTACTCTCAAAAGACTACAATTACGCTGTATATTTGTAGTTCCGCTATCTAGTCGATTCCACATGACCATATAGCTTATTCTTGAAGGTATCTGCAGTGTAGTTGAATATTCTGAGCGAGGTTTGCAATTTATTATACAGTCTGGCTACTCTGACCTGAAATGACCGACTCAATGCGGGAGTCAATCGCGGAATAACAAGCTGGGGATTCCGAACAGATCTTCCAAAAGTAAAAAAAATCAACTTCATACATTGGAGCTTTAATTTTATATACCTTGTAAAAATGTAATAAATTTCTAATACCAATGAAATCAGAAAATGAACATCCAAAAAAAAAAGCTTAACATATGGAGATATATTAACTCATGCCAAATTTCAAAGCGATTGTTTAACTCTTTCAAAAGTTATGGTGACATGGCTCAAATAGCGAGAATGAACCATTTCAGATTTGCAGTCAGTTTTATCGTCGTGACAACAAAGTTCAATATAATTTGAATCATTCTTAACTATAATAAGAGACCAAAACATTTTTTTACAAATGTATTTTTTGCGTTTGACCTTTCTGTGGAGTTACGCATATTTGTATTCGTAAATAAAAATTCTTTTTGGATGCGTTCACCAATTTCTGCGCGATATTTTCCTTTGCTGCGATATTTTCCTTTTCGATTGATTAGTCGATCTGTTTTAATTCAGATATGTGTATTTATGGGCCCAATTTTAGATTGCCCGAATTCCCTTCTTCTGTCTTTTTACCGCTCCCGATATAAATAAACATCTTGTATTTATGTCGGTTTCTAAAGGGTTAAAGCTAATACAGGTGTTTTGGTTTGGCATTTATTTTGTTTGCCAACTGGCTGCTGCTGCGTATGTAAAAGCTCTACCAACGAAGCTAAACAAGAAACCGAGATTCCTGTGATTCCCATTGCTGGCACTCCAACTACAACTTTAATTACGAATACTCGGTAAACAGAGATTCGTACAAAGTAAAACATTAAATAGCCGAGTGCAGAGTATTTAATATTAAAAGTCACGTTTTCGTAAAATGAATTCTCATTGCCATTCACCCGTTCATGTTGCAGATACCCCCATTTGTGACTACTTACAGTTCATATGAATATTCAGTTTGCCACAGCCACCAGGTAGCACTTGTAGATAGCAAAATTTCTCGGCACTAAAAAAAAAACCTAAGAAAAATTCAAAATTTAATGTGAATTATAAATTAAAACTGTTGAATGTTGGCAAAGTGTTTACAAAGTAGTTGTACATTTCGAAAACTTCAAAAAATTAAAGCTACTACTTTTGGGATTTAATTTATTAGAATATGCTGTTTTGTTTCTATTAGTCGAGTTCGAGACCATTTATTATTTCTATAGAAATGTTTATAAAATATTATTGGAATACTTTTTTTTATTATTATTAATTATATAATTTCCCATCTATTTTATCCCACGTAATCGCCAAAGTGTTGCTACTTTAAGTCTCAAAGGTGTGCTGGACAAATAAATCCACAGCCATGCCATAACATATGCTTTATTTTATGTACGAGCGATAAGTATTTCCCACAATCACAATGTATACGGCAACTCATTCGAGTGCTTTGTGTTTAAGCCAAATGAATGTGCTTTAATATCTGCTCGCTCCACATTTCGTTTCAGAGATTTTCCCATTTTCACAATTTGCCTGTTTAATTATAATTTAATAATTTCCCGTACGCTTGCACACATACACAGACTCGCAAGTGCGATTGTTCACAATAGGAAACCCAATATGTGCCCACACACACTCACTCAAGCAAGTGAGTGCAATACTTATCTGTCATTAAAACGTATCCATTCATATCAAAATACTTCCACCTTGCCGCACCCTCATCAACGGCGGGTATTCTTGGTAGGCACAACCCATTTGCCACCCCTCCCATCCAACTGGCTTACCGGGTCCTGGTAATGATCCTGCTTCATTTAATGCTCGATTATAAATTTAATCTTCTTATGCGTCGCGTTTCCATACAATTCAATACTTTGCCACCGCTTCACTTTGTGTGGGCTTTTATTCCACAATTTGGTTTTGCTTTGTTTTCGTAGGCCTTCTTTGGGCTTCCACAGGCGTATTTTAATTCCGGCAGGTATGCTCGCCTGGATGTGTGGGTGTGTGTGTGTGTTTGAACAGATATAATAAATTAATATTTAACAAAATAATTATTAAATGCATCCGGTTTGTTTGTTTGCTTTAAAGTAGTCAATGGTGTGCAATAATATCCAAATGGGAATTTGGGGTTTGATTCCTTGGGATCGTATAGTTAGCTCGATTCGGACGAAATATGGAATTAGACATCGGCTAGCATATTTTTTTCTGTTGAAAATTCGCAGCTCTCGAAACTAGAATTCTCTATGGAGCGAGCTCCAGTGTCCTTGTGGTCAATGCTCTCATCCTATCACATTCTCACCCTATTCACATTCCAATACGAAGTAATTACTCGAGAGGATCAGAATGTTGCGATTTTGTCCAATTATTCTTCTGTATTTTTATTTGCAGTTATTTTATTTATATTAAATTCAAGAAAAAGAGATTCAAATTATTTTATAGAAATAATTATAGAAATAATTATATTAATTTCATATATTATTTTTAAACCATTAATTATTATAAGAATTATTCATCCAATATTGTCGGTACAGTATTTTTTTTTTGTCTTAGAGAAGAATCTAATCGGGAATCTAATTGGGAGTTCAAGCATCCGTTTTGTAGTTGTCCAAATTTTTTTATCTTACCTGGTAGATTTTAATTATCCCCATAAACCTCAAGCATAAAATAGAGTTTTATTTTATCCCGTTGACAAAATCTTCAATATATCTATTTGCGTTATCCGTTATCACAGTATTTGTAAAACAAAAATATACCGATCAGCATGGAATTCTCGCAGTCATGTAATTAAGGCCGCAAATATAAAAATTAAATGTTTTTTATCAACAAACATTCGAACTTAGGCTTTCTATACTGGAAGCGGTGTTATGTTACTTTAGTTGCAACTCTATCAAACCTGAGGGTTCACTTCATTACCCGGGGGTTTCGTATGATTTTCTTACAAATAAAGGCCAACTTCGGGCCGTCAGCGGTCGATATTGTTGGTAGGTGAACATCCCAGTTGACAATATCACTCAAAACGCAGTTCCGTCCAGCCCTGCAAAAAATGCCCTAAATGCAAAATGTTAATTTTTCATAAAGTATTTGGCGAAATTTTCATGGTGGTTTTTTTTGTGAAATTCTTCATCTATTTTTGGGAATTCTTCATTTGTGGCATTTTCTCATATGTCCATTAACCTCCTCCCACCCGGCTGGATGGTTGAAACATATGCCGACGATGTGGCAATATCAGTTATGGGAATATTTCCAAACACACTCAGAGACGTCCATGAAGGAGCCCTTCTCATTACAGCAAAGGAAGCCAGGAAAACGCTCTTGAAGAAAATCCAACACGACCGGGATTTAAAAAGTAAATACAAAATCCCATTCTTGGAATCTTCTTGTTGTGCCAAAGAAAACGAAAATTCTACAAAATATGGAGAATATGCAACGAAATCTGCATCACATTTATTGGACATGTATCCACAGAACAAGTGGACCCCGACTTTCCATATTGTCATGGCAAAGGTATACATGAATACCAGCCTTTGCCAATTGGAGAACTTTTTCAAGAACAACAGGAGTCTCTTAACAAATTGTATAAAAATTATAGATTGCAAAACACCTTCAAAGCATCAAAGGTTAGGCAAACTGAGGACCTCTTCAACATTTTGGCGGGATCCTCCTATCCACTTATCGCCCATGTCCTGATTGGAAATCGCAAAATTGGTGTCACAGAGATCTTACTTATTTCCCTTAACATTTCATGAATGAACTGAATGAAAAAATCTCCGGAATCTGTGAGTAGTGTACGATTCAATTTGTATACTCACTGACCGGGACCTACTGTTTAAAGCCGGCTCCGAACGGCTAATGCTTTTCTAGAGAAGTTTTACATGGCTTAGAGATTTCTCTCTTACTAGTAGTGTCGCCAACATTTAAGAGGTGGTTTCGAACTCGGCTTCTTCTGTGTGATAGTCGCATTCAAAACGAAGTTCTTCTTCGTTTTCTCAAAATTTGATAAAGGGGATTCACGCGTTTAGAATTGCATGACAGGAAGGAAATTTATTGGCGATTCGCAAATCGCATGTGATTTCACAATCGCACGATTGTAAGGACATGGTCGATTTCTTCCCTGTGTCATGTGAAGTCAGGAATTGAGTAAGAAAATAATTATATAGGATTATCCATTTCGTCGTTTCAAACTCTGGCCATTTGACACCATTAGACTTTTTTTGTGGGGCTACGCGAAAGACTGTGTTTATGCAGATAAACCTTTAACTCTTGAGCACTTAAGAACCAACATTCGTCAAGTTATGGCTGAGATACCGCTCAATATGTGCCAAAAAGAGGGCCCAAATTACCTCAAAAGTATCAATGCTTGCAACACTTCGCGTTGTGGTCAATTAATTGATGTAGTGTTTCATTTCATAATGTCAACGTTCAAACTTTATAATAAAAAAGAAGTATCAAGAAAAAAATATTTTATATGTGTTTTATTTACGTTTACTTTTAAAAAGCAAAATAGATAACGCTTTAGTTTAGAATGGATTTTTCTGTTATACTTTCTCTTAAGAATTGTGGTGAATATTTTACAAAAAAATTAAATAAACAAAAAGCAAAAACAAATATTTTTTTTAATTTGCTAAGTAATAATTTTAAAACATAACAAAATTAAATAAACAAAAAGCAATAATTCATATAAAAAAAATATTTTTTATAATTTGCTGAGTAATAATTTTCAAACAACAAAATTAAATAAATAACTGATATAAATAAATTTTTTTTTTTTGAATTTGTTGAATAATAATTTGAAACCATAAAAAGATCTAAAAAAAAATATCTAAAATGAGTAAAAATACGTAGCACTCTTTCCAAAAGCTCATTTCATAGGCATAACAATTTTCTATCATCTGCCATTATAAATTATTTGATTATCTTGTTCGGTTCAAAAGATATGATTTTTGCAACAGAAAAACTCAAATGGCGCCACTGGGCATCGTTCACAACCGGGGGATTCTTTAATATCCGTGGAGTCCCATTAAGGGAGTCTTCCTTTCAGTATAATGTACTTGGGCATATTTATGTGATACTACCACACACGAAATCCAGGTTATTATCTTTGTTAGAACATCAATAACATTTTCAGTTGCCATTTTCCCCATCCTAAATGCGGGCGACTTTACGACTGAGAGGGTTATCTCTAAGATACGCGAAAAATGTATGCTTAGTTGAAGCTGGATTTCTGATAGTCGCTCAAACCACGTATCACACCACGTCCAACCATAATTTAATTTAAGCCTTGGTGACATCAGGTACCATCTTAAATATTCAGCCACCGAATTTGTGTATAATCCATGATATATTTTTTAAGAAACATATTAATCTTGAAATCCTTTTACCTTCCTATTTGCCACTTTATTTTGGTAATAAATTTATAGCTTAAGACCACTTCACTGTTACGAGCATCGATGAAAGGTGAAAATCTCCAAAATGAATGCACGTCTGTCTCTCCAGTTCCTGTTTGATCGCTTTCCCCATAAACAGAAAATAACCAGAAAGCCAACCAACCAGGAATGGCTGAAAAAGAAAACTTTCAAAGTTACTTAAAAAACATATTTTTCTTACGGTTTTTGTACACCTTTTTATTGTTCGGTTAAATCGTCTCTCTGGCTCGGTCTCCCAGTTTTCGGCTTTTGTTTGGGTGCATAAAGAAAAATGTGTTTTTCATGCTAATCATTGGCAGGCGAAAGACGGGGGGCCAACGAAAAACGTAAAGGAAAAGAAAAGGGATTTGCAACCATAACACAAACGGAAAATGGGAAAAATTCTTTACTGCCATCCATAGACATGGCAGCTTAAGAAACAGTTGTGATGCTGTTCACACATCTCTGGCGGTCGTCCTGCTCTCGATGTTGTTGGCAGAAGGAGTCTCGTTGTGCAAAGGAATTTTGTTTGTGACATTGGTGTTGGGCCAAGGCAGGTGGTAGTTGTGAACAGGGTGGGGAGGAGGGTTATGAATATATCAAATATACAAAACAACAAAAAGTTGTACATTCTAAGCTCTGTATGTAGCAAACTGATGACATTTTTCCTTTGAGTTTGTGGGTTTCCATCTTACCTTTCAGTCTGTTCCGTTCCCTTCAGTTCTGGTATCGGTTAAAGTTGAACAATGAGTTACACACTTTTTTTTCTAAAGCTGAAAAAGTCAATGATATTGTACTCTGGAGAGGTCAAAAGTTGTATTTGTATCCCTCGTCATTGTTTCGATGATTGAGGGTGGAAAATCTTGGGATTTCCTTGAAAACCAGAAAATAAAGAAAAAACCCTACGATATGTAGCTTTCCTTGGGTTTTCCCAAACGAACTTTTTCTGTTTACGCCTTAAATGTATTTAATGTGTCAATATTAAAATCAATTTAAGTTTTCTAATGGAATTCGAAAACAGTTCAGTTTCATTGATTGTAATCATTTCATTTCATTCAGTCAAATGTTAAAATTTATGGTACCCCCGAGACCTCAAGCGAAACCATTTTAGATGTGATTTCTAAGCTCACAGTGAAAGTGAAATATGTTTCCGTGTCTGGCAATGAAATGCAAACAAACGAATACCATTTGAAGTTCTACTAACTATTAACACCCGTAGACAGCAATTTAAAACAAGAAAATTGTATAACAAAAAATTTTATTTTTGTATTTTTGAAAATATAGAAAAAAAAGATTTGAATAATAGATCAGGAGTAGATGGGGATGGTTTTGCTGAAAAAATCATGTTATCAAATAAAGTTAATTTCCATTTGCTTTCAAAGTATTTATATCATCAGTTTAGCAACACGTTATTAAATAGAAGTCATTCCACTAGGAATCTCGAGAAGGCTGGTATAACAAAAAAATTTGTTTTTGAATTTTTGAAAATATAGAAAAAAAGGATTTGAATAATAGATCAGGAGTAGATGGGGATGGTTTTGCCGAAAAAATCATGTTATCAAATAAAGTTCATTTCCATTTGATTTCAAAGTATTTATATCATCAGTTTCTATTTATTAAATAGAAGACATTCCACTAGAAATCTCGAGAAGGCTGGCAATTATAGAACACTGGATATCTCAGGAAGAAAGACAGTTATAAAGCTGACTAGAAGGAGTCTTAAACTGGTAATACAATTTATCACATCTCTCCCCACTTCTTCACATTGCATCAAGACGAAGAGGAACAGGAGAAACGTCTTTGGTAACCATAAAAGTCTGCAACGATTCAGGTGACTAAATAATAAATTGAAGTAGGCAGTAATCCAACAATATAGGATTGAATATCATGAAGGATATAAAAAGGTGTTGGTATTGTTCTCTGTTTACTTTTTGTATACCCATGTCCTCCCAGAATACAATCGTAATGGATTCTATGGGTCTTTAAGTCAAAATACATTTCGGAATACCCCACCATTTCTAATTTAACAGTACGGTTGTATAGCATTGAAATATTTAATATTGGCAAAAGTCCGAATCGGCGAATTTAAATGGATGTAAATTAGGTCTATTAAAAAACACGACTTTTGTAATCGATAGAGCTAGAAATTCGATAAGAATTTAGACCAACAGATTTGTCTTGGCTCCTTATTTGTCCGTATTTCCCTTCTTTCCGTTTTTGAAATAGATATCGCACTTTTGGCTCCATTCTGTATTCTAACAGGAGTTACCATGCATATTTCTATAGAAATATACTTCTCGCCACTTTTGTGATTATTTTTCAATTATTTTTCATTTATATATTTACCTAATTTTAGACCCTTTTTGCCCTTTTGCATTTCTTCCAATCATTCCTGTTGTAGATTGTTTGTTTGGCTCTGTTTTTGTTTCATCTCTAACTCAATTCAATTCATCTCTAACTTTGTTATTTTTTCCCTTTTTGCCAATTGTTTATCCCCTTTTTCGTCCCAACCACAAACTCATTTCCACCTGTTGTAGCTCACAATTTGTTTCACTCTTTTCTATTTGTTTTTCTTTCCCGTCGGGGTACGTATTTTAGCCACTTAAGTCATTTCCACCAGTTGTAGATTATTTCTCATTTATATTATACCAGTTTTGGTATAATTATAATTTTCAATTACTTACTTTTTTTTTGGCACATTCCTGTCGATTAAAATTGTTTTCACACATTTTAGTTTTTTCCCATTTTGTACTTTTTTTGTCCCGTTTTGCCACTTTTTCCTGCCTTCTCTAACTGTTATCCACATGTTTTTGGAAAAATTGGTTTATTTTTTTTTATATTTTGTTCGCCTTTTTTATCCCGCCTTGACCCCTTTCTCGTCCCATCTCTAAGTCGTTTTCAACTGTTGTAGATTATTTCTTATTTATATTATAGCAGTTTTGGACCCAGTTTGTGTCCATTCCTGTCGATTAAAATTATTTTTACACATTTTTGGTTTTTCTCATTTTGTATTTTTTTTTGTCCCGTTTTGGTATGTTTTTTCCTGCCTTCTCTAACTGTTATCCACATGTTTTTGGAAAAATTGGTTTAATTTTGTTTTCCTTTTTTATCCCGTCTTTCTCGTCCCATCTCTTAGTCACTTCCACCTGTTGTAGATTATTTCTTATTTATATTATACCAATTTTGGACCCTTGTCAATTACTTAATTTTTGGCCCATTCCTGTCGATTAAAATTGTTTTCACACATTTTTGTTTTCCCCCCTTTGTACTTTTTTTTATCCCGTTTTGGTACTTTTTTTTGTCACTTTTAGTTAGAGAAGCTAATATTTTGCATGTTTTTGCAAAAATTTGTTTCACCTTTTTTTTTTTTTTAATTTTCCCCCCTTTTTTACCCCCCCCCTTTTCAAATTTTGTTCCACCTATTGTTGTCAATCGTAGGCGGGGACCAATATTCCAACAGAAATCACAATATTTGTTTATTTTTTGGGATTTTTGAATATTTCGATGGTCTTGAGGACACATTTTTCCCATTCTCCTATCCGTTCTTAGCGGATGTTTAGGCTGCAAGGGCTACATTCTCCCCAAATTTCATAATTCTAGCTTCAGGCGTTTGGTCAGTTACGCAAGAGTTTTATATATATAGATTTAGGTGCATATTTCAATATGGCAACACCGTCATAATCATTCACAATCAACTGTTATACTCACAAAAAAAAACGACCGTTGTCAAATTCTTTGCTACTGTGTCGAAATCAAATGGAATAAAGTCCACAAAGATGAGTTATTTTAGTAATTTCAACATTCTTTTAAAATAAATAGCGATTTTTATCATCCTGCTAATCTTATTTCTTCCTTATATTAATTTCATAACGATGTAAATGTCAAAAAAATTATTGACAAACAGTTGTGTAGAAACAGCTGTTTAATAAATGCAGTTTCCTAAAAGCAAAAACCTTCAATGCTATTAGTCGGCTTTAACCAATAGGTCCCGGTGAGTGAATTTTAGCTGGATGTTTCTTCTGAAAGGCGGATGATTCATGGCTATATTAAGCGGTAATTAGACAAAGGGCGTGGCACCTCCTACTCACCCCACGCTATAAATATCACTGGCGCTACTGGAACCAGTTCGCTAGAATTGTAACTAAAAAATTACTGCTGATATACAGATGATTCCAGGATATATTGAGTGGTACGAAATTTCACAACAGTATCAAAATATTAGAACGTGTGCCACAAAAAGTTGATTTTGTAATAAGTTTGACAGCTCCGCTGTAGTAACTCAGATTCGAACAGAGAAATGTTTTCTAATAATATCTGAAGCATTTGAGTGATGTACATTCGGGCTAATGTTGGTGGAATGTAGGCAATACATATAGCTATGTGGAGAATCCACAGAACAAGTGGTTATATGTCTAAATAGTCGACACCTCAAGTATAAAACAAACATTACTCAGCTAATAGCCACCCTTTGGGATGACACTGACTTTTGATAGGCGTTGGTTGTATCGGCATACATTACATTTAGATATATGTATTACAATTGCAAATCCGATATGATGATAACCGTTATTCTATATTTTCCAACTCCCTTAATTGCCCCATTCACAAAGCACGATTTACACCCGTGGCACAGTGATGAAATGCGACATAAGCCAACAATTTAACGTGACACGATACCTTAATGGCTTCTAATGTCAAACAATTGTTTCTGCTATTCTCCACTGCAACACCCACAACTAAGTCTATGTGCACACATACATTTATGTATGAGTATTAGTGTACAGGTTGGAATATTGACAACTTTATATGGCTGGCGGTTAAGCGATAACTTCAAAATGTATCAGATACACACATAAAACTTAAGCCGGGTTAATATACAATTTCGTTCGTTCGTACACGTTCGAAACATGAGGGATTTTCTATACACCGCCCCCACCCGCCACAATACACATTTGTAGGGAGGAGGAGGATTTAAAAACCCATTCTCACACGGATAAAGAAGTACGTGTAAATGTTAAAAATCTAATATTGATTTGCATTGATAGGATATTGAATACGTTGGCTGTACGTAGCGGAGAGGAAAGACAATGTTAAGAATGACAATGTCAGAGGGCGGTATGATGGGTGAGGTAATACGATTTCATACCGTTAATGGATTGTTCGCATAAGAACAGTCTTTTTGGCTCCCCACGAGGCGGCTCCCTGAACATTATGCAAATGCAAAGTAGCCCCAAAGCAAAAACGAAAAGTACAGCCCAACATTTACTATTGAGGTCAACAACACAAAAATTTGGGACGATTTTAACAATTCAGTTGGAGTCATTTTTTTATTTAAATTTGAGACTGTTTTTCCTTAAACAAATTATACAATTTTTTTTTTTAATTTTGAGATCTTTTTCCCTTTTTGATTTTGCAAAATGTCGGAAATTCGGCTCTATGAAAAATGTCCCCACCCCTCCAAAAAAAATGATGATACTGAAAAATGTCATACTTCATATGAAAAAATCCCCAACAAATTGGGGAGTTTCTCATAATTTTTAGGTAAAATTTAATTTTTGGTTTTTCGGGCATTTTTCATATGGAAAAATGGACAATGAAAAATTTTCCAATTTTGTATTTTTGTGGATATTTTCATAATAGAAGCCAATCTTGCGATTCTTTTTAAAATATTTTTTTTTGGGATATTTTTCAAAATATTTGGGGGATTTCGCATTGGCTAATTTTTCATAAATTGTTTGGGGGGATTTTTCAGAATTTTTTGGGGAAATTTCACATATGTTTTGAAAATATACCCAACAAATTGAGTTTTTCATAATTTTGAGGTAAAATTTAATTATTGGTTTTTCGGGCATTTTTCATATGGAAAAATGGACAATGAAAAAATTTCCCAATTTTGTATTTTTGTAACAGAAGACAATCATATATTGCGATTCTTTTTAAACAATTTTTTTTTGGATATTTTTCAAAATATTTGGGGGATTTCGCATTGGCTAATATTTATATTTACATTTTTCATAATATTTGGGCATTTCGGGCATTTTTCATATGGAAAAATGGACAATGAAAAATTTTCCAATTTTGTATTTTTGTGGATATTTTCATAATTGTGGATATTTTCAATCTTGCGATTCTTTTTAAAATATTTTTTTTTTGGGATATTTTTCAAAATATTTGGGGGATTTCGCAGATTTTTTTGGGGAAATTTTCATATTGGGCTTTTGGGGGGATTTTTCATTTATTTTAGGGAATTTTTCATTTGGGGCGTTCTTAATTTTTTTGGATGATGCCACTGCTCCTTAATGTAACTCCAATGATTACGAGCGGGTTTTCCGAATCCTAGATGTAGCAGTTTTGCTTAGAAAAATCCCAAAATCCATCAGATCTTCAGAGCCAAAAATAAAGGAAACCATGTATATTTTGTTTCAAAATTTCGTATGTGCTATATTAATTCCAGATTAGATTCGATAAACGTAGTCCTAAAATTATTTCGCTCGATTTCTACGCCAATACTCATAAGACCGCCTCACTCATGTCTCAATGACACAAGTAAGAGGGAACAGCCAAAAAAACCCCCCAAACATTCCCTCATAATTTTCTTTCTCAACGAAAATGTCCCCCCCTCAAACAATGTTAAAACGATTTAAGCTGAAAAGCTCAAAACAACACCTTCCGCTGCAAAAAAAGACACATCAAACTAAATTGACACGAAATGAAAGTTAAGGAAAAAAAGGTCCCTGCTGCAGACGAATCCTTTAACAAGATGACTTTTTCGAAATCCTTGAATCCGACACGTTCAACACCACCAGTTCAGCTTCAGCATTAAGTTTGAGAACTCCTTGGTTCGAGAAATTTTTATGTTGAAAACAATCAAAATTTACATAATATGAGAATAATATTTTTGCCATTATATTCATATGTTTCTTCAAATGTCTCTGCGCGATGCCATTCCACCTGATGTGAGGGCGGGCTGATGGGGGGATGTGTTAAGGTGTCTTTGGTGAAAAGATTTCCACCTAAAATATGATAATAGCTTATCTATAGGGCAACATATGCTGACAACGCTTCGCAAAAAGAGCAAAGTCGAAATGTACGAGGCAATGACTGTGAACAGCGAAATTGGCATTAGACAGGTAACACATTTCTGTTGGCTTAAATATTTCACGGGTTATTTTATACGTATGGAAGTATGAAACACCGGTGTAACGAATGCTTTTATATATAGATGTGGGTGTGTGTGTGCGCGCCAAATTGCCAAACTTAAGATTAATGACATACCATTATTAAGCGATAATTTATGTTAAACGTTTTTTGATGTTTGTCTGAAATGGTATTCGCAAAAGGGCGCTAGGATTTATACACAATCGATGGGATTCTTAGGTTTTCTTAGAATTTAAGAGAATTCTTTAAAAGTGTGGTAGTGTTTAGCAATAATGGTGGGGTAGCATAGAAAGTCGATAAAGGATGTGAGCAAATATTCTAATTTTGCAAAACATTATTCTGGAACATAATTGTAATGTTGTTTCAGAAACTAGTTTAGGATTTCTCTACATAGGAGACGATGTATTTAAAACATTTTTTAAATTCTGCCAGTTGGCATTGTACAGGGTACAGGGTTCTCCATCAAGAGGTGTTATTTTGTTATTCAAAGAAAAATGGAATTTTTTGATATAAATGATCGGATGTTTATTTCATAAGAAAGAGGAAGGTATGCCGTTAATAAAGAAAAACAACTTAAGCCAAATGGCCACCACGAAGACGCTTACAGGACCATATCCTTTTTATGCAATTTTCCATAACCAAATCGCAAAGTGGCTGCCCTATGTCCTCAATAGCCTCACGAATTCAATCTTTGAGGTATTGAATCGACGCTGGGCTGTTGGCGTAGACCTTTTCCTTTACGTTGTCCTAAAGGAAGAAGTCGCTAGGTCTCGGTGGCCAATTGTGATCACCTCTTCGAAAGATAACATGGTCCGGAAACTTTTGAGTTTTGCGAACTGTGACTGCACGATTTTCACCATTCGGATGAGAATTGTCGGAAGAGATCAGACATTGTTCAGACGTGTCTGATATCCGACATTTGGTTTGGTGGGAGCACGCGCAACACACATACATTCTCAGAAGACATTTTGCCAAATTTGTTCGAAGTAAAGTGTCTCGAGGGAACACATTAGCCGAGCAAGCGATCAAAAACGGTTGTCGGTTGGGCAAAGACCAAACCAAAGAAGAACGAAGTTTGAGGTTTTTTTCGCGACAGTTTCGCATCGTGTCAGTGGACGAGTGGTTTGTGTACGACAACAAGCACGACAGAGACCAGTTATTACGAGCTCTGACAAAAACTCGTAAAGAACAGGCACGAAACGCAAAAATGGTAAATATGAGTGTTATCAAGAGAAAAATTCTTCGGAGATTCTATGTTTAATTCGGATTAACTTTTGCGAAGCCTTGTCGAACTTTCCAAGATGTAAAGTTAAGGATTTTTATTAACAGATGTGGAGCTATTTGGGGCCATTTTTTGGGGTTGTACTTGCATACCTTCAAATAATTACGACGAAATTAGGCACTACTTGAATTTTAGAAACCTATTTTTTTTTTGTTTGGTGTCTAATTTTCATAATGCAATTAGAAACAAAATTTAATGAAAATTTAAATTAATTATCATGGATTTTGGGACAAAAGCGTGCTGGGAGACTATTGCTGGACTTTAATACGTGAAACCGTACCAAACAAAATACAGACGACGTTGGAAAATTCATTGATTTTTAAAGAAACCAATGATTTTTTTATGTAAACTTTTTTTTTGTATCTCGAAAACCGGACGTAATAGAGAAAAGCCAATTACAGATTAGAATTCAGTCCACCAAATTACCCATAGGAAAGATATTTGTTTATTCCAGTTCAAAACATTGTTGGCTAGTGTAATTAGATATAAAGTCAAAAATGTATCCAATCAAATTGAATTTTTTGTAAAAACATGTATTTGTCATACAATCTGTATTTTGTAGTCTGTTCCAAACACATATTTGCTTTCATCAGAATATCTTCTGACATAAAGACCGTATCTATTTATCGTCAAATTTTGCTGGAGGAAATATGGATGCTCCCCGCTCCAATCAGCTACTACTCACATACAATAGATCGTCGTGACTTGCTGTTATGTCCACTCAAATTATATCTCACACTCCACCATACGCAATGTCATCCATTCCTTTCTGTTTGCTTTACTGGCCATCCAATAACATTTGTAAATACTTATTTGTTATGAGTATAATCTCATTGAGTTAAGAATACAGCAATCTTGGCCGTAGACGACAAGGGTTGAAGTTCATCGGCATTCGAGTTTCTCGTTGTTGTTCCTCGTCTGGCACTTTTGTTGTCCTTCAGCGCTCATTAACATCATTTGTGTTATGTCGAAGGACATGATTGCGGTCTGGCTGCTCTTGGCCATACGAGTTTATGGTTGCAGCTATTTTCACCAGCAATTTCCCCGTATGTATTATTGGTCAATTTGTGATTACTTCGATTATACTTGGGAAATCATTTATTCCATGTTAAGTTGACATAAACTGTCAGGCTGTGGCGTGGGGTGGAAATATGGCGAGTCGGTTTTCCGTATTTTTTTGTAATGGAATTCTAATGCGGCAGTAATTGCCTGATATATTCTTTTTGGATTTGTCATCATTGATAGGTGGGGGCAATTGCGCCCACTTAAGAATATTTTGTTAATACAAATTCTGATATTGTGTTCATTTATTCGAGATAGATTTATGAGTAAATATTTTTATTTTCGGTATTTCTTCAAAAAAAAAGAAACTCTCTTTTTCCTCCTCAACAAGAATTTTTTATTTATTATACAGGGTCCGCCAAAAAACTTTTTTTTGAAAAATTTTATAAAAAAAAAACTACTGGATATTTTCTCGAATTTCTTTTTTTATTTGAAAGTAAAATGCTTCCGGTTAATAATGGAAAATAATTTCATTCGAATGGCTGCCTCGGCTGGCCAGGCAGTAGCCTATCGACATCAGCTTTGCGGCTGATAATGCGATCTTCAAAAGCAGGACGCAAAACATCGAGTGTAGCTTCGGCTGTGTGGCACGTAGTGCCGTCCTGTTGAAAAAAAAAGTTGCCAATATGCTCCTTTTCAATTTTTGTAAACAAAAATTCGTTCAAAATAACGAAAACGAAATAAGCACTAGTTGAAAAAAAACGTTAGATGGCGGACCCTTTATTTTTCCACCGCCTTTGTTCTATTCTTTACTTGTACAGTTTTTTTCTTTTTAAAGTAGCATTTCATGCCCTTAAAAATACATTTATTATTGTTATTTGAAGAAGGAAAAAAAATCAGTGTTCGCCGATTTTTCTGCAAATCATTCATTTAATGGACAAAGAGTCCAAGTCATCACACTTTACCACTCCACTCAAACTTAACGCGGAAGCATTCAGCAAATCACTAATTATCTTTAAGCATTTCAGCAAATTCACCATGATTTGCAAGATTACAGTTGTCTCCCTCTTTTTTTAACATACTTTTTTTTCCTCTCCATATTTAAACAATTCGTTATTAGAAATCATTAGTAAGTGAATATATTGTGGGAGGCGGAAACTCATCAATGAATTTCGCATGAAACATGCAACAACTAATTACAAATGATGTGGCATTTGTGGAAAATACATAAATTTTCAAGACATGTAATTGCTTTGGTGTTTCAAGTGATTTTAAATTTAAATACAAAGACTGTTTGGCAGGGAGCAGAAAATAATGAATTTAATATTTAAAGACATTTGTGGTGAGTTTGAAAGAGGAAATCATGGATATTGCGTTCATTTATCATCAATAATGCCTATTGTTGTCTGTCGTTTTCGTTATTTGGGCGTATGCGAGTTTTCTGCTAAAAATCACTCATTCGCCCGGCGGTATTTTAAATGTTGAAATGATGTTTTTGTTATTTTGGTCGGAATATTGGAAACACATTGATTTTTTCTACGCTGAGCTTTTAGGCCCAATAAATGAGTCGAGGCTAATCTTCATTTTTAGTTTAAGTTGTCGTTATACTTGAAAATCATGTTTAACAGTCAATGTTTAAAGACAGAATCACAAGAAAGAAGAATCAGAATTATTAAGGTCCACCAGGTTCCCAAAAAATAAAATAAATTACATAAATCTTGTTGTAATTGGCTTTCTACCACCATCAGTTCCATTCATATATCTTTGGCCCGTGCCAAAGTTCATTTTGCAGCCTTTTTTAAATTTCACATTTTTTCCAATAAACCATTTGTTTTTCCAAACTTTTCCAATCGATAAAATGCCGCATTTGGTTAAAACTTGTATTTTCTTCCTCCGAAATCCACTATACTTTTAATTATTCGCCGGAAACATATGTGCTGTGATAAAACTGTTAGTGTTGCCACAGGCCTGTGGAGTCAAGCCAAAATTTCTCCAGCATTTTTAAATAGCTCGACACCGACTCCGGAGTCGACTCCGATTTCAGTTGTTCCATAACAAAATATCGAAAATTGTATTTCCGTTCACTATTCCTACACGGATGTGCGTTTGTATCTTAACCCTTGAACTACTAAGTCCGTCTACAGACGGTCATCGCCAACAGCCATTTATAAAGGTTAAAGGGTTCATATAACCGAAAATATTTCAAATTTTAAAAATATTAACATAACAACTTGTATACATTTTATTTATTTTATAGGAAATGTAAGTAAATAAAACTCGGGGGGACTTCGACTTCACAGCCCTGATTGTCACATCAACAGCCGAAATTGTGGCTTATTTTGACTGACCACTCAAAAACTTTTTTGAAGTTTTACATAATTCTGGTTTCACTACGATCTCATTTATTCGGTCTTAGTCCAAAAACACAAGTTATGTGCAAAAAAACAGTTTATTTTCGTTGTTCCACAAGGAAACATGATTATGTTCATTGCCATTCTTTCGCCATTAATATATTCATATCCCTCTTTGGGGGAAGAATTACAGTTGGGAACAGTTTTTCTTAATTGTCATGTTAAGAAAATGCAATAGCTCAATAGGGGACTAGTTATTCGGAAAAAAAATGAGAAGAATTTTAAATTTTTTATTATTTTTTTTTCTGCCAAAAATGTATTTTTTCAAAATATTTTTTTAAACTTTTTTCCTTTACTCTTTGGCGTTTAGAGGATGTTCTAACCATTTGTTTGGATATCCCAGACAGAAATTTAGTCGGGATCCGCAAAGGAAGGTTCGGGTACAGTTAATTTCGAAGCTCTTCGGTCTGATACATTTCCCTATATTCTCCATCGGAGATATGTGCCATCGGAGTCTCTTTCATCCGTGAATGTGCCTTTTTGGTCCACAATATCGTCCGGTATGAGACCTCCTGTATACAGGAATGTATCGCTTAGTGTTTTTATTGAGAATCGCTAAGGCTCATTCTGTTGCGTCTTATGCTAGGCAGAGTATGCGTCTAACACACAATAAACCAAGCTTTAATGCCTGTTTAGAACCAGGGCTGTTTTGCTCGACGCCAATTTCAGAATTTTTCAGCTCGACTCCTACTTCAGCTATTCAATAACCAAATTTTTAAATTTCTATTCCTACACTATTCCTATACTCTATTTGCGTTTGTATTTTAAAAATAAAAAAGCTCATATAAACGAAAATATTTCAAAATTTTAAAAAATATTAACAGATTAACTTGGTTGCAATAAATTTTATTTATTTTATGGGAAATGTAAGTGAATTAAACTCGGAGTCAAAGTCGAGCAGAGTTTTCGACTCCGGGCTAATTTTTCAGACTTCGTCTCCAAAACTCAGACACCATAGCCCTGGTTAGAAAATGAAAAACTTTTTCAGAGAGAAATTTATATAAATACCGGCAAATTAGCGAGTAACAGGGTAATCTCTCAAGTCATGTTAATCTTCTCTAGAAAAAAATTTAGCCGGAGTTAGACAGTTGGTCGTGGCTAGAGAGTATAACAATTATATCGTGAAAAAAAATCCCTGATTTGAGATACGTTTGCTTTAAAGAAACGGACATGATTTTATTCTTCCAGATTATGCACATCGGCACCAGTTTCATTATTGATCTCAAACCGGGTTAGGTGGTGTACATTGAACACCATAATCTACAACTGCTTGTGGATTTTTTTATTTAGTCAAGTACGAGTATTGAGTGCGCTCGAAATATCTGTCACCGAATTCCAATTTTAATTACTACAACAAGTTGTGTCAGTCTTTCACTCGTGGTTTTTATCTATCTAATAATTTTGTCGTCTTTGCTGTTCTTTTTTCATTTCCTCTTCAACCTCAATCTCACCAAAATCAAAAGTTCGATGATGCATTTGCTGAATTTCCTCTTGAAATTTGGTATTTCTATAATCCTCCATCTGCAGTTCTCTTTCATTTCCGCCACAACCTTCGGTGCCAATGATACGTTAGCAGCTTTAGTTACGACTTTGCACTCTTCAACCTAACAAAAATACCTGACTTCTACATTTCTGTAACCTATTTGATTTTTCGGCTGATTTTGTCATTTTCCACCCATGACAACATCGGCTGAAAGTTCTCTAAGAAACTTGATATATTTCAAAGCAGTTGAAATAAAAATATAGTTTTTACATTTTCCTATAAAATGGATGGCGTCTCATTTATTTTTTTAGAATTTCGAACCAGTTCCAGTCATTGGCATACTCCCACAAAAAGTCCAATATAAACAGTTAGTCTAAAATGCTTGAAGATTTTTCTATTCTTGAGTGTGTTTTTGATTATCTCAAAATGCTTAGCCACCAATAAATTCCAATAAAAACGAAACAGTTCCCTGAAATTAGTGCTGTAAAGATACTCACAAGCTGGAAGACGCCACCATAAGTCACACACGGGCACTGTTAAGGGCTCCAAATATAAACAAGCCAACGAACCAAGCAATAGATGGCAAAGCAAAAGCAGACACCCTCCGGCTATTCCGAGCCACTAAGAAATGCAAACAGCAGATTCTTGTCCCCGGACATCTGCGAATACATCTGCGGGAACAGACAATTGCACGAGCATATGCACATGTTTATATGTCTGGATGAGCGTATATATATGAATCATGGTTTATCACCAGTTATCCTTGGAGGCAGACAGACAACACATCGTTATGAAAACAACAAAACTCTACTGTTTAGCAGATGTTTTTTTGTTGTTGTTCCATTCTTGTTCATCTCTCATATTTTTCTATGATTTTTTAAACAAACGATGACGACGCTAAAGAATTCTGCGAGGGCGTTGGAGTTGGTGGGGATGAATGTAACACCTCCTGCTCCATGTGCCGTGTTAATGTCACTTTACTTGAAGGCATTGTTTGCTGGGTGGAGGGTGTGTGTGTGTGTGTGCACCATAACAAAAATATGAGTGTTTATTTTATTGGTGTTGGGTAAACTTGGCTAAACTCTGTGTAGCTTTGGCTTCCTGTCTCACCTTCTGCCTTGGCTGCTGTTCCTGCCGTGTGGCTGCGTGTATCGTGAAGATGTTTGCATGTGTATGTGTGATTTTGTTTTCAGTCTTTGTGTATATTTTTATTATTATTGTGATTGTTGTCGTTGTTGCTCGGAGTACAGCGTTATAATAGGTGATAAATGTAATATGAACATCTTGTTGTCTGTGGCAGGGTGGCCATATGTTTTGTACAAATATTCGACTTCATTTTTCTTTTTTTTTTGTGGGAAAAAGTCGATTATTGGACTTTTTGTGAGTCGACTTATACAACTCTACTTGGGACTTATACATCCCTACTTGGGACTTATACAACCCTACTTGGGACTGCCATTTTATTGATTGTTATGCATTTTGAATTTCATTCATAATGTTACTTTTGAAAGTAGAAAATAAGAAAATGTTACAATGAATATTTTCATGTCATATAAAGGGTCCGCCTTCAAATTTTTTTTCAACTAGTGCTTATTTCGTTTTCGTTATCGGACCATGTTGAACGAATTTTTGTTTACAAAAACTGAAGAGGAGGATATTGGCAACATTTGGATGCAACAGGACGGCGCCAAGTGCCACACAGCCGAAGCTACACTCGAGGTTTTGCGCCCTGTTTTTGAAGAATCTAACTTTTTTTTTTCAACTAGTGCTTATTTAGTTTTCGTTATTTTCGTTATCGGGCAATGTTGAATGAATTTTTGTTCCTTCGTTTAGTTTCAACAGGAAGCTACACTCCATGTTTTGCGCCCTGTTTTTGAAGATCGGATTAAAAACCACAGAGCTGATGTCGTTTGGCTACTGCATGGCCAGCCGAGGCAGCCATTTGAATGAAATTATTTTCCATAATTAACCGGAAGGATTGCAAAATGAAATTTGAGAAAATATCCAGTAGTTTCTTTTTATAGAATTTTCAAAAAAAAAAAAGTTATTTGGCGGACCCTGTACAATAATCAATCGTTAACCTCAATTTTGATTTCTTTTTTTGGGGAGAAATATGAGTACGGCTTTCCTTTGCTAATCCTGAAAATATTAACCACTTTCATTACACAATGCTGGCAACCCTAACGCCAGTCACTGTTTTTCTTAGTGAACATATTTTCCACCACATGTTAACTTCTATATTGTGTTTGTTTTTATTTAAAATTCCATTATTACAGAGGAGTTTTCTGATCTCTGGAACAAGAAATAGCGCGGAAACAAATATAAAACCTCATTTCAAGCTGTGCTGAATACTTAGGAGAATTCTTTCAAAATTGGCTCGAAGATTTATGATATCCGAGACCAGATATCATTTATTATTATCTTAAATTGAGTAATTATAATAAATCACGATAACTGTCAGGTGTACGAGTATGTGCATGTGCTCAACACTGCATAAGGATTAATCAAAATATGTGATTGGAAAATATTCTTTTGTGTGTAGGTAAACCGAAGACGATGTTGGGGGGAAGGTATTTAAAAAGATTCAGTTCAAAGAAAAGTAGTCTTAGGTGAGTGAAAATATGTAGCAAAAATTAAAGATAATTTTTCCAGAATGTTGGGGATAAATTTGTTCGAATGTTGTCGAGCTAAAATGTTTAAGCTGAATATTAGAACCTCGGCTGTATGCAAAATTATACAAATTTTTAAAGGTGTCCGGGCCTGGACTGACTCCATCTCTCTCACGTTGGTCAGAGCTCAACAACTTTTATCAGCATTTTAATTGGAAATTATGTTTCCTTGACAATAATGTCGATGCTGCTGCTGAAATGATCGAGAACATAATTCTTCTCGGTATAAAGACGTTTATTCCATCGACGACTACTTCGATTAAACCTTAAAATAAACCTTCAATTATTCAGACATGCAAAGAAGCGGTCAAATCCAAAGAGGAAGCGTACAGAAATAAATAAAAATGTCACAGCTACTCAAACAGGCCAGATCAAGGTGTGTCGGAGTACGTAGGGCTGAAAAACTTCTTCACGAACAGCGTCTTCGTGCTAAAGTTCTTTCTTCTCCCAGGGGAAGTAAGAGCTTTTGGGCATTTGTAAGAGACAATTCTTCGTCTTCTATTCCAACTTTCGTTAAAGATGACCAGATATTCACTGACCCGGTTGACTAAGCTAACCTTCTGTCTGAAATATTTGCAAAGAACACATCTTTGGCAGACAGCAGTCAATAACTCCCCGTGTCTCAGATATTTTTTCGAAAACGTGTTGTCAAAAGGGTTCTTGCTGATCTCAACGTAAATAAAACTCCGGGCCCGTATGGTATTTCAGCACATGTCCTATGTAAGTGCTCTTCGACGCTAGCTCGTCCATTGCGTAATCTTTTCAACATGCTGTATCGTGCTGGTATTTACCCTTCCGTTGGAAAGTTGTCAATGTTCAGCCGATCCACAAGAAAGGCGAGGCTACAAACCCTGCAAATTACCACTCAATTGCAATATGTTCTGCGCTCTAGAAAGTTATGGCGATCATGGTTAAACACCGTCTGGTTAGGTATCTGGAGTCTAACGGCCTTCTGTATGATTGATAGTATGTCTTTCGTAGAAATTGATCTACTGGAGACCTGATGGCGCTCCTTTCGGAACGATGGAGTCGATCCATTTACCGTCTTGGTGAAAGCAGGTGGTGGCTCTGGATATTTCCAAGGCGTTCGATAGGGTCTGGCACGGAGCACTTATATCAAAACTTATTGCATTTGGTGTCGGTAATATCTTCTCTCGATTCATATCGAGTTTTCTCAGAGATCACTCTATACGAGTTGTTATAGATGGGGTCTCACCGAATGAGCATAGGTTGACTGCAGAAGTGCCACAAGGCTCTGTGTTTTCTCCTTCTCTATTTCTTATTTTCATTGACGACCTGTTGGCTTAGACTGTGATCCCGATCTACTACCGATGACCTCTGTCATTCGAACTCATTTGACCATCGGCCAGGTCCTCTGGCGGCCGACGACAAAAGGCAAACGATGAATGACGCACTTAACCGCGATTTGGCCACGATTTGTGAGTGGAGCCAAATAAACAGAGTAGATTTTAATGCAAAAAAGACCCAGTGCTGTTTGGTGTCACACAAACGTTACACTGGTCCAGCATCGTCGTTAATCTCTATGGGCGGTGGGATATCGACGAATCAGACACTATTGATGTTCTGAGCATGAAGATGCAGGGTGATGCTAGTTGGGCTAGCCATATATTTGAAGTGTCGAAAGAAGCATTGAAGTGTTTAGGCTTTTTAAAGCGGTGCAAAAAATACTGCACCCCATTTGATCTCGTAAATATTTACACCACCTACATCCGACCTAAAATGGAATATAACTCCCATATATTGGCAGGGGCTCCAAAAACATCTTTGCAGCTTCTGGACCGTGTACAAAGGAGAGCGGTGGTGATGATTGGAGATTAGGGATAGTAGTATGTGGGTGGTCTATCTTTGATAGATATTTCAATGGTATCTGTTCGAACATCAAAAAAATGTTCACACATTTTTCTTGAAAAATGTTTTTTAAATTTTATTTCGCCGTAAGCCCTGCAATTGAAGCACTGATTTAATTGATAAATTCTATGCCAATATTATTTTCCTCCGTGGTGTTCATCAATTTCCTACCACACCCATCCTCCAAAAAGCTGAACAAAACAAACGAACGTAATCTAATGTAATAACAACCGCAACCGACCACACAGAGAAAACAAATTCTGCTCCTCACAATAAAAGAGTTCCGATTGTCTGCGGTTACGGTTGCGGTTTATAATAACAATTTTTACCAACCTTTCGACCTTTAAATTGATGTTAACGAATATTCGAAAATATTTGCTGCATAAACGAGCAGATCGGTTGGTGGTAACTAATTAGATACATCACCCGTGCATACACCGTACGTTCGGAGCAGACACCGCGTTGAGCTTATTTTGTGGACCATAGTTTATTGATAAAATATTTATTAATAATAATCTCTCTATCAGAGGATTACAGTGCAACAACAACTGCCCATTCCCAGCGTTTTCCACCGCCAACCGATGAACTGAGTGCATTGTTATTAGAGGTGGCTGCGACTTCCGGTAGTGTATATCGGATTCTATGGATGAGTGCAGTGCGGTGGCTTGTGGTTGGCTGTCGTATGAGATGCGTGGCTGGTATGCAAAGCTTTCGGTTATTTGAAATACCCTGACATACTCGTAGAGTTCCTAGGGTTTTTCGTTTCGACAGATTGGCTGAGGTTTCTTTTTTATTGTGACTTTTAACTTTTGTAACGGTCCATGTTATGTGGGGAAATATTTGTATGAATTTTATCTTTGACATCCTCAATTAATGCTCTCGTTGGTGTTCTGTAGTTTGTAGTCATCAATTATATTTAGTAAATAACATGCCACGGGTTGGTATGGTAATTTTGGCAAAATTATAATGAAGTAAAATGGAATGTGATTCGACCCAATAGTTTCGGTTATGGCGTACTGAAGAATAATTTCACTATCCAACAAAACCAATTGTTTTTGTAATGATTAACCCCTATCACTGACATTGTCATACCGCACTCGATCGGCATGGCATGTTCACATATGTCCAGGTATGCCTGTGTAAACACTCTCATACATACGCGCGATGAGACAACAACAACAGAACGCGGTTTATTAAATGGGATTGGCGGAGGGAATGTGTGAGTTATAGTGCATGTGTGGAGGAATTATGTGGTCATTGAATGTTTCGGGTATGATAATAATTTGGTTTTATAATGATTGCATTAAACTAATTATGTGTGTGTGTGTGTCTGTGTGGGTGGGTTGGGGTGTTTGTTTAATGTATTTGAGAATAGTAATCAGAACTCAGGAAAACAGACAATCTACCAATATCGGCTAAAGGTGTTTTGTATGTGATAGGTAAGCCCCAATTAAATTTTACAAACTCAATTAAAGCCAGTAAAAAAACATTTTGTTTGGGCGGGCTAGTATTCTTATTTGACAACACATATTATATGATTATTTTAAAAAAAGGTCTATTTTTGGACACTTTTTAAAACCCCCCTTTATAAAAGGGAGACACCATGCGAACATTTTTAAAAAATATGTTATTGTTTGATAATAGACCAAATCCTAATAAAGGATTTTCCAACAATGAAAATGACAAAGTGACACCTGTCATTTTCAGTAGCTGTGGAAAATTTCATGAAAAGGATATGGTCCTGTAAGCGTGGTCGTGATGGCCATTTGGCTGTTGTTGTTTTTCATTATTAACGGCAAACCTTCCTCTTTATTAGGAAATAAACATCCGATTATTTATCTCAAAAAATGACACCTCATGTTGGAGAACCTTATGTAATTATATGCATTTGTCTATTTTTTATATTTACTCAAAGTTTGGACTTCAACGTTCTGTAATAAGGTAAAATAACAAAAAAAAAACGTGTCAGACTAGAAATATAGGGGACAAAACTAAAGTTCCCCCTAATGTTGGGAACAAACAAAAATCATATTATTTGGAAAATCCTTTATTCCGGGGGACAGCGGAACATCTCTCACGCATGGATAATTATTTATTCACTATTTCGGCAATTTTCGGTATTACATTTTCTGTTAACAGTCTCCCACATATTTTCAATAGGGATGAGATCTGTGGCTAGAGCACGAGAAACATGAATTTCAATCCTATTGCAACCAGGCCTTACGCACTTTAGAGGTGTGCTTAGGATCGATATCCTGTGGGAACCTCCTTCGAAGAGTATTGTCATAACTAGTAAGTTGTAATGCGCCTATGGCGCCCGTTAATTTGCTTGAGAAAGTATTTGTTACTTAATTTTAAAAATTTTGTAAAAAATATTTTGAGAAAACTATTTTGTAAAAAAAAACTTCGAAAAAAAATAAAATTTGTGGAAAAAAAATTTTTGCTGAAAAAAAAAATTTTTGTTGAAAAAAAAAATTTTTGTTGAAAAAAAAAAATTTTGTTAAAAAAAAATTTTTGTGGAAAAAAAAAATTTTGTTGAAAAAAAAATTTTTGTTGAAAAAATAATTTTCGCTGAAAAAAAAAATTTTTGTTGAAAAATAAAATTTGTTGAAAAAAAAAAATTGTGGAAAAAAAAATTTCTTGAAAAAAACAAATTTGGAAAAAAAAAATTATGTTAAAAAAAAAAATTTATAAGAAAAAAAAATTTTGGAAAAAAAAAATTTTGGTAAAAAAAAAATTTGGGGAAAACACAATTTCTGTACAAAAAAAATATTATTTTTTTTATTATTATTATTTATAGAATTATTATAGAATGCCTATTTAAATTCCTACGTACTGCGTGACAGAGTCAGTGAATCAGGGAATCAGTGTATCAGTGTATCAGTGTATCAGTGTATCAGTGTATCAGTGTATCAGTGAATCAGTGTCGAGGGTAAATATATATTAAGATTATGTGGACGGACGCCTACTTCACACCAGTAATGTTTCCCTTTTTTGACAACTAATACATATTCCCAATTTTCTTTCACCAATTGCCTAGTGTAAACGCAGGGTTAATCGGCCATCACCTCTTTTACACAATTCCATCAATACTATGAATTGGCCCAAATCCCGGCCCAGAAAAGCAACCCCAGACCGGTTTGTTGGCTTCTCCGTGCTTTACAGTATTTTGGATTTAGCCTTTCTTCGTTTAGTCTCCGTACACGCCTTAATCTACCTAAATTCTTTATGTTGTACTTGGATTCGTCAAGAAACAACACAGTCTTCCGATTTTTGACACTCAAGCCTGACTTTCATATTCATTGCCAATATGAAAGGCTTTTTTTGCTCGACTAAATAGTTGTGCTTCTACTGTTCTTCTATGGATCGTTCTTTCGCTACTGTCCAAAACTTGACGTTATAGGATCATTTTGTATTATCTTTTTTGACAAAGGTACCTTCATACCTCGAGCTTTTACTCGGCCGTCCTCCCAAATGCACTGGAGGTACGTGACCGATGTGTAAATTAGCCTAGATATTAAATATCGGTTGATAGAATATTTTTACTGAGTCGATGTCGTGATAAGTCAGATCTCCAGTCACCAACAATTTTAATTGTAAATTAACTTGGAAACTTGATTCTTGCCATTGTGTTATCTCACCAAAAACTATACAAGATTAAAGTTGATTCACTCGACAAATTAAAATTAAAATACAAAATGCCACAATATATAATTTTTTCATAAAAAATAATAACTTTGGGGGAATTTAGTTGTGGCCAATGCTGTATATAGAAATCACATCCTTCTGTCTTATCAACGTATTTCCACAAACATGCTCCACATCTTGTGTGGAGAGTATATTCGTAATTTTTTTTTTTTTTTTTAAAAAAAATATATGCCATTTAAATGATCATCTACGTTACATAAAAAACTAGTTTCATTTAAACCGAACTGTCTGGTGAATTCCTAACCCACTCAATTTGTCTTGTACAATTATTTACAATAGCTTTGCATTTCCCCAATTAGTTTTTCCTACAATTAAGAGGATTTTATTGAATCTTCTTAGAAATGTGCATTTGTCTTGGCAATTATAACTTGTCAAAGATAATAAACTCCATTGATCGTTGACGAAATCACACCGCGCACATCTTCCCACTGTAATCCGGTTGTAAATTCTCATGTTGTCTATGTAGTCGTCAATAAGCTCTTTCAACTTAAATCTTTAGTTAATTTAATATTGATTGAATTTAAAATGGTATACGAACACACACACGCACACACTTGCAATACTTTATAATTAATTTATACGAAATTTAATATTTTTGCCAGAGTCTCTGTGTGTGAGTTTATCGCATATGTGTGTGTGTGTGTGTGTCTGTGCGTATGTGTAGTATACACACTTATACGTAGGCATACCTTTCACTTCATTATAATTAAAATTGTTCATATCATAAATTAAATATCGGCATTGTAAACAATTATACTTGAATGTATTTTGAAAATAAAAGGATTTACTTGAATTTAACCACTCACACATACAGATGAGCCATTCCATGGCAAATTGGATACATAATTTTTTAATAGTATTCTATGTTTCATACGAAAAACATTGTTTACGTGTGCAATATTTGTTAACACTGAAAAGCCCATAAAGGGAACGGCGGACTCTTCAAAGGCATACCGACTCACATAGGTTGCTTATACAGTTTACTGTGGGCCTAGGCCTGCTTCAGAACAGTTCTCCAAGTGTGATATGTCAAGGATACTCATAACATCTTAAGCTTGACCTTTCAATTGGAGTTTCGGTCCAACCTGCCTGTAATTTAAGTATTCGTTTTTGTAATATCTAGTCTGTAAGGAAAATTGTTCCATTGACTTAAATATTCGCAAGTACCCGTGTCTCAGCTCCATGTCTCACGCATAAAATAGGGTAAAAAGAAGTGACATTTTCTTTCATTAGAGAGGGCTCTGTTTGTTTAGCGGTTTGCTGAGTCCAAAGTAACTTTAATTAGCTATAACAATGCTTAGCTGTACTTCGATGCTGATCATTCTTCCTTTTGATAGAGAACCGAAGGTAGAGATATTCGCCCACTATCTCAACTTACAACTGTGTCGTCATTATTTCGTCTGTCGACGTTTCTGGAGCAGCTGAACAAAGACACATAGCGCCGATCTCAACTAGATTCTCCGGTCACATCTCGCTCTTTTGATATTGATGTCCATCGCACATGTGAGGAGGACTGTTGTGTAAAGTTTATACCTACGGCCACCTTAAGGTTCAGCTGCGTACTGATTACTACAGACGTCCATGTCAAGTTCGCTAAACCGGTTTTTCGGATGGGCTTCTCGGATATAGATGGGCTCATGCCAGGTATGACAAAACTGCCGCTCCAGAGAAGTCAGGCGCTGATCTACATGCCGCTCAATGCTGTAGGTTTTGTGGCGCACTCGAAGGGCAAACAGGGACCTATAGTAAGGACACTCTAGTAAAGAGAATAATCCGCTCCAACTAGGAAAACAATAAGTTAATAAATAGGAGTTCTTAGGTTCGAGTACTTATACGCACTAAAGCCCTCGCATCACGACATGACGACTAAACATTCGTGAGAGACTTAATACCGCACCGTACAAATGGATCTTCAGTTGCTAATAATTCCAAGAAGAGTTGTTTAACCTAAAACTATCGCGAAAGCAGCAGCCAGAGAAGACCACAGATGACAGAAATGCTTGGAAATCATTTATTAAGCACAGTATAGAAACAAGCTGGGAAGACCAGCATCAGTTGAGATAGGAGATGGAGTAGGCTTGGGCTGCCGGTTGTGAATGCAGCTTTTCAATGCCCCATTTTCACATGTAGTTTTTCTTTCTAAAAGATGTTTAAAATATTTCCAAATTTTTATCCGATTTGCTTAGACTGACTCATATGTTATTTCTTCAACTGCAGGTCTCAAATAACATGTATCAATCGATAAGGTATTTTCTTCGATTTTCCATATATTTTATGGTGGTCGATACAGATTAGGTGGAACGTAAAAGAATGCCTCAAGTCTGATCACCTTAGCCACTACGATGTTGTTGAGAAAATTCCTTTGCACCCGGCATCCAACTTCTGTGGGTGTCGAACCGCCATCTGGTTGAGGTATTTGTGTTTGGAACTTGAATACAGATTGTAGAGCCTTTATTTTGGTATAATCTCAAACTATGGGCCGATATGATCCAACATCTCGAGAGTTTCTTTCTGGTCGATTATGTGTAGTATGGTTTTCTATTCGACTACATCGAAATATATATTAAAAAACTCATAGGCACATTTGCAGAATTATATGAAGACATATCGTTAGCTTACCTTTTTACTGTTGATGGAGAAAACATAATAAATCTAGCAATAATATAGGCACGCAAACATTGGCCAATGAACATTATTGCTAGATTTATTATGTTTTTTCCATCAACTGTAAAAAGGTAAGCTAACGACTACAGATATTTCAACGGTATCTGTTCGTGAGATATCCGTCTTCTGTCCCTGAAGTTAGAACATTTATCAGGAATACACGGCTATCCAGGGAGTCTCATCCGTTCATTGTCAAATGGCCGGTTGACCGGACGACGAACTATAGAGAAAATTCGTTCTTCAGCCGGACTGTTCGTTTGTGGAATAATCTTCCTGCAAGTGTTTTTCCTGCCTGCTATGACATTATCAAATTCAAGGCCTATCGTTAACACAGTGCACTGCATTTATAGGGGGCATACCCTGAGTGTTAGTCAAAAAAAAATATATATCTTAATATATATTTACCCTCGACACTGATTCACTGATACACTGATTCCCTGATTCCCTGATTCACTGACTCTGTCACGCAGTACGTAGGAATTTAAATAGGCATTCTATAATTTTCTATAAATAATAATAATAATAAAAAAAATAATATTTTTTTTTTGCACAGAAATTGTGTTTTTCCCAAATTTTTTTTTGCCAAAATTTTTTTTTCCAAAATTTTTTTTTTACAAATTTTTTTTTTTGCGGAATTTTTTTTTTTACAAAATTTTTTTTGAAGAAAATTTTTTTTTTCGATAAAATTTTTTTTTTCAACAAATTTTTTTTTTCAACAAAATTTTTTTTCCATATTTCAACGGGCGCCATAGGCGCATTACAACTTACTAGTATACTTATATTCATTTAAGACTACAGATAAGAATTCGTATTACAGACGAAGGGCAACGAACAGGAACACTGAGCATCAATGACCATTTGCTAGATGAATGATCATGTGATGGACTTTTCGAATGGATTTTTTTTCAGCACTCGACATCACTTTCAGACATATGACGATAGGATTTCGAAACTTATTAATAGAATAACGATAGTTGTTCATTTTATTTATTACTGTGAAAATACCAAAACAATTTTCACACATTTTTCTTATCAGAGGTTTATTAAACTACATTTCTATGAATACGTGGAATATGTTTAGGGTTTATAATATTCCTTTATGGCCTCCGTCTGATTTGTTTTCCTACAGACATCTCATAAGTCGCTGTTACGAGGGTTGCTATTTATATTTCGCCTCAGCAAGAAAAAAACAATCATTTATGGTTTTATTGTTTTTCAAATCTATTGAGACGCTCTGGTAACGATAATCCACGCCGAAAATGGTCACGAATTAATTCCATTTTTGGACCGAGATACATTTTTCAGCACACTGCAAACAAAACGATTCGCGCTTTAATGACAAGACGTTCTGAGTGAAATTATGCTAACAAACGTCAAACCTCCCGAAGGAAGTTTCAGTTTGCATCTGCCAATACACGTGTCCGGGAATATAAATTGCAACTCGCGTATTAGTCTTGCAAATGATGTATGTATTTAAGTTCTAATTTAATCCTTTTATATTTATTTACAAATGCAAATAAATTGAAATTAAAATGATTAATTGAATGTACAATAATTCATTCTACACAATGAATCGGTCTCCCGTCCAATTGGAGGGAAAAACGAAACAAATACACGCTGAAAAATTGGTATTTTTAAAAAATGCCAGCAAACATATTATGCGTCAAACATATATATATATTTCTCCGTAACACGACATTAACTTGATTGTGGGTTCTACGTATGTATGTCTGTATAAAATTGTGCGTGACTTTATATTTTTTTTTTCAATTTGAGAATCTCTCTATATCAATGTATATTATTCTCTCGGTTTTTATTACTCTCTTAAATAGCGTAGAGACAGAAATAAAAAATACGAAAAAAAGCTGCAAATACAGACTTATTCGCACTCAAATGTTGTACTTTATTGAACTTTATAAGTTTATGGCATATTTTTTCTCAAACACGCTATTACTTCTGCCCAAGTACGTAATAATAATAGCAAATTAATTATATTTGCAGCCAAATAACTATATTTTGAAACAAAGACGTTTTAATTGACATAAGCTCCAACTACTGGTGTGCAAACATTATTTTTTCATATTTTTCAGCGTGTTGCAAACACTTCAACTTGATGTGACATAAATCATTGACAAAATCACGAACGAGAACTATGCGACTGCAATCACACCTGCTAAACTAACCGAGGGAAATGAAATGAATTCCAAACATCATGTCATTTTCTCCATGCTGTCATAAATTAGTTAAATTGATTTAATTCCTCTTTACAGTTTGAATTGAAGTTGTTGGATCCGCTGCCAACATTCGTATATGGTCAGTGAAATATGTTTACAGTAGATGCCGTAGGATAAGTGGCTACTTGGTGTTCTCTCAGTAAAAAGTTTGCCCGCAATAGCAGACTAATGAAATCCAAAGATTATTCAGGTTAATAGGGTGGTTTGGTGGAAATCCAAAATGACCAAACATCAGAAACCAAAAACAAAATTGTGTTTTTGTTTGATTCTGGTGAAATGGCCGGAACCTACTGTTTAGATTCGGCTCCGAAGGGTTAATGAGAGAAGTTGTACATGGATCGCAACGTCGCCACCATTTACGAGGTGGAAAACCGACGCTGAAAAATGTTTGATGGTTTACCCGGGCTGGACCTGGGTTTACTTGGGTAATAGTCACACCACGGCCGTCCGCAGTTTCTTTTTTTTTCATTATAATTAAATGTATATATGTATATTTGCAATACACTTTCCTTTGACGCCAACTGTATGTATCACTATTAATATCAATGGAAATTGGAGAATTCATATGTACGTCTGATTGACTGATGGTATTAATTTCCAACAACATATACACAGACAGATTGAAGCCCATACTACAGGTCACAATCGAAATATACTGATAATATTTGCTCAAAGCCGGGGAAAAGCATTCATAAAACGAAGCCAATCATTTAAGCAAGTTATCACACAGGCATTCGTACATGCACACATACATATGTATGAGTATGCAGTTTTATATAGGAGTATGAGTTCGCACATACATTCCCAGTAGGAAAAAGAAGCATGCAATAATGCATTACAGAATGCTTACTTTTCGTCCGAGAGTGATGCTATCTTCCCTTACGAATTCCCATTACTTTCTTAAAAGAATTGCCGCCTGCCGTAAGCATTATTTTGGAAGGAAAAGAAGACATGGAACATGCTTCCACTTTTGTTTCTAAAAATAAAGTGAAGGCAATGCATGTTATCACTCGAGAATCTTCGTGTTTGGATTCCACAATAACTTCTTTTTGGCAATGAAAGTGTAATGCATTGCAATATTGAGAACGTGCATTCCAAATATGGTTTCTTTTAGGAAGAATTTGTAAGTTATGCTTTTCCAAAGCATGCATTTTCCCCTTCTCGATACATGAAAACGTAAGCAATAATACTTATTTTCTCGCTTACAGTGTAATGTATGCGTAAGGGATAAAAACGTATTTAAAATTAAATTGAAAATGTAGATAATATTAACGTGTTTTTATTAAATTAATATCTAATAATATTATATTACTAAATTGATATACACTAAATGTAATTTATAATAAGTTGGTTTTGAATAAGTTGGTAATTAAAAAACACGCCGTCTCACACCAGTAGCAGAAATTAAATGACACATTTGACATTTGACATTTTTTGATTTATCGTCCAACAACAAGTAAGCATAATTGTTTTTTGGCTTCGGCTTTGCTGCCGTTTCTAGTTTCTTGTAGTAAGCGAAGAAATGAAGTATTCAAAATTTTTAGGATTTACTTTGCATACCTTTTCTAGTTTCTTTTAGTAAACAACAAAATGAAGTATTCAAAACTTGCCTTACCATTGGAAGTACCTTACCATATTTCCGACTGGGTTTCTCTGTTTTAAGTCATTCATTGAATGGAGTGAGTACATCCACATTCGTATGAGCATCGGTAGATGGAATGATGCTTCATTTAACACTTGTGCACACGGTAACCAAATCATCACAGAGACAAACGGCCAATTGAGAGTTTGAGAAAAAAAACTTTTATTTATAGAAAACTTATGGAAATATGCATTTATTTCATTATCACTGTGGAGTTCTCTGTATTCGATGGCGTTTAGTAAACAACATTTGGAAAATATCCGCAAGTGGGCCAATTTGGATCAAAATTTCATATTTGTAAATTTTACTATACAAAAAAAAAACAATATTTGATTTGTATGTATTTTTGGGTATTTCGAAGGGTTTTGGGAACTCATTTTTCCCGTTCCACCAATTTTATTCCTTCTTTTTTCATGATTCTAGCTTCAGCCATTGGCGAGGACGGGATGAATCAGTTAGTAATTTATTTCTCATTTATATTATACCAATTTTGGGACCGTTATGGACCCCATTAGTCCCGTTTTCCATTACTTGTTATTTTAGGCTCATTCCTGGCGTTTACAATTTTTTCACACGTATTTTTGTTTTTTTTTTCCTCTTTTTATCCTGTTTCTGTACGTTTTGGCCACTTTTTCGTCCCTTATCGAACTATACACATGTTTTTTTCCCCAAATATTTGTTTCAATGTTTTTTTTTATTTTCTCCCCCTTTTTGTCCTTTTTTATCTCTTTTTTATCCCGTCATTCGTCCCACCTCTAACTAATTTTCACCTGTTGTTGCCAATCGTTTCTATGGGTTTTGGGTTTGATTTTTGTCCACTTCCAATCCGAATTTCCAAAAATCCGTTCTAGGTTGCAATGGCTACATAGTTCCATAATTTCATGATTCCAGCTTCAGCCGTTTGGTCAGGACAGTGATGAATCAGCCAGTCAGTCATTTATTCATTCATCTCGATAAAATTATTTTAAATTTTTTGCTTGTTTAAACTATTGTTTTTAAACCAAGATCATGAACACAATATTTTAACTTATTACCTTTAATTTGATTTATTGTAGATAGGCAGACATGTTGGAAGGACCAAAAATTACATGAAAATCCTTGGTACGAACAGGAGAGAGCACGCACTACACCGAAGAGCTTGGAGGTCATTTATGAAGCAGGCCGAAACCAACAACAGGTTGCAGAGCCAACCCAAGTAAGTAAATCACCTTATTCGTAGAACCACGTCCAGAGAAGCTCGTCCAGAGATTATTGATTAAGGTATCCTACTGGTTGAAAAGAAGGTACAACATTTGAGTACGAATAAGTATATATTTGCAGCTGGTTTCGTAATTTTTTTTCCCTCTACACTCTTTTAAGAAATGAAATTATTTAAAATGCAAAACAAATATTGTCAGTTAATTTTTGGTGATTAACAAAACCTATGTTAACTGAAGACAAAAAAAATGTTGTGTAGACATCTAAAAGTGCTTGATGGGACCGAAATTGATGCATTTTTTGTATTGAAATTAGTAAATTTTAATTGATGCTGAATTTTTTTCTGCCTTTAAGTAATATTGAGTAATGATGTCTTCACGGAAAAACATGTTCTGACCAATGAGTATGTCCCTCACCTTTTTGGTTGTGGTGACCGCAAGTCATTCAATTAAACTGGCATGTGAGAATATAAGACCCTCTCTGATAAGAAGTTATTCAAGTTTCAGACTCATTCAAACTGAGATTGGTGTAGGGTGCAGTATACGAGAGTATGTTCATATTCATTCAACTGTATTTTGAAAAAAAAGAACCTTAATTAATTATTTTCATTGGCCAAGTTTTACTTTTACTTCCGTTTTTTTTGTTTACTTTCTTTTATTGCCAACAAATATTTCCTCATCAAGCGGAAAGATGGCAGCCAATTTACACCATAAATAAATGGGAATGGTTAAAAGTATCCTCTTCAAACATGCGTTGCTATTGAAGCGAACTCCGCCCTATCAGAGCAATTGTCCAGGTGGTTGCGGTGAAATTGATGTGGTTTGGTTAAAGTCAGGTGTTCATTGCAAAGTTTTATTTCCATGCGGGTTTTATGATCACACACTGGTAGTGGGTATTTTTTCGTACTTCTGATGCCCAGCCGGTCAATATGAAAGCTATTGATAGTTGGTGTTTTATTTCGTTTATATTTCGGAGAGTTTAATTAAGTGTTAAAGGAGGAGTCGGTGAAGGGGCTTCATTTATTTCATTATGGCCAACGGATATAAATCTACCAATAAATGTTGCAAATTGAATGCAGAACTCCCCAACCTCTCGTCTATACTCTAAGGAATTCTTTGTTCTGATGAGGTTTGCAACACATTGTTAAACGAACCGGAAAACAGCGAACGTCTCAATAAAGATTGTACCCGAAGGCCATGTGCTACAAAACTAACAGAAAACATTAAGACGCATGATCCCAAAGAAAATAAAAAAAACATTACATTTCATATTTATTAGCCATTTCACAACACATCAGACACTTTATACATATCCCAAAATAAAAAAAAATCCCATTGTTACCGTCTTGACAATAACTATTTTCTTCTTTAGCTGCTGGCTTTAATTTTCTACATTGATAGAACTTATTGATTACAAAATTTATTCATATACATTTTGTATTGTGGTAGAAAGAAAAAGAAAAAAAAAATATGTATGAAAAAGCTAACAAAATATGTTTTTATCCTAAATACTCGTATGCTTCGGGCCAATAATTATCCAAATGTACAAGAGGACAGCAGATAGGAGATGTATTTTTAGTGTGAGAGCATGTTATCGGCATTTGGGTGTCCCGAAAGAAAAAGCAGCAGTTACCAAATATGAGTAAAAACAAGTACAAACGTTTTAGTGATTTCAACCAATAGAGCAATAGATAAATCTGTGGTTTTCACGAATAATGACATAAGTTATAATAGTAAACTTCCAATGAGAGCGAAAACAAATTCTTTTCGAAATTGCGGCTTCTGTAAAAAGATCAACATTTTTATTAGAAAATTATACTTTAATGGAAAGCCATTTGAAAATGCAGCAATAAATCAAAATCCCCTGAAATGTACTTAAGCGATTATTCGTGAAGGTCACAGAAATTTGATCAAGTTAACGAAACTCCGTCTATTGTTTTTTATTTTTTTTTTTTTATTGAATGTAATGTATGTTACGCAATTGTAACTGAATCTATCAGAAGAGGCACTGAAAAAATAAGGATTCCCCAAAAAAAATCGCATACAAAATTTGGGTAAATTAAGTTTTTGTTTTTTGGGGATATTTTCAAAAGAAATTTTATTTTTTGTGATTTTTTTTTAGGGAAATTAGGGGATATTTTCAAAAGAAATGTTATTTTTTTTTTAGGGAAATTAGGTAAATTATTTTTTTAATTTTGGATAAGTTTTTGTGTTATTTGTTTGGGATATTTTCAAAAGAAATGTTATTTTTTTGTGATTTTTTTTAATGTGTTGGGGACGACACTTATTGTCACATTTGAAAAATGTTACATTGACCACAAAAACACGTACATTTGGGGTGATTTGTCACATTTTTCAAATGTTATAATACGGGACGTAACCCCAACACATTATAAAAACAAAACGGAGCATTTGATTTTTTTTATTTTGATTTTTTTCACATTTTAAGTTGTGATATTGCATAATGAAAAATCGATCGATTTGTTTTTTGTTAAAAAATACACTACACTTTTTCCAAATTACGTAAAAATTTTGGGGCAATTTTTCATAAATTATTTGGGGGATTTTTTAGAATTTTTGGAAAAATTTTCATATTGGGGGGGATTTTTCATTTATTTTGAGGAATTCTTCATTTGGGGCTTCATTTTTTTTGGGCCATTTTTCATTTGGAGTAATGTTTATAAAGCCTCAGAAAATACCATCAATTCAAAAATAATTTTCCAAAACTATTTTCTTTCCGTTTTTGTACGACCAAAGAAATGCAAATTTCTGCTCTCGATTATTCAACGATTATAAAAACAAAACGGAGCGGGGACGCGGGCGATATGTGATTTTTTACTTTTGTTTGGGGTTTTTTTTCACAATTTAGGTTTGGGTGATATTGCATAATGAAAAATCAACCCAAATGTGGGGCGATTCTTCATACTTTTGATTTGTTTTTTGTTGTTAAAATACACGTTTTCTAAATTACGAATATCTATTGTTGTATACTTGGGGTATTTTTCATAATATTTGGGGGATTTTGCATTAAGTAATTTTTTTTTATAAATTGTTTGGGGGATTTTTGAGAATTTTTGGGAACATTTTCATATTAGTCTTGTGGAGGGATTTGTCATTTATTTTGGGGAATCTTCATTTGAGGCTTCTTCATTTTTTTGGGCAATTCTTCATTTGGGGTAATTTTGATAGAGCCTTAGAAGATACCATCAATTCAATAATAATTTTCCAAAAATATTTCCTGTCCGTTTTTCTAAGACCAAAAAAAATGCAAAAAAGTCTTTTTGGGCTTCTGTGAACATTTCATCACCTGATTGTTGGGGGGGGGGGGGGGGGGGGGGGGGGGGAAATCATCGTAAACATACAAAAAAAAAGTAGTATTCAAAGAAGAATGTAAAAGAATTTTTCATTCTTTTATCCTTTCAGACATTAGCAAAGCCGATTTATCATAATGTCTAAACGAGGTGTAGTTGAGATGTTTTTGCGAAACAAAAATATTCGGACACTGAATCATAAAGCGAAGAATGCTTTAAAGAAACGATAACTTGAAATGAGTGGAAATATTTTATTTTAAAATGGCTGAAAATGGACAAAGTTCTCTATGAACTTTGGGAACAGATTTTTTTTTCAAAGTAAATTTCCTCCAATTTGGAAGCTTTGTTCTAGCGTTAAGCACTGGTGTCTACACAGTTTGACATTATCAGCTGTTAAACCACAGTTTCCGATGGTTCTCATGCAGCTTAAAAAAAACTATCTAGGTACGTTCAAAGCATTTTTTCGGCCACAACATCAAAGGAAATCTGGAGTGGACTGAAAAATCGTGTGTATGTTGATCGTTGGACTAATGATTGTGTAGTTCAGGATATCATTAATGAACAATTCAGAAACAAATATTAAGTGTGATGATAATTGTATTGTTGTGAATTCCACTAAATCAAAACCTTTAGTATTTAGCCTATTCCTACCTAATGGGTATTTAAATACCCAAGGAATCATAAAAATCGTACGAGCCGATGTATTGGGCAGGCAGCAATAGGTTGATGCGATACCAAATACTTCATTACGTTTCATCTTAACAATTGCATCATAGACAATGTATGTTGCTAGAATATTTTAGGATTTTATTTATATTCTCGTAACTGAAGCTTGACTATCACATTAGTAAAGTAATATGAAATATAACTTAATTACTGTATAATACGGTGTCTGCACTTCTTTTCAATTTACGTAAACATATTGGATTTGCCTTGCTAATGCCACACTTCCAGCCCGGTTCTAAACGAATTTCGAAAATGGGTATATTTTCCCAGGGGAAAAATTAGGCATTAGGAATGACAATAGGAGGATTTTATTCTCGGGAAAAATAAATTTACATATGATTCACGTGAACTGATGTGTCAAAGTTTAACCTTTTACAGTTTGCCTCGATATTTCGTCAATCAGGGACGAGGCTCGTATTTGGCTCAATTGGAAGGTCAATGTGCAGAATTGCCGAATTCGGTCCCGAGGGCAGCCAGTGGCTCTTCAAGAGCCGACAATCCACAGTTTGGGGTCGGCATCATTTGACTGGCTGGAATGACATTTATTTTCCAGACATTTGAAGCCGAGTCCAGTTACAAGCCATTGCATAATTAGTCTAGTCTAGCTAAATCGTCAAATTTGAAATGATTTAAGTGCTTTCTACACACTATCAAATTTTCTCTCTGTTTAAACTAAGGTAAAGATAACTTGACTGATTTCCAAAATAGGCCCAAGGACACACAAGGTCAAAATATATTACTTTTAAAGGTCCAGTACATCCAAAAAGTCGTATGTGAGAGAAAAAAAATATCAAACCGTCTTCCGATGAGCAAAATTACACATAAAAATATTTTTTTTAAAAAATAGCGAATTTTTAATTTCGATTTTTTTGGTCAAAAATATTATTTTTATTCTTATTTAGATATTTCGTTAGCAGATATTTAGTGCATTCAAATGAAATTATTATCATCGGGAGTCTATTGGATTGGTTTGCAAGATATGAATAAATAAGTTCATTCTCCATGGCGTGGCTCATTCCCTCCAAAGTCAGACTATAAATAAATATATTGAGTTCATTAATTAAAAAATTGTAGAGATGTACAGTTTTTAAGTACATGTCTACCAATGCGATGTGACTTCGTCCTCCTGCCCAGGCTTTAGGTTTTCTGTGTTTCTATTTTGCCAAAAAACTTCTCAAGCTCACCTCGTATATATGTGAGAGTATGATGACATTGGTGATTTACTTAGTGGATGCTAACCTGGATGGTCGTTCGTTTAGGTTGTTTGCATGCATGACGAATTTTACATGCTGAGTGATGTCGCCAACATTAAAATGCACGATTATGGATACTTCGTTTCCATTTTTTATCTCTCGCTCTCTCTCTCGTTCGTTTGTCCCAGCTCAACTCACTTCAACACTATTTGCAATTTTTTATCCTTAGACTTTTTTTATGGGACTAATTTTTGTTTAGGATGAATGAACAGCAACACCAACAATGAAAACGACAACGAGAACGGCGACAGGAGCAGCTCCATCGTTATTTTACATAATGGTTGTGTCATTTATTCTATTGAGTTGTGATTAATGTGGGAGGCTTTGGCTGGTCATGGTGTGGCTGATACGTTCCCTGCCGAAGGATTTTGTAACAATGTGCGCTGGGTGTTGTATAATCACAACAAAAAAAGAGGACACTTATGGCTCGGCATGTGATTTACCAAAAACAATTCCTCCCCAAGACGGGCTATGATTAATGTCGACCTATGACATGACATGATTTAAAAGACGAATTCAAATTTCGATAGCACGCTGATGGGTGTAATAAAACAATCCAAATAAGTGGGTTCGTTATATGGAATTCAAAAATGTTGTTGACTTGAAATAAATAGAATTGAGTTTATTTTTAGTTACAATTTAAACAGTTCTGATGTAAAGTAAAAATTAATTCAACATATTTGAATTTTGGACGGAAGTTTAAAAGCCTATTTCCAAAAATGGAACATCACCAGCATAAATTCAAGACGACCGAATCTTATACATCATCGACAGAGTCATGGGCACCAATACCCATATTTATAGATTTCATCCTTTTAACTGAACTGAATTTTGTAGGCTCTTCCTCTAAGGTCATACTAACATCTATTAATTGCAAATTCATGTACCTTTATCTTATTTCCGCCAACGTTGAAATATTTCGTACGTAAAAAAAACTTCTTACACATTTATATAGAAGATTATGTCTCAAATTATGAATTTCCATTATTAACTTTACACAAACATCGTAATTATTCCGAAATAATTAAACTTTTTAATTCCTCCCACTCAAGGATGGAGTTAATGGTGGTGAATATTAAAGCAGGGAAACCAAGACGAATATCTGACAGGAAAATATTGAATTTAATGAATGTTTACGATAAGAAGATTATAAATTTCCAACCAAGCGAAGATTTCCATAAGGGCACGAGGAAAATTATAATCAAGAAGGAAAACGTAAATTACCTGCGCATTAAGTAATGAATGGAAATTCGAAAGTACACATCTTTGATTGGTGAAATATTAATTGGAAATATGAAGGAGAATAAGGAAATTTCAGTACACCAACGTTTTTGACAACAAATACTTTGAAGGAACATTACAATACAAACCGTTTGCGATGTAGACAGGATAGTGTTATGTGTGGAATAGCCCATTGGGCAAAATGAGCTTTACCAACAAATATTTCCCCGAAATTGTCCATAACCTTTTTGTACTAGTTTGGCCTTTTCCATCGAATCCTTCAATGGACTGCTAAATGTTGGTTTCTTTAAACAAATTAAACAACTCATGGTTTTCGTCTTAAATTTAAGTTTAATTATCATTTTATTGTTATAGCCAATGCAAGAAAGTACAAAAACTCTATGACAACTTACCTGTGATGCTATTATGTCTTCACAAAATCTAAAGCCTACTTTAAGGATTAACTTCGTATCCCACTCGATTGCATACTTTAAGGAATTTCGTTCATCGAACCTTTCAATACAGCAGAACTTTTCCCTTTATTACAATATTAGTTTCTCTTATCACATGCCTGCCTGCTGTCATAAGTTAATTTAGCACAAATCCGCTTTTGTTTAGTTAAACAAAAAAAAAAGTTTCAAACAATTCATACTGTTCTTCTTCAGGGCTGATGATGTATTCTCAGATCATAAATGTTGTCATGGTGCCATTATCTCTCGTTTGGCTATGAAGTTTTGCAATGATTTTGATTTTGCAGAAAAGCAAAGCTAAGAGTTTAACTGTGACTACATAGTGGGAGGACACTGAGTAAAGTATATACATAAGTAATATCCCTTATTTTTGTTTGAACGAACTAAAGTGCGTATTAGGGTGGCGATTTTTTAACATGGTGATCTATCAAAAGTACAGTTTTCAGAAATTATCGTGAGGCAGAGTGGTGATGTGTTTGGTTGCAACAGGTATGACATAGTCAGTACCTAATGTGTTCTCAGAGAAAGTAATTTTTTTTTTAATTTGAAAATATTTAGTCAAAATTAAAAAAAAAAAACTCAATTATTAAATATTGGAAGATTTTTTTTTTTTTTGTAAATTTGCAATTTTCCAATATTCAATTTACAATTTTGGCACAATTTACAATTTTCCAATATTCAATGATAACACTCCAAATTAATGTACAGTCCTTGGCAACAATCGATTTTTACAGTCCTCAAAAATGTCATATTAGACAGCCAAAAAGTCTGCCTTTAATTATATGTGCAACCTTCCCTTTAATTATATGTGAGCAATTTAAAAGAACTGAAGTCATTTAAAAATAATGATTAAATTCCGCAAGCGCTCCGCTCAAGTGGCACATAAACTGACAAATATTAAAAATTTACTGCTGTCAAATACAACGACACGGTCAAATAAAATGACAGCTAACAATTTGACAGACAAAAAGTCTCACTAGCAAATAACATAAAAGTTAAGATAATTAAAAAAAAAAAAAAAAATTGGAATATATGCATATGTCAAACAAAATGAAATTTTTCAAATAAAATGGCGTTTGTCAAATAAAATACAGTTCGTCAAATAAAATGAAATTAGTCGAATAAAGTGATACTAGTCAAATAATAGACATTTTGTCAAATAAAAAAAAAAATTTCAAATAAAATGATATTAGTCAGATAATAGATACGTCAAATAAAATGTCATATGTCAAACAAAATGGCATATGTCAAATAAAATGAAATTAGTCAAATAAGTCGAAATATGTCAAATAAACTGACATTTGTGTAATAATATTACAGTTGTCAAATAAATAACATTTGTCAAATAAAATAGCACTTGTCAAATAATATTACAGTTGTCAAATAAATAACATTTGACAAATAAAATGACATTAGTCAAATAAAATTACATTTGCTGTCGAATAAAAAGACATTTGTCAAATAAAATGAAGTTTTTTAAATAAAATAAACAGACATTGGTCAAATAAAATAAAATGAAATTTGTCAAACAAAATTACGTTTTTTTTAAATAAAAAGTCATTTGTCAAATAAAATGAAATTTATCAAATAAAATCACATTTGTCAATTAAAATGATACTAGTCAAATAATAGACATTAGTCAGATATTAGACATTTGTCAAATAAAATGACATTTGTCAAATAAACTGACATTTGTCAAATAAAATAACATTTGTCAAATGAAATGACATTTTTTAAATAAAAAGTCATGTGTTAAATAAAAACACATTTGTCAAAAAAATAAAATTTGGCAAATAAAATGACATTAGTCAAATAAAATTGCATTAGCTGTCGAATAAAAAGACATTTGTCAATAAAAAGACAGTTGTCAAATCACGTTTTTTTTTAAATAAAATGACATTTGACAAATCAGATGACATTTGTCAAATCAAATGACATTTGTCTGTCAAATAAAATGCAATTATGTTAACTAAAATGACATTTGTCAATTACAACGACATTTGTTAAAAAAAAAAATCATACTAGTCAAATAATAGACATTAGTCAAATAAAATGACATTTGTCAAATAACGAGCACTTTTACTTCGAAACGTCAATTATTTGAATACCGGCAATCGTTGTCGAGTTGTTAACAAGCCGAAGTTGAATTCGACAGCACATTTTTCATCGAATAGAAAAAAATACTGTAGTATTTTGTAATCAAATGACATTTGTCAAATCAAATGACATTTGTCTGTTAAATAAAATGCAATTATGTCAACTAAAATGACATTCGTCAAATAAAATGACGTTTGTCAAATAACGAGCACTTTTACTTCGAAACGTCAACTATTTGAATCACAAGCCGAAGTTGAATTCGACAGCACATTTGTCATCGAATAGAAAAAAATACTGTAGTATTTTGTAATATACTCAGACAGAACATCGCAGAAAATTAAAGATATTAAGAATTTATGTGTTTATTTTTAACTAGTAAGTTGTAATGCGCCTATGGCGCCCGTTAATTTGATTGAGAAAGTATTTGTTACTTAATTTTAAAAATTTTGTAAAAAATATTTTGAGAAAACTATTTCGTAAAAAAAAATTTCGAAAAAAAAATTGGAAAAAAAAATTTTGTTGAAAAAAAAAATTTTGTAGAAAAAAAAAATTTTGTTGAAAAAAAAAATTTTTGTGGAAAAAAACATTTTGTTGAAAAAAAAAAATTTTGTGGAAAAAAAAAATTTTGTTGAAAAAAAAAATTGTTGAAAAAAAAAATTTTGGATAAAAAAAAATTTTTAAAAAAAAAAATTTTGGAAAAAAAAATTTTGGTAAAAAAAAAAATTGGGGAAAACACAATTTCTGTACAAACAAAATATTATTTTTTTTATTATTATTATTTATAGAATTATTATAGAATGCCTATTTAAATTCCTACGTACTGCGTGACAGAGTCAGTGAATCAGTGAATCAGGGAATCAGGGAATCAGGGAATCAGTGTATCAGTGTGTCAGTGTATCAGTGAATCAGTGAATCAGTGTCGAGGGTAAATATATATTAAGATAAGATGTAAACTGTTTAATTTGTATTCATTTAAATCCTAACAAATATTTCCAAACATAAATGCCGCCGTACAAAGAATTGTTCCCTAAATTAGCACAGAAATGTATGTATAACAGTTCCACAAATTATGTTTAATACTGGAAACTATCATTGCATGCATTTTTAATTAATCAATTTCTTTATATTTTTTTATCACTTTTTGGATAGTTTAAAATATTTACAATTCAATCACTTTGTTATTTGTTTTCTTCTTCTTTTCTCTGATTACCATATGTTGTTTACAGACAAAGACCATCAACAAGAAGAAGTTCCATCGACTATTCTTGGCGACATTAGTTAGTATAAGGTGTTAGTTTGCATTGTATAAAAGACTATTTAAACATGTTTTCATCTCCATAATATACCTAGTCTAACAATTTGTTTTTGATGAATATTTCTTCTTGCGCCATTATCTACAAATTGCCACAATGCAGTAGTTAGCCGATGTAATTTCTTCATTGTTTGTTCGTATTTCCTTGTGTGCAGCGTTGCTATGAATAGTACTATTCGATCAAGAACGATCGAATGCCGTGATCTTTGCACGTATCGAAATGTAGTTCTGTCCGAAGTTCGACTTCGAATACCATGACTAGCCGCCTGGAAGTCCTTTTAACATAAGTCAGCAAAGGAAGCTCGCGCGCTCTCGCATCTATGCCCCTGTTAGTTTTAAATGATTGCAGAATGTAGCCAGTGTATCGTATACGCAGTATGAAATGTTTCCTAGTAACAAAAAAAAAAAAAACTGTTTCCTAGTCTACCAAACCATGGGTAAAATCCATACATGCGCCACTACCTCCATCACAAACTATCCATGTTTTAATTAAAAATTCTACTCATTCATACGGTACAGAGTACAGCAGCACTATCAGCATCTACCCCTACACGCAATTCCGCCCTCTTCCTGACGGTTCTTTAAAAATGTAGTTCACTATGAAGTCACGTCCGTGTTTAAGTATTGGTATATGTGTTCACGGACTTCAAATGCATAGCGTCAGAGTTGTTTTGTACGCTGATTTTATGGTCTTTCTATTTTGCACTTTGTTAACGTTAGCTGTTGAATCCGTGTAAAAAGGCATTATTAGGTATTGTTTCAGTGGTCCTTAAATGTGGTGGTATAGTGGCGGTGCAGAGCCAAACACGTTTTATACTTCAAAAATCACAAATAAACTATATACGCTCTACGAGAATATACAAATGAACAAGCTGGCTGTAGGAGGTGGGTTAGTGTTGAGGATTACATGAAGCCCAGTTACCCAGTGCCTTGATGGCACACATAACCGGCAACTTTTGTAATATTTCCATGAAATTTATGTTTGCAAAATTTGCATGTTGTTTTATCTAAGATAAATAAACAACTCTAAATGCTACTTACTAAATTATTTCCCTTTAAAATGCCATGAAGAAACAGACGGGCAACTTCTTGCGAATCAGTGAGCTGTGCAGGATATAATTTGTATACCCACTGACTGGGATCCACTATTTGAAGACGGTGGCGAATGGATAATGCTTTTTCTAGGGAAGTTTTTTGATGACTTTGAGATTACTCTCTTACACGTAAAGTCGTCAGCATTTACGAGGTGGAAACAGCCGCTAAAAATGTTCGATGGTCTTAATAGGTTTCGAACCTGGATTTTACTGTGTGATAGTCGCACCACGCTCGTTTACAGAATGTTACAGAATCATAATGTGACCTTTTGCAAACCCACAATTTTAGTAAAATCCAGTTTAAACCAAGGAAAGGCGAATATCGACCTGGCCGACTATGGGGCACCCTATTGCTTATTGTTCCATTATAATGTATCTAATTCGATGAGTGGAGTTTAGGTCGGTATGCTAAAGGGTGTTTTTTATTGGGGTATACAACTTTAAGTTGGCATCACTTTTTTAACTGGCGGCCATTTTGTCAGCTGTCAAGTGATTAATATTTAGTTTGGTTTGCCATTTCATCATGAACAGGTTGACAAAAGAACAACGCTTGCAAATCGTGCAAATTTATTTCGAAAGTAATGGTTCAGTTCGCGAAGTTCACCGCAAGCTCCGTCCATTTTATGCCATTAGAGCCATGATAACCGACTATTTTGTTCCCGAATTGGATGGCATGAATGTGGATGAGTTGTGGTTCCAACAAGTGGTTGAAAATTGGACCTGTAGAATTGGCTTTATTCGAGCCAGCCGCGGCGGCCACATGCCCGAAATCATATTTAAACATTAATGGCATAAAATTATCCTTCCAAAAAAGCCAAATTGATGGACATTAAAACGATTTTCTTGTGTTTTATTTCAATTCGAAGTTCTATACCTCAATAAAAAACACCCTTTAGAACTGATTACTGGAAAATATTAATATGCTGGGCTGAATATGATCAAGATCATACATTTGACTTTATTGCTGAATCGGCACGACCTCAAATCGGAATGTACCTTTGTATGGAGGTTATTTCGAGACGGATCTTTGAGTCAGAAAATACATTTGTATGGGGATGACAGTCATGAAATCCTTTCCTGTGGGAGATATTTCGTGCCATCCACTATTGCTTCTCAATTTGCCTAATTATAATAGACAAAATACAAAATTAAATCTTCTCTAACAGTTTTCTTCACATATAAAGCTTAACAATTACCATTCCAAAATATAACATTTGAGTAATTGTTCTGCTACGGGAAACTTTCAAATGGTCAGCTGTGACGACATTTGTCATATCGTTACTAGGAACCTTTTTGATACAGAAAAATCATTTGCCATATCTCATGTGCCGGGAAACAAAAAAATAAATTTCTTTGCCCATAAGCACCTCTCGCCAAATAGCGATAACAAATGATATTTGTACATTCTTTTTATTCATCATATTCTGGTTGTGAACAATTCTAATGACATCTTGCGCCAGCTGTGACCTTTGATAGGAGAGAATTTCGCAAGCACTTGCTCCATAGCCTTACAGCCTTTAATTCCAAACGTTCACTCCCCCCTATTCTTCTGATGTCCCTTCCACCCCAAACTAATCTCTTTAACAACCATCTTAATGTTAACACAAACGCAAACAATGAACCAAACGCATCCGTGTATTCACACACCAACACATTTTCGGATGGAGAAAAATGTTCATCAAACAGCAACATTTGTTACGTTTTTCCCAAAAAAAAAAGGAAAGTAACGTTTGTTTTATGACACATCTGTGTGATCCCTTCTCCTGGATAAGTCTGTGTGTTGTGTAATTTTTCACTTAATGTTAAAGAAGAAAAAACCGAAGAAAGAATGAAAACAACAACGCTGAATGATGATTGAATGAGAGGTTCAATTCCAATGACTTTATTTCCAAATGTATTGAATTTTGAATGTTTTACTTCGGAATTTCTTAACCTTTTGATGTCTTTCGGCTTTTGTGCTCATTTGTTATTCAAATCCTTTCATTTGGTCTTGTTGTTATTCTGTGTTTCATTTACTTGCCTTAAGGACATGTTTAAGTCATGTCTAGCCTGTCAAAAGTTTTTAATCCTTTTTTGTGATAACATTCTCGTTAAAGAGACACACATCTTGTATTGGCCCCGAAGAGTATTTTACATGGCAACATTATCTGTTCATATGTTCAAGTTTGTTATCGCCGTAGTTGTTTGTTATGTTTGAAAAGAACTTATTCAGATGAAAAAAAAAAACAGCTAGACAGTTAAATATACAAAGAAAGACAGGCCGAAGCTTATGTATTTTTTTTTTTGATAAGGGAGATGTGAGAAGCAGAGCAGAAGCCACGATTGTGACTTTTTGACCAAATAATTAAATCGGGTTCTTTGTTCAAAACAATTAATTAAGAGATAGAGAACGAGTTCCTAGAAACCTTAATATGCCCGAACGAAATTAGGCTCCACAAAAATATACCCAAAATATAAAATGAAATTACGTCCCAAAATTTATACGTGGAACGACAGAAATTTTATGATTTTTTTGGGACTTAATTTCGTATTTTTAGCAGGGCTTACCTTCATTATGAAATTAGGCTTATTTTGTGTTTTTCATACGAATTACGATATCAAAGTGGAAATTACACCCCAAGCTCTAAAATGAAAATAGGTCTCAATTTAACAAAGGGAAACAACTACACGAAACATTAGGGTCTATTTACAGGTTTTAGGGCTAATCAATAAACATTAATGAAATTAAGCCCCACTGAAAAATTGTTTGACATTAAAACTGATTTTGTAAAGCAAATTATGACGACCGACAATCACACTCTCTGGCGGCCGTATAAAGTTACCTACGCCAACAGCCCAGCGTCAATTGAAGACCTCAAAGATAGAAAGATAGTGAGGCTATCGAGGACTTAGGGCAGCCACTTTGCGATTTGGTTATGGACAATTTCATGATAAGGATATGGGCTGTAAGCGTGGTCGTGGTGGCCATTTTGCGGATATTGTTTTTCATTACACTCTTTTGTTTGATATAACTCGAGAACCACTCGTCCGATTTAGCTGAAACAAATTTAGAAAAATTAAGAATTACAATTCCTCTAATCTGTTCTTAAACCGTTTTCCTACTTAAGCAACAGTTTCGCAATTATAAATAAATGTATGAAAAAAAAAAATTATTTTTGCCTACAAATTAATTTTTTTTTTTTTTTAATTCATAAAAAATCCAAAACGGTAAAAAGTGTCAAGTCCTATTAAAATGTAAATAAATGTATTTAAAAAAAAAATAAAAAATTTTTTTCTTCATGCGCTTATTTTTAACTTGGAAACTATTACTTGTAAAGGAAAATAATATATGAACAAATTAAGGGAATTGTAATTCTTGGTTTTTTAAAATTTCAGCTAAATCGGACGAGTGGTTCTCAAGTTATGTCAAACAAAAGAGCCAAAAACGTGACAAATTCCCCTATACGATACTTACTAACTTCAAATCGATATATCTCGATTCCTAGATGAGACCCAACGAAACGCTGGGACACGTATGACCTTTTTTTGACCGATATAACTTTCCCCGGTGGTTTCATCCCAAACCGATTGTGGCTGTCGCACAGTGTTATTAACGGCATACCTTCCTCTTTATTATGAATTAAAAAATCGATCATTTATATCAAAAAATTTCATTTTTCTGTGAATACCAAAATAACACCACTTGTTGGAGAACCTTATGTAGTTATATACATTTATCTATTTTTTATATTTACTCAAAGTTTGGACTTCAACGTTGTATAAATAATAAGTTAAAATAACAAAAAACGTGTCAGACTAGAAATATAGGGGACAAAACTGAACCACTCCCTAATGTTGGGAACAAACAAAACGTTCATATTATCTATGTGGAAAATCCATTATTCCGGATGACAGCCGAACATCGCTCAGACATGAACGATATTAAATTATTTATCGTGTCCTGTGATATTCCACACTGGCTATTTTTATGGTTTTTAAAATAATCTTTCCTATTTCTGCAATTTTCTATATTGTATTTTGTGTTAACAATCTCCCACAAATTCTCAATAGGATTGAAATCGGTGGATTGAGCAGGCAAAACATGAATTTCAATCCTATTGCTTTGCATCCAGGCCTTAGCCACTTTAAAGGTGTGCTTAGGATCGATATCCTGTTGGAACCTTCATCGATGTGGCATCTCTTAGGATACGGACGACGGTTGCTGAAAAATCTATTGTCTTCATTATTATGTGGGTGGACGCCTACTTCACACAAATAATGTTTCCCTTTTTTGAGAACTAATACATATACCTAATTTTCTTTCGCCTATTGTCTACTGGAAACGCAGAGTACTTTGGCCATCACGTCTTCTACTATGTCACGGTACATGAATCGATCCATCATTCCGTCTATACTATGAATTGACCCAAATCCCTGCCCAGAAAAGCAACCCCAGACCGGTTTGTTGGCTTCTCCGTGCTTTACAGTATTTTGGATTTAGCCTTTCTTCCTTTAGTCTCCGTACACGCCATAATCTACCTAAATTCTTTATGTTGTACTTGGAATCGTCAAGAAACAAACAGTCTTCCGCTTTTTGACACTCAAGCCTGACTTTCATATTCATTGCCGATATGAACGGCTTTTTTGCTGGTCGTCGACTAAATAGTTGTGCTTCTACTGTTCTTCTATGGATCGTTCTTTCGCTACTGTCCAAATTCCAACGTGTTTCCACTTGACGTTGCAGGATCATTTTGCATTATCTTTTTGATAAAGGCACCTTCATACCTCGAGCTTTTACTCGGCCGTCCTCCCAAATGCACTGGAGGTACGTGACCGAAATTAGCCTAAATATTAAATATCGGTTGATAGAATATTTCTACTGAGTCGATGTCGTGATAAGTCAGATCTCCAGTCACCAACAATTTTAATTGTAACTTGACTTGAAAACTTGATTCTTGCCATTGTGTTTATCTCACCAAAAACTATACAAGATTATAGTTGATTCACTCGACCTCATCTAATTCTTGTTCCTTCTTAAATTTAATATGTAATTCTGTAGAGTACCGTTAACTAATAGCGCAAATGTAATGTAGTCAACATTTTTAGTTTTGACCGTTTAATTTTACGGTGTCAGACTTTTTATTAATTTTAAAATTCGGTTTTTAAAAGTATTTATTCCTAAAAATATGCTTTTACAACAATAAGCTAATAAAATTTAATAAACAAAATACCATAATATAAGCTTTTTTCATAAAAAAGATTAGATAAGTTATGATAAGATATATATTTTTGTTTGACGTTTGTTTTTTTAGATGGATCAAATCATTTTCTGCTCCATAACAAAGGACTTCTTGGATAAAGGCACTCGCCCCGACATAGGGAACATATTTTCCTATCAATGTGGTCATAAGCCATAACAGATATAGGTTATCCTCGGAATCCATAGTACGAGTAAAATAATGCCACATAATCGAATTAAGCTACCAACAGCGCATTGATGTAGTGTGTAGCATGAAGAGCTTCAGAAAATTATTATGCCCTGCGATGATTCAATTCAATTCCATTCAATGAGAATAATGAACAACGCTCCCACAGAATCCATAATAACGGACTAGTGGACAAAATTCAACAAACCGAATTATGCTGCCCATAACGCAATGATCCGGTGTGTTACAAGGAGAGATGTGTTGGAATGTTAGTACATAGCTGAGATAAGTGGAAAACGACTATTGCAGCGAAGGAAGTAGGAGGTGGAATTTCGATAGTGTGGAGGAGATACAATGGTATCCCCTAGAGACGAAAATGGGAATCTGATTGCGGATATACAGAGGTATGAATTTTATAAAATATGAAATCTGCAGGTGGTAATGGTCAAAAGGCTCAGCTGCAGATGATGCACAGTTTAGGTGGAACAAATCCTCCCTCATGACTGAAATCCCTATTAAGTTCAGATCAAGAAATTATCAGCCTGATTACGGAAACTCACGGGGAGTTTATTTTTTTTCCTTCTGTTCTGAACAGACCGGGAGTCAAACAAAAAAGCTGACTCCAAATAATCGCATTTGTCTGTGTGTCTCGTGATCTGTTTAGAAAACGAGAATATTATTTTCGAAAAAACTAAATAAAAAATTCCCCATAATCGGGCTGTATATTGAAAGTGAATAGTAATACAAAAACAGCTTGTCAAGCTCAATAAGTGATAGTAGAAGCGGTGTTGAATAATTTGTCAGATTCCTTGGCGCAACGTGAATGTCAACAGAGATTTCCCTGTCATTATGAAAATGGACATGCGCCCGTGTTAGAAGATATGGTGTTTTTACAAGAAATGTGGATGACGCTACATTTCAGGGAAAATTAATACCATTAAATGTCTTTAACACCCAAAAAATGTAACTTACAAACTGAGTACATTTTCTTGGACATCTTAAAGCCAACATTTCTTTCAAATTGTAAATAAACGTTTTGGACGAAGAAAAGCTAACAAACTACAGAGTACAAACTAAATCCTGACATTCACACAATGCCAAAATCTATGCTTTAAAATGTCCTTTTAAAAGCATTTTAAGTATAATAAAATAATCACAATTACCAACGACAGCGAGAAGAACATCGACAATAATGGCCGTACTCCCATCCGCGATTAAATATTCAAATACTGTCCCCGAATCAACGATGCTTGACGAGTGGCATGGAATTCCTTTACATTCATTCCGAAATGACACTGAAAATCATGTCATTGTCATTGTCAATGTGGCCAACTGTAACGTTACGTTAGCGTAAATGTTAATGTAAACGTAATGTACATCGTGTACACCGGGTACGATGCTGTTCACTGTATTAAACATGCAAATGAACAGGCAGCAACAAGAGCCACTCAGTCTCTGATGGGCGGCTGTCGTGTTCGTTCGTTCGTTTGTGATTTTTAACTTTCCATTAAATTAAACGCCATAAAAATCTCACTCACTGCCAGCTCACAGTGGACAATTACAATTTTGTGTCTTTTAAATACTCTGGAGTATTGTTAAATACATTCGGCTTTGAAAACCAATAAACTATGGAAACGAAAATGGAACGGCGCCTTCTCGAATGCGATAACAACGTTGTAAAAGTTTCTGCACTCCGAAAAGGAGACAATATAATTGTCAGGATGTGACAGTTTAAAAACGGTAGAAATTAAAAATGTCCATAGATAGATAGTGAGTGGGGCGGTGTGGGTGGGGAGCAATTGAGAGTGGGAACATGGATGCATTAAACATTTATGTAACGTAATACTTTGGACTGAGGTGGGATTTACAAAAGAGTAGCAAGAGGGAGAATGTTTAAAGTTTTTAATTACAATTTGAGTGCTGCAGATGCCTAGACTTTTTTTTTATAATAACCCGGACAAGAGCAAGACATCTATTTATTGAATTCAGATAGAAATCACACCACTGAACTTTGCAATAGACGACTTTAATAGAAAACTGAGGGGGAGTCAAACCTTATATTTTAGTAAATATATGACAGGTATTTAATGTAGATGAAACATTTTCATTTGAATGTAGGTGGCCGTGGTGTGATGTGAAGTCTGTGCGACTATCATACAGTATACCCAGGTTCGTATTCTGGTTAGAACATAAAACATTTCCACCTCGTAACTGTCAGCGTCTCTGACTGATGTGAGAGATGTTTCCCGTCTGTTCCTTCATGGAATGTATACGTATTCTCATTTTATACCAGTAGTTATTGAATCGAGACTCTTTCGATCGCACAACGTTCTATTTGTTTTTGTTTCGTCCATTTTTGCTACAACAGCCTTTAGAGGTATAAATGAGGAAGATATTTGAAGAACTGTTTACGATACAATTGATACACCCACTGATCTGGACCTACAGCGGGACGTCTATAGAGTTTATGAAATAAACCTGAGCTCTATGTCGACATCGAAGAACCATTGACAGATACGCCTAATGGTTGGAGTGGATCACACTGGTGGAATGATGAATATTGGTGTTACCTAGACCGAGACTTCTTTTCACATATAGTTTAAAAGGGCTCTATGGAAAATTATGGAGTTTTTTTTATAATACTGAATTTTTCGTTTGTTTAGCATTTTTCATATGAAAAATTTAACAGTGAAAAATTCCCCAATTTACCCTACGGGTAGGAGGGTATATATCATTTGATACGGCTCAAAAGTATAACACATAGAAATATCCACATTAGACCCCAGGTGTCGTTGAACCAAATTCGATTCATGAGTCGTTTGAGACACATCCGTCTGTCCTGCTGGTACGCACGATAACTTTCGAAAGAGTTAAACAATCACTCTGAAATTTGGCATGGCTTAATATTTTCCCAAAACTGCTTATGGGATTGCATATGGGCTATTTGGCCACACCCCTTCGGGTACCTCCCATACAAATCTTCTATTTCGCCCACTTTAGAAATTCTGTAATAATGTCAATATGACCAACGCGATCTTGCCCAAATTCTGTATTTAGTAAAGCGGACAAAAACTTGGAAGTCTGGCAACTCCCCTTCTGGTACCTCACATACAAATGTACCATCCCGCCCCATTAGAAATCGTGTACTAATATCAATATGCCCAACGCGGTCTTGCACAAATTCTGTATTTAGTAAAGCTATGGCTGGACAAAGTTTCGGACAAAAACTTGGATGTCTGGCAACTCCCCTTTTTGTTAAAAAATACATTTTTCCAAATTACGAAAATCGATTGTAGAATTTTATGAATATTTTTCATAATATTTAGGGGATTTTGGGTAATTTTTCAGAAATTGTTTGGGGAAATTCACATATTGAGGGGGATTTCATTTATTTGGGGAAATTCTAAATTTTTTAACCCTAGGATAGACTACTTGGTCTGGCCAGACCATATTTGACTTTGAGCGCTTATAATTTTTTTAAAAGGCAAAAATTAAAAAATTGAGGGTGTTGATATCTATAAGGGAAGTATGCTGAATCGGACGAATTCAATTTTGACTCGAAAATTGCAAGCTAATGGGGAGAAATTCCCGTTGGAAAAAAATTACCACTAAACTAACCTCTTGGTCTGAGTAGACCACAGCAATCAAGCTATGAGTTTACTCATGAAACCCTCATGAAAGGTAGAAGTTTAGTTTTGTTTTTACTTTTGTCTTTGTTTTTCTCTTTATTTTTGAGTTTGTTTTGATTTGATACTTATGTTAAGAACTTGAATTTACTTCTTGAAAAATAAACATGAAATTTGATTTTATCAAAAAGAGGATGTTTTACCTTTTTTGTATATTATTTTTTGTTACCTTTTTACCTTATTTTGGAAGTATGTAGATACAGTTTCGCATTAAATGACTATGTATAACACATATCAACAATTTCCATATGAATTAAGACCCCATGATTAGGTATACAGTATGTTTATAGCCAAAAATCTGTCTATTATAGTCATGTGGTCTGGCCAGACCAAGAGGTCAATTTAGTGATCGAAAGCTTATCGCCTATCCTAGGGTTAAGGGCATTTTTCATTTGGCGTATTTTTCATAGGCACTTGTTAAACATTTAAAATTAACTGTATACTTACTTACTTAGGTTGGCTCTTCAATCTGTTGTTGGTCTTAACCTGATTAATAAGTCATTTACAAGCACTTCGGTCTTCTGTATGGCTTCTCCAGTTCGTGATGCCAAGCATATTCATGTCTTCTTCCACTTGACCCGTCCTCCGATCATGGCAGCTGTAATAACTCTCACAGTTTATCATTTTATTTACGCCGTGCCCTTTCCATCTTATTTCCTGGATGGCGTGATGTCAGCTCTGTATTCTGCGAGGACAGCCTGATACACCTCTTCTGAAGAGTGTTCGTACATTCCAAGTGCATATCCATAGATTATTCATCCTTTAAACGTTTGCGGTGGTCGTCAACATTTATTTTACATTTCATTGTGGATTTTTTGTGAGAAGCGGGTTATAAGCTTTACTTCAGCCTCTTTACCTGGGGATTACACAATTGTGACAGCTTTCGTAGTCTTGGTCTGTATGCTAATTAGGGGTAGCAAATTCAGCACTATTGCATCGGGTGTTGCGAAGAGCTCCCTTGATGCACAGACTAGCCATTCATTGACCTTTGTCTAGTATGTAGTATTCGGACTTCTGAAGAGCCTTCAACCAGACGATGACTCTCCATGCATCAGTATTACACCGACAAAATCATGCAGGGCTGTCTCAATGGACTTACCCTTGCAGAATGTATGCTGCCTTTTGGACAACGGTTCCCGGTCGATATTTGCCCCCAAGGGCAAAGTCTCTGCAGTGGTTATCGAAGAAACGATGACAGGCTGATATACCAAAAAGCGCTTGGTCGCGATAGAGAGCTGCTTGAGCCATGGAATAACCGCCACGATGTTGTTCCCACGTCCGGTGTGGGCGACTTGACAGGTGTGAATAATTTAATGGCCATTGCTATTTTGGATTACTGGATGTTTTCCAATCACCCTGCGGTTTCGTGAGACGACCTACCGTGTGCTATGTGGAGGCCAGAAGTTTCCTTAGCCTTGGGCCTTCGAAAGTGTCTGCAACTGTACTACAGAATTTAATGCAGGACCTAGTGTTACAATCGTTCGAAAACGAATTTTAATACCACCTCCCTACTAGAAAATGTACAAATTATAACCAATAGGTGGGAATCTTAGGAAGCTAAATATTTTTCTAGAGACCGGGATATTGGCTTTGAAGAGTCATCTCTTTTTCGTAAAGACGGCTACATCGGCCGCTGAGGTATGATGTTTTAAAGCGGATTTGAACATGGAGATTTTATGTGACCCTACCTATCCCACCAGAAAAATGTATATGTCTGGTCTCTGATAATCACGACAATTTGTCAAACACTTTTTGGTAACTGTTAAATCTTTATAATTATTTAAATATTTCACCTTGCCTCCATTATCAGAAATAAAATCAAATCAAAAAGTTGTCATATTTATCTAATTGACACCTTTTGTCCGAAATCATCAACAATGGACACTTTCATCTGAACTATAAGTCAAACATCAAAAGTTTTCCATCAAATTAACAGCAATTTGTTAAATTACATTAGGCACGCTAAACTTTTCATCTTTTGTCCTCGCATCCTCGTCCCGCGCCCCACCCTTCACTGCACTGACAGAAGAATATGGGAAAAAATTACATCAAAATAGTACACCCAGAGCAGGACAAGCTCTGATGAATGAATGAACAGTAAACATCAGCATAAAGGAAGACGACAAAGTTGTTATAACAGATGTCAACAACTAACAAAGGCAGCGACATTCGAGGAAAGGGTGACTTTTTTGTGTGTAATTTCATTTGGTTAATTTAAAGGACATTGTGCTAAGTTTACTGGTGACAATGGACAATGGGGACAACAAGGTCCACGACGACAGCAGCAACGGCAACGACATCGCCATGAAATATCAAATCAGCATTAATATTGTCCTTGACTGGTCGTTATGATTTTCGTGGTCCTTAAATGGTTTTGGATTCATCGAATAGAAAGTTTCTCAAATGTTGTCTAAATATATACTTCCGTCGAACAGATAGAATCAGGTTCGACGGAGGGGGATACACTCGAGGAAACAAAGTCGTATTCCATGTGCCTGACAGACACCCTCAAACATTGGTTTATTTTGCCTTTGAGTGTATCACGTTCATGGATGGATTATGATGATTGTATTCGTTTAGAATTTGTTGTTTCCTAAACGGTTAATGGTTATTTTTGTCAATGGACAACACAACTGAGCTATTGTGTGTTCGAAATGGTGGTGGTTGATTTAATGATGATTCAATTTTCAATTTAATTTTCTTTACGAGTGGGGGACATTTACACCATTTTTAAGCAGGCGACACCGTTTCGACTTTGCAGACGGGGTGTTACTTCACTGGCAGAGACAGAGACCATTCATTGTTCGTGTTTAGTCACAGTGAATCACATTGCATTATAACAAATCATGTTAATGGACCATTAACCATTTTTGATTTATTAAAATGCTTTCTTATGCCAAGGACAAGTAGAATTTAATAAAGTTTCCTGGAAATATTTATGAATAAAATTATCAAGGCGTAGACTGGATGTGTTTAACTTTAGTGAGACAATGAATTTGATTGGAACTCAGATTAAAGTGTTTGATTATGGATTCAAATGATTGTTTAATGGGACCGCTCACACAACTTAGAAATAGTATATCAGAGGTCGAATTATGGGTCTTACATAGTATTTTGTAGTTCCTTTAAATCATGCCCGATTTTACATTTTGAATATAAATAAAAAAAAATTAAATTGGACACAAGTCAAAAGTAACGAAAGTTACAGCGAAAATCTATAAGTTCTTTTTCCAATATTTTTTATAATTATTAATGGTTTTCACATACATCGGGGCCTTTTAGACGCCCAAATAATCTGCAATGCCCATCTTTTCCACGGGACCCATAATATGATACCCTGGGTGGTCAGGAGTCCATAAGGTGAATGTGTTTTATCGCAGTATTGCTTTAAAACATCAAAGCAGTTTTTCAGCGGTTATTTTAACCAAATCAATGCTGCTGACTTTACGAGCAAGAGAGTATTTCATTAGCCATGTACAAATTCGCCAGACAAAATATGAGCCGCTCGAACTTCACGTACGTGGGAGACGTTAATCGTCCTCAATGGAATTTTGAATGTAATAAAATAAAACATGAATACAACCTGCTTTTGTAGCAAAAATATCCAGTTTTCCTTTAATCACGATTTTTAACAAACGCTAATTTATTTTCAAAATGCATATATCGTTAAAAAGTCATCTCGAAATATGGACAAGGAAGGTAAAATTGGTAGAAATAAACAACACTTGCAAAATTTCTGTTCATTTTAATTTAATACACTCAAATAAATACTGTCGTACTTCGAAATTAGACATTAAGATGTCTTTTTCCATTGTCGTATTAACTAAAGGGTGGTGCATTTATTTCCTATTTTACTCCCGGGGAAACTCGACCAATGGGATTATTGGGAATCGGGTATTCAAGAGTCGGCATATTTACCGGGAAATACGTCTCGGGAATTCCTAACGGAAAAACATTAATTCTGGCCCATTTATTTCCACGGGCAAAAACACGAAAGTTCTCGAAGAAATAAATGGGCCAGAATTAATGTTTTTCAGTTAGGAATTCCCGGGTGTAATGTCTCCAAAAATCGTATGTTGCTGCAGTTTCTACAAAGTTCTCAAACGTAATATTCGGGGCTTTCCCCAAATTCGGGGCCTAATTTCATTTTTGATTTGCGATTCCGCGATAGTTGGCCCAAAACGGTTATGCGAATCGAACATAGTAAGCTGAGGTTCCAGTCATCAGGTTATGCTTTCATTTATCCAAATTGTGGGAACTAACTGATGCACGCACTCTATCAGCTCGTCTCCTCCGGTCTTATACAGTTCTGCCGGTATTCCTTCGACACATGTGGCTTTATTGTTCTTTAGCCGGCTTTGCGCTGTTTTTATCTCATCGTTGGTAGGGGCCGAACATTCCACACCATAGTCTATGATTGGACGGGGATTTCTATCATCGGTTGGATCTTCGACCGCTAGCAGTCTGGAGAAATATTGTTTCCGGACTCTCAACAAACTCGGCGGTTCAGTTACCTGATTCTCATCTTATCTTCTTCATCTTCTCACACTGTCGTCTTTACATCTCACTCTTCTTTTTTCTCTCTCTTCAAGATTTTATTTGTATCTAAGAGAAATTTTGAATATTGGGATTCGTCCAAGAATTTAATTTTAATACTCAAATGTTTATAGAGCTCATATTTTTCCGGAACGTAGCCACTGGTCTAACATTTTACAAAAGCTTTATAAAACATTTACATTTTGGATAAATACGGACATTTTATTGATTTTTCATTTCGACATTTCCAATGTGCAATAGAAACCGTTCTACAACTATGAAATCTATAAAAGGTATTTTCATTAGTACTCTCTCGGACGCACGTCTAACTGCTAAATGGACAATTGGACTACACTGTATCGGTTCTCAGATAAGTAGAGCATGGTGTTCCAAATGGCAAGACAATCTTAATACTAATACATCCAATGTTGAATGTTATACGAAGTAATTCAATGGAGTCAGGAGCCAAAAGTCTGCTTTAAGTGATTTTTAGATGATGTGCTAAAAGGTCAGGTTAGTGAGAAGGAAAAACTCGATAAGACCATCGATAGCTCCCAAAGAAAGCCCCTCATTAAAGTCCCTGAGATATTATATGCAGTTAGAAGTAAATTGTCTATTCGCCACATCAATAACTGTTTTTAGAGAGAAGCTTCCGAAATATAAAATATTTTATTAATTCCTCTGGACGTTAAAGTGTCAATGGTAACATTGTCTTTCCCACTCCGTCCATAATACACGTAGGAAATCTCTATAGGCTTGAGGTCAATAAATCAAACTATTGAAATTTCACAATCATATGGGGTTCTGTGTGAATCATTCATTTCATCTCTGACGTCTTTGGGGTTTGACCGACTTATTTGGATATAACGTACACGACAGTTACATTGAAGCGTTTATGCGTTTCATTTTTTAGTTCGTGGAAACCCATCTAATTACACTTTTTTTTATCAAACCGAAAAAAATGTTAATTTCCTTTAACAACATCCAACACATATGCTGCGACGTATTGTGTAGGAAAAAAAAAGCCCTGAAAACGGTGACAAAATTCGTTTTAATCGAGTACGTGTCAAGATTAACTAAATACCTGAGAACAGAAGCCACTTATATATCCCCCATATACGAGGTATGCGACGAACATTCACCGGCGACAATGTTGGCGGCATATGAACGACCAGAAAGGCCCGAAATGTTTGTCAACAACATGAGGTCTTACATATTGCCCGCCATGGCCCCCACACCTACATGTGTACAGGCATGACGGCCCAACGTTCATGGAAAATATTTGTGGAAGTGAGAAATTTTAATGTAATGCGGGTATCAATACCAGATGGGCACCATTGTGAAGTGCCGGAGTGTGTTGTACGGTACAACGACACGGCCAGCGTTGGAACGTGGGTGGGGTGGAAAGCAAGAGAAATATTCTATCGGAACATATGTATTAAATGTTCTGTAATCGATTCTCAAGAACGGATATTAAACCAAAGAAATACATGTGAAAAACTCAAAACGCCTACTGACTACTAATGTCATTCCCATACTTGTGTACGTCTGTACACACAAACACACATACACTCCGACATAACGTCCAATGCTCACATGACAGAAAAAACGGAAGTTATCCTCAACAGAATCGTTGAGCCAAACAAAAGCCGGCCATTGTAATCGAAAAGAAGAGATATTTTATAACCCGCACAGTGACAGGGGGGCAGGTGTTTAACATATTTTCACCATACGGTAACGGTAATAAATGTATGGAGCACTTTATGCGGTGAGTGTTGGAGAAAGATGGCCATATCGAGGGGGGGATATATCAAATTCGGTTTTGGAAACTTTGTCTTTTGGAGAGGATGCATTAAATTTGTCAATTCGTTTGGGACGTAAAGTCTTCTTTCAAGGTCCTGGTTTAAATTAATTTAGCTTTGACAAAAACGGTCCAAAAAAAAAACTCAAAGTACAGAAAACCGAAACTTAACCCGCAGATAAATGAAAATATAGTTGACTTCGGTTAAGTGAAAAGGGGGAAGTGGATCCAATTTGTTTCAGTTATTTCTGTTCAAATCTTCTCTAAAGAGGAATTCAGATAAATTCTGAGTGAAAAATTTAGTTATCTATAGAAATTTGTCCTGGTTTCATACGAACGTATGGCATTTCCTACAAAGAATTTAGCTTATATAGACGGATTAATTTTGTCTTACCTTAATTTCGTAGTATTTTAAAAAAAAAACGTTGATTATTTTCAGTCAACCAGTGTCCCAAGAAATCGAATCTCCATTTAAACGAAGTTTCAGTTAAACAAAATGATTTATTTGCAATGGCCACAACAACGAATTGTTCTAGACATTTCGGTTTAGTTTCTGTTATGAGATTATGATTTATTTGCACGGACCACAACAACGAATTGTTCTTGACATTCCGGTTAACCGAAAGTTTTCAGTTTCAGAGATTATCCCAACTAATTGATATGTCACAATAGACACAATGGACAATGAATAGTCCAAGTATTTGTGTAAGGTATCGTTAAGTCGATGTTTGCCGATTGTATGCTACATGCACACATGCTCTCTGTCAAATCATATTTTTGGCCTTTATCTCTTTGAACCATAAACGACAGATTTTCATATGGAATTGCTGCTGCTTCGGATCATATTTCAGCAGAGCAACTTACCCACTTATAAATGCACATGTTTCACGTGCTGTGGCGCTACATGACGCTCAACCATAATTTTTATATCGAACCTTTATGACATTTAAAGCTTTTTCATATTGTTTTTGGGATTTTGTTTATGTTTTTTTTGGGGGGGGGGGGGGGGGGTATGGGGGGACATCTAGCATCTAAGAAATAACACATAAACGAACTTAGTATGTAGTACGTTACGATTTGGAGTATTTCTGGCATATTAAAGTAGCAACACAAAGATGGTGGCATGTTGGTTATTTCCAATGTGTTGCATTGCTAGTTTTTAAACATGACAGCATTAGACTGTGAACAACATTAGAATATACTGATAATAGACTGATGCGGTAACAACTCTCGAATGATTCATTGGTTGAAAGTTTGCTGTCGACTAAATCAAATCATAAGATCAGTTGGCAAGCAAGCCAGCAAGCAATTTAAACCTTTAATCAAACCATTTAACCATTATAAATGGCTTTAAGCGATGACCGTCTGTAGACGGTTTTAGTGGTTAAAGGGTTAACAACAGAGTCATCGTGAGGTCGTAGCAATCAAATTCTACACCTGCTTGTTTGTGGAAATGTGAATACTTGCGAAGACTCTATGAAAAATTACCCGAAAATAAATTAAAACTTCCCCAAAAAGACCAACATGAAAATTTCCCGAGAAATTATGAAAAATCACCCAAATAATAATATGAAAAATTCCTTAATTTAAGATCTGTCCTTCCATTGAATCAGTGCCGCCGCCGTGTTCGCGAAGTCGCACCCCCTACACTTTAACCATATCAGCAATAACACCTGAATGAAATATGCAAAACGCGAAGTCATTTGAGAAATGACAGCTTTAATGAAAAGTGCTGTATTCTTGATTAATCGATAAGGCCTTCAAATGGATTCCTGATTCAAAGGTTTCAAAATGTTAACAATGACAAATTTGTGTTATTTTTCACACAGAAACGAAAAAATTAAATATTATCTAAAAATTATGAAAACAAAATCACCAATTTCATTGTAGTAGTTTTCATAATGAAAATTGTCCCAATTTTGTATGATATTTGTTTGGGTCATTTTTCGTTTGTATTATTTTTTTTTTTGGCAATTTTTCACAGAGCCCGCTTGCGGTGCTGGTTGATTTCCATAGAAATATTCTTCTCTCATATGTTTAACTACCTCATTTCTCGGCTGATATTGTTGTATACAAATTCGTTACTCAACATATCATCGACGTGTGGAATTTTCGGGGAAACATATCCATACAAAATTGGGGAACCCTTCCATGTTTCAAATCAGTGTGGTTTTACTTAACATCTTTTAACTGTAACAAGTTGCGGTGGCCCAAAGTGAACTATTTTTTGTTTAAATTAATATTTTATTAAAATACAGGCTTATCCAAAAAGAATTGTTCCACCAATTTCTATATTGAGGTCCGACAAGTGCTTTAGTTTTACGAACTGTGACTGAAAGTCAAAATCCGAAAAGGGTGATAAAAATATAAAAGTTGTATGCCCCCCTAAAATCAAAATATGCAAAAGGTAGGCAACTTTGGAAATATTTCTAAAATATATCCAGTTTTACTTTTAAAACCCTAAAATAATCGATGACTCCTTGCGTACAACCAATTGCTTACAGAACTCAAAAGTGTTAACGAGATCAACAGTTACAGACTTTTGGCAAATGGAATGGGATTGTGGACCACAGTGCAATGGCTGTATGCCAGTTTGTTGCCTAAGACTGAAGACATAACCTTGGAGGATCTTTGGTTTCAGTAATGGCGCATCATGCTATACAGGCCACTAGTGAATCAAATCCAAGTTCGGTAATCGTGTTATCAGCCGTTGATGTCAATTGGCCACCACTTAGCTACGATTTAATGTAATTTTTTGTGGGAAATTGTGAAGGTCCGATGTTATGGCAGAAACCACCACCAAAACTGTGGTGTCAGGCCATCCGAGGCAGCCACAGGAATGAAATCGTGTTCCATAAATAATTGTATAAATAATAAGCCGGAAAAAATAATTTTTGTAAAATTTTTTTTTCATGAATGAAGGAAATTTGCGATGTTTCCATTACAGAGTTTACTTGACAACGATTTACTTGACAATTGTCTTTGTATTTTCATACACTTTTTCTTCAATTTTTATGAATACGGGGTATACAATTTCTAAAACCGTTCGATTATTGAAAAAATTGTAAACTGACACTTAAGGCCACATGTGATTTAATAAATTCAGAGCTCTTCGAGATCAAATGCAAACAAAGTGGACGGGTCAAGCCTCAAAGACATCTCGTCTCTAGGCTCACACGCGTCAGAGTATGTAAGTTTAATTTGTACACAGGATCCCAGGGAAAAACTTAGAACAAACATACAACCCTTTTTATGGAAATCAAATGATGTCCGCATCAACCCGAGTCCCGACCTAACGATGCCACAGCTTACTCCTCCATCTTCTACTTTAAACCTTTTTTTTTCTAAAAATTATAAGGTGCGAATAAAATAAACTTTGTCGTAGTAAATTGCGTTTGCATAGAATGCAATAAAAAATGACAAATTTTAACAGACAATTGTTGACAAATTGTAGGCATGCCACCAGCATGTTGCGTCTTGTGCCTGTTGCACAAGCGACAGACAGTGTCTGTATGCAACATCTGTTGGGGCACAGACAGCAGACAACATATATGCCCACATACTTGTGTACATTATGCCTGCATTTGGATCTCCTCCAGAACGATCCCTAAAGTTCAAATGTGAGTGAAAAAAGACTTACAAATTGCTCACAAGATAAAGTGGGTATGGTAAGAACTGGATAATTGCAACGTTGCAACGACCAGACTGGCAAGAACCACCGGGGAATATTAAGAGTTTACAATGATTTAATCTAATGAGTAGTATTTGTCATGTCGCACAATGCTAATGATAACCGATAAGGCTTTCTTTTGCACAAAAAATGGTAAAGAATTTGTACGATGTCTTGTGCCGGAGTTGTTGGTGTGGAATATTCATATATCGATATGTCTGATATCGTCGAATGTTGTATTCTATTTGCCAGACTGTGTATTATTTATAGATTTATGCGACTTCGGAGAAGAGTTCTAAGTTATATTTCGTATGAAAATTTAACGAAATTGAAACCACTTTGTCCACACTTTGATTAATATCATGGTGCCTAAACTATCAAGTGACTGGATCTCTCTTGACATAATACCTAAGTGAGTCCCATCTGTAAAAAGAAGGATGACAATTCCAAATTTGTGCACGGATATTAAAACGATGCTACGATAGACATTACTTTATGTATGGGTATGCTGTATTAGATATTTGTGAAAATTAAACTGTAATTGTTCTTATCAAGGGTGGTAGAATGAATTGATAATATATGATAATCATGATGAAGACCGAAAATTGTTGTGTAACCTTTAAATTATTCATCTAGAGCGAATGTTATTTTCAAGTTGACTTACCAGATCTCAATGAAACGAAATGAATTGCTTTACACTTGAAGGATGTTTTGTTTAAGAGTACTCAAATGCTGTTTTTTTTTTTTTTCAAATTTTGCTGACAATCAAGGGATATCCCTGGAAATTTTAATGCACTGTGCTGTGGATAGGAAATAATTATATTGGTCGGAGCAAAGAGGGAGTAGTGTTTGTCTTTAATTATGATTGTCACACTAGGCGGGAAAGACACTAGCTGGAAGAGAATTCTACATTCGGGCAGTTTGCCTGAAGATCGAATTTAACAAGAATCGGATGTGAGTCCCAGGATAACCGCCGATATACTATTAAATACATTTAGATCAGCGATATACATCTTAAGTTCGGGCGATGTTGAAGGGAGTCGTAAATATGAAAGAGATCAGATGAGGTGAATTATTTCTTGCACCGCATCAAAAAGCCTAAACACTTGAATATTGCTTGCGACACTTTGGAAATATGCCATCATCCTGTATCCTCATGCCTAGAACATCAAGAGTGTCTGATTCGTCGTAATCCACACCATCCATAGATATTGACGACGACGATGCTTGATCAGTGGAAAGTTTCTGTGACAACAAACAGCACTGGGGGTAGCTTCCAATAAAATCGAATCTGTTCGGGGGTCACATGAACAGATTCGATTTTATTGGCCAAATATTTGCCAAATCGCGATTGAGTGGGTGATTCATGGTTCGAATTTTGTGGCTGACCTCCAGCCGATGATCAAATGAGTAGCAGTGACAGAGGTTGCTGTCATCCGCAAACGAGTAGATTGGATTCACAGTCTGACCAAAAAGGTAGAGAAGGATGTTCCTTGGATGAGACCCCATCAATAACTCGTAGCGATCTCTGAGAAAACTCGATATGAATCGAGAGAAGATATTACCGATACCAAATGCAATAAGTTTTAATATGAGCGCTACGTGCCAGACCCTATCGAACGAATTGGAAATATCTATAGCCACGACCTTGCTTTCACCAAGGCGGTGGAAGGATCGTCATCAGGTCTCCAGTAGATCGATTTCTACGGAAGCCATGCTGCCGATCATTCAGATGGCCGTTAGACTCCAGATACGTTACCAGATGGTGATTAACTCCGATCTCCATAACCTTCAAGAACGCAGAACATATTGGAAGTGGACGGTAATTCGCAGGATTTGTAGTCTCACCTTTATTGGGGATCGTCTGAAAATTGGTAACTTTCCGTTAAGTTTAAATACCAGCGAGGTACGTCATATTGAAAAAATTACGAAATGGAACGTCAAAGAGCACTTACATAGGACAAGTGCTGAAATACCATCCTGAGTTTCATTTGCGTTAAGATCTGCAAGAACCGTTTCAACTCCACGTGTTCGAAAAAATTTAATACAGAAAGTGGCTGACTGCTTTCCGGCGAATACTTCAGCCTGAAGTTTAGCTTTGCCAACCGGGTCAGTTAATATCTGGTCATTGTTAACGAGAGTTGGAATATAAAATGAGGAATTGTTTCGTACACATTTTGCAAATACTTTTGGTTATTACTTCCTCTAGGGGAAGAAAGAACTCTAGCACGCTATCTTAACAGGCAAAACTGCTGCATCTGGAAATTGAAAACGTGTTGAACGTCGAGAAGCAAATGTATCCTCATAAATTGACAGTTTGTTGAGGATATTTACATCGATGGCATCATTAGCCTCTTTCTTTCGCTGCAAATGTGGCTGCAAACGCCATTTCAGCTAACGGTGACCGCTACGGAGGCATTTGAAAAAAAATGTTTGGTCACAGTATGTTACAGCCGACCAGAATGGGGTCAGGATCGGACGAAGGGCCGTGTCACAGACCACACTCCTTAAAAATTGTAACCTCCACATCTAATCCCACAGTCTAGGAATTGATTTTAGACCCGTGGTTTCTGGAGAAATATTTTTACCGCAAATTTAGGTTTTGGAATTGTTGACTTTACTCCTACGCTATATAATAAAATTGTATTTGAGATGCCTCAATAAACAATCAAATAATTTCCGAACATCGGCCGATTGCGTTTGTTGCTGGCGCTCTTATAGTTTTGTTTATTATAATTTTTTATTGAATTAAATATATAAATAAATAAAATTTCCAAACAATTAATTAATTGAATTAAACATAATATTAACTGGGTTTTTTTTGCTTCGTGTAATCTCAATCTCTCAATCATTGCAATAGTGGATGAAACATCTCACAATAATTGAATTTAAAGTTCGAAATATTTATTTTAGAACTGTGACAAACATTATCACAAATTTATAAAAAATCCGATTCAACACATTGCAAAACTTTTAAGCCCTTGAGAGTTAAAACTAAAATGTCCTTACCTTTTTTCCCAGTCGCTAAAAAGGGATTGTCATAAAAAAGCAACCCCAACCAGTCCACCAGCCCTGCAGTATCAACAGTTTTTAACACGTTCCCTTGTACACGCTGAATTGCCGTTCTGTGTATTCTACTCCCAAACCATGTTAACTTTTGAACGGATGAACATATTCTCTGTCAGCCGTTTATGTTGATTGTCATTTTGTCGTAAACTATTTTGTTAACATTATTTAACTATAAAATGTCTCACTGGATATCCGTCCGGCTGGCTGGCTGGCTGTTTGTCTTGTGTAACAACTATTGCCGTCATTTGCAATTTAGCCCGCTTAAACGATATTTGTAATTTGTCAGTGAATGGTTCGTTAATAAGGCGAATGTTTACAAGTCACGTTATGACATTTGTATGGTGTGATGTGCAGAATTGCGTAGTTTAGTTTAATTTGAAATTTCATTTACAAAGAAGGAATATTCTTGGAATCTTCCATTTGTAAATAATCCAATGTATGGACTTAAACACTTTCCCTCCATGAACGCTGATCTGCCATACACCCTTTTACTTGCCCACATACGATTCGTATGTTGCGACGTTTCTAGTTAACACAGCAATTGACGTTATGCCGAAATAAATGAAGAATTATTGCCATCACATGTGTCGGAGCTATGTCAAAATCAAGCAGTGTGAGCTGAGAGTTGGCTAAAACGATTTTGTTTTTGTCATTGTTTTGTATATGGCGGTGAAAATAAGGTGAATATTTTCACTACTGTCTAGACAGGTGCAATAACAGATGAGTGTGTACGAGTGGTGGGGGTAGGGGGTGGTGGGGATTTGAAATGATTGAAATGAAAAGTAAATATTGGACGATTATTTAGAAAATCTCACCAACAATTTGTGTTTGAATAAATATACCCGTTTATATGCATATTGATGAGAAGTGATATTGGTGGATTTCAAATAATATTTAAATTACGATAAAGCAATAAAATATCACACGACTGGTTGCTGTCCCAAAAAAAAAAATGGTTGACTGCATTCTCGTAAAATCTGTTAAGAAAAAATAAAAATCTGTTAAGAAAAAAAAAAATCTTAAGAACAAATAATCCAGTGAGAGATAAGCGGAAATCGCTCCCTTCGGATCGAAGGGATTCTTTACATCTTTCCATTAAAGACATAATTTTTAATATTTTTTTAAATATAGTATATTAACCCATTAACCCATTTTTAATAAAGTTTTATATTTCATAAAAAATGGGTCCTCTGTTCGAATCCTTTGACATTTTTAACTTTACGAAATTCGTTTCTCTGTGCCATATGGCATCGCTGGCTATGAATGAGTTAATGGACAATGTTCAAAGGAACACATCGCAGCTGACTTGTCACGCCTTTAGTACTGTTGTCTTTGTTTTTTTAGGGGACCCCATAAAGGCGGTGACAGTGTTATGTTTCACCAGTGCTTCACATAATCAAAGTTAGCGATAGTCATATTATTTTTTATTTATTTATTATTAACTACAATACAAATTAAATTTATATTCTCATTTTGGGTCCACATTTTTTGCAGCGACTGACCAAAGCCTCTGGTGGGAATCGAACAACCCCCACAGTAATGAGCAAGCATGCTACCAACTACGCTACCAGGGCGCTTATATACCATTTATCCGAGACCATGTAAAGTAAAAGAATTCAATTATCAGAGATTGTAGCTAACTCCGCAAGTGTTTCTATCGGATGCACTACAGCGACCCTGGAATCGTCCACAGCTAACTGATTTGAGAGAAGTTCCTCGTCAGTTACTTCCTGAAGAGTGAAGGGAAATACGTAGCGACACAGAAACAATGGTCACTTCATAACACCAATTTATCCATAAAGAAATTGCCAAAGGATATATAAATTCAGGATCGCACGTGTTGCCGTGCTCACAACTAACAACTTTGAATAGAAGAATCCTGTTGATGTTGTTGTAACAGCTATGTTTCGTCATTCGAGTTTTCATCTATATCTTCTGGATCTGGGTTGCAGTATTCCTCAAACCTCTATTTCGTCTAGCACTTCGTTGAGATCGCAACTGTACGCCGAGTCGAACTATCCCTGCGATTAGGTGAGAAATCGCGAAACTCACCCAAGTACAAAAATCTTAAAGGAGAATTGTTTCGATGAACTGAGCAGAAACTCTGTATATGCGTATAAACCACAGTCACCACTCTACTCCCTGAGGTGGAGCACCTGCTAGTCGAGCCGGCACAAATTGCGGGGATCTTGTCTACCCTAGATACCAGATTAATTTATCCACTCAACTATCCGGAACTTGCAAAAAGCTTAGAAGATACTCCCAGAAGGTTATTGACTTTTGGCCGCTGAAAACAGATTGTAAATTAAATTCTGTCGTTTTTCTTCAAATTGACGCAGTACATGTTGGATTTTGACTTACTTCGCCTAAAAAAATCGACAAAAAATGTATACGGGAGCAAACGGTGAGTAATGAAAATGTTCCCTTTACAAAACACTGATTTTTTGATTAAAATTTAGTATTCGAGTTATCAGTACGCAAATGCCGTTTATACGAGCTCTTAACAGTGAGTTACAATCAATCTGATAAACTCATCGGTTTACGTTCAACGTAATTGCAGAGTAAAGAACTTAAAAATGTAATTTTTTGATTATCGTTTATGAACGCATTTCATTCACTTTCTGTTCCTACCAAATTATAAATGTGGCAATATTAACAAGCCCCTCCTCCTCATAATTTTAAGTACATGGTGTTCAGATTGATTGAGTGTTATAAGAAGTTGAAAGAAAGACTAAAAATGAATATATGAGTCTCAAGAATACTAATTATGGGTTTGCATATTTCGGTTGCTTCAAATATGCCGTCTACATATGTGTTATTGGCTTGTGCTGACCATATCGAGCCCTTACCGCGATAAAGATGTAAGCGCCGTTTTTTTGAAACTTGCTTGTTAATGAAATTCATTTGAAAAGTGTCCAACTCCCATAATCCCAAAGTATTTAAAGTTTATTGATTAGCGATTGCGCTGGCTGGGTCATGTCGGTCGACTAAATACAAATGCTTCAGCCAGAAAGGCGTTGGATGAAGAATAACACAGACAGGGAAGACCGAGACTCCCGTGGATGCTCCAAGTGGAAGAAGACATGCAAATCCTTGGTATGACAAGGTGAAAAAAGCTCGCTCAAGACCGAAGTGCTTGGAAATCATTTATTGAGCAGGCCAAGACCAGCAACAGGTTGTAGAGCCAACTTAAATAAGTACAATCGATTTTAGATAAGCGCACGCCTTTTAATCGAAAATAAATATTAGTAACGATTGTTTTGGCTGATTTACTATGCACTGTACTTCGCCTAAACGAAAATCCGCTTTATTGAAAAATCGTTTATGTGAAACACATTTTTAATGCAAAGGCACAAACTTATATCATACGAACACCGCTTAAGAGAAATAAAGGGTTATCCATTTTGCTTTTTAAAAGTAAACGTAAATAAAACACAAACAGTGACTTTTTGTACATGTAATGGCCTCTCTTCGATTACTTGAGGATTCTCAGAACCCAAAATACGACAATTTTGTTTATTAACATACCCACCGAGTGAGAAATTTGCTTCATCATAACCATAAACCATAATCTCCTCTTAAAGCACGATATGTGGCTGTGCCAGAATCACCATTTTTGTAGTAGGTTTTAATAATTTTTACGCGTTGTGTGATAGTTAAGCGATCCATTTTCGTCAATGTCAGACTTCCAACTGAAAATAAAAAAAATTGGTTTAACAACATAGTTTGACAGATGTCGAATTCCAGCCCTATAGTTTTGAATCACGGATAACCCTATATTATGAATGTAACGGCTACAAAAACGGGCAAAACAATTGATCTAAAAAAATTATGTGTCAATCGCATTTAAGACAACTCAACCACATGTAAATAAGTGACTTTTCATCCAAGCTCATTTATATGGAATTTAAATTTTACATACATGTATTTTAAATGTTGTGCCACAAGTTTCTTCGTTTGATAGAATAATTCCAAAAGTACTTACTCAGTCCGTTTAAACCAAAGAAGGTTTAATTATCCGAAGAACTTTTTATTGAAAATCCGGCATAAGTGAAAAACATCATTCATGTCTTCCTAATCGAATTCGACTGTATTTAAAATGTATATTTACAAAGACACTGCAAATTCAATTGTTTCGTAAGCGCCACACCCGTTTTGTTTGACCACAAAAAAAAGTCACCTGTAAAATTGTTTTTTTTCTGGCCCTGAAGTCTTTGTCGCTGTTAGGGCTCGTTATCATTATAGTCTAAACCAAAAAGTGTTTGTAATCTGAGTAAGATATATTTTTTTAGCAGTCTGGTTACTGCTTAACATCGGAAATATTAAATATTAAACTAATGCTGTCTTCTTGACAGCATTTCATCTCAAATTTGGTTTTCAACATTTCTCTTGTGTTAGTTTTCTCCTAGCTTTTTTTTAAAACCTCATTGTAATCGGTTTTTGTTACCCTACTGTGTCATTAGTACTAAACTTTTGCCAATTTTTTTTTTAAATTTCTTTCTGCTACATTTTCGCCGCTGGATCCCGGAAGTTCCATTTCCATTATTATGCAGGTTTGATATTACATTTTTTTGTAATTTCCCCATATCTATTGCCAATCCGATAACACATCAATAAAATATTTAAAATTCGCACATTTATTCCCCAATTAACCCCACCAAACTATTAAATAGTGTTGGTCCCGCTTTACAATTACAAACCAAAGGAAATTCAATAAATTCAGTTGGAAATCAATGGCTCACATTCTGGCTCCTTGGCCATTCAACACCGTCGTCATATCGTAGCATGTCATGCTATTAAGTTGTTGTTTCACGTTGTGGAATTGTTACGAGTATACAGCGGAGTGACTGCATGTTTTGCCTTACAGAACAGCAGAAATATCCCACCAAACAGAGCAATTCAACTGGAGGCCAAGCAGCCAACAAAGTGTTATATTACCCTCGGGATCATTTCACTTTACACGCGAACATGTTGAATTCTCTTTTCTGCCATTTTTATTTTATGCCACCGCCACAGAAGAGCGGGTGTACTAAATTGTTGGTAATGTTTGCAACATTTGGAAATGGTCTCGGTATTCAAGACAGATTGAAATCCTTTATTCGATTAAGGTTCACAGAAATCGGTTTGCCTTAATTTGTCTGTCTTTGTAATGGTTCCATAGATAACAGGTTTTGCAATTGTATGTTAGGGTGGAGTGAAATAAAAAAAGTAACACTCGGTAAGAGATGTAGTTGATCCCCAATAAGGGAAATACTCGTATATGCAAACTTTTTTTTAAAAGAAAAAAAATTAAAATTTGAAAATTTTCGCAATCTACGCCAGCTTTTTTTTTTTTTTTATTATTTTTAGAGTTTTTTGTCACCTTAATGGAAAAATTTTTTTTTAAATTTAGACAATTGAAAACAAATATTTTTTTTTATTTTTAGAGTTTCTGGTCAATAAACTTTACTACTAAACAGTTTCACTAATTGAAAATTGTCGAGAAATTGCAAAAAGTAAAATAACCCAAATAATTCCTTTTTCAAAAAATTAACATAACATTTATGTCGATACCAAAGCTATGACTATTGCTCGATCATCCTCTGCTTTGCCTCATATACTTTAATTTATTTATTAATTAATTGCAATACAAAGTACATTCATATTCTATTTTTTGGGTCCAAGGGTAAACCAGACAAACACTTTTATTTGGGTACTGAACGAGCTCAATTTTCCAAATTTGTTATAAATTGATTCATACATTTTTGTGATTTTTTTCAAATCTACACCAAAATAGCAAAAAAATTAAAATTTAAAGAGCGGGACGCGGCACCTAAGTATTTTTAAATATTTTCCTTATGATCCCACATCTATATCCGAGAGTGAAATTTTCAAATTAAAAAAAAATATATTTTTTTACTCTAGCCTATTGTACAGAGTCTCAGCTGGAGCCTCGGACATCCATGTCTTCGTGGCAGTTGTCACCTAACACCCTTGTGGCTCAAACTTTTGGACTCCGTCTAGTTGGGGCTCTATAAATAAGCCCCCCCCCCTCCCCATAAACTCTCAGACAAAAAATTGTCATTATGAAAAATTGCATTTTTTTTTCTTGGGAATTTTTCATTGAACAATGATTTTTTTATTTTTGGGGAATTTTTGTTTTTTTTTTTATTTTTTTATAATATTTGGTGGATTTTGCATTGGGTAATTTTTCATAAATTGTTGGGGGGATTTTTCATAATTTTTGGGGGAATTTTCACATGTAGGCATTTGGACGGATTTTTCAGAATTTTTTTTAGGAAATCTTTTCATCTGGGACTTTGGACGAATTATTCAGGATTTTTGGGAAAATTTTCACATTGGGAAGCGCCCCGGTAGGTGAGTTGGTAGCGTGCTTGCCTATCAGCGTGTGGGTTGTGTGTTCGATTCCAACCAGAGGCTTTGGTCTGTCGCTGCAAACATCTGGTCATATGGTCTGTGTCACCCGGTTTACCCTTGGACCCAAAAATTAGAATATAAATTTACTTTGTATTGTAATTAATAATAAATAAATAAAATAAATAAAATTTTCACATTGGGCTTTTGGTAGGATTTTTATTTATTTTGGGGAATTCTTCATTTGGGTCAACAAAATCTTTTTTTTGGGCATTTATCATAGACCCTCTACTTGGTCCAGCCAGTGAAATCCTTGTATTTGCATGTGCACTTTTTTTTTTTTTTTAATAAATTAATTTATTAACAATATATTTTTTTACAATTTTTAGTTGCCTCAGCGTCCTAAGACATTATTGACATTATTCAGGGTATATTTTTTATAGATATTTTAGTTTCGGCTCTACAAGTTCTCTGGATTATCTTTGAAGTACTTTTTTTCATTAATTTTGGGGAATTCTTTATTTGGGTCATTCTTCTCTTTTTTTGGGGTATTTTTCATAGAGCCTCCACTTGGTCCAGCCAGTGAAATCCCTGTACTTCCATGTGCTTAAATTCCGTCACTTCAGCGTATATTTTTTATAGAGCTCCTAGTTTATGCGACTCGGGGTCTACAAGTTCTCTCGAGTATCTTCTTCTTCTTCTCTTTTTTTGGGGCATTTTTCATAGAGCCTCACTTGGTGCAGCCAGTGAAATCCCTGTACTTCCATGTGCTTAAATTCCGTCACTTCAGCGTATATTTTTTTACAGAGCTCTTATTTTATTCGACTCGGGGTCTACAAGTTCTCTGGAGTATCTTTGAAGTACACACAGCACAAAAGTACCCATGTTTCATCTTCATACAGAGATGGGAATTGTCAGAAAGAAAGGCTTCTTGCTAGTGCCCTAATATATTAGTTTATTGTAATAAATATATAAATAAACACATAAATCAAAATCAAAAAGTAGCCCAAAGTAGCATCCATTTGTCAGCATGACCCTTAATATTTATTCCGTTGCTGACATAATCTTTTCAGCTAATGTTGCTTGACTAATTCCTCCACTATCTGTGCCTTATATTAACAGCTTTCAATCTTAATTTTCTACTGTTCTCGTTCACCATTTGGGGTTTTTTTCTCGATTGATTTTCGATTTCAGAAATGTGAATGACATAAGCATAAGGAGGGTGTGGCCTTTGATGTTTTTAGAGGTCATACTGGCGTTTTCCTATCATTCGCCATCAGGAAGAGGAAGAAGAAGGCAAACTGTTTGAATGTACAGGGTCCGACAAATATTTTTTTTTTTTTTTGAAAATTCCATAAAAAATGTTTTCTCAAATTTCTGGTTTTATTTGAAAGTACAATCCTTCCGGTTAATAATGGAAAATAATATCATTGAAATGGCTGCCTCGGCTGGCCATGCAGTAGCCTAACGACATCAGCTCTGCGGCTGATAATGCGATCTTCAAAAACAGGGCGGAAAACGTCGAGTGTAGTTTCGGCAGTGTTATCCACATAATAAAATTCTCCACACATGCGTAGCGGTCAAATTACAAACCACATAAAATTTGAATCATATCAACGTCCTTTCCCATTAGCTCAACCTACCGCTCTACGTCACAATAATCCATAAAAAACGTAAAAGAGAGGTTCATATTGAAAACAGATGATGTAAATGACAGGTGAAGGGTGCATACACAATTCGACGACACCGTGATTAACGCCTTTTAAACATATTATCTGTATTTTCGTACAGGTTTTATACTTTTTATCCACGAATGCTTGATGCCACTGCAACGGAGGAAAAAATTGTTGTGAGTTGTTTTGAAATAAACGCCAACAGAACAAGAATGGCATAGGATAGGAAACTTCAACAAGCTCACTAAATTGGTGAATTGTTTTCATGATTTTATTGGTGCTGTTGCATTTGTAGCCAGTCTACGTAAGTATGAGCGCGTTTGCTCCACACAACCATTGAACTGGCAGTGCAAATCACGATAATAAAAAAAACCAACCAACCGACAACAGCACCACCACCGCCACCAATATCAAATCACATCATTGCGAATGGCCAAAGAACAGCTAGAAACCCTTTGGGATATGAATATGTTGTGCTGCATGGAAAACAACACGACCGTTGAGGGACATCGGTATGTTGCCCGATTGCTGGGTTGGGTTTTTTTCCATAGAACTTCAGAGAGAAATGAGGCTGGCGAAAACAGCGATTTGATCAGTTGTGCTAAAAGGGAAACCTAGGGAAAAACAAAAACAACATAGAAATGTGTTACAATTCAATTATGAATTTATGGATCAATTGTTTTGGATAAGTGGAAGCTGAAGTCATTTTCAATGCAAAGTAGTCAGTGCTGTTAAATCGACAGGAATATCTTCACACTGTGTTTCTAAGCACATCATAAAAATATGTGGGTTTGTTAGGCTTCGCTTGAAATCCCAAAAAAAACTGCTGGATAATTTCGCAAATTTTTTTTTTTATTTGAATGTACAATCCTTTCGGTTAATAATGGAAAATAATTTCATTGAAATGGCTGCCTCGGCTGGCCGTGTAGTAGCCTAACGACATCCGCTCTGCGGCTGATAATGCGATCTTGAAAAACAGGGCGAAAACGTCGAGTGTAGCTTCGGTTGTGTGGCACGTAGCGGGGCCCTGTTGAAACCAAATGTTGCCAATATCCTCCTCTTCAATTTTTGTAAACAAAAATTCGTTCAACATGGCCATATAACGAAAATAACGAAAACGAAATAAGCGCTAGTTGAAAAAAAACGTTAGATGGCGGACCCTTTATAAACATATCTCTAATGACTTTAGTACCTCTTCAATATGACTCCTTGTGTCAACCAGATTAAAGACAACTCAATCATAGGAAAATTAGTGACTGTTTTCAATCAAACTTAATTATATTGAATTTCAATTTTACATACATGAATTTTAACAGAAAATTTCCTCAAAAAATCTGAATAATCCCCCAAACAATTTATGAAAAATTACCCAAATGCGAAAAAATGGAAATTGAAGTAATACTACAGCACGAAGGTATTGATAAGTCGCTTAACCAACGACGAAGCGCTGACCCCCCCATCATTTCTCTCCATTTGAAAACAAACAAAAAAAAAAACACTGATCATTTACCTTGCATTCAAGTATAAAACTCTTAGGCCCATTATCTCAATGTACGATTAAAATTTATCGTAACGATATACTACCGGTTAGCACAATTTACTTTTCTCAATATCTACTTAGCGTTTATCGGATCGATAAATGATAACCGGCACTTGTCTGCCGGTTAGTCGTTTATCATAACGAAAACCATGAACAGCTGATATGATGACTCCACTCCTTTTCTGTGATTCTTTTTGTTTTTCTTTCACAACAATATTTAAAATTGAATTGAATAGAAATTTAATAATAAACTGCACAGCTAAGAATACTAAGCTATGCCATTTATTTTTATTATTTATAAACATCTACACGGTAGAGTTGCCCTACTACCATTTGTCAGCCAGATAATTTAACGGATACATGAGAAAATGAAAATGTTTAACTGGCAGAACCAAACAACTTCAAAAGGAAAATTTTTCATTATCCATTTTTTGGGGAACTTGGGGGAAAAACAATTAAATGTAAGCTAAAAATTATGAAAAAAATTTCCCAAAAAAATCCTTAAATTTGTAACATTTTTTGGGCACAATCGTCCAAGTAATTGAGAACATATGCCCAAACAGAAAATATTAACAATCGCCTAAAAAAAATTGGTAGAGATTTCGCATAGCCTTGATCGCTCTAGAACGCTTAGTTTAGGAGTTATTAGGAATTTTTGTTTTCCATTAACATATTGAATTTGGTATAAAAAAAGTGATAATAAATTTTCGCTCTAGAACACTTAGTTTAGGAGTTATTAACAATTTTATAATTATTAAATTAAAGCCCTCTTCGCTCTAGATATTACTGAGATATGACTGTCTGAAATTTTCCCAAAAAGTAACGAATTTTTGTATTGTATAAACTGATCACAGGATTTGTATCTTTTCGCTCTACGACACTATAAAATATTTAACTCTCATTAATAATCGTTGCTACATTCATTCGTTGCTACATTCATTTACTTAATCGATTTAGATTTTCGATAAATGTATTCTCTAAATATTTCCCACAAGTGACTACGAAAACACGTTTGTAACTTCCAAATTTGTTTTTTTTTTCTAGAAATCTCAGTGTTTTCGAGCTTCAAGGAAGAATAAGCACTGTTGTGTATGTGTAATGAGGAAACGAAAAAGAAGACATGAACAAACACAGCACAGCATTGAGTGTGTAAGTCGGAGAAGGATATCAATAACAGCAACAAATGATCGAGACTGGGTATGTGTGTGAGAGCGGTCGCGAGTAGTGGAATAATAATAAGAATTTAAATAATTGTTGGTTTAGAATTAAAAAAGGGAATGGCATATGAAGTGGTAGCAACAGATATAAGAAGGTAAGTTAATTTATATTTTTTTAAGCGATTAAATAATTTAAACAAAATTTGTTGTGAGATTTGCTCTCTGTAAGGTTGTATCAACATTTCTTTGATTATATTTTTTACAATTGTTTAGAATCAAAAGTAAGCCGATATTGTGGAATGTAAAAGGTAAAAACAATAAAAATCGTCGCGGTACGATTTTTTATAATTGCTACGCATTTTTGCATGGAAATAAGTGATCACAGGATTCGGACGTTTTCTCTCTACGACGCTAAGTTTAGGAGTTATTTGCAATTGGGTGATTCCACGAAAGTTGACCCCTTGCAAGCAAAAAATAAAATTATCAACTTTGACCCATTTTAGCTCTTTTGTTATAGAAAATATACGTATCCATTACATCCTGGGGTGTATGATACATTTTTTTTATTTTTTTTTGTAAAAAAATCTACTTTAACTTGGTGCATCATACACTTTTCCCCCCTTTATACTGAGTCTTTTTTTAAATCACTTGACAACACTTTTATAACGGTAGTTAGCAATCAAAACAATTACCAGCTGACAGTTGTTACTTTTGTCTACGTTCAGCAGAAAATTTGCACGTGTAGCTTTCAAATTATAATTTAGAGAAATTTTTCAAAATCAATAATTTGTGTCACGACCGTGACCACGCAAATAAAAAAAGTTTAAATTTTGTGAAAACTGTTAAAGCTATAAAAAACACAGTTGCTAAGGGTGACAAGGTAAGTAAGTTAAAGAGTTTCATGTAGCAAAATAAGCGCTCGGAAGTCATTTCAATTTTTTTTTAATTTATTGAGAATGTCACGATCGTTACCTTATTGAAAATTGTGTTCAAGTTTTTCTTACTAACTATAGCTTAACAAACCATGGACTCCCAAAGCAAGATGCAAAGATATCGGAAGAGATTGAAGGAAGATCCAGTAAAATACAAAGCTCATTTGAAAAAAGAAAGAGAAAGAAATAAAAAACGGCGCCTGGCTGGAAAAGAGTCATTGAGTGAAGAAATGCTTGCTCAGAATCGGAATACTGATCGCGAACGTCAAAGGAAGTGTCGTGAAAAAAAGAACATAGGGAAGGAGAAAGTTGTTGAAGCTGCAGCCTCATCATCAAATATAGGAAGCTTTAAGTCCGATCGTTCACTTAAAAAGGCAGTAACAAAAGTTAAGGTCAAACTACCGAGCAGCCCCTCGAAGAAAATTGCAGTTGTGAAGAGACTTGCTTCTGAGCTAGTTGGTCCTGAAATGGATTTGATTTTCACTAAGCGACGTAGCGGAATCGAAAACATCCAGAAGATGCACTATTTTCAAAATGCTGGCTTTAACTGTTTGCTTTGTGGAATAACTGGAGTTTCGGCGCTAAAAATGAGCTGCCTTAAACGTCTGGAGTATAATGATGTATATTCTTCAACTGAAAATGAATAAAAACGAAATCGAGCTTTAAAACATTGCTGCCTTCTCTAAGATAACCATAAACTTCCATGTAATCATTTTGATACTGTTAAATATACGACTACAAAAACAAATCCGTTTTATTTTTTATGCTGTCACGACCGTTACTTTTTCTTGTCACAACCGTTACCTTTTCAAAGTTATTTTTTTTTATTTGGCTACATCATTTTGACACAAAAGTAGAGTTTTCTTACACAAAACACTGCAAAGAATTTAATAAGATTTTTTATTTAACGCATTCCTTGGAAAATTTTACAATCTGAGTTGCTAAGACCAAAAATTCAAAAACAGCTCATTTGTAATGTCACGACCGTTACCTTTTAATTGATCTAAAAAAACCTTAAAATGCAATTTCTATGAAATGATTCTTATTGCTTTTAGGGGTTGAAATTTTATATTTTTAAAATCAACAAATCATTTTGACATTGTATTTCAGGTTAAAGTTTTATTACGAAATTTCGTGTAAACCTGTCACGACCGTTACTATGGAAACACCCAATTATAATTTTCCATACAAATATTGAATTTTGTATGAAAAAAAAAGTGATCACAGATTGAAGCCATTTTGCGCTCTAGGACGCTTATTATTGCAATTATAATTTTCCATACAAATATTGAATTTTGTATGGAAAAAAAAATGATCAGAGATTGAAGCCCTTTTCGCTCTAGGACGCTTAGTTTAGGAGCTATGGGCAATTTTAGTTTGGCCTACAAAAAATGAATTTTCTATGGAAAAAAAAGTGATCATAGATTACAGCCCAAATCGCTCTAGGACGCTTAGTTTAGGAGCTATGGGCAATTTTAGTTTGGCCTAGCTCCTAAACTAAGCGTCCTAGAGCGATTTAGGCTTGAATCTGTGATCACTTTTTTTTTCCATAGAAAATTCATTTTTTCTGTGATCACTTTTTTTCCATAGAAAGTTCATTTTTTGTAGGCCAACCTAAAATGTCCCGTAGCTCCTAAAATAAGCGTCCTAGAGCGATTTAGGCTTTAATCTGTGATCACTTTTTTTTCCATACAAAATACATTTTTTGTAGGCCAAACTAAAATGTCCCGTAGCTCCTAAAATAAGCGTCCTAGAGCGATTTAGGCTTTAATCTGTGATCACTTTTTTTCCATACAAAATACATTTTTTGTAGGCCAAACTAAAATGTCCCGTAGGTCCTAAAATAAGCGCCCTAGAGCGATTTAGGCTTTAATCTGTGATCACTTTTTTTTCCATGCAAAATACATTTTTTGTAGGCCAAACTAAAATGTCCCGTAGCTCCTAAAATAAACGTCCTAGAGCGATTTAGGCTTTAATCTGTGATCACTTTTTTTTCCATACAAAATAAATTTTTTGTAGGCCAAACTAAAATGTCCCGTAGCTCCTAAAATAAGCGTCCTAGAGCGATTTAGGCTTTAATCTGTGATCACTTTTTTTCCATACAAAATACATTTTTTGTAGGCCAAACTAAAATGTCCCGTAGCTCCTAAAAAAAGCGTCCTAGAGCGATTTAGGCTTTAATCTGTGATCACTTTTTTTTCCATACAAAATACATTTTTTGTAGGCCAAACTAAAATGTCCCGTAGCTCCTAAAAAAAGCGTCCTAGAGCGATTTAGGCTTTAATCTGTGATCACTTTTTTTCCATACAAAATACATTTTTTGTAGGCCAAACTAAAATGTCCCGTAGCTCCTAAAAAAAGCGTCCTAGAGCGATTTAGGCTTTAATCTGTGATCACTTTTTTTCCATACATTTTTTGTAGGCCAAACTAAAATGTCCCGTAGCTCCTAAAATAAGCGTCCTAGAGCGATTTAGGCTTTAATCTGTGATCACTTTTTTTTCCATACAAAATACATTTTTTGTAGGCCAAACTAAAATGTCCCGTAGCTCCTAAAATAAGTGATCACTTTTTTTTCCATACAAAATACATTTGTAGGCCAAACAAAAATGTCCCGCAGCTCCTAAAATAAGCGTCCTAGAGCGATTTACGCTTTAATCTGTGATCACTTTTTTTTCCATACAAAATACATTTTTTGTAGGCCAAACTAAAATGTCCCGTAGCTCCTAAAATAAGCGTCCTAGAGCGATTTACGCTTTAATCTGTGATCACTTTTTTTTCCATACAAAATACATTTTTTGTAGGCCAAACTAAAATGTCCCGTAGCTCCTAAAATAAGCGTCCTAGAGCGATGTAGGCTTTAATCTGTGATCACTTTTTTTCCCATACAAAATACATTTTTTGTAGGCCAAACTAAAATGTCCCGTAGCTCCTAAAATAAGCGTCCTAGAGCGATTTAGGCTTTAATCTGTGATCACTTTTTTTTCCACGCAAAATACATTTTTTTTTTGTAGGCCAAACTAAAATGTCCCGTAGCTCCTAAACTAAGCGTCCTAGAGCGATTTAGGCTTTAATCTGTGATCACTTTTTTTTCCATACAAAAACCATTTTTTGTAGGCCAAACTAAAATGTCCCGTAGCTCCTAAAAAAAGCGTCCTAGAGCGATTTAGGCTTTAATCTGTGATCACTTTTTTTTCCATACAAAATACATTTTTTGTAGGCCAAACTAAAATGTCCCGTAGCTCCTAAAAAAAGCGTCCTAGAGCGATTTAGGCTTTAATCTGTGATCACTTTTTTTCCATACAAAATACATTTTTTGTAGGCCAAACTAAAATGTCCCGTAGCTCCTAAAAAAAGCGTCCTAGAGCGATTTAGGCTTTAATCTGTGATCACTTTTTTTCCATACATTTTTTGTAGGCCAAACTAAAATGTCCCGTAGCTCCTAAAATAAGCGTCCTAGAGCGATTTAGGCTTTAATCTGTGATCACTTTTTTTTCCATACAAAATACATTTTTTGTAGGCCAAACTAAAATGTCCCGTAGGTCCTAAAATAAGCGCCCTAGAGCGATTTAGGCTTTAATCTGTGATCACTTTTTTTTCCATACAAAATACATTTTTTGTAGGCCAAACTAAAATGTCCCGTAGCTCCTAAAATAAGCGCCCTAGAGCGATTTAGGCTTTAATCTGTGATCACTTTTTTTTCCATGCAAAATAATTTTTTTTTTGTAGGCCAAACTAAAATGTCCCGTAGCTCCTAAAATAAGCGTCCTAGAGCGATTTAGGCTTTAATCTGTGATCACTTTTTTCCCATACAAAATACATTTTTTGTAGGCCAAACTAAAATGTCCCGTAGCTCCTAAAATAAGCGTCCTAGAGCGATTTAGTGATCACTTTTTTTTCCATACAAAATACATTTTTTGTAGGCCAAACTAAAATGTCCCGTAGCTCCTAAAATAAGCGTCCTAGAGCGATTTAGGCTTTCATCTGTGATCACTTTTTTTCCCATACAAAATACATTTTTTGTAGGCCAAACTAAAATGTCCCGTAGCTCCTAAAATAAGCGTCCTAGAGCGATTTAGTGATCACTTTTTTTCCATACAAAATACATTTTTTGTAGGCCAAACTAAAATGTCCCGTAGCTCCTAAAATAAGCACCCTAGAGCGATTTAGGCTTTAATCTGTGATCACTTTTTTTTTCCATGCAAAATACATTTTTTGTAGGCCAAACTAAAATGTCCCGTAGCTCCTAAAATAAACGTCCTAGAGCGATTTAGGCTTTAATCTGTGATCACTTTTTTTTCCATACAAAATACATTTTTTGTAGGCCAAACTAAAATGTCCCGTAGCTCCTAAAATAAGCGTCCTAGAGCGATTTACGCTTTAATCTGCGATCACTTTTTTTTCCATACAAAATACATTTTTTGTAGGCCAAACTAAAATGTCCCGTAGCTCCTAAAATAAGCGTCCTAGAGCGATGTAGGCTTTAATCTGTGATCACTTTTTTTTCCATACAAAATACATTTTTTGTAGGCCAAACTAAAATGTCCCGTAGCTCCTAAAATAAGCGTCCTAGAGCGATTTACGCTTTAATCTGTGATCACTTTTTTCCCATACAAAATACATTTTTTGTAGGCCAAACTAAAATGTCCCGTAGCTCCTAAAATAAGCGTCCTAGAGCGATTTAGTGATCACTTTTTTTTCCATACAAAATACATTTTTGTAGGCCAAACTAAAATGTCCCGTAGCTCCTAAAATAAGCGTCCTAGAGCGATTTAGGCTTTAATCTGTGATCACTTTTTTTCCCATACAAAATACATTTTTTGTAGGCCAAACTAAAATGTCCCGTAGCTCCTAAAATAAGCGTCCTAGAGCGATTTAGTGATCACTTTTTTTCCATACAAAATACATTTTTTGTAGGCCAAACTAAAATGTCCCGTAGCTCCTAATCTGTGATCACTTTTTTTTCCATACAAAATACATTTTTTGTAGGCCAAACTAAAATGTCCCGTAGCTCCTAAAATAAGCGTCCAAGAGCGATTTACGCTTTAATCTGTGATCACTTTTTTTTCCATACAAAATACATTTTTTGTAGGCCAAACTAAAATGTCCCGTAGCTCCTAAAATAAGCGTCCTAGAGCGATGTAGGCTTTAATCTGTGATCACTTTTTTTCCCATACAAAATACATTTTTTGTAGGCCAAACTAAAATGTCCCGTAGCTCCTAAAATAAGCGTCCTAGAGCGATTTAGGCTTTAATCTGTGATCACTTTTTTTTCCACGCAAAATACATTTTTTTTTGTAGGCCAAAGTAAAATGTCCCGTAGCTCCTAAACTAAGCGTCCTAGAGCGATTTAGGCTTTAATCTGTGATCACTTTTTTTTCCATACAAAATACATTTTTTTACGCTTTAATCTGTGATCACTTTTTTTTCCATACAAAAACCATTTTTTGTAGGCCAAACTAAAATGTCCCGTAGCTCCTAAAAAAAGCGTCCTAGAGCGATTTAGGCTTTAATCTGTGATCACTTTTTTTCCATACAAAATACATTTTTTGTAGGCCAAACTAAAATGTCCCGTAGCTCCTAAAAAAAGCGTCCTAGAGCGATTTAGGCTTTAATCTGTGATCACTTTTTTTCCATACAAAATACATTTTTTGTAGGCCAAACTAAAATGTCCCGTAGCTCCTAAAAAAAGCGTCCTAGAGCGATTTAGGCTTTAATCTGTGATCACTTTTTTTCCATACAAAATAAATTTTTTGTAGGCCAAACTAAAATGTCCCGTAGCTCCTAAAATAAGCGTCCTAGAGCGATTTAGGCTTTAATCTGTGATCACTTTTTTTTCCATACAAAATAAATTTTTTGTAGGCCAAACTAAAATGTCCCGTAGCTCCTAAAATAAGCGCCCTAGAGCGATTTAGGCTTTAATCTGTGATCACTTTTTTTTCCATACAAAATACAGTTTTTGTAGGCCAAACTAAAATGTCCCGTAGCTCCTAAAATAAGCGTCCTAGAGCGATTTTGGCTTTAATCTGTGATCACTTTTTTTTCCATACAAAATACATTTTTTGTAGGCCAAACTAAAATGTCCCGTAGGTCCTAAAATAAGCGCCCTAGAGCGATTTAGGCTTTAATCTGTGATCACTTTTTTTTCCATACAAAATACATTTTTTGTAGGCCAAACTAAAATGTCCCGTAGCTCCTAAAATAAGCGCCCTAGAGCGATTTAGGCTTTAATCTGTGATCACTTTTTTTTCCATGCAAAATATTTTTTTTTTTGTAGGCCAAACTAAAATGTCCCGTAGTTCCTAAAATAAGCGTCCTAGAGCGATTTAGGCTTTAATCTGTGATCACTTTTTTCCCATACAAAATACATTTTTTGTAGGCCAAACTAAAATGTCCCGTAGCTCCTAAAATAAGCGTCCTAGAGCGATTTAGTGATCACTTTTTTTTCCATACAAAATACATTTTTTGTAGGCCAAACTAAAATGTCCCGTAGCTCCTAAAATAAGCACCCTAGAGCGATTTAGGCTTTAATCTGTGATCACTTTTTTTTCCATGCAAAATACATTTTTTGTAGGCCAAACTAAAATGTCCCGTAGCTCCTAAAATAAACGTCCTAGAGCGATTTAGGCTTTAATCTGTGATCACTTTTTTTTCCATACAAAATACATTTGTAGGCCAAACAAAAATGTCCCGCAGCTCCTAAAATAAGCGTCCTAGAGCGATTTACGCTTTAATCTGTGATCACTTTTTTTTCCATACAAAATACATTTTTTGTAGGCCAAACTAAAATGTCCCGTAGCTCCTAAAATAAGCGTCCTAGAGCGATTTACGCTTTAATCTGCGATCACTTTTTTTTCCATACAAAATACATTTTTTGTAGGCCAAACTAAAATGTCCCGTAGCTCCTAAAATAAGCGTCCTAGAGCGATGTAGGCTTTAATCTGTGATCACTTTTTTTTTCCATACAAAATACATTTTTTGTAGGCCAAACTAAAATGTCCCGTAGCTCCTAAAATAAGCGTCCTAGAGCGATTTAGGCTTTAATCTGTGATCACTTTTTTTTCCACGCAAAATACATTTTTTTTTTGTAGGCCAAACTAAAATGTCCCGTAGCTCCTAAACTAAGCGTCCTAGAGCGATTTAGGCTTTAATCTGTGATCACTTTTTTTTCCATACAAAATACATTTTTTGTAGGCCAAACTAAAATGTCCTGCAGCTCCTAAAATAAGCGTCCTAGAGCGATTTACGCTTTAATCTGTGATCACTTTTTTTTCCATACAAAAACCATTTTTTGTAGGCCAAACTAAAATGTCCCGTAGCTCCTAAAAAAAGCGTCCTAGAGCGATTTAGGCTTTAATCTGTGATCACTTTTTTTTCCATACAAAATACATTTTTTGTAGGCCAAACTAAAATGTCCCGTAGCTCCTAAAAAAAGCGTCCTAGAGCGATTTAGGCTTTAATCTGTGATCACTTTTTTTCCATACAAAATACATTTTTTGTAGGCCAAACTAAAATGTCCCGTAGCTCCTAAAAAAAGCGTCCTAGAGCGATTTAGGCTTTAATCTGTGATCACTTTTTTTCCATACAAAATACATTTTTTGTAGGCCAAACTAAAATGTCCCGTAGCTCCTAAAATAAGCGTCCTAGAGCGATTTAGGCTTTAATCTGTGATCACTTTTTTTTCCATACAAAATACATTTTTTGTAGGCCAAACTAAAATGTCCCGTAGCTCCTAAAATAAGCGCCCTAGAGCGATTTAGGCTTTAATCTGTGATCACTTTTTTTTCCATACAAAATACATTTTTTGTAGGCCAAACTAAAATGTCCCGTAGCTCCTAAAAAAAGCGTCCTAGAGCGATTTAGGCTTTAATCTGTGATCACTTTTTTTTTCCATACAAAATACATTTTTTGTAGGCCAAACTAAAATGTCCCGTAGCTCCTAAAATAAGCGCCCTAGAGCGATTTAGGCTTTAATCTGTGATCACTTTTTTTTCCATACAAAATACATTTTTTGTAGGCCAAACTAAAATGTCCCGTAGCTCCTAAAATAATCTGTGATCACTTTTTTTTCCATACAAAATACATTTTTTGTAGGCCAAACTAAAATGTCCCGTAGCTCCTAAAATAAGCGCCCTAGAGCGATTTAGGCTTTAATCTGTGATCACTTTTTTTTCCATACAAAATACATTTTTTGTAGGCCAAACTAAACTGTCCCGTAGCTCCTAAAATAAGCGTCCTAGAGCGATTTAGGCTTTAATCTGTGATCACTTTTTTTTCCATACAAAATACATTTTTTGTAGGCCAAACTAAAATGTCCCGTAGCTCCTAAACTAAGCGTCCTAGAGCGATTTAGGCTTTAATCTGTGATCACTTTTTTTTCCATACAAAATACATTTTTTGTAGGCCAAACTAAAATGTCCCGTAGGTCCTAAAATAAGCGTCCTAGAGCGATTTAGGCTTTAATCTGTGATCACTTTTTTTTCCAGCGTCCTAGAGCGATTTAGGCTTTAATCTCTGATCACTTTTTTTTCCATACAAAATACATTTTTTGTAGGCCAAACTAAAATGTCCCGTAGCTCCTAAAATAAGCGTCCTAGAGCGATTTAGGCTTTAATCTGTGATCACTTTTTTTCCATACAAAATAAATTTTTTGTAGTCCAAACTAAAATGTCCCGTAGCTCCTAAAATAAGCGTCCTAGAGCGATTTACGCTTTAATCTGTGATCACTTTTTTTTCCATACAAAATACATTTTTTGTAGGCCAAACTAAAATGTCCCGTAGGTCCTAAAATAAGCGCCCTAGAGCGATTTAGGCTTTAATCTGTGATCACTTTTTTTTCCATGCAAAATACATTTTTTGTAGGCCAAACTAAAATGTCCCGTAGCTCCTAAAATAAACGTCCTAGAGCGATTTAGGCTTTAATCTGTGATCACTTTTTTTTCCATACAAAATAAATTTTTTGTAGGCCAAACTAAAATGTCCCGTAGCTCCTAAAATAAGCGTCCTAGAGCGATTTAGGCTTTAATCTGTGATCACTTTTTTTCCATACATTTTTTGTAGGCCAAACTAAAATGTCCCGTAGCTCCTAAAATAAGCGTCCTATTGCGATTTAGGCTTTAATCTGTGATCACTTTTTTTTCCATACAAAATACATTTTTTGTAGGCCAAACTAAAATGTCCCGTAGGTCCTAAAATAAGCGCCCTAGAGCGATTTAGGCTTTAATCTGTGATCACTTTTTTTTCCATACAAAATACATTTTTTGTAGGCCAAACTAAAATGTCGCGTAGCTCCTAAAATAAGAGCCCTAGAGCGATTTAGGCTTTAATCTGTGATCACTTTTTTTCCATGCAAAATAAATTTTTTTTTGTAGGCCAAACTAAAATGTCCCGTAGCTCCTAAAATAAGCGTCCTAGAGCGATTTAGGCTTTAATCTGTGATCACTTTTTTCCCATACAAAATACATTTTTTGTAGGCCAAACTAAAATGTCCCGTAGCTCCTAAAATAAGCGTCCTAGAGCGATTTAGTGATCACTTTTTTTTCCATACAAAATACATTTTTTGTAGGCCAAACTAAAATGTCCCGTAGCTCCTAAAATAAGCGTCCTAGAGCGATTTAGGCTTTAATCTGTGATCACTTTTTTTCCCATACAAAATACATTTTTTGTAGGCCAAACTAAAATGTCCCGTAGCTCCTAAAATAAGCGTCCTAGAGCGATTTAGTGATCACTTTTTTTCCATACAAAATACATTTTTTGTAGGCCAAACTAAAATGTCCCGTAGCTCCTAAAATAAACGTCCTAGAGCGATTTAGGCTTTAATCTGTGATCACTTTTTTTTCCATACAAAATACATTTGTAGGCCAAACAAAAATGTCCCGCAGCTCCTAAAATAAGCGTCCTAGAGCGATTTACGCTTTAATCTGTGATCACTTTTTTTTCCATACAAAATACATTTTTTGTAGGCCAAACTAAAATGTCCCGTAGCTCCTAAAATAAGCGTCCTAGAGCGATTTACGCTTTAATCTGTGATCACTTTTTTTTCCATACAAAATACATTTTTTGTAGGCCAAACTAAAATGTCCCGTAGCTCCTAAAATAAGCGTCCTAGAGCGATGTAGGCTTTAATCTGTGATCACTTTTTTTTCCATACAAAATACATTTTTTGTAGGCCAAACTAAAATGTCCCGTAGCTCCTAAAATAAGCATCCTAGAGCGATTTAGGCTTTAATCTGTGATCACTTTTTTTTCCACGCAAAATACATTTTTTTTTGTAGGCCAAACTAAAATGTCCCGTAGCTCCTAAACTAAGCGTCCTAGAGCGATTTAGGCTTTAATCTGTGATCACTTTTTTTTCCATACAAAATACATTTTTTGTAGGCCAAACTAAAATGTCCCGTAGCTCCTAAAAAAAGCGTCCTAGAGCGATTTAGGCTTTAATCTGTGATCACTTTTTTTTCCATACAAAATACAGTTTTTGTAGGCCAAACTAAAATGTCCCGTAGCTCCTAAAATAAGCGTCCTAGAGCGATTTAGGCTTTAATCTGTGATCACTTTTTTTTCCATACAAAATACATTTTTTGTAGGCCAAACTAAAATGTCCCGTAGGTCCTAAAATAAGCGCCCTAGAGCGATTTAGGCTTTAATCTGTGATCACTTTTTTTTCCATACAAAATACATTTTTTGTAGGCCAAACTAAAATGTCCCGTAGCTCCTAAACTAAGCGTCCTAGAGCGATTTAGGCTTTAATCTGTGATCACTTTTTTTTCCATACAAAATACATTTTTTGTAGGCCAAACTAAAATGTCCCGTAGGTCCTAAAATAAGCGTCCTAGAGCGATTTAGGCTTTAATCTGTGATCACTTTTTTTTCCATACAAAATACAAACTAAAAAGGCCCGTAGCTCCTAAAATAAGCGCCCTAGAGCGATTTAGGCTTTAATCTGTGATCACTTTTTTTTCCATACAAAATACATTTTTTGTAGGCCAAACTAAAATGTCCCGTGGCTCCTAAACTAAGCGTCCTAGAGCGATTTAGGCTTTAATCTGTGATCACTTTTTTTTCCATACAAAATACATTTTTTGTAGGCCAAACTAAAATGTCCCGTAGCTCCTAAAATAAGCGCCCTAGAGCGATTTAGGCTTTAATCTGTGATCACTTTTTTTCCATACAAAATACATTTTTTGTAGGCCAAACTAAAATGTCCCGTAGCTCCTAAAATAAGCGTCCTAGAGCGATTTAGGCTTTAATCTGTGATCACTTTTTTTTCCATACAAAATACATTTTTTGTAGGCCAAACTAAAATGTCCCGTAGCTCCTAAACTAAGCGTCCTAGAGCGATTTAGGCTTTAATCTGTGATCACTTTTTTTTCCATACAAAATACATTTTTTGTAGGCCAAACTAAAATGTCCCGTAGCTCCTAAAATAAGCGTCCTAGAGCGATTTAGGCTTTAATCTGTGATCACTTTTTTTTCCAGCGTCCTAGAGCGATTTAGGCTTTAATCTCTGATCACTTTTTTTTCCATACAAAATACATTTTTTGTAGGCCAAACTAAAATGTCCCGTAGCTCCTAAAATAAGCGTCTTAGAGCGATTTAGGCTTTAATCTGTGATCACTTTTTTTCCATACAAAATAAATTTTTTGTAGTCCAAACTAAAATGTCCCGTAGCTCCTAAAATAAGCGTCCTAGAGCGATTTACGCTTTAATCTGTGATCACTTTTTTTTCCATACAAAATACATTTTTTGTAGGCCAAACTAAAATGTCCCGTAGGTCCTAAAATAAGCGCCCTAGAGCGATTTAGGCTTTAATCTGTGATCACTTTTTTTTTCATACAAAATACATTTTTTGTAGGCCAAACTAAAATGTCCCGTAGCTCCTAAAATAAGCGTCCTAGAGCGATTTAGGCTTTAATCTGTGATCACTTTTTTTCCATACAAAATAAATTTTTTGTAGTCCAAACTAAAATGTCCCGTAGCTCCTAAAATAAGCGTCCTAGAGCGATTTAGGCTTTAATCTGTGATCACTTTTTTTTCCATACAAAATACATTTTTTGTAGGCCAAACTAAAATGTCCCGTAGGTCCTAAAATAAGCGCCCTAGAGCGATTTAGGCTTTAATCTGTGATCACTTTTTTTTCCATGCAAAATACATTTTTTGTAGGCCAAACTAAAATGTCCCGTAGCTCCTAAAATAAGCGTCCTAGAGCGATTTACGCTTTAATCTGTGATCACTTTTTTTTCCATACAAAATACATTTTTTGTAGGCCAAACTTTTTTTCCATACAAAATAAATTTTTTGTAGTCCAAACTAAAATGTCCCGTAGCTCCTAAACTAAGCGTCCTAGAGCGATTTACGCTTTAATCTGTGATCACTTTTTTTTCCATACAAAATACATTTTTTGTAGGCCAAACTAAAATGTCCCGTAGGTCCTAAAATAAGCGCCCTAGAGCGATTTAGGCTTTAATCTGTGATCACTTTTTTTTCCATGCAAAATACATTTTTTGTAGGCCAAACTAAAATGTCCCGTAGCTCCTAAAATAAGCGTCCTAGAGCGATTTACGCTTTAATCTGTGATCACTTTTTTTTCCATACAAAATACATTTTTTGTAGGCCAAACTAAAATGTCCCGTAGGTCCTAAAATAAGCGCCCTAGAGCGATTTAGGCTTTAATCTGTGATCACTTTTTTTTCCATACAAAATACATTTTTTCTAGGCCAAACTAAAATGTCCCGTAGCTCCTAAACTAAGCGTCCTAGAGCGATTTAGGCTTTAATCTGTGATCACTTTTTTTTCACTTTTTTTTCCAGCGTCCTAGAGCGATTTAGGCTTTAATCTCTGATCACTTTTTTTTCCATACAAAATACATTTTTTGTAGGCCAAACTAAAATGTCCCGTAGCTCCTAAAATAAGCGTCCTAGAGCGATTTAGGCTTTAAACTGTGATCACTTTTTTTCCATACAAAATACATTTTTTGTAGTCCAAACTAAAATGTCCCGTAGCTCCTAAAATAAGCGTCCTAGAGCGATTTACGCTTTAATCTGTGATCACTTTTTTTTCCATACAAAATACATTTTTTGTAGGCCAAACTAAAATGTCCCGTAGGTCCTAAAATAAGCGCCCTAGAGCGATTTAGTGATCACTTTTTTTTCCATACAAAATACATTTTTTGTAGGCCAAACTAAAATGTCCCGTAGCTCCTAAAATAAGCGTCCTAGAGCGATTTAGGCTTTAATCTGTGATCACTTTTTTTCCCATACAAAATACATTTTTTGTAGGCCAAACTAAAATGTCCCGTAGCTCCTAAAATAAGCGTCCTAGAGCGATTTAGTGATCACTTTTTTCCATACAAAATACATTTTTTGTAGGCCAAACTAAAATGTCCCGTAGCTCCTAAAATAAACGTCCTAGAGCGATTTAGGCTTTAATCTGTGATCACTTTTTTTTCCATACAAAATACATTTGTAGGCCAAACAAAAATGTCCCGCAGCTCCTAAAATAAGCGTCCTAGAGCGATTTACGCTTTAATCTGTGATCACTTTTTTTTCCATACAAAATACATTTTTTGTAGGCCAAACTAAAATGTCCCGTAGCTCCTAAAATAAGCGTCCTAGAGCGATTTACGCTTTAATCTGTGATCACTTTTTTTTCCATACAAAATACATTTTTTGTAGGCCAAACTAAAATGTCCCGTAGCTCCTAAAATAAGCGTCCTAGAGCGATTTAGGCTTTAATCTGTGATCACTTTTTTTTCCACGCAAAATACATTTTTTTTTGTAGGCCAAACTAAAATGTCCCGTAGCTCCTAAACTAAGCGTCCTAGAGCGATTTAGGCTTTAATCTGTGATCACTTTTTTTTCCATACAAAATACATTTTTTGTAGGCCAAACTAAAATGTCCCGCAGCTCCTAAAATAAGCGTCCTAGAGCGATTTACGCTTTAATCTGTGATCACTTTTTTTTCCATACAAAAACCATTTTTTGTAGGCCAAACTAAAATGTCCCGTAGCTCCTAAAATAAGCGTCCTAGAGCGATTTAGGCTTTAATCTGTGATCACTTTTTTTTCCATACAAAATACATTTTTTGTAGGCCAAACTAAAATGTCCCGTAGCTCCTAAACTAAGCGTCCTAGAGCGATTTAGGCTTTAATCTGTGATCACTTTTTTTTCCATACAAAATACAAACTAAAAAGGCCCGTAGCTCCTAAAATAAGCGCCCTAGAGCGATTTAGGCTTTAATCTGTGATCACTTTTTTTTCCATACAAAATACATCCCGTAGCTCCTAAACTAAGCGTCCTAGAGCGATTTAGGCTTTAATCTGTGATCACTTTTTTTTCCATACAAAATACATTTTTTGTAGGCCAAACTAAAATGTCCCGTAGGTCCTAAAATAAGCGTCCTAGAGCGATTTAGGCTTTAATCTGTGATCACTTTTTTTTCCAGCGTCCTAGAGCGATTTAGGCTTTAATCTCTGATCACTTTTTTTTCCATACAAAATACATTTTTTGTAGGCCAAACTAAAATGTCCCGTAGCTCCTAAAACATTTTTTGTAGGCCAAACTAAAATGTCCCGCAGCTCCTAAAATAAGCGTCCTAGAGCTCCTAAAAAAAGCGTCCTAGAGCGATTTAGGCTTTAATCTGTGATCACTTTTTTTTCCATACAAAATACAGTTTTTGTAGGCCAAACTAAAATGTCCCGTAGCTCCTAAAATAAGCGTCCTAGAGCGATTTAGGCTTTAATCTGTGATCACTTTTTTTTCCATACAAAATACATTTTTTGTAGTCCAAACTAAAATGTCCCGTAGCTCCTAAAATAAGCGTCCTAGAGCGATTTACGCTTTAATCTGTGATCACTTTTTTTTCCATACAAAATACATTTTTTGTAGGCCAAACTAAAATGTCCCGTAGGTCCTAAAATAAGCGCCCTAGAGCGATTTAGGCTTTAATCTGTGATCACTTTTTTTTCCATGCAAAATACATTTTTTGTAGGCCAAACTAAAATGTCCCGTAGCTCCTAAAATAAACGTCCTAGAGCGATTTAGGCTTTAATCTGTGATCACTTTTTTTTCCATACAAAATAAATTTTTTGTAGGCCAAACTAAAATGTCCCGTAGCTCCTAAAATAAGCGTCCTAGAGCGATTTAGGCTTTAATCTGTGATCACTTTTTTTCCATACATTTTTTGTAGGCCAAACTAAAATGTCCCGTAGCTCCTAAAAAAAGCGTCCTAGAGCGATTTAGGCTTTAATCTGTGATCACTTTTTTTTCCATACAAAATACATTTTTTGTAGGCCAAACTAAAATGTCCCGTAGCTCCTAAAATAAGCGTCCTAGAGCGATTTAGGCTTTAATCTGTGATCACTTTTTTTTCCATACAAAATACATTTTTTGTAGGCCAAACTAAAATGTCCCGTAGGTCCTAAAATAAGCGCCCTAGAGCGATTTAGGCTTTAATCTGTGATCACTTTTTTTTCCATACAAAATACATTTTTTGTAGGCCAAACTAAAATGTCCCGTAGCTCCTAAAATAAGAGCCCTAGAGCGATTTAGGCTTTAATCTGTGATCACTTTTTTTCCATGCAAAATAAATTTTTTTTTGTAGGCCAAACTAAAATGTCCCGTAGCTCCTAAAATAAGCGTCCTAGAGCGATTTAGGCTTTAATCTGTGATCACTTTTTTCCCATACAAAATACATTTTTTGTAGGCCAAACTAAAATGTCCCGTAGCTCCTAAAATAAGCGTCCTAGAGCGATTTAGTGATCACTTTTTTTTCCATACAAAATACATTTTTTGTAGGCCAAACTAAAATGTCCCGTAGCTCCTAAAATAAGCGCCCTAGAGCGATTTAGGCTTTAATCTGTGATCACTTTTTTTCCCATACAAAATACATTTTTTGTAGGCCAAACTAAAATGTCCCGTAGCTCCTAAAATAAGCGTCCTAGAGCGATTTAGTGATCACTTTTTTTCCATACAAATACATTTTTTGTAGGCCAAACTAAAATGTCCCGTAGCTCCTAAAATAAGCACCCTAGAGCGATTTAGGCTTTAATCTGTGATCACTTTTTTTTCCATGCAAAATACATTTTTTGTAGGCCAAACTAAAATGTCCCGTAGCTCCTAAAATAAACGTCCTAGAGCGATTTAGGCTTTAATCTGTGATCACTTTTTTTTCCATACAAAATACATTTGTAGGCCAAACAAAAATGTCCCGCAGCTCCTAAAATAAGCGTCCTAGAGCGATTTACGCTTTAATCTGTGATCACTTTTTTTTCCATACAAAATACATTTTTTGTAGGCCAAACTAAAATGTCCCGTAGCTCCTAAAATAAGCGTCCTAGAGCGATTTACGCTTTAATCTGTGATCACTTTTTTTTCCATACAAAATACATTTTTTGTAGGCCAAACTAAAATGTCCCGTAGCTCCTAAAATAAGCGTCCTAGAGCGATGTAGGCTTTAATCTGTGATCACTTTTTTTTCCACGCAAAATAAATTTTTTTTTTGTAGGCCAAACTAAAATGTCCCGTAGCTCCTAAACTAAGCGTCCTAGAGCGATTTAGGCTTTAATCTGTGATCACTTTTTTTTCCATACAAAATACATTTTTTGTAGGCCAAACTAAAATGTCCCGCAGCTCCTAAAATAAGCGTCCTAGAGCGATTTACGCTTTAATCTGTGATCACTTTTTTTTCCATACAAAAACCATTTTTTGTAGGCCAAACTAAAATGTCCCGTAGCTCCTAAAAAAAGCGTCCTAGAGCGATTTAGGCTTTAATCTGTGATCACTTTTTTTTCCATACAAAATACATTTTTTGTAGGCCAAACTAAAATGTCCCGTAGCTCCTAAAAAAAGCGTCCTAGAGCGATTTAGGCTTTAATCTGTGATCACTTTTTTTTCCATACAAAATACATTTTTTGTAGGCCAAACTAAAATGTCCCGTAGCTCCTAAAAAAAGCGTCCTAGAGCGATTTAGGCTTTAATCTGTGATCACTTTTTTTCCATACAAAATACATTTTTTGTAGGCCAAACTAAAATGTCCCGTAGCTCCTAAAATAAGCGTCCTAAAGCGATTTAGTGATCACTTTTTTTCCATACAAAATACATTTTTTGTAGGCCAAACTAAAATGTCCCGTAGCTCCTAAACTAAGCGTCCTAGAGCGATTTAGGCTTTAATCTGTGATCACTTTTTTTTCCATACAAAATACATTTTTTGTAGGCCAAACTAAAATGTCCCGCAGCTCCTAAAATAAGCGTCCTAGAGCGATTTACGCTTTAATCTGTGATCACTTTTTTTTTCATACAAAAACCATTTTTTGTAGGCCAAAATAAAATGTCCCGTAGCTCCTAAAAAAAGCGTCCTAGAGCGATTTAGGCTTTAATCTGTGATCACTTTTTTTTCCATACAAAATACATTTTTTGTAGGCCAAACTAAAATGTCCCGTAGCTCCTAAAAAAAGCGTCCTAGAGCGATTTAGGCTTTAATCTGTGATCACTTTTTTTTCCATACAAAATACATTTTTTGTAGGCCAAACTAAAATGTCCCGTAGCTCCTAAAAAAAGCGTCCTAGAGCGATTTAGGCTTTAATCTGTGATCACTTTTTTTCCATACAAAATACATTTTTTGTAGGCCAAACTAAAATGTCCCGTAGCTCCTAAAATAAGCGTCCTAGAGCGATTTAGGCTTTAATCTGTGATCACTTTTTTTTCCATACAAAATAAATTTTTTGTAGGCCAAACTAAAATGTCCCGTAGCTCCTAAAATAAGCGCCCTAGAGCGATTTAGGCTTTAATCTGTGATCACTTTTTTTTCCATACAAAATACATTTTTTGTAGGCCAAACTAAAATGTCCCGTAGGTCCTAAAATAAGCGCCCTAGAGCGATTTAGGCTTTAATCTGTGATCACTTTTTTTTCCATACAAAATACATTTTTTGTAGGCCAAACTAAAATGTCCCGTAGGTCCTAAAATAAGCGCCCTAGAGCGATTTAGGCTTTAATCTGTGATCACTTTTTTTTCCATACAAAATACATTTTTTGTAGGCCAAACTAAAATGTCCCGTAGCTCCTAAAATAAGCGCCCTAGAGCGATTTAGGCTTTAATCTGTGATCACTTTTTTTTCCATGCAAAATAAATTTTTTTTTGTAGGCCAAACTAAAATGTCCCGTAGCTCCTAAAATAAGCGTCCTAGAGCGATTTAGGCTTTAATCTGTGATCACTTTTTTCCCATACAAAATACATTTTTTGTAGGCCAAACTAAAATGTCCCGTAGCTCCTAAAATAAGCGTCCTAGAGCGATTTAGTGATCACTTTTTTTTCCATACAAAATACATTTTTTGTAGGCCAAACTAAAATGTCCCGTAGCTCCTAAAATAAGCGTCCTAGAGCGATTTAGGCTTTAATCTGTGATCACTTTTTTTCCCATACAGAATACATTTTTTGTAGGCCAAACTAAAATGTCCCGTAGCTCCTAAAATAAGCGTCCTAGAGCGATTTACGCTTTAATCTGTGATCACTTTTTTTTCCATACAAAATACATTTTTTGTAGGCCAAACTAAAATGTCCCGTAGCTCCTAAAATAAGCGCCCTAGAGCGATTTAGGCTTTAATCTGTGATCACTTTTTTTTTTCCATACAAAATACATTTTTTGTAGGCCAAACTAAAATGTCCCGTAGCTCCTAAAATAAGCGTCCTAGAGCGATTTAGGCTTTAATCTGTGATCACTTTTTTTTCCATACAAAATACATTTTTTGTAGGCCAAACTAAAATGTCCCGTAGCTCCTAAAAAAAGCGTCCTAGAGCGATTTAGGCTTTAATCTGTGATCACTTTTTTTTCCATACAATACATTTTTTGTAGGCCAAACTAAAATGTCCCGTAGCTCCTAAAATAAGCGTCCTAGAGCGATTTAGGCTTTAATCTGTGATCACTTTTTTTTCCATACAGCGATTTAGGCTTTAATCTGTGATCACTTTTTTTTCCATACAAAATACATTTTTTGTAAGCCAAACTAAAATGTCCCGTAGCTCCTAAAATAAGCGTCCTAGAGCGATTTAGGCTTTAATCTGTGATCAGTTTTTTTTCCATACAAAATACATTTTTTGTAGGCCAAACTAAAATGTCCCGTAGCTCCTAAAATAAGCGCCCTAGAGCGATTTAGGCTTTAATCTGTGATCACTTTTTTTTTCATACAAAATACATTTTTTGTAGGCCAAACTAAAATGTCCCGTAGCTCCTAAAATAAGCGTCCTAGAGCGATTTAGGCTTTAATCTGTGATCACTTTTTTTCCATACAAAATACATTTTTTGTAGGCCAAACTAAAATGTCCCGTAGCTCCTAAAAAAAGCGTCCTAGAGCGATTTAGGCTTTAATCTGTGATCACTTTTTTTTTCCATACAAAATACATTTTTTGTAGGCCAAACTAAAATGTCTCGTAGCTCCTAAAATAAGCGTCCTAGAGCGATTTAGGCTTTACTCTGTGATCACTTTTTTTTCCATACAAAATACATTTTTTGTAGGCCAAACTAAAATGTCCCGTAGCTCCTAAAAAAAGCGTCCTAGAGCGATTTAGGCTTTAATCTGTGATCACTTTTTTTCCATACAATACATTTTTTGTAGGCCAAACTAAAATGTCCCGTAGCTCCTAAAAAAAGCGTCCTAGAGCGATTTAGGCTTTAATCTGTGATCACTTTTTTTTCCATACAATACATTTTTTGTAGGCCAAACTAAAATGTCCCGTAGCTCCTAAAATAAGCGTCCTAGAGCGATTTACGCTTTAATCTGTGATCACTTTTTTTTCCATACAAAATACATTTTTTGTAGGCCAAACTAAAATGTCCCGTAGCTCCTAAAATAAGCGCCCTAGAGCGATTTAGGCTTTAATCTGTGATCACTTTTTTTTTTCCATACAAAATACATTTTTTGTAGGCCAAACTAAAATGTCCCGTAGCTCCTAAAATAAGCGTCCTAGAGCGATTTAGGCTTTAATCTGTGATCACTTTTTTTTCCATACAAAATACATTTTTTGTAGGCCAAACTAAAATGTCCCGTAGCTCCTAAAAAAAGCGTCCTAGAGCGATTTAGGCTTTAATCTGTGATCACTTTTTTTTCCATACAATACATTTTTTGTAGGCCAAACTAAAATGTCCCGTAGCTCCTAAAATAAGCGTCCTAGAGCGATTTAGGCTTTAATCTGTGATCACTTTTTTTTCCATACAGCGATTTAGGCTTTAATCTGTGATCACTTTTTTTTCCATACAAAATACATTTTTTGTAAGCCAAACTAAAATGTCCCGTAGCTCCTAAAATAAGCGTCCTAGAGCGATTTAGGCTTTAATCTGTGATCAGTTTTTTTTCCATACAAAATACATTTTTTGTAGGCAAAACTAAAATGTCCCGTAGCTCCTAAAATAAGCGCCCTAGAGCGATTTAGGCTTTAATCTGTGATCACTTTTTTTTCCATACAAAATACATTTTTTGTAGGCCAAACTAAAATGTCCCGTAGCTCCTAAAATAAGTGTCCTAGAGCGATTTAGGCTTTAATCTGTGATCACTTTTTTTCCATACAAAATACATTTTTTGTAGGCCAAACTAAAATGTCCCGTAGCTCCTAAAAAAAGCGTCCTAGAGCGATTTAGGCTTTAATCTGTGATCACTTTTTTTTTCCATACAAAATACATTTTTTGTAGGCCAAACTAAAATGTCTCGTAGCTCCTAAAATAAGCGTCCTAGAGCGAGTTAGGCTTTAATCTGTGATCACTTTTTTTTCCATACAAAATACATTTTTTGTAGGCCAAACTAAAATGTCCCGTAGCTCCTAAAAAAAGCGTCCTAGAGCGATTTAGGCTTTAATCTGTGATCACTTTTTTTCCATACAATACATTTTTTGTAGGCCAAACTAAAATGTCCCGTAGCTCCTAAAAAAAGCGTCCTAGAGCGATTTAGGCTTTAATCTGTGATCACTTTTTTTTCCATACAAAATACATTTTTTGTAGGCCTAACTATGTCCCGTAGCTCCTAAAATAAGCGCCCTAGAGCGATTTAGGCTTTAATCTGTGATCACTTTTTTTTCCATACAAAATACATTTTTTGTAGGCCAAACTAAAATGTCCCGTAGCTCCTAAAATAAGCGTCCTAGAGCGATTTAGGCTTTAATCTGTGATCACTTTTTTTTCCATACAAAATACATTTTTTGTAGGCCAAACTAAAATGTCCCGTAGCTCCTAAAAAAAGCGTCCTAGAGCGATTTAGGCTTTAATCTGTGATCACTTCTTTTCCATACAAAATACATTTTTTGTAAGCCAAACTAAAATGTCCCGTAGCTCCTAAAATAAGCGCCCTAGAGCGATTTAGGCTTTAATCTGTGATCACTTTTTTTTCCATACAAAATACATTTTTTGTAGGCCAAACTAAAATGTCCCGTAGCTCCTAAAATAAGCGCCCTAGAGCGATTTAGGCTTTAATCTGTGATCACTTTTTTTTCCATACAAAATACATTTTTTGTAGGCCAAACTAAAATGTCCCGTAGCTCCTAAAAAAAGCGTCCTAGAGCGATTTAGGCTTTAATCTGTGATCACTTTTTTTCCATACAATACATTTTTTGTAGGCCAAACTAAAATGTCCCGTAGCTCCTAAAAAAAGCGTCCTAGAGCGATTTAGGCTTTAATCTGTGATCACTTTTTTTCCATACAAAATAAATTTTTTGTAGGCCAAACTAAAATGTCCCGTAGCTCCTAAAAAAAGCGTCCTAGAGCGATTTAGGCTTTAATCTGTGATCACTTTTTTTTTCCATACAAAATACATTTTTTGTAGGCCAAACTAAAATGTCCCGTAGCTCCTAAAATAAGCGCCCTAGAGCGATTTAGGCTTTAATCTGTGATCACTTTTTTTTCCATACAAAATACATTTTTTGTAAGCCAAACTAAAATGTCCCGTAGCTCCTAAAATAAGCGCCCTAGAGCGATTTAGGCTTTAATCTGTGATCACTGTTTTTTCCATACAAAATACATTTTTTGTAGGCCAAACTAAAATGTCCCGTAGCTCCTAAAAAAAGCGTCCTAGAGCGATTTAGGCTTTAATCTGTGATCACTTTTTTTTCCATACAAAATACATTTTTTGTAGGCCAAACTAAAATGTCCCGTGATCACTTTTTTTCCATACAAAATACATTTTTTGTAGGCCAAACTAAAATGTCCCGTAGCTCCTAAAATATGCGTCTTAGAGCGATTTAGGCTTTAATCTGTGATCACTTTTTTTTCCCATACAAAATACATTTTTTGCAGGCCAAACTAAAATTGCCCGTAGCTCCTAAACTAAGCGTCCTAGAGCGATTTAGGCTTTAATCTGTGATCACTTTTTTTCCATACAAAATACATTTTTTGCAGGCCAAACTAAAATGTCCCGTAGCTCCTAAAATAAGCGTCCTAGAGCGATTTAGGCTTTAATCTGTGATCACTTTTTTTTCCATACAAAATACATTTTTTGTAGGCCAAACTAAAATGTCCCGTAGCTCCTAAAAAAAGCGTCCTAGAGCGATTTAGGCTTTAATCTGTGATCACTTTTTTTTCCATACAAAATACATTTTTTGTAGGCCAAACTAAAATGTCCCGTAGCTCCTAAAAAAAGCGTCCTAGAGCGATTTAGGCTTTAATCTGTGATCACTTTTTTTTCCATACAAAATTCATTTTTTGTAGGCCAAACTAAAATGTCCCGTAGCTCCTAAAAAAAGCGTCCTAGAGCGATTTAGGCTTTAATCTGTGATCACTTTTTTTTCCATACAATACATTTTTTGTAGGCCAAACTAAAATGTCCCGTAGCTCCTAAAATAAGCGTCCTAGAGCGATTTAGGCTTTAATCTGTGATCACTTTTTTTTCCATACAGCGATTTAGGCTTTAATCTGTGATCACTTTTTTTTCCATACAAAATACATTTTTTGTAAGCCAAACTAAAATGTCCCGTAGCTCCTAAAATAAGCGTCCTAGAGCGATTTAGGCTTTAATCTGTGATCACTTTTTTTTCCATACAATACATTTTTTGTAGGCCAAACTAAAATGTCCCGTAGCTCCTAAAATAAGCGTCCTAGAGCGATTTAGGCTTTAATCTGTGATCACTTTTTTTTCCATACAAAATACATTTTTTGTAGGCCAAACTAAAATGTCCCGTAGCTCCTAAAAAAAGCGTCCTAGAGCGATTTAGGCTTTAATCTGTGATCACTTTTTTTTCCATACAAAATACATTTTTTGTAAGCCAAACTAAAATGTCCCGTAGCTCCTAAAATAAGCGTCCTAGAGCGATTTAGGCTTTAATCTGTGATCAGTTTTTTTTCCATACAAAATACATTTTTTGTAGGCCAAACTAAAATGTCCCGTAGCTCCTAAAATAAGCGTCCTAGAGCGATTTAGGCTTTAATCTGTGATCACTTTTTTTCCATACAAAATACATTTTTTGTAGGCCAAACTAAAATGTCCCGTAGCTCCTAAAATAAGCGTCCTAGAGCGATTTAGGCTTTAATCTGTGATCACTTTTTTTCCATACAAAATACATTTTTTGTAGGCCAAACTAAAATGTCCCGTAGCTCCTAAAATAAGCGCCCTAGAGCGATTTAGGCTTTAATCTGTGATCACTTTTTTTTCCATACAAAATACATTTTTTGTAGGCCAAACTAAAATGTCCCGTAGCTCCTAAAATAAGCGTCCTAGAGCGATTTAGGCTTTAATCTGTGATCACTTTTTTTTCCATACAAAATACATTTTTTGTAGGCCAAACTAAAATGTCCCGTAGCTCCTAAAATAAGCGTCCTAGAGCGATTTAGGCTTTAATCTGTGATCACTTTTTTTCCATACAAAATACATTTTTTGTAGGCCAAACTAAAATGTCCCGTAGCTCCTAAAATAAGCGTCCTAGAGCGATTTAGGCTTTAATCTGTGATCACTTTTTTTTCCATACAAAATACATTTTTTGTAGGCCAAACTAAAATGTCCCGTAGCTCCTAAAATAAGCGTCCTAGAGCGATTTAGGCTTTAATCTGTGATCACTTTTTTTTCCATACAAAATACATTTTTTGTAGGCCAAACTAAAATGTCCCGTAGCTCCTAAAAAAAGCGTCCTAGAGCGATTTAGGCTTTAATCTGTGATCACTTTTTTATCCATACAAAATACATTTTTTGTAGGCCAAACTAAAATGTCCCGTAGCACCTAAAATAAGCGCCCTAGAGCGATTTAGGCTTTAATCTGTGATCACTTTTTTTCCATACAAAATACATTTTTTGTAGGCCAAACTAAAATGTCCCGTAGCTCCTAAAATAAGCGTCCTAGAGCGATTTAGGCTTTAATCTGTGATCACTTTTTTTTCCATACAAAATACATTTTTTGTAGGCCAAACTAAAATGTCCCGTAGCTCCTAAACTAAGCGTCCTAGAGCGATTTAGGCTTTAATCTGTGATCACTTTTTTTCCATACAAAATAAATTTTTTGTAGGCCAAACTAAAATGTCCCGTAGCTCCTAAAAAAAGCGTCCTAGAGCGATTTAGGCTTTAATCTGTGATCACTTTTTTTTCCATACAAAATACATTTTTTGTAGGCCAAACTAAAATGTCCCGTGATCACTTTTTTTTCCATACAAAATACATTTTTTGTAGGCCAAACTAAAATGTCCCGTAGCTCCTAAAATATGCGTCTTAGAGCGATTTAGGCTTTAATCTGTGATCACTTTTTTTCCCATACAAAATACATTTTTTGCAGGCCAAACTAAAATTGCCCGTAGCTCCTAAACTAAGCGTCCTAGAGCGATTTAGGCTTTAATCTGTGATCACTTTTTTTCCATACAAAATACATTTTTTGCAGGCCAAACTAAAATGTCCCGTAGCTCCTAAAATAAGCGTCCTAGAGCGATTTAGGCTTTAATCTGTGATCACTTTTTTTTCCATACAAAATACATTTTTTGTAGGCCAAACTAAAATGTCCCGTAGCTCCTAAAAAAAGCGTCCTAGAGCGATTTAGGCTTTAATCTGTGATCACTTTTTTTTCCATACAAAATACATTTTTTGTAGGCCAAACTAAAATGTCCCGTAGCTCCTAAAAAAAGCGTCCTAGAGCGATTTAGGCTTTAATCTGTGATCACTTTTTTTTCCATACAAAATACATTTTTTGTAGGCCAAACTATAATGTCCCGTAGCTCCTAAAATATGCGTCTTAGAGCGATTTAGGCTTTAATCTGTGATCACTTTTTTTCCCATACAAAATACATTTTTTGCAGGCCAAACTAAAATTGCCCGTAGCTCCTAAACTAAGCGTCCTAGAGCGATTTAGGCTTTAATCTGTGATCACTTTTTTTCCATACAAAATACATTTTTTGTAGGCCAAACTAAAATGTCCCGTAGCTCCTAAAATAAGCGTCCTAGAGCGATTTAGGCTTTAATCTGTGATCACTTTTTTTTCCATACAAAATACATTTTTTGTAGGCCAAACTATAATGTCCCGTAGCTCCTAAAATATGCGTCTTAGAGCGATTTAGGCTTTAATCTGTGATCACTTTTTTTCCATACAAAATACATTTTTTGTAGGCCAAACTAAAATGTCCCGTAGCTCCTAAAAAAAGCGTCCTAGAGCGATTTAGGCTTTAATCTGTGATCACTTTTTTTTCCATACAAAATACATTTTTTGTAGGCCAAACTATAATGTCCCGTAGCTCCTAAAATATGCGTCTTAGAGCGATTTAGGCTTTAATCTGTGATCACTTTTTTTTCCATACAAAATACATTTTTTGTAGGCCAAACTAAAATGTCCCGTAGCTCCTAAAATAAGCGTCCTAGAGCGATTTAGGCTTTAATCTGTGATCACTTTTTTTTCCATACAAAATACATTTTTTGTAGGCCAAACTAAAATGCCCCGTAGCTCCTAAACTAAGCGTCCTAGAGCGATTTAGGCTTTAATCTGTGGTCACTTTTTTTTCCATACAAAATTCATTTTTTGTAGGCCAAACTAAAATGTCCCGTAGCTCCTAAAAAAAGCGTCCTAGAGCGATTTAGGCTTTAATCTGTGATCACTTTTTTTTCCATACAAAATACATTTTTTGTAGGCCAAACTAAAATGTCCCGTAGCTCCTAAAATAAGCGTCCTAGAGCGATTTAGGCTTTAATCTGTGATCACTTTTTTTTCCATACAAAATACATTTTTTGTAGGCCAAACTAAAATGTCCCGTAGCTCCTAAAATAAGCGTCCTAGAGCGATTTAGGCTTTAATCTGTGATCACTTTTTTTTCCATACAAAATACATTTTTTGTAGGCCAAACTAAAATGCCCCGTAGCTCCTAGAGCGATTTAGGCTTTAATCTGTGATCACTTTTTTTTCCATACAAAATACATTTTTTGTAGGCCAAACTAAAATGTCCCGTAGCTCCTAAAATAAGCGTCCTAGAGCGATTTAGGCTTTAATCTGTGATCACTTTTTTTTCCATACAAAATACATTTTTTGTAGGCCAAACTAAAATGCCCCGTAGCTCCTAAACTAAGCGTCCTAGAGCGATTTAGGCTTTAATCTGTGGTCACTTTTTTTTCCATACAAAATACATTTTTTGTAGGCCAAACTAAAATGTCCCGTAGCTCCTAAAATAATGGTCCTAGAGCGATTTAGGCTTTAATCTGTGATCACTTTTTTTCCATACAAAATACATTTTTTGTAGGCCAAACTAAAATGTCCCGTAGCTCCTAAAATAAGCGTCCTAGAGCGATTTAGGCTTTAATCTGTGATCACTTTTTTTTCCATACAAAATACATTTTTTGTAGGCCAAACTAAAATGTCCCGTAGCTCCTAAAATAAGCGTCCTAGAGCGATTTAGGCTTTAATCTGTGATCACTTTTTTTTCCATACAAAATACATTTTTTGTAGGCCAACCTAAAATGCCCCGTAGCTCCTAAACTAAGCGTCCTAGAGCGATTTAGGCTTTAATCTGTGGTCACTTTTTTTTCCATACAAAATTCATTTTTTGTAGGCCAAACTAAAATGTCCCGTAGCTCCTAAAAAAAGCGTCCTAGAGCGATTTAGGCTTTAATCTGTGATCACTTTTTTTTCCATACAAAATACATTTTTTGTAGGCCAAACTAAAATGTCCCGTAGCTCCTAAAATAAGCGTCCTAGAGCGATTTAGGCTTTAATCTGTGATCACTTTTTTTCCCATACAAAATACATTTTTTGTAGGCCAAACTAAAATGTCCCGTAGCTCCTAAAAAAAGCGTCCTAGAGCGATTTAGGCTTTAATCTGTGATCACTTTTTTTTCCATACAAAATACATTTTTTGTAGGCCAAACTAAAATGTCCCGTAGCTCCTAAAATATGCGTCTTAGAGCGATTTAGGCTTTAATCTGTGATCACTTTTTTTCCCATACAAAATACATTTTTTGCAGGCCAAACTAAAATTGCCCGTAGCTCCTAAACTAAGCGTCCTAGAGCGATTTAGGCTTTAATCTGTGATCACTTTTTTTCCATACAAAATACATTTTTTGCAGGCCAAACTAAAATGTCCCGTAGCTCCTAAAATAAGCGTCCTAGAGCGATTTAGGCTTTAATCTGTGATCACTTTTTTTTCCATACAAAATACATTTTTTGTAGGCCAAACTAAAATGTCCCGTAGCTCCTAAAAAAAGCGTCCTAGAGCGATTTAGGCTTTAATCTGTGATCACTTTTTTTTCCATACAAAATACATTTTTTGTAGGCCAAACTATAATGTCCCGTAGCTCCTAAAATATGCGTCTTAGAGCGATTTAGGCTTTAATCTGTGGTCACTTTTTTTTCCATACAAAATTCATTTTTTGTAGGCCAAACTAAAATGTCCCGTAGCTCCTAAAAAAAGCGTCCTAGAGCGATTTAGGCTTTAATCTGTGATCACTTTTTTTTCCATACAAAATACATTTTTTGTAGGCCAAACTATAATGTCCCGTAGCTCCTAAAATATGCGTCTTAGAGCGATTTAGGCTTTAATCTGTGATCACTTTTTTTCCCATACAAAATACATTTTTTGCAGGCCAAACTAAAATTGCCCGTAGCTCCTAAACTATGCGTCCTAGAGCGATTTAGGCTTTAATCTGTGATCACTTTTTTTCCATACAAAATACATTTTTTGTAGGCCAAACTATAATGTCCCGTAGCTCCTTAAATATGCGTCTTAGAGCGATTTAGGCTTTAATCTGTGATCACTTTTTTTCCATACAAAATACATTTTTTGTAAGCCAAACTAAAATGTCCCGTAGCTCCTAAAATAAGCGCCCTAGAGCGATTTAGGCTTTAATCTGTGATCACTTTTTTTTCCATACAAAATACATTTTTTGTAGGCCAAACTAAAATGTCCCGTAGCTCCTAAAAAAAGCGTCCTAGAGCGATTTAGGCTTTAATCTGTGATCACTTTTTTTTCCATACAAAATACATTTTTTGTAGGCCAAACTAAAATGTCCCGTAGCTCCTAAACTAAGCGTCCTAGAGCGATTTAGGCTTTAATCTGTGATCACTTTTTTTTCCATACAAAATACATTTTTTGTAGGCCAAACTAAAATGTCCCGTAGCTCCTAAAAAAAGCGTCCTAGAGCGATTTAGGCTTTAATCTGTGATCACTTTTTTTTCCATACAAAATACATTTTTTGTAGGCCAAACTATAATGTCCCGTAGCTCCTAAAATATGCGTCTTAGAGCGATTTAGGCTTTAATCTGTGATCACTTTTTTTCCCATACAAAATACATTTTTTGCAGGCCAAACTAAAATTGCCCGTAGCTCCTAAACTAAGCGTCCTAGAGCGATTTAGGCTTTAATCTGTGATCACTTTTTTTCCATACAAAATACATTTTTTGTAGGCCAAACTAAAATGTCCCGTAGCTCCTAAAATAAGCGTCCTAGAGCGATTTAGGCTTTAATCTGTGATCACTTTTTTTTCCATACAAAATACATTTTTTGTAGGCCAAACTATAATGTCCCGTAGCTCCTAAAATATGCGTCTTAGAGCGATTTAGGCTTTAATCTGTGATCACTTTTTTTCCATACAAAATACATTTTTTGTAGGCCAAACTAAAATGTCCCGTAGCTCCTAAAAAAAGCGTCCTAGAGCGATTTAGGCTTTAATCTGTGATCACTTTTTTTTCCATACAAAATACATTTTTTGTAGGCCAAACTATAATGTCCCGTAGCTCCTAAAATATGCGTCTTAGAGCGATTTAGGCTTTAATCTGTGATCACTTTTTTTCCATACAAAATACATTTTTTGTAGGCCAAACTAAAATGTCCCGTAGCTCCTAAAAAAAGCGTCCTAGAGCGATTTAGGCTTTAATCTGTGATCACTTTTTTTTCCATACAAAATACATTTTTTGTAGGCCAAACTATAATGTCCCGTAGCTCCTAAAATATGCGTCTTAGAGCGATTTAGGCTTTAATCTGTGATCACTTTTTTTTCCATACAAAATACATTTTTTGTAGGCCAAACTAAAATGTCCCGTAGCTCCTAAAATAAGCGTCCTAGAGCGATTTAGGCTTTAATCTGTGATCACTTTTTTTTCCATACAAAATACATTTTTTGTAGGCCAAACTAAAATGCCCCGTAGCTCCTAAACTAAGCGTCCTAGAGCGATTTAGGCTTTAATCTGTGGTCACTTTTTTTTCCATACAAAATTCATTTTTTGTAGGCCAAACTAAAATGTCCCGTAGCTCCTAAAATAAGCGTCCTAGAGCGATTTAGGCTTTAATCTGTGATCACTTTTTTTTCCATACAAAATACAAACTAAAAAGGCCCGTAGCTCCTAAAATAAGCGCCCTAGAGCGATTTAGGCTTTAATCTGTGATCACTTTTTTTTCCATACAAAATACATTTTTTGTAGGCCAAACTAAAATGTCCCGTAGCTCCTAAAATAAGCGTCCTAGAGCGATTTAGGCTTTAATCTGTGATCACTTTTTTTTCCATACAAAATACATTTTTTGTAGGCCAAACTAAAATGTCCCGTAGCTCCTAAACTAAGCGTCCTAGAGCGATTTAGGCTTTAATCTGTGATCACTTTTTTTTCCATACAAAATACATTTTTTGTAGGCCAAACTAAAATGTCCCGTAGCTCCTAAACTAAGCGTCCTAGAGCGATTTAGGCTTTAATCTGTGATCACTTTTTTTTCCATACAAAATACATTTTTTGTAGGCCAAACTAAAATGTCCCGTAGCTCCTAAAATAAGCGTCCTAGAGCGATTTAGGCTTTAATCTGTGATCACTTTTTTTCCATACAAAATACATTTTTTGTAGGCCAAACTAAAATGTCCCGTAGCTCCTAAAATATGCGTCCTAGAGCGATTTAGGCTTTAATCTGTGATCCCTTTTTTTTCCATACAAAATACATTTTTTGTAGGCCAAACTAAAATGTCCCGGAGCTCCTAAAATAAGCGCCCTAGAGCGATTTAGGCTTTAATCTGTGATCACTTTTTTTTCCATACAAAATACATTTTTTGTAGGCCAAACTAAAATGTCCCGTAGCTCCTAAAATAAGCGTCCTAGAGCGATTTAGGCTTTAATCTGTGATCACTTTTTTTTCCATACAAAATACATTTTTTGTAGGCCAAACTAAAATGTCCCGTAGCTCCTAAAATAAGCGTCCTAGAGCGATTTAGGCTTTAATCTGTGATCACTTTTTTTTCCATACAAAATACATTTTTTGTAGGCCAAACTAAAATGTCCCGTAGCTCCTAAAATAAGCGTCCTAGAGCGATTTAGGCTTTAATCTGTGATCCCTTTTTTTTCCATACAAAATACATTTTTTGTAGGCCAAACTAAAATGTCCCGGAGCTCCTAAAATAAGCGCCCTAGAGCGATTTAGGCTTTAATCTGTGATCACTTTTTTTTCCATACAAAATACATTTTTTCTAGGCCAAACTAAAATGTCCCGTAGCTCCTAAAATAAGCGTCCTAGAGCGATTTAGGCTTTAATCTGTGATCACTTTTTTTTCCATACAAAATACATTTTTTGTAGGCCAAACTAAAATGTCCCGGAGCTCCTAAAATAAGCGCCCTAGAGCGATTTAGGCTTTAATCTGTGATCACTTTTTTTTCCATACAAAATACATTTTTTGTAGGCCAAACTAAAATGTCCCGTAGCTCCTAAAATAAGCGTCCTAGAGCGATTTAGGCTTTAATCTGTGATCACTTTTTTTTCCATACAAAATACATTTTTTCTAGGCCAAACTAAAATGTCCCGTAGCTCCTAAAATAAGCGTCCTAGAGCGATTTAGGCTTTAATCTGTGATCACTTTTTTTTCCATACAAAATACATTTTTTGTAGGCCAAACTAAAATGTCCCGTAGCTCCTAAAATAAGCGTCCTAGAGCGATTTAGGCTTTAATCTGTGATCCCTTTTTTTTCCATACAAAATACATTTTTTGTAGGCCAAACTAAAATGTCCCGGAGCTCCTAAAATAAGCGCCCTAGAGCGATTTAGGCTTTAATCTGTGATCACTTTTTTTTCCATACAAAATACATTTTTTCTAGGCCAAACTAAAATGTCCCGTAGCTCCTAAAATAAGCGCCCTAGAGCGATTTAGGCTTTAATCTGTGATCACTTTTTTTCCATACAAAATACATTTTTTGTAGGCCAAACTAAAATGTCCCCTAGCTCCTAAAATAAGCGTCCTAGAGCGATTTAGGCTTTAATCTGTGATCCCTTTTTTTTCCATACAAAATACATTTTTTGTAGGCCAAACTAAAATGTCCCGGAGCTCCTAAAATAAGCGCCCTAGAGCGATTTAGGCTTTAATCTGTGATCACTTTTTTTTCCATACAAAATACATTTTTTCTAGGCCAAACTAAAATGTCCCGTAGCTCCTAAAATAAGCGCCCTAGAGCGATTTAGGCTTTAATCTGTGATCACTTTTTTTCCATACAAAATAAATTTTTTGTAGGCCAAACTAAAATGTCCCCTAGCTCCTAAAATAAGCGTCCTAGAGCGATTTAGGCTTTAATCTGTGATCACTTTTTTTTCCATACAAAATACATTTTTTGCAGGCCAAACTAAAATTGCCCGTAGCTCCTAAACTATGCGTCCTAGAGCGATTTAGGCTTTAATCTGTGATCACTTTTTTTCCATACAAAATACATTTTTTGTAGGCCAAACTATAATGTCCCGTAGCTCCTTAAATATGCGTCTTAGAGCGATTTAGGCTTTAATCTGTGATCACTTTTTTTCCATACAAAATACATTTTTTGTAAGCCAAACTAAAATGTCCCGTAGCTCCTAAAATAAGCGCCCTAGAGCGATTTAGGCTTTAATCTGTGATCACTTTTTTTCCATACAAAATACATTTTTTGTAGGCCAAACTAAAATGTCCCGTAGCTCCTAAAAAAAGCGTCCTAGAGCGATTTAGGCTTTAATCTGTGATCACTTTTTTTTCCATACAAAATACATTTTTTGTAGGCCAAACTAAAATGTCCCGTAGCTCCTAAACTAAGCGTCCTAGAGCGATTTAGGCTTTAATCTGTGATCACTTTTTTTTCCATACAAAATACATTTTTTGTAGGCCAAACTAAAATGTCCCGTAGCTCCTAAAAAAAGCGTCCTAGAGCGATTTAGGCTTTAATCTGTGATCACTTTTTTTTCCATACAAAATACATTTTTTGTAGGCCAAACTATAATGTCCCGTAGCTCCTAAAATATGCGTCTTAGAGCGATTTAGGCTTTAATCTGTGATCACTTTTTTTCCCATACAAAATACATTTTTTGCAGGCCAAACTAAAATTGCCCGTAGCTCCTAAACTAAGCGTCCTAGAGCGATTTAGGCTTTAATCTGTGATCACTTTTTTTCCATACAAAATACATTTTTTGTAGGCCAAACTAAAATGTCCCGTAGCTCCTAAAATAAGCGTCCTAGAGCGATTTAGGCTTTAATCTGTGATCACTTTTTTTTCCATACAAAATACATTTTTTGTAGGCCAAACTATAATGTCCCGTAGCTCCTAAAATATGCGTCTTAGAGCGATTTAGGCTTTAATCTGTGATCACTTTTTTTCCATACAAAATACATTTTTTGTAGGCCAAACTAAAATGTCCCGTAGCTCCTAAAAAAAGCGTCCTAGAGCGATTTAGGCTTTAATCTGTGATCACTTTTTTTTCCATACAAAATACATTTTTTGTAGGCCAAACTATAATGTCCCGTAGCTCCTAAAATATGCGTCTTAGAGCGATTTAGGCTTTAATCTGTGATCACTTTTTTTCCATACAAAATACATTTTTTGTAGGCCAAACTAAAATGTCCCGTAGCTCCTAAAAAAAGCGTCCTAGAGCGATTTAGGCTTTAATCTGTGATCACTTTTTTTTCCATACAAAATACATTTTTTGTAGGCCAAACTATAATGTCCCGTAGCTCCTAAAATATGCGTCTTAGAGCGATTTAGGCTTTAATCTGTGATCACTTTTTTTTCCATACAAAATACATTTTTTGTAGGCCAAACTAAAATGTCCCGTAGCTCCTAAAATAAGCGTCCTAGAGCGATTTAGGCTTTAATCTGTGATCACTTTTTTTTCCATACAAAATACATTTTTTGTAGGCCAAACTAAAATGCCCCGTAGCTCCTAAACTAAGCGTCCTAGAGCGATTTAGGCTTTAATCTGTGGTCACTTTTTTTTCCATACAAAATTCATTTTTTGTAGGCCAAACTAAAATGTCCCGTAGCTCCTAAAATAAGCGTCCTAGAGCGATTTAGGCTTTAATCTGTGATCACTTTTTTTTCCATACAAAATACAAACTAAAAAGGCCCGTAGCTCCTAAAATAAGCGCCCTAGAGCGATTTAGGCCTTAATCTGTGATCACTTTTTTTTCCATACAAAATACATTTTTTGTAGGCCAAACTAAAATGTCCCGTAGCTCCTAAAATAAGCGTCCTAGAGCGATTTAGGCTTTAATCTGTGATCACTTTTTTTTCCATACAAAATACATTTTTTGTAGGCCAAACTAAAATGTCCCGTAGCTCCTAAACTAAGCGTCCTAGAGCGATTTAGGCTTTAATCTGTGATCACTTTTTTTTCCATACAAAATACATTTTTTGTAGGCCAAACTAAAATGTCCCGTAGCTCCTAAAATATGCGTCTTAGAGCGATTTAGGCTTTAATCTGTGATCACTTTTTTTCCCATACAAAATACATTTTTGCAGGCCAAACTAAAATTGCCCGTAGCTCCTAAACTAAGCGTCCTAGAGCGATTTAGGCTTTAATCTGTGATCACTTTTTTTTCCATACAAAATACATTTTTTGTAGGCCAAACTAAAATGTCCCGTAGCTCCTAAAATATGCGTCCTAGAGCGATTTAGGCTTTAATCTGTGATCCCTTTTTTTTCCATACAAAATACATTTTTTGTAGGCCAAACTAAAATGTCCCGGAGCTCCTAAAATAAGCGCCCTAGAGCGATTTAGGCTTTAATCTGTGATCACTTTTTTTTCCATACAAAATACATTTTTTGTAGGCCAAACTAAAATGTCCCGTAGCTCCTAAAATAAGCGTCCTAGAGCGATTTAGGCTTTAATCTGTGATCACTTTTTTTTCCATACAAAATACATTTTTTGTAGGCCAAACTAAAATGTCCCGTAGCTCCTAAAATAAGCGTCCTAGAGCGATTTAGGCTTTAATCTGTGATCACTTTTTTTTCCATACAAAATACATTTTTTGTAGGCCAAACTAAAATGTCCCGTAGCTCCTAAAATAAGCGTCCTAGAGCGATTTAGGCTTTAATCTGTGATCCCTTTTTTTTCCATACAAAATACATTTTTTGTAGGCCAAACTAAAATGTCCCGTAGCTCCTAAAATAAGCGTCCTAGAGCGATTTAGGCTTTAATCTGTGATCACTTTTTTTTCCATACAAAATACATTTTTTGTAGGCCAAACTAAAATGTCCCGTAGCTCCTAAAATAAGCGTCCTAGAGCGATTTAGGCTTTAATCTGTGATCACTTTTTTTTCCATACAAAATACATTTTTTGTAGGCCAAACTAAAATGTCCCGTAGCTCCTAAAATAAGCGTCCTAGAGCGATTTAGGCTTTAATCTGTGATCACTTTTTTTTCCATACAAAATACATTTTTTGTAGGCCAAACTAAAATGCCCCGTAGCTCCTAAACTAAGCGTCCTAGAGCGATTTAGGCTTTAATCTGTGGTCACTTTTTTTTCCATACAAAATTCATTTTTTGTAGGCCAAACTAAAATGTCCCGTAGCTCCTAAAATAAGCGTCCTAGAGCGATTTAGGCTTTAATCTGTGATCACTTTTTTTCCATACAAAATACATTTTTTGTAGGCCAAACTAAAATGTCCCGTAGCTCCTAAAATATGCGTCTTAGAGCGATTTAGGCTTTAATCTGTGATCACTTTTTTTCCCATACAAAATACATTTTTTGCAGGCCAAACTAAAATTGCCCGTAGCTCCTAAACTAAGCGTCCTAGAGCGATTTAGGCTTTAATCTGTGATCACTTTTTTTCCATACAAAATACATTTTTTGTAGGCCAAACTAAAATGTCCCGTAGCTCCTAAAATATGCGTCCTAGAGCGATTTAGGCTTTAATCTGTGATCCCTTTTTTTTCCATACAAAATACATTTTTTGTAGGCCAAACTAAAATGTCCCGGAGCTCCTAAAATAAGCGCCCTAGAGCGATTTAGGCTTTAATCTGTGATCACTTTTTTTTCCATACAAAATACATTTTTTGTAGGCCAAACTAAAATGTCCCGTAGCTCCTAAAATAAGCGTCCTAGAGCGATTTAGGCTTTAATCTGTGATCACTTTTTTTTCCATACAAAATACATTTTTTGTAGGCCAAACTAAAATGCCCCGTAGCTCCTAAACTAAGCGTCCTAGAGCGATTTAGGCTTTAATCTGTGGTCACTTTTTTTTCCATACAAAATTCATTTTTTGTAGGCCAAACTAAAATATCCCGTAGCTCCTAAAAAAAGCGTCCTAGAGCGATTTAGGCTTTAATCTGTGATCACTTTTTTTTCCATACAAAATACATTTTTTGTAGGCCAAACTAAAATGTCCCGTAGCTCCTAAAATAAGCGTCCTAGAGCGATTTAGGCTTTAATCTGTGATCACTTTTTTTTCCATACAAAATACATTTTTTGTAGGCCAAACTAAAATGTCCCGTAGCTCCTAAAAAAAGCGTCCTAGAGCGATTTAGGCTTTAATCTGTGATCACTTTTTTTTCCATACAAAATACATTTTTTGTAGGCCAAACTAAAATGTCCCGTAGCTCCTAAAATATGCGTCTTAGAGCGATTTAGGCTTTAATCTGTGATCACTTTTTTTCCCATACAAAATACATTTTTTGCAGGCCAAACTAAAATTGCCCGTAGCTCCTAAACTAAGCGTCCTAGAGCGATTTAGGCTTTAATCTGTGATCACTTTTTTTCCATACAAAATAAATTTTTTGCAGGCCAAACTAAAATGTCCCGTAGCTCCTAAAATAAGCGTCCTAGAGCGATTTAGGCTTTAATCTGTGATCACTTTTTTTTCCATACAAAATACATTTTTTGTAGGCCAAACTAAAATGTCCCGTAGCTCCTAAAAAAAGCGTCCTAGAGCGATTTAGGCTTTAATCTGTGATCACTTTTTTTTCCATACAAAATACATTTTTTGTAGGCCAAACTATAATGTCCCGTAGCTCCTAAAATATGCGTCTTAGAGCGATTTAGGCTTTAATCTGTGGTCACTTTTTTTTCCATACAAAATTCATTTTTTGTAGGCCAAACTAAAATGTCCCGTAGCTCCTAAAAAAAGCGTCCTAGAGCGATTTAGGCTTTAATCTGTGATCACTTTTTTTTCCATACAAAATACATTTTTTGTAGGCCAAACTATAATGTCCCGTAGCTCCTAAAATATGCGTCTTAGAGCGATTTAGGCTTTAATCTGTGATCACTTTTTTTTCCATACAAAATACATTTTTTGTAGGCCAAACTAAAATGTCCCGTAGCTCCTAAAAAAAGCGTCCTAGAGCGATTTAGGCTTTAATCTGTGATCCCTTTTTTTTCCATACAAAATACATTTTTTGTAGGCCAAACTAAAATGTCCCGGAGCTCCTAAAATAAGCGCCCTAGAGCGATTTAGGCTTTAATCTGTGATCACTTTTTTTTCCATACAAAATACATTTTTTCTAGGCCAAACTAAAATGTCCCGTAGCTCCTAAAATAAGCGCCCTAGAGCGATTTAGGCTTTAATCTGTGATCACTTTTTTTCCATACAAAATACATTTTTTGTAGGCCAAACTAAAATGTCCCCTAGCTCCTAAAATAAGCGTCCTAGAGCGATTTAGGCTTTAATCTGTGATCACTTTTTTTTCCATACAAAATACATTTTTTGTAGGCCAAACTAAAATGTCCCGTAGCTCCTAAAATAAGCGTCCTAGAGCGATTTAGGCTTTAATCTGTGATCACTTTTTTTTCCATACAAAATACATTTTTTGTAGGCCAAACTAAAATGCCCCGTAGCTCCTAAACTAAGCGTCCTAGAGCGATTTAGGCTTTAATCTGTGGTCACTTTTTTTTCCATACAAAATTCATTTTTTGTAGGCCAAACTAAAATGTCCCGTAGCTCCTAAAATAAGCGTCCTAGAGCGATTTAGGCTTTAATCTGTGATCACTTTTTTTCCATACAAAATACATTTTTTGTAGGCCAAACTAAAATGTCCCGTAGCTCCTAAAATATGCGTCTTAGAGCGATTTAGGCTTTAATCTGTGATCACTTTTTTTCCCATACAAAATACATTTTTTGCAGGCCAAACTAAAATTGCCCGTAGCTCCTAAACTAAGCGTCCTAGAGCGATTTAGGCTTTAATCTGTGATCACTTTTTTTCCATACAAAATACATTTTTTGTAGGCCAAACTAAAATGTCCCGTAGCTCCTAAAAAAAGCGTCCTAGAGCGATTTAGGCTTTAATCTGTGATCACTTTTTTTTCCATACAAAATACATTTTTTGTAGGCCAAACTATAATGTCCCGTAGCTCCTAAAATATGCGTCTTAGAGCGATTTAGGCTTTAATCTGTGATCACTTTTTTTTCCATACAAAATACATTTTTTGTAGGCCAAACTAAAATGTCCCGTAGCTCCTAAAATAAGCGTCCTAGAGCGATTTAGGCTTTAATCTGTGATCACTTTTTTTTCCATACAAAATACATTTTTTGTAGGCCAAACTAAAATGCCCCGTAGCTCCTAAACTAAGCGTCCTAGAGCGATTTAGGCTTTAATCTGTGATCACTTTTTTTTCCATACAAAATTCATTTTTTGTAGGCCAAACTAAAATGTCCCGTAGCTCCTAAAAAAAGCGTCCTAGAGCGATTTAGGCTTTAATCTGTGATCACTTTTTTTTCCATACAAAATACATTTTTTGTAGGCCAAACTAAAATGTCCCGTAGCTCCTAAAATAAGCGTCCTAGAGCGATTTAGGCTTTAATCTGTGATCACTTTTTTTTCCATACAAAATACATTTTTTGTAGGCCAAACTAAAATGTCCCGTAGCTCCTAAAAAAAGCGTCCTAGAGCGATTTAGGCTTTAATCTGTGATCACTTTTTTTTCCATACAAAATACATTTTTTGTAGGCCAAACTAAAATGTCCCGTAGCTCCTAAAATATGCGTCTTAGAGCGATTTAGGCTTTAATCTGTGATCACTTTTTTTCCCATACAAAATACATTTTTTGCAGGCCAAACTAAAATTGCCCGTAGCTCCTAAACTAAGCGTCCTAGAGCGATTTAGGCTTTAATCTGTGATCACTTTTTTTCCATACAAAATACATTTTTTGCAGGCCAAACTAAAATGTCCCGTAGCTCCTAAAATAAGCGTCCTAGAGCGATTTAGGCTTTAATCTGTGATCACTTTTTTTTCCATACAAAATACATTTTTTGTAGGCCAAACTAAAATGTCCCGTAGCTCCTAAAAAAAGCGTCCTAGAGCGATTTAGGCTTTAATCTGTGATCACTTTTTTTTCCATACAAAATACATTTTTTGTAGGCCAAACTAAAATGTCCCGTAGCTCCTAAAAAAAGCGTCCTAGAGCGATTTAGGCTTTAATCTGTGATCACTTTTTTTTCCATACAAAATACATTTTTTGTAGGCCAAACTATAATGTCCCGTAGCTCCTAAAATATGCGTCTTAGAGCGATTTAGGCTTTAATCTGTGGTCACTTTTTTTTCCATACAAAATTCATTTTTTGTAGGCCAAACTAAAATGTCCCGTAGCTCCTAAAAAAAGCGTCCTAGAGCGATTTAGGCTTTAATCTGTGATCACTTTTTTTTCCATACAAAATACATTTTTTGTAGGCCAAACTATAATGTCCCGTAGCTCCTAAAATATGCGTCTTAGAGCGATTTAGGCTTTAATCTGTGATCACTTTTTTTTCCATACAAAATACATTTTTTGTAGGCCAAACTAAAATGTCCCGGAGCTCCTAAAATAAGCGTCCTAGAGCGATTTAGGCTTTAATCTGTGATCACTTTTTTTTCCATACAAAATACATTTTTTGTAGGCCAAACTAAAATTGCCCGTAGCTCCTAAACTATGCGTCCTAGAGCGATTTAGGCTTTAATCTGTGATCACTTTTTTTCCATACAAAATACATTTTTTGTAGGCCAAACTATAATGTCCCGTAGCTCCTTAAATATGCGTCTTAGAGCGATTTAGGCTTTAATCTGTGATCACTTTTTTTCCATACAAAATACATTTTTTGTAAGCCAAACTAAAATGTCCCGTAGCTCCTAAAATAAGCGCCCTAGAGCGATTTAGGCTTTAATCTGTGATCACTTTTTTTTCCATACAAAATACATTTTTTGTAGGCCAAACTAAAATGTCCCGTAGCTCCTAAAAAAAGCGTCCTAGAGCGATTTAGGCTTTAATCTGTGATCACTTTTTTTTTCCATACAAAATACATTTTTTGTAGGCCAAACTAAAATGTCCCGTAGCTCCTAAACTAAGCGTCCTAGAGCGATTTAGGCTTTAATCTGTGATCACTTTTTTTTCCATACAAAATACATTTTTTGTAGGCCAAACTAAAATGTCCCGTAGCTCCTAAAAAAAGCGTCCTAGAGCGATTTAGGCTTTAATCTGTGATCACTTTTTTTTCCATACAAAATACATTTTTTGTAGGCCAACTATAATGTCCCGTAGCTCCTAAAATATGCGTCTTAGAGCGATTTAGGCTTTAATCTGTGATCACTTTTTTTCCCATACAAAATACATTTTTTGCAGGCCAAACTAAAATTGCCCGTAGCTCCTAAACTAAGCGTCCTAGAGCGATTTAGGCTTTAATCTGTGATCACTTTTTTTCCATACAAAATACATTTTTTGTAGGCCAAACTAAAATGTCCCGTAGCTCCTAAAATAAGCGTCCTAGAGCGATTTAGGCTTTAATCTGTGATCACTTTTTTTTCCATACAAAATACATTTTTTGTAGGCCAAACTATAATGTCCCGTAGCTCCTAAAATATGCGTCTTAGAGCGATTTAGGCTTTAATCTGTGATCACTTTTTTTCCATACAAAATACATTTTTTGTAGGCCAAACTAAAATGTCCCGTAGCTCCTAAAAAAAGCGTCCTAGAGCGATTTAGGCTTTAATCTGTGATCACTTTTTTTTCCATACAAAATACATTTTTTGTAGGCCAAACTATAATGTCCCGTAGCTCCTAAAATATGCGTCTTAGAGCGATTTAGGCTTTAATCTGTGATCACTTTTTTTCCATACAAAATACATTTTTTGTAGGCCAAACTAAAATGTCCCGTAGCTCCTAAAAAAAGCGTCCTAGAGCGATTTAGGCTTTAATCTGTGATCACTTTTTTTTCCATACAAAATACATTTTTTGTAGGCCAAACTATAATGTCCCGTAGCTCCTAAAATATGCGTCTTAGAGCGATTTAGGCTTTAATCTGTGATCACTTTTTTTTCCATACAAAATACATTTTTTGTAGGCCAAACTAAAATGTCCCGTAGCTCCTAAAATAAGCGTCCTAGAGCGATTTAGGCTTTAATCTGTGATCACTTTTTTTTCCATACAAAATACATTTTTTGTAGGCCAAACTAAAATGCCCCGTAGCTCCTAAACTAAGCGTCCTAAACTAAGCGATTTAGGCTTTAATCTGTGGTCACTTTTTTTTCCATACAAAATTCATTTTTTGTAGGCCAAACTAAAATGTCCCGTAGCTCCTAAAAAAAGCGTCCTAGAGCGATTTAGGCTTTAATCTGTGATCACTTTTTTTTTCCATACAAAATACATTTTTTGTAGGCCAAACTAAAATGTCCCGTAGCTCCTAAAATAAGCGTCCTAGAGCGATTTAGGCTTTAATCTGTGATCACTTTTTTTTCCATACAAAATAAATGTTTTGTAGGCCAAACTAAAATGTCCCGTAGCTCCTAAAATAAGCGTCCTAGAGCGATTTAGGCTTTAATCTGTGATCACTTTTTTTTCCATACAAAATACATTTTTTGTAGGCCAAACTAAAATGTCCCGTAGCTCCTAAAATAAGCGTCCTAGAGCGATTTAGGCTTTAATCTGTGATCACTTTTTTTTCCATACAAAATACATTTTTTGTAGGCCAAACTAAAATGTCCCGTAGCTCCTAAACTAAGCGTCCTAGAGCGATTTAGGCTTTAATCTGTGATCACTTTTTTTTCCATACAAAATACATTTTTTGTAGGCCAAACTAAAATGTCCCGTAGCTCCTAAACTAAGCGTCCTAGAGCGATTTAGGCTTTAATCTGTGATCACTTTTTTTTCCATACAAAATACATTTTTTGTAGGCCAAACTAAAATGTCCCGTAGCTCCTAAAATAAGCGTCCTAGAGCGATTTAGGCTTTAATCTGTGATCACTTTTTTTCCATACAAAATACATTTTTTGTAGGCCAAACTAAAATGTCCCGTAGCTCCTAAAATATGCGTCCTAGAGCGATTTAGGCTTTAATCTGTGATCCCTTTTTTTTCCATACAAAATACATTTTTTGTAGGCCAAACTAAAATGTCCCGGAGCTCCTAAAATAAGCGCCCTAGAGCGATTTAGGCTTTAATCTGTGATCACTTTTTTTTCCATACAAAATACATTTTTTGTAGGCCAAACTAAAATGTCCCGTAGCTCCTAAAATAAGCGTCCTAGAGCGATTTAGGCTTTAATCTGTGATCACTTTTTTTTCCATACAAAATACATTTTTTGTAGGCCAAACTAAAATGTCCCGTAGCTCCTAAAATAAGCGTCCTAGAGCGATTTAGGCTTTAATCTGTGATCACTTTTTTTTCCATACAAAATACATTTTTTGTAGGCCAAACTAAAATGTCCCGTAGCTCCTAAAATAAGCGTCCTAGAGCGATTTAGGCTTTAATCTGTGATCCCTTTTTTTTCCATACAAAATACATTTTTTGTAGGCCAAACTAAAATGTCCCGGAGCTCCTAAAATAAGCGCCCTAGAGCGATTTAGGCTTTAATCTGTGATCACTTTTTTTTCCATACAAAATACATTTTTTCTAGGCCAAACTAAAATGTCCCGTAGCTCCTAAAATAAGCGCCCTAGAGCGATTTAGGCTTTAATCTGTGATCACTTTTTTTCCATACAAAATACATTTTTTGTAGGCCAAACTAAAATGTCCCCTAGCTCCTAAAATAAGCGTCCTAGAGCGATTTAGGCTTTAATCTGTGATCACTTTTTTTTCCATACAAAATACATTTTTTGTAGGCCAAACTAAAATGTCCCGTAGCTCCTAAAATAAGCGTCCTAGAGCGATTTAGGCTTTAATCTGTGATCACTTTTTTTTCCATACAAAATACATTTTTTGTAGGCCAAACTAAAATGCCCCGTAGCTCCTAAAATTAGCGTCCTAGAGCGATTTAGGCTTTAATCTGTGGTCACTTTTTTTTCCATACAAAATTCATTTTTTGTAGGCCAAACTAAAATGCCCCGTAGCTCCTAAACTAAGCGTCCTAGAGCGATTTAGGCTTTAATCTGTGGTCACTTTTTTTTCCATACAAAATTCATTTTTTGTAGGCCAAACTAAAATGTCCCGTAGCTCCTAAAATAAGCGTCCTAGAGCGATTTAGGCTTTAATCTGTGATCACTTTTTTTCCATACAAAATACATTTTTTGTAGGCCAAACTAAAATGTCCCGTAGCTCCTAAACTAAGCGTCCTAGAGCGATTTAGGCTTTAATCTGTGGTCACTTTTTTTTCCATACAAAATTCATTTTTTGTAGGCCAAACTAAAATGTCCCGTAGCTCCTAAAATAAGCGTCCTAGAGCGATTTAGGCTTTAATCTGTGATCACTTTTTTTCCATACAAAATACATTTTTTGTAGGCCAAACTAAAATGTCCCGTAGCTCCTAAAATAAGCGCCCTAGAGCGATTTAGGCTTTAATCTGTGATCACTTTTTTTTCCATACAAAATACATTTTTTGTAGGCCAAACTAAAATGTCCCGTAGCTCCTAAAATAATGGTCCTAGAGCGATTTAGGCTTTAATCTGTGATCACTTTTTTATCCATACAAAATACATTTTTTGTAGGCCAAACTAAAATGTCCCGTAGCACCTAAAATAAGCGCCCTAGAGCGATTTAGGCTTTAATCTGTGATCACTTTTTTTTCCATACAAAATACATTTTTTGTAGGCCAAACTAAAATGTCCCGTAGCTCCTAAAATAAGCGTCCTAGAGCGATTTAGGCTTTAATCTGTGATCACTTTTTTTTCCATACAAAATACATTTTTTGTAGGCCAAACTAAAATGTCCCGTAGCTCCTAAACTAAGCGTCCTAGAGCGATTTAGGCTTTAATCTGTGATCACTTTTTTTTCCATACAAAATACATTTTTTGTAGGCCAAACTAAAATGTCCCGTAGCTCCTAAAAAAAGCGTCCTAGAGCGATTTAGGCTTTAATCTGTGATCACTTTTTTTTTCCATACAAAATACATTTTTTGTAGGCCAAACTAAAATGTCCCGTAGCTCCTAAAATAAGCGTCCTAGAGCGATTTAGGCTTTAATCTGTGATCACTTTTTTTTTCCATACAAAATACATTTTTTGTAGGCCAAACTAAAATGTCCCGTAGCTCCTAAAAAAAGCGTCCTAGAGCGATTTAGGCTTTAATCTGTGATCACTTTTTTTCCATACAAAATACATTTTTTGTAGGCCAAACTAAAATGTCCCGTAGCTCCTAAAATAAGCGTCCTAGAGCGATTTAGGCTTTAATCTGTGATCACTTTTTTTTCCATACAAAATACATTTTTTGTAGGCCAAACTAAAATGTCCCGTAGCTCCTAAAATAATCTGTGATCACTTTCACTTCACTTTTTTTTTCCATACAAAATACATTTTTTGTAGGCCAAACTAAAATGTCCCGTAGCTCCTAAACTAAGCGTCCTAGAGCGATTTAGGCTTTAATCTGTGATCACTTTTTTTTCCATACAAAATACATTTTTTGTAGGCCAAACTAAAATGTCCCGTAGCTCCTAAAATAAGCGGCTTAGAGCGATTTAGGCTTTAATCTGTGATCACTTTTTTTCCATACAAAATACATTTTTTGTAGGCCAAACTAAAATGTCCCGTAGCTCCTAAAATAAGCGTCCTAGAGCGATTTAGGCTTTAATCTGTGATCACTTTTTTTTCCGATTTAGGCTTTAATCTGTGATCACTTTTTTTTCCATACAAAATACATTTTTTGTAGGCCAAACTAAAATGTCCCGTAGCTCCTAAAATAAGCGTCCTAGAGCGATTTAGGCTTTAATCTGTGATCACTTTTTTTTCCATACAAAATAAATTTTTTGTAGGCCAAACTAAAATGTCCCGTAGCTCCTAAAAAAAGCGTCCTAGAGCGATTTAGTCTTTAATCTGTGATCACTTTTTTTTTCCATACAAAATACATTTTTTGTAGGCCAAACTAAAATGTCACGTAGCTCCTAAAATAAGCGTCCTAGAGCGATTTAGGCTTTAATCTGTTATCACTTTTTTTTCCATACAAAATACATTTTTTGTAGGCCAAACTAAAATGTCCCGTAGCTCCTAAAAAAAGCGTCCTAGAGCGATTTAGGCTTTAATCTGTGATCACTTTTTTTTCCATACAAAATACATTTTTTGTAGGCCAAACTAAAATGTCCCGTAGCTCCTAAAATAAGCGCCCTAGAGCGATTTAGGCTTTAATATGTGATCACTTTTTTTTCCATACAAAATACATTTTTTGTAGGCCAAACTAAAATGTCCCGTAGCTCCTAAAATAAGCGCCCTAGAGCGATTTAGGCTTTAATCTGTGATCACTTTTTTTTCCATACAAAATACATTTTTTGTAGGCCAAACTAAAATGTCCCGTAGCTCCTAAACTAAGCGTCCTAGAGCGATTTAGGCTTTAATCTGTGATCACTTTTTTTTTCCATACAAAATACATTTTTTGTAGGCCAAACTAAAATGTCCCGTAGCTCCTAAAATAAGCGTCCTAGAGCGATTTAGGCTTTAATCTGTGATCACTTTTTTTTCCGATTTAGGCTTTAATCTGTGATCACTTTTTTTTCCATACAAAATACATTTTTTGTAGGCCAAACTAAAATGTCCCGTAGCTCCTAAAATAAGCGTCCTAGAGCGATTTAGGCTTTAATCTGTGATCACTTTTTTTTCCATACAAAATAAATTTTTTGTAGGCCAAACTAAAATGTCCCGTAGCTCCTAAAAAAAGCGTCCTAGAGCGATTTAGGCTTTAATCTGTGATCACTTTTTTTTTCCATACAAAATACATTTTTTGTAGGCCAAACTAAAATGTCACGTAGCTCCTAAAATAAGCGTCCTAGAGCGATTTAGGCTTTAATCTGTTATCACATTTTTTGTAGGCCAAACTAAAATGTCCCGTAGCTCCTAAAATAAGCGTCCTAGAGCGATTTAGGCTTTAATCTGTGATCACTTTTTTTTCCATACAAAATACATTTTTTGTAGGCCAAACTAAAATGTCCCGTAGCTCCTAAAATAAGCGTCCTAGAGCGATTTAGGCTTTAATCTGTGATCACTTTTTTTTCCATACAAAATAAATTTTTTGTAGGCCAAACTAAAATGTCCCGTAGCTCCTAAAATAAGCGCCCTAGAGCGATTTAGGCTTTAATATGTGATCACTTTTTTTTCCATACAAAATACATTTTTTGTAGGCCAAACTAAAATGTCCCGTAGCTCCTAAAATAAGCGTCCTAGAGCGATTTAGGCTTTAATCTGTTATCACATTTTTTGTAGGCCAAACTAAAATGTCCCGTAGCTCCTAAAATAAGCGTCCTAGAGCGATTTAGGCTTTAATCTGTGATCACTTTTTTTTCCATACAAAATACATTTTTTGTAGGCCAAACTAAAATGTCCCGTAGCTCCTAAAATAAGCGCCCTAGAGCGATTTAGGCTTTAATATGTGATCACTTTTTTTTCCATACAAAATACATTTTTTGTAGGCCAAACTAAAATGTCCCGTAGCTCCTAAAATAAGCGCCCTAGAGCGATTTAGGCTTTAATCTGTGATCACTTTTTTTTCCATACAAAATACATTTTTTGTAGGCCAAACTAAAATGTCCCGTAGCTCCTAAAATAAGCGTCCTAGAGCGATTTAGGCTTTAATCTGTGATCACTTTTTTTCCATACAAAATACATTTTTTGTAGGCCAAACTAAAATGTCCCGTAGCTCCTAAAATAAGCGTCCTAGAGCGATTTAGGCTTTAATCTGTGATCACTTTTTTTTCCATACAAAATACATTTTTTGTAGGCCAAAGTAAAATGTCCCGTAGCTCCTAAAATAAGCGTCCTAGAGCGATTTAGGCTTTAATCTGTGATCACTTTTTTTTTCCATACAAAATACATTTTTTGTAGGCCAAACTAAAATGTCCCGTAGCTCCTAAACTAAGCGTCCTAGAGCGATTTAGGCTTTAATCTGTGATCACTTTTTTTTCCATACAAAATACATTTTTTGTAGGCCAAACTAAAATGTCCCGTAGCTCCTAAAATAAGCGGCTTAGAGCGATTTAGGCTTTAATCTGTGATCACTTTTTTTTCCATACAAAATACATTTTTTGTAGGCCAAACTAAAATGTCCCGTAGCTCCTAAACTAAGCGTCCTAGAGCGATTTAGGCTTTAATCTGTGATCACTTTTTTTTCCATACAAAATACATTTTTTGTAGGCCAAACTAAAATGTCCCGTAGCTCCTAAAATAAGCGTCCTAGAGCGATTTAGGCTTTAATCTGTGATCACTTTTTTTTCCATACAAAATACATTTTTTGTAGGCCAAACTAAAATGTCCCGTAGCTCCTAAAAAAAGCGTCCTAGAGCGATTTAGGCTTTAATCTGTGATCACTTTTTTTTTCCATACAAAATACATTTTTTGTAGGCCAAACTAAAATGTCCCGTAGCTCCTAAAATAAGCGTCCTAGAGCGATTTAGGCTTTAATCTGTGATCACTTTTTTTTCCATACAAAATACATTTTTTGTAGGCCAAACTAAAATGTCCCGTAGCTCCTATAATAGGCGTCCTAGAGCGATTTAGGCTTTAATCTGTGATCACTTTTTTTTCCATACAAAATACATTTTTTGTAGGCCAAACTAAAATGTCCCGTAGCTCCTAAAAAAAGCGTCCGAGAGCGATTTAGGCTTTAATCTGTGATCACTTTTTTTTCCATACAAAATACATTTTTTGTAGGCCAAACTAAAATGTCCCGTAGCTCCTAAAAAAAGCGTCCGAGAGCGATTTAGGCTTTAATCTGTGATCACTTTTTTTCCATACAAAATACATTTTTTGTAGGCCAAACTAAAATGTCCCGTAGCTCCTAAAATAAGCGTCCTAGAGCGATTTAGGCTTTAATCTGTGATCACTTTTTTTTCCATACAAAATACATTTTTTGTAGGCCAAACTAAAATGTCCCGTAGCTCCTAAAAAAAGCGTCCTAGAGCGATTTAGGCTTTAATCTGTGATCACTTTTTTTTCCATACAAAATACATTTTTTGTAGGCCAAACTAAAATGTCCCGTAGCTCCTAAAATAAGCGTCCTAGAGCGATTTAGGCTTTAATCTGTGATCACTTTTTTTTTCCATACAAAATACATTTTTTGTAGGCCAAACTAAAATGTCCCGTAGCTCCTAAAAAAAGCGTCCTAGAGCGATTTAGGCTTTAATCTGTGATCACTTTTTTTCCATACAAAATACATTTTTTGTAGGCCAAACTAAAATGTCCCGTAGCTCCTAAAATAAGCGTCCTAGAGCGATTTAGGCTTTAATCTGTGATCACTTTTTTTCCATACAAAATACATTTTTTGTAGGCCAAACTAAAATGTCACGTAGCTCCTAAAATAAGCGTCCTAGAGCGATTTAGGCTTTAATCTGTGATCACTTTTTTTTTCCATACAAAATACATTTTTTGTAGGCCAAACTAAAATGTCCCGTAGCTCCTAAAAAAAGCGTCCTAGAGCGATTTAGGCTTTAATCTGTGATCACTTTTTTTTCCATACAAAATACATTTTTTGTAGGCCAAAGTAAAATGTCCCGTAGCTCCTAAAATAAGCGTCCTAGAGCGATTTAGGCTTTAATCTGTGATCACTTTTTTTTTCCATACAAAATACATTTTTTGTAGGCCAAACTAAAATGTCCCGTAGCTCCTAAACTAAGCGTCCTAGAGCGATTTAGGCTTTAATCTGTGATCACTTTTTTTTCCATACAAAATACATTTTTTGTAGGCCAAACTAAAATGTCCCGTAGCTCCTAAAATAAGCGTCCTAGAGCGATTTAGGCTTTAATCTGTGATCACTTTTTTTTCCGATTTAGGCTTTAATCTGTGATCACTTTTTTTTCCATACAAAATACATTTTTTGTAGGCCAAACTAAAATGTCCCGTAGCTCCTAAAATAAGCGTCCTAGAGCGATTTAGGCTTTAATCTGTGATCACTTTTTTTTTCCATACAAAATACATTTTTTGTAGGCCAAACTAAAATGTCCCGTAGCTCCTAAAAAAAGCGTCCTAGAGCGATTTAGGCTTTAATCTGTGATCACTTTTTTTCCATACAAAATACATTTTTTGTAGGCCAAACTAAAATGTCCCGTAGTTCCTAAAATAAGCGTCCTAGAGCGATTTAGGCTTTAATCTGTGATCACTTTTTTTTCCATACAAAATACATTTTTTGTAGGCCAAACTAAAATGTCCCGTAGCTCCTAAAATAATCTATGATCACTTTCACTTCACTTTTTTTTTCCATACAAAATACATTTTTTGTAGGCCAAACTAAAATGTCCCGTAGCTCCTAAACTAAGCGTCCTAGAGCGATTTAGGCTTTAATCTGTGATCACTTTTTTTTCCATACAAAATACATTTTTTGTAGGCCAAACTAAAATGTCCCGTAGCTCCTAAAATAAGCGGCTTAGAGCGATTTAGGCTTTAATCTGTGATCACTTTTTTTCCATACAAAATACATTTTTTGTAGGCCAAACTAAAATGTCCCGTAGCTCCTAAAATAAGCGTCCTAGAGCGATTTAGGCTTTAATCTGTGATCACTTTTTTTTCCGATTTAGGCTTTAATCTGTGATCACTTTTTTTTCCATACAAAATACATTTTTTGTAGGCCAAACTAAAATGTCCCGTAGCTCCTAAAATAAGCGTCCTAGAGCGATTTAGGCTTTAATCTGTGATCACTTTTTTTTCCATACAAAATAAATTTTTTGTAGGCCAAACTAAAATGTCCCGTAGCTCCTAAAAAAAGCGTCCTAGAGCGATTTAGGCTTTAATCTGTGATCACTTTTTTTTTCCATACAAAATACATTTTTTGTAGGCCAAACTAAAATGTCACGTAGCTCCTAAAATAAGCGTCCTAGAGCGATTTAGGCTTTAATCTGTTATCACTTTTTTTTCCATACAAAATACATTTTTTGTAGGCCAAACTAAAATGTCCCGTAGCTTCTAAAAAAAGCGTCCTAGAGCGATTTAGGCTTTAATCTGTGATCACTTTTTTTCCATACAAAATACATTTTTTGTAGGCCAAACTAAAATGTCCCCTAGCTCCTAAAATAAGCGTCCTAGAGCGATTTAGGCTTTAATCTGTGATCACTTTTTTTTCCATACAAAATACATTTTTTGTAGGCCAAACTAAAATGTCCCGTAGCTCCTAAAATAAGCGTCCTAGAGCGATTTAGGCTTTAATCTGTGATCACTTTTTTTTCCATACAAAATACATTTTTTGTAGGCCAAACTAAAATGCCCCGTAGCTCCTAAACTAAGCGTCCTAGAGCGATTTAGGCTTTAATCTGTGGTCACTTTTTTTTCCATACAAAATTCATTTTTTGTAGGCCAAACTAAAATGTCCCGTAGCTCCTAAAATAAGCGTCCTAGAGCGATTTAGGCTTTAATCTGTGATCACTTTTTTTCCATACAAAATACATTTTTTGTAGGCCAAACTAAAATGTCCCGTAGCTCCTAAAATATGCGTCTTAGAGCGATTTAGGCTTTAATCTGTGATCACTTTTTTTCCCATACAAAATAAATTTTTTGCAGGCCAAACTAAAATTGCCCGTAGCTCCTAAACTAAGCGTCCTAGAGCGATTTAGGCTTTAATCTGTGATCACTTTTTTTCCATACAAAATACATTTTTTGTAGGCCAAACTAAAATGTCCCGTAGCTCCTAAAAAAAGCGTCCTAGAGCGATTTAGGCTTTAATCTGTGATCACTTTTTTTTCCATACAAAATACATTTTTTGTAGGCCAAACTATAATGTCCCGTAGCTCCTAAAATATGCGTCTTAGAGCGATTTAGGCTTTAATCTGTGATCACTTTTTTTTCCATACAAAATACATTTTTTGTAGGCCAAACTAAAATGTCCCGTAGCTCCTAAAATAAGCGTCCTAGAGCGATTTAGGCTTTAATCTGTGATCACTTTTTTTTCCATACAAAATACATTTTTTGTAGGCGAAACTAAAATGCCCCGTAGCTCCTAAACTAAGCGTCCTAGAGCGATTTAGGCTTTAATCTGTGGTCACTTTTTTTTCCATACAAAATTCATTTTTTGTAGGCCAAACTAAAATGTCCCGTAGCTCCTAAAAAAAGCGTCCTAGAGCGATTTAGGCTTTAATCTGTGATCACTTTTTTTTCCATACAAAATACATTTTTTGTAGGCCAAACTAAAATGTCCCGTAGCTCCTAAAATAAGCGTCCTAGAGCGATTTAGGCTTTAATCTGTGATCACTTTTTTTTCCATACAAAATACATTTTTTGTAGGCCAAACTAAAATGTCCCGTAGCTCCTAAAAAAAGCGTCCTAGAGCGATTTAGGCTTTAATCTGTGGTCACTTTTTTTTCCATACAAAATTCATTTTTTGTAGGCCAAACTAAAATGTCCCGTAGCTCCTAAAAAAAGCGTCCTAGAGCGATTTAGGCTTTAATCTGTGATCACTTTTTTTTCCATACAAAATACATTTTTTGTAGGCCAAACTAAAATGTCCCGTAGCTCCTAAAATAAGCGCCCTAGAGCGATTTAGGCTTTAATATGTGATCACTTTTTTTTCCATACAAAATAAATTTTTTGTAGGCCAAACTAAAATGTCCCGTAGCTCCTAAAAAAAGCGTCCTAGAGCGATTTAGTCTTTAATCTGTGATCACTTTTTTTTTCCATACAAAATACATTTTTTGTAGGCCAAACTAAAATGTCACGTAGCTCCTAAAATAAGCGTCCTAGAGCGATTTAGGCTTTAATCTGTTATCACTTTTTTTTCCATACAAAATACATTTTTTGTAGGCCAAACTAAAATGTCCCGTAGCTCCTAAAAAAAGCGTCCTAGAGCGATTTAGGCTTTAATCTGTGATCACTTTTTTTTCCATACAAAATACATTTTTTGTAGGCCAAACTAAAATGTCCCGTAGCTCCTAAAATAAGCGCCCTAGAGCGATTTAGGCTTTAATATGTGATCACTTTTTTTTCCATACAAAATACATTTTTTGTAGGCCAAACTAAAATGTCCCGTAGCTCCTAAAATAAGCGCCCTAGAGCGATTTAGGCTTTAATCTGTGATCACTTTTTTTTCCATACAAAATACATTTTTTGTAGGCCAAACTAAAATGTCCCGTAGCTCCTAAACTAAGCGTCCTAGAGCGATTTAGGCTTTAATCTGTGATCACTTTTTTTTTCCATACAAAATACATTTTTTGTAGGCCAAACTAAAATGTCCCGTAGCTCCTAAAATAAGCGTCCTAGAGCGATTTAGGCTTTAATCTGTGATCACTTTTTTTTCCGATTTAGGCTTTAATCTGTGATCACTTTTTTTTCCATACAAAATACATTTTTTGTAGGCCAAACTAAAATGTCCCGTAGCTCCTAAAATAAGCGTCCTAGAGCGATTTAGGCTTTAATCTGTGATCACTTTTTTTTCCATACAAAATAAATTTTTTGTAGGCCAAACTAAAATGTCCCGTAGCTCCTAAAAAAAGCGTCCTAGAGCGATTTAGGCTTTAATCTGTGATCACTTTTTTTTTCCATACAAAATACATTTTTTGTAGGCCAAACTAAAATGTCACGTAGCTCCTAAAATAAGCGTCCTAGAGCGATTTAGGCTTTAATCTGTTATCACATTTTTTGTAGGCCAAACTAAAATGTCCCGTAGCTCCTAAAATAAGCGTCCTAGAGCGATTTAGGCTTTAATCTGTGATCACTTTTTTTTCCATACAAAATACATTTTTTGTAGGCCAAACTAAAATGTCCCGTAGCTCCTAAAATAAGCGTCCTAGAGCGATTTAGGCTTTAATCTGTGATCACTTTTTTTTCCATACAAAATAAATTTTTTGTAGGCCAAACTAAAATGTCCCGTAGCTCCTAAAATAAGCGCCCTAGAGCGATTTAGGCTTTAATATGTGATCACTTTTTTTTCCATACAAAATACATTTTTTGTAGGCCAAACTAAAATGTCCCGTAGCTCCTAAAATAAGCGTCCTAGAGCGATTTAGGCTTTAATCTGTTATCACATTTTTTGTAGGCCAAACTAAAATGTCCCGTAGCTCCTAAAATAAGCGTCCTAGAGCGATTTAGGCTTTAATCTGTGATCACTTTTTTTTCCATACAAAATACATTTTTTGTAGGCGAAACTAAAATGCCCCGTAGCTCCTAAACTAAGCGTCCTAGAGCGATTTAGGCTTTAATCTGTGGTCACTTTTTTTTCCATACAAAATTCATTTTTTGTAGGCCAAACTAAAATGTCCCGTAGCTCCTAAAAAAAGCGTCCTAGAGCGATTTAGGCTTTAATCTGTGATCACTTTTTTTTCCATACAAAATACATTTTTTGTAGGCCAAACTAAAATGTCCCGTAGCTCCTAAAATAAGCGTCCTAGAGCGATTTAGGCTTTAATCTGTGATCACTTTTTTTTCCATACAAAATACATTTTTTGTAGGCCAAACTAAAATGTCCCGTAGCTCCTAAAAAAAGCGTCCTAGAGCGATTTAGGCTTTAATCTGTGGTCACTTTTTTTTCCATACAAAATTCATTTTTTGTAGGCCAAACTAAAATGTCCCGTAGCTCCTAAAAAAAGCGTCCTAGAGCGATTTAGGCTTTAATCTGTGATCACTTTTTTTTCCATACAAAATACATTTTTTGTAGGCCAAACTAAAATGTCCCGTAGCTCCTAAAATAAGCGCCCTAGAGCGATTTAGGCTTTAATATGTGATCACTTTTTTTTCCATACAAAATAAATTTTTTGTAGGCCAAACTAAAATGTCCCGTAGCTCCTAAAAAAAGCGTCCTAGAGCGATTTAGTCTTTAATCTGTGATCACTTTTTTTTTCCATACAAAATACATTTTTTGTAGGCCAAACTAAAATGTCACGTAGCTCCTAAAATAAGCGTCCTAGAGCGATTTAGGCTTTAATCTGTTATCACTTTTTTTTCCATACAAAATACATTTTTTGTAGGCCAAACTAAAATGTCCCGTAGCTCCTAAAAAAAGCGTCCTAGAGCGATTTAGGCTTTAATCTGTGATCACTTTTTTTTCCATACAAAATACATTTTTTGTAGGCCAAACTAAAATGTCCCGTAGCTCCTAAAATAAGCGCCCTAGAGCGATTTAGGCTTTAATATGTGATCACTTTTTTTTCCATACAAAATACATTTTTTGTAGGCCAAACTAAAATGTCCCGTAGCTCCTAAAATAAGCGCCCTAGAGCGATTTAGGCTTTAATCTGTGATCACTTTTTTTTCCATACAAAATACATTTTTTGTAGGCCAAACTAAAATGTCCCGTAGCTCCTAAACTAAGCGTCCTAGAGCGATTTAGGCTTTAATCTGTGATCACTTTTTTTTTCCATACAAAATACATTTTTTGTAGGCCAAACTAAAATGTCCCGTAGCTCCTAAAATAAGCGTCCTAGAGCGATTTAGGCTTTAATCTGTGATCACTTTTTTTTCCGATTTAGGCTTTAATCTGTGATCACTTTTTTTTCCATACAAAATACATTTTTTGTAGGCCAAACTAAAATGTCCCGTAGCTCCTAAAATAAGCGGCTTAGAGCGATTTAGGCTTTAATCTGTGATCACTTTTTTTCCATACAAAATACATTTTTTGTAGGCCAAACTAAAATGTCCCGTAGCTCCTAAAATAAGCGTCCTAGAGCGATTTAGGCTTTAATCTGTGATCACTTTTTTTTCCGATTTAGGCTTTAATCTGTGATCACTTTTTTTTCCATACAAAATACATTTTTTGTAGGCCAAACTAAAATGTCCCGTAGCTCCTAAAATAAGCGTCCTAGAGCGATTTAGGCTTTAATCTGTGATCACTTTTTTTTCCATACAAAATAAATTTTTTGTAGGCCAAACTAAAATGTCCCGTAGCTCCTAAAAAAAGCGTCCTAGAGCGATTTAGTCTTTAATCTGTGATCACTTTTTTTTTCCATACAAAATACATTTTTTGTAGGCCAAACTAAAATGTCACGTAGCTCCTAAAATAAGCGTCCTAGAGCGATTTAGGCTTTAATCTGTTATCACTTTTTTTTCCATACAAAATACATTTTTTGTAGGCCAAACTAAAATGTCCCGTAGCTCCTAAAAAAAGCGTCCTAGAGCGATTTAGGCTTTAATCTGTGATCACTTTTTTTTCCATACAAAATACATTTTTTGTAGGCCAAACTAAAATGTCCCGTAGCTCCTAAAATAAGCGCCCTAGAGCGATTTAGGCTTTAATATGTGATCACTTTTTTTTCCATACAAAATACATTTTTTGTAGGCCAAACTAAAATGTCCCGTAGCTCCTAAAATAAGCGCCCTAGAGCGATTTAGGCTTTAATCTGTGATCACTTTTTTTTCCATACAAAATACATTTTTTGTAGGCCAAACTAAAATGTCCCGTAGCTCCTAAACTAAGCGTCCTAGAGCGATTTAGGCTTTAATCTGTGATCACTTTTTTTTTCCATACAAAATACATTTTTTGTAGGCCAAACTAAAATGTCCCGTAGCTCCTAAAATAAGCGTCCTAGAGCGATTTAGGCTTTAATCTGTGATCACTTTTTTTTCCGATTTAGGCTTTAATCTGTGATCACTTTTTTTTCCATACAAAATACATTTTTTGTAGGCCAAACTAAAATGTCCCGTAGCTCCTAAAATAAGCGTCCTAGAGCGATTTAGGCTTTAATCTGTGATCACTTTTTTTTCCATACAAAATAAATTTTTTGTAGGCCAAACTAAAATGTCCCGTAGCTCCTAAAAAAAGCGTCCTAGAGCGATTTAGGCTTTAATCTGTGATCACTTTTTTTTTCCATACAAAATACATTTTTTGTAGGCCAAACTAAAATGTCACGTAGCTCCTAAAATAAGCGTCCTAGAGCGATTTAGGCTTTAATCTGTTATCACATTTTTTGTAGGCCAAACTAAAATGTCCCGTAGCTCCTAAAATAAGCGTCCTAGAGCGATTTAGGCTTTAATCTGTGATCACTTTTTTTTCCATACAAAATACATTTTTTGTAGGCCAAACTAAAATGTCCCGTAGCTCCTAAAATAAGCGTCCTAGAGCGATTTAGGCTTTAATCTGTGATCACTTTTTTTTCCATACAAAATAAATTTTTTGTAGGCCAAACTAAAATGTCCCGTAGCTCCTAAAATAAGCGCCCTAGAGCGATTTAGGCTTTAATATGTGATCACTTTTTTTTCCATACAAAATACATTTTTTGTAGGCCAAACTAAAATGTCCCGTAGCTCCTAAAATAAGCGTCCTAGAGCGATTTAGGCTTTAATCTGTTATCACATTTTTTGTAGGCCAAACTAAAATGTCCCGTAGCTCCTAAAAAAAGCGTCCTAGAGCGATTTAGGCTTTAATCTGTGATCACTTTTTTTTTCCATACAAAATACATTTTTTGTAGGCCAAACTAAAATGTCACGTAGCTCCTAAAATAAGCGTCCTAGAGCGATTTAGGCTTTAATCTGTTATCACATTTTTTGTAGGCCAAACTAAAATGTCCCGTAGCTCCTAAAATAAGCGTCCTAGAGCGATTTAGGCTTTAATCTGTGGTCACTTTTTTTTCCATACAAAATTCATTTTTTGTAGGCCAAACTAAAATGTCCCGTAGCTCCTAAAAAAAGCGTCCTAGAGCGATTTAGGCTTTAATCTGTGATCACTTTTTTTTCCATACAAAATACATTTTTTGTAGGCCAAACTAAAATGTCCCGTAGCTCCTAAAATAAGCGTCCTAGAGCGATTTAGGCTTTAATCTGTGATCACTTTTTTTTCCATACAAAATACATTTTTTGTAGGCCAAACTAAAATGTCCCGTAGCTCCTAAAAAAAGCGTCCTAGAGCGATTTAGGCTTTAATCTGTGATCACTTTTTTTTCCATACAAAATACATTTTTTGTAGGCCAAACTAAAATGTCCCGTAGCTCCTAAAATATGCGTCTTAGAGCGATTTAGGCTTTAATCTGTGATCACTTTTTTTCCCATACAAAATACATTTTTTGCAGGCCAAACTAAAATTGCCCGTAGCTCCTAAACTAAGCGTCCTAGAGCGATTTAGGCTTTAATCTGTGATCACTTTTTTTCCATACAAAATACATTTTTTGCAGGCCAAACTAAAATGTCCCGTAGCTCCTAAAATAAGCGTCCTAGAGCGATTTAGGCTTTAATCTGTGATCACTTTTTTTTCCATACAAAATACATTTTTTGTAGGCCAAACTAAAATGTCCCGTAGCTCCTAAAAAAAGCGTCCTAGAGCGATTTAGGCTTTAATCTGTGATCACTTTTTTTTCCATACAAAATACATTTTTTGTAGGCCAAACTAAAATGTCCCGTAGCTCCTAAAAAAAGCGTCCTAGAGCGATTTAGGCTTTAATCTGTGATCATTTTTTTTTCCATACAAAATAAATTTTTTGTAGGCCAAACTATAATGTCCCGTAGCTCCTAAAATATGCGTCTTAGAGCGATTTAGGCTTTAATCTGTGGTCACTTTTTTTTCCATACAAAATTCATTTTTTGTAGGCCAAACTAAAATGTCCCGTAGCTCCTAAAAAAAGCGTCCTAGAGCGATTTAGGCTTTAATCTGTGATCACTTTTTTTTCCATACAAAATACATTTTTTGTAGGCCAAACTATAATGTCCCGTAGCTCCTAAAATATGCGTCTTAGAGCGATTTAGGCTTTAATCTGTGATCACTTTTTTTTCCATACAAAATTCATTTTTTGTAGGCCAAACTAAAATGTCCCGTAGCTCCTAAAAAAAGCGTCCTAGAGCGATTTAGGCTTTAATCTGTGATCACTTTTTTTTCCATACAAAATACATTTTTTGTAGGCCAAACTAAAATTGCCCGTAGCTCCTAAACTATGCGTCCTAGAGCGATTTAGGCTTTAATCTGTGATCACTTTTTTTCCATACAAAATACATTTTTTGTAGGCCAAACTATAATGTCCCGTAGCTCCTTAAATATGCGTCTTAGAGCGATTTAGGCTTTAATCTGTGATCACTTTTTTTCCATACAAAATACATTTTTTGTAGGCCAAACTAAAATGTCCCGTAGCTCCTAAAATAAGCGCCCTAGAGCGATTTAGGCTTTAATCTGTGATCACTTTTTTTTCCATACAAAATACATTTTTTGTAGGCCAAACTAAAATGTCCCGTAGCTCCTAAAAAAAGCGTCCTAGAGCGATTTAGGCTTTAATCTGTGATCACTTTTTTTTCCATACAAAATACATTTTTTGTAGGCCAAACTAAAATGTCCCGTAGCTCCTAAACTATGCGTCCTAGAGCGATTTAGGCTTTAATCTGTGATCACTTTTTTTCCATACAAAATACATTTTTTGTAGGCGAAACTAAAATGCCCCGTAGCTCCTAAACTAAGCGTCCTAGAGCGATTTAGGCTTTAATCTGTGGTCACTTTTTTTTCCATACAAAATTCATTTTTTGTAGGCCAAACTAAAATGTCCCGTAGCTCCTAAAAAAAGCGTCCTAGAGCGATTTAGGCTTTAATCTGTGATCACTTTTTTTTCCATACAAAATACATTTTTTGTAGGCCAAACTAATATGTCCCGTAGCTCCTAAAATAAGCGTCCTAGAGCGATTTAGGCTTTAATCTGTGATCACTTTTTTTTCCATACAAAATACATTTTTTGTAGGCCAAACTAAAATGTCCCGTAGCTCCTAAAAAAAGCGTCCTAGAGCGATTTAGGCTTTAATCTGTGATCACTTTTTTTTCCATACAAAATACATTTTTTGTAGGCCAAACTAAAATGTCCCGTAGCTCCTAAAATATGCGTCTTAGAGCGATTTAGGCTTTAATCTGTGATCACTTTTTTTCCCATACAAAATACATTTTTTGCAGGCCAAACTAAAATTGCCCGTAGCTCCTAAACTAAGCGTCCTAGAGCGATTTAGGCTTTAATCTGTGATCACTTTTTTTCCATACAAAATACATTTTTTGCAGGCCAAACTAAAATGTCCCGTAGCTCCTAAAATAAGCGTCCTAGAGCGATTTAGGCTTTAATCTGTGATCACTTTTTTTTCCATACAAAATACATTTTTTGTAGGCCAAACTAAAATGTCCCGTAGCTCCTAAAAAAAGCGTCCTAGAGCGATTTAGGCTTTAATCTGTGATCACTTTTTTTTCCATACAAAATACATTTTTTGTAGGCCAAACTAAAATGTCCCGTAGCTCCTAAAAAAAGCGTCCTAGAGCGATTTAGGCTTTAATCTGTGATCACTTTTTTTTCCATACAAAATACATTTTTTGTAGGCCAAACTATAATGTCCCGTAGCTCCTAAAATATGCGTCTTAGAGCGATTTAGGCTTTAATCTGTGGTCACTTTTTTTTCCATACAAAATTCATTTTTTGTAGGCCAAACTAAAATGTCCCGTAGCTCCTAAAAAAAGCGTCCTAGAGCGATTTAGGCTTTAATCTGTGATCACTTTTTTTTCCATACAAAATACATTTTTTGTAGGCCAAACTATAATGTCCCGTAGCTCCTAAAATATGCGTCTTAGAGCGATTTAGGCTTTAATCTGTGATCACTTTTTTTTCCATACAAAATACATTTTTTGTAGGCCAAACTAAAATGTCCCGGAGCTCCTAAAATAAGCGTCCTAGAGCGATTTAGGCTTTAATCTGTGATCACTTTTTTTTCCATACAAAATACATTTTTTGTAGGCCAAACTAAAATTGCCCGTAGCTCCTAAACTATGCGTCCTAGAGCGATTTAGGCTTTAATCTGTGATCACTTTTTTTCCATACAAAATACATTTTTTGTAGGCCAAACTATAATGTCCCGTAGCTCCTTAAATATGCGTCTTAGAGCGATTTAGGCTTTAATCTGTGATCACTTTTTTTCCATACAAAATACATTTTTTGTAAGCCAAACTAAAATGTCCCGTAGCTCCTAAAATAAGCGCCCTAGAGCGATTTAGGCTTTAATCTGTGATCACTTTTTTTTCCATACAAAATACATTTTTTGTAGGCCAAACTAAAATGTCCCGTAGCTCCTAAAAAAAGCGTCCTAGAGCGATTTAGGCTTTAATCTGTGATCACTTTTTTTTCCATACAAAATACATTTTTTGTAGGCCAAACTAAAATGTCCCGTAGCTCCTAAACTATGCGTCCTAGAGCGATTTAGGCTTTAATCTGTGATCACTTTTTTTCCATACAAAATACATTTTTTGTAGGCCAAACTAAAATGTCCCGGAGCTCCTAAAATAAGCGTCCTAGAGCGATTTAGGCTTTAATCTGTGATCACTTTTTTTCCATACAAAATACATTTTTTGTAAGCCAAACTAAAATGTCCCGTAGCTCCTAAAATAAGCGCCCTAGAGCGATTTAGGCTTTAATCTGTGATCACTTTTTTTTCCATACAAAATACATTTTTTGTAGGCCAAACTAAAATGTCCCGGAGCTCCTAAAATAAGCGTCCTAGAGCGATTTAGGCTTTAATCTGTGATCACTTTTTTTCCATACAAAATACATTTTTTGTAGGCCAAACTAAAATTGCCCGTAGCTCCTAAAACTATGCGTCCTAGAGCGATTTAGGCTTTAATCTGTGATCACTTTTTTTCCATACAAAATACATTTTTTGTAGGCCAAACTATAATGTCCCGTAGCTCCTTAAATATGCGTCTTAGAGCGATTTAGGCTTTAATCTGTGATCACTTTTTTTCCATACAAAATACATTTTTTGTAAGCCAAACTAAAATGTCCCGTAGCTCCTAAAATAAGCGCCCTAGAGCGATTTAGGCTTTAATCTGTGATCACTTTTTTTTCCATACAAAATACATTTTTTGTAGGCCAAACTAAAATGTCCCGTAGCTCCTAAAAAAAGCGTCCTAGAGCGATTTAGGCTTTAATCTGTGATCACTTTTTTTTCCATACAAAATACATTTTTTGTAGGCCAAACTAAAATGTCCCGTAGCTCCTAAAAAAAGCGTCCTAGAGCGATTTAGGCTTTAATCTGTGATCACTTTTTTTTCCATACAAAATACATTTTTTGTAGGCCAAACTATAATGTCCCGTAGCTCCTAAAATATGCGTCTTAGAGCGATTTAGGCTTTAATCTGTGATCACTTTTTTTCCCATACAAAATACATTTTTTGCAGGCCAAACTAAAATTGCCCGTAGCTCCTAAACTAAGCGTCCTAGAGCGATTTAGGCTTTAATCTGTGATCACTTTTTTTCCATACAAAATACATTTTTTGTAGGCCAAACTAAAATGTCCCGTAGCTCCTAAAATAAGCGTCCTAGAGCGATTTAGGCTTTAATCTGTGATCACTTTTTTTTCCATACAAAATACATTTTTTGTAGGCCAAACTATAATGTCCCGTAGCTCCTAAAATATGCGTCTTAGAGCGATTTAGGCTTTAATCTGTGATCACTTTTTTTCCATACAAAATACATTTTTTGTAGGCCAAACTAAAATGTCCCGTAGCTCCTAAAAAAAGCGTCCTAGAGCGATTTAGGCTTTAATCTGTGATCACTTTTTTTTCCATACAAAATACATTTTTTGTAGGCCAAACTATAATGTCCCGTAGCTCCTAAAATATGCGTCTTAGAGCGATTTAGGCTTTAATCTGTGATCACTTTTTTTCCATACAAAATACATTTTTTGTAGGCCAAACTAAAATGTCCCGTAGCTCCTAAAAAAAGCGTCCTAGAGCGATTTAGGCTTTAATCTGTGATCACTTTTTTTTCCATACAAAATAAATTTTTTGTAGGCCAAACTATAATGTCCCGTAGCTCCTAAAATATGCGTCTTAGAGCGATTTAGGCTTTAATCTGTGATCACTTTTTTTTCCATACAAAATACATTTTTTGTAGGCCAAACTAAAATGTCCCGTAGCTCCTAAAATAAGCGTCCTAGAGCGATTTAGGCTTTAATCTGTGATCACTTTTTTTTCCATACAAAATACATTTTTTGTAGGCCAAACTAAAATGCCCCGTAGCTCCTAAACTAAGCGTCCTAGAGCGATTTAGGCTTTAATCTGTGGTCACTTTTTTTTCCATACAAAATTCATTTTTTGTAGGCCAAACTAAAATGTCCCGTAGCTCCTAAAAAAAGCGTCCTAGAGCGATTTAGGCTTTAATCTGTGATCACTTTTTTTTTCCATACAAAATACATTTTTTGTAGGCCAAACTAAAATGTCCCGTAGCTCCTAAACTAAGCGTCCTAGAGCGATTTAGGCTTTAATCTGTGATCACTTTTTTTTCCATACAAAATAAATGTTTTGTAGGCCAAACTAAAATGTCCCGTAGCTCCTAAAATAAGCGTCCTAGAGCGATTTAGGCTTTAATCTGTGATCACTTTTTTTTCCATACAAAATACATTTTTTGTAGGCCAAACTAAAATGTCCCGTAGCTCCTAAAATAAGCGTCCTAGAGCGATTTAGGCTTTAATCTGTGATCACTTTTTTTTCCATACAAAATACATTTTTTGTAGGCCAAACTAAAATGTCCCGTAGCTCCTAAACTAAGCGTCCTAGAGCGATTTAGGCTTTAATCTGTGATCACTTTTTTTTCCATACAAAATACATTTTTTGTAGGCCAAACTAAAATGTCCCGTAGCTCCTAAACTAAGCGTCCTAGAGCGATTTAGGCTTTAATCTGTGATCACTTTTTTTTCCATACAAAATACATTTTTTGTAGGCCAAACTAAAATGTCCCGTAGCTCCTAAAATAAGCGTCCTAGAGCGATTTAGGCTTTAATCTGTGATCACTTTTTTTCCATACAAAATACATTTTTTGTAGGCCAAACTAAAATGTCCCGTAGCTCCTAAAATAAGCGTCCTAGAGCGATTTAGGCTTTAATCTGTGATCACTTTTTTTTCCATACAAAATACATTTTTTGTAGGCCAAACTAAAATGTCCCGTAGCTCCTAAAATAAGCGTCCTAGAGCGATTTAGGCTTTAATCTGTGATCACTTTTTTTTCCATACAAAATACATTTTTTGTAGGCCAAACTAAAATGTCCCGTAGCTCCTAAAATAAGCGTCCTAGAGCGATTTAGGCTTTAATCTGTGATCCCTTTTTTTTCCATACAAAATACATTTTTTGTAGGCCAAACTAAAATGTCCCGGAGCTCCTAAAATAAGCGCCCTAGAGCGATTTAGGCTTTAATCTGTGATCACTTTTTTTTCCATACAAAATACATTTTTTCTAGGCCAAACTAAAATGTCCCGTAGCTCCTAAAATAAGCGCCCTAGAGCGATTTAGGCTTTAATCTGTGATCACTTTTTTTCCATACAAAATACATTTTTTGTAGGCCAAACTAAAATGTCCCCTAGCTCCTAAAATAAGCGTCCTAGAGCGATTTAGGCTTTAATCTGTGATCACTTTTTTTTCCATACAAAATACATTTTTTGTAGGCCAAACTAAAATGTCCCGTAGCTCCTAAAATAAGCGTCCTAGAGCGATTTAGGCTTTAATCTGTGATCACTTTTTTTTCCATACAAAATACATTTTTTGTAGGCCAAACTAAAATGCCCCGTAGCTCCTAAAATAAGCGTCCTAGAGCGATTTAGGCTTTAATCTGTGGTCACTTTTTTTTCCATACAAAATTCATTTTTTGTAGGCCAAACTAAAATGCCCCGTAGCTCCTAAACTAAGCGTCCTAGAGCGATTTAGGCTTTAATCTGTGGTCACTTTTTTTTCCATACAAAATTCATTTTTTGTAGGCCAAACTAAAATGTCCCGTAGCTCCTAAAATAAGCGTCCTAGAGCGATTTAGGCTTTAATCTGTGATCACTTTTTTTCCATACAAAATACATTTTTTGTAGGCCAAACTAAAATGTCCCGTAGCTCCTAAACTAAGCGTCCTAGAGCGATTTAGGCTTTAATCTGTGGTCACTTTTTTTTCCATACAAAATTCATTTTTTGTAGGCCAAACTAAAATGTCCCGTAGCTCCTAAAATAAGCGTCCTAGAGCGATTTAGGCTTTAATCTGTGATCACTTTTTTTCCATACAAAATACATTTTTTGTAGGCCAAACTAAAATGTCCCGTAGCTCCTAAAATAAGCGCCCTAGAGCGATTTAGGCTTTAATCTGTGATCACTTTTTTTTCCATACAAAATACATTTTTTGTAGGCCAAACTAAAATGTCCCGTAGCTCCTAAAATAATGGTCCTAGAGCGATTTAGGCTTTAATCTGTGATCACTTTTTTTTCCATACAAAATACATTTTTTGTAGGCCAAACTAAAATGTCCCGTAGCACCTAAAATAAGCGCCCTAGAGCGATTTAGGCTTTAATCTGTGATCACTTTTTTTTCCATACAAAATACATTTTTTGTAGGCCAAACTAAAATGTCCCGTAGCTCCTAAAATAAGCGTCCTAGAGCGATTTAGGCTTTAATCTGTGATCACTTTTTTTTCCATACAAAATACATTTTTTGTAGGCCAAACTAAAATGTCCCGTAGCTCCTAAACTAAGCGTCCTAGAGCGATTTAGGCTTTAATCTGTGATCACTTTTTTTTCCATACAAAATACATTTTTTGTAGGCCAAACTAAAATGTCCCGTAGCTCCTAAAAAAAGCGTCCTAGAGCGATTTAGGCTTTAATCTGTGATCACTTTTTTTTTCCATACAAAATACATTTTTTGTAGGCCAAACTAAAATGTCCCGTAGCTCCTAAAATAAGCGTCCTAGAGCGATTTAGGCTTTAATCTGTGATCACTTTTTTTTCCATACAAAATACATTTTTTGTAGGCCAAACTAAAATGTCCCGTAGCTCCTAAAAAAAGCGTCCTAGAGCGATTTAGGCTTTAATCTGTGATCACTTTTTTTCCATACAAAATACATTTTTTGTAGGCCAAACTAAAATGTCCCGTAGCTCCTAAAATAAGCGTCCTAGAGCGATTTAGGCTTTAATCTGTGATCACTTTTTTTTCCATACAAAATACATTTTTTGTAGGCCAAACTAAAATGTCCCGTAGCTCCTAAAATAATCTGTGATCACTTTCACTTCACTTTTTTTTTCCATACAAAATACATTTTTTGTAGGCCAAACTAAAATGTCCCGTAGCTCCTAAACTAAGCGTCCTAGAGCGATTTAGGCTTTAATCTGTGATCACTTTTTTTTCCATACAAAATACATTTTTTGTAGGCCAAACTAAAATGTCCCGTAGCTCCTAAAATAAGCGGCTTAGAGCGATTTAGGCTTTAATCTGTGATCACTTTTTTTCCATACAAAATACATTTTTTGTAGGCCAAACTAAAATGTCCCGTAGCTCCTAAAATAAGCGTCCTAGAGCGATTTAGGCTTTAATCTGTGATCACTTTTTTTTTTCCGATTTAGGCTTTAATCTGTGATCACTTTTTTTTCCATACAAAATACATTTTTTGTAGGCCAAACTAAAATGTCCCGTAGCTCCTAAAATAAGCGTCCTAGAGCGATTTAGGCTTTAATCTGTGATCACTTTTTTTTCCATACAAAATAAATTTTTTGTAGGCCAAACTAAAATGTCCCGTAGCTCCTAAAAAAAGCGTCCTAGAGCGATTTAGGCTTTAATCTGTGATCACTTTTTTTTTCCATACAAAATACATTTTTTGTAGGCCAAACTAAAATGTCACGTAGCTCCTAAAATAAGCGTCCTAGAGCGATTTAGGCTTTAATCTGTTATCACTTTTTTTTCCATACAAAATACATTTTTTGTAGGCCAAACTAAAATGTCCCGTAGCTCCTAAAAAAAGCGTCCTAGAGCGATTTAGGCTTTAATCTGTGATCACTTTTTTTTCCATACAAAATACATTTTTTGTAGGCCAAACTAAAATGTCCCGTAGCTCCTAAAATAAGCGCCCTAGAGCGATTTAGGCTTTAATATGTGATCACTTTTTTTTCCATACAAAATACATTTTTTGTAGGCCAAACTAAAATGTCCCGTAGCTCCTAAAATAAGCGCCCTAGAGCGATTTAGGCTTTAATCTGTGATCACTTTTTTTTCCATACAAAATACATTTTTTGTAGGCCAAACTAAAATGTCCCGTAGCTCCTAAACTAAGCGTCCTAGAGCGATTTAGGCTTTAATCTGTGATCACTTTTTTTTTCCATACAAAATACATTTTTTGTAGGCCAAACTAAAATGTCCCGTAGCTCCTAAAATAAGCGTCCTAGAGCGATTTAGGCTTTAATCTGTGATCACTTTTTTTTCCGATTTAGGCTTTAATCTGTGATCACTTTTTTTTCCATACAAAATACATTTTTTGTAGGCCAAACTAAAATGTCCCGTAGCTCCTAAAATAAGCGTCCTAGAGCGATTTAGGCTTTAATCTGTGATCACTTTTTTTTCCATACAAAATAAATTTTTTGTAGGCCAAACTAAAATGTCCCGTAGCTCCTAAAAAAAGCGTCCTAGAGCGATTTAGGCTTTAATCTGTGATCACTTTTTTTTTCCATACAAAATACATTTTTTGTAGGCCAAACTAAAATGTCACGTAGCTCCTAAAATAAGCGTCCTAGAGCGATTTAGGCTTTAATCTGTTATCACTTTTTTTTCCATACAAAATACATTTTTTGTAGGCCAAACTAAAATGTCCCGTAGCTCCTAAAAAAAGCGTCCTAGAGCGATTTAGGCTTTAATCTGTGATCACTTTTTTTTCCATACAAAATACATTTTTTGTAGGCCAAACTAAAATGTCCCGTAGCTCCTAAAATAAGCGTCCTAGAGCGATTTAGGCTTTAATCTGTGATCACTTTTTTTTCCATACAAAATACATTTTTTGTAGGCCAAACTAAAATGTCCCGTAGCTCCTAAAATAAGCGTCCTAGAGCGATTTAGGCTTTAATCTGTGATCACTTTTTTTTCCATACAAAATACATTTTTTGTAGGCCAAACTATAATGTCCCGTAGCTCCTAAAATATGCGTCTTAGAGCGATTTAGGCTTTAATCTGTGATCACTTTTTTTCCATACAAAATACATTTTTTGTAGGCCAAACTAAAATGTCCCGTAGCTCCTAAAAAAAGCGTCCTAGAGCGATTTAGGCTTTAATCTGTGATCACTTTTTTTTCCATACAAAATAAATTTTTTGTAGGCCAAACTATAATGTCCCGTAGCTCCTAAAATATGCGTCTTAGAGCGATTTAGGCTTTAATCTGTGATCACTTTTTTTTCCATACAAAATACATTTTTTGTAGGCCAAACTAAAATGTCCCGTAGCTCCTAAAATAAGCGTCCTAGAGCGATTTAGGCTTTAATCTGTGATCACTTTTTTTTCCATACAAAATACATTTTTTGTAGGCCAAACTAAAATGCCCCGTAGCTCCTAAACTAAGCGTCCTAGAGCGATTTAGGCTTTAATCTGTGGTCACTTTTTTTTCCATACAAAATTCATTTTTTGTAGGCCAAACTAAAATGTCCCGTAGCTCCTAAAAAAAGCGTCCTAGAGCGATTTAGGCTTTAATCTGTGATCACTTTTTTTTTCCATACAAAATACATTTTTTGTAGGCCAAACTAAAATGTCCCGTAGCTCCTAAAATAAGCGTCCTAGAGCGATTTAGGCTTTAATCTGTGATCACTTTTTTTTCCATACAAAATAAATGTTTTGTAGGCCAAACTAAAATGTCCCGTAGCTCCTAAAATAAGCGTCCTAGAGCGATTTAGGCTTTAATCTGTGATCACTTTTTTTTCCATACAAAATACATTTTTTGTAGGCCAAACTAAAATGTCCCGTAGCTCCTAAAATAAGCGTCCTAGAGCGATTTAGGCTTTAATCTGTGATCACTTTTTTTTCCATACAAAATACATTTTTTGTAGGCCAAACTAAAATGTCCCGTAGCTCCTAAACTAAGCGTCCTAGAGCGATTTAGGCTTTAATCTGTGATCACTTTTTTTCCATACAAAATACATTTTTTGTAGGCCAAACTAAAATGTCCCGTAGCTCCTAAAAAAAGCGTCCTAGAGCGATTTAGGCTTTAATCTGTGATCACTTTTTTTTCCATACAAAATACATTTTTTGTAGGCCAAACTATAATGTCCCGTAGCTCCTAAAATATGCGTCTTAGAGCGATTTAGGCTTTAATCTGTGATCACTTTTTTTTCCATACAAAATACATTTTTTGTAGGCCAAACTAAAATGTCCCGTAGCTCCTAAAATAAGCGTCCTAGAGCGATTTAGGCTTTAATCTGTGATCACTTTTTTTTCCATACAAAATACATTTTTTGTAGGCGAAACTAAAATGCCCCGTAGCTCCTAAACTAAGCGTCCTAGAGCGATTTAGGCTTTAATCTGTGGTCACTTTTTTTTCCATACAAAATTCATTTTTTGTAGGCCAAACTAAAATGTCCCGTAGCTCCTAAAAAAAGCGTCCTAGAGCGATTTAGGCTTTAATCTGTGATCACTTTTTTTTCCATACAAAATACATTTTTTGTAGGCCAAACTAAAATGTCCCGTAGCTCCTAAAATAAGCGTCCTAGAGCGATTTAGGCTTTAATCTGTGATCACTTTTTTTTCCATACAAAATACATTTTTTGTAGGCCAAACTAAAATGTCCCGTAGCTCCTAAAAAAAGCGTCCTAGAGCGATTTAGGCTTTAATCTGTGATCACTTTTTTTTCCATACAAAATACATTTTTTGTAGGCCAAACTAAAATGTCCCGTAGCTCCTAAAATATGCGTCTTAGAGCGATTTAGGCTTTAATCTGTGATCACTTTTTTTCCCATACAAAATACATTTTTTGCAGGCCAAACTAAAATTGCCCGTAGCTCCTAAACTAAGCGTCCTAGAGCGATTTAGGCTTTAATCTGTGATCACTTTTTTTCCATACAAAATACATTTTTTGCAGGCCAAACTAAAATGTCCCGTAGCTCCTAAAATAAGCGTCCTAGAGCGATTTAGGCTTTAATCTGTGATCACTTTTTTTTCCATACAAAATACATTTTTTGTAGGCCAAACTAAAATGTCCCGTAGCTCCTAAAAAAAGCGTCCTAGAGCGATTTAGGCTTTAATCTGTGATCACTTTTTTTTCCATACAAAATACATTTTTTGTAGGCCAAACTAAAATGTCCCGTAGCTCCTAAAAAAAGCGTCCTAGAGCGATTTAGGCTTTAATCTGTGATCATTTTTTTTTCCATACAAAATAAATTTTTTGTAGGCCAATGTCCCGTAGCTCCTAAAATATGCGTCTTAGAGCGATTTAGGCTTTAATCTGTGGTCACTTTTTTTTCCATACAAAATTCATTTTTTGTAGGCCAAACTAAAATGTCCCGTAGCTCCTAAAAAAAGCGTCCTAGAGCGATTTAGGCTTTAATCTGTGATCACTTTTTTTTCCATACAAAATACATTTTTTGTAGGCCAAACTATAATGTCCCGTAGCTCCTAAAATATGCGTCTTAGAGCGATTTAGGCTTTAATCTGTGATCACTTTTTTTTCCATACAAAATACATTTTTTGTAGGCCAAACTAAAATGTCCCGGAGCTCCTAAAATAAGCGTCCTAGAGCGATTTAGGCTTTAATCTGTGATCACTTTTTTTTCCATACAAAATACATTTTTTGTAGGCCAAACTAAAATTGCCCGTAGCTCCTAAACTATGCGTCCTAGAGCGATTTAGGCTTTAATCTGTGATCACTTTTTTTCCATACAAAATACATTTTTTGTAGGCCAAACTATAATGTCCCGTAGCTCCTTAAATATGAGTCTTAGAGCGATTTAGGCTTTAATCTGTGATCACTTTTTTTCCATACAAAATACATTTTTTGTAGGCCAAACTAAAATGTCCCGTAGCTCCTAAAATAAGCGCCCTAGAGCGATTTAGGCTTTAATCTGTGATCACTTTTTTTTCCATACAAAATACATTTTTTGTAGGCCAAACTAAAATGTCCCGTAGCTCCTAAAAAAAGCGTCCTAGAGCGATTTAGGCTTTAATCTGTGATCACTTTTTTTTCCATACAAAATACATTTTTTGTAGGCCAAACTAAAATGTCCCGTAGCTCCTAAACTATGCGTCCTAGAGCGATTTAGGCTTTAATCTGTGATCACTTTTTTTCCATACAAAATACATTTTTTGTAGGCGAAACTAAAATGCCCCGTAGCTCCTAAACTAAGCGTCCTAGAGCGATTTAGGCTTTAATCTGTGGTCACTTTTTTTTCCATACAAAATTCATTTTTTGTAGGCCAAACTAAAATGTCCCGTAGCTCCTAAAAAAAGCGTCCTAGAGCGATTTAGGCTTTAATCTGTGATCACTTTTTTTTCCATACAAAATACATTTTTTGTAGGCCAAACTAATATGTCCCGTAGCTCCTAAAATAAGCGTCCTAGAGCGATTTAGGCTTTAATCTGTGATCACTTTTTTTTCCATACAAAATACATTTTTTGTAGGCCAAACTAAAATGTCCCGTAGCTCCTAAAAAAAGCGTCCTAGAGCGATTTAGGCTTTAATCTGTGATCACTTTTTTTTCCATACAAAATACATTTTTTGTAGGCCAAACTAAAATGTCCCGTAGCTCCTAAAATATGCGTCTTAGAGCGATTTAGGCTTTAATCTGTGATCACTTTTTTTCCCATACAAAATACATTTTTTGCAGGCCAAACTAAAATTGCCCGTAGCTCCTAAACTAAGCGTCCTAGAGCGATTTAGGCTTTAATCTGTGATCACTTTTTTTCCATACAAAATACATTTTTTGCAGGCCAAACTAAAATGTCCCGTAGCTCCTAAAATAAGCGTCCTAGTGCGATTTAGGCTTTAATCTGTGATCACTTTTTTTTCCATACAAAATACATTTTTTGTAGGCCAAACTAAAATGTCCCGTAGCTCCTAAAAAAAGCGTCCTAGAGCGATTTAGGCTTTAATCTGTGATCACTTTTTTTTCCATACAAAATACATTTTTTGTAGGCCAAACTAAAATGTCCCGTAGCTCCTAAAAAAAGCGTCCTAGAGCGATTTAGGCTTTAATCTGTGATCACTTTTTTTTCCATACAAAATACATTTTTTGTAGGCCAAACTATAATGTCCCGTAGCTCCTAAAATATGCGTCTTAGAGCGATTTAGGCTTTAATCTGTGGTCACTTTTTTTCCCATACAAAATTCATTTTTTGTAGGCCAAACTAAAATGTCCCGTAGCTCCTAAAAAAAGCGTCCTAGAGCGATTTAGGCTTTAATCTGTGATCACTTTTTTTTCCATACAAAATACATTTTTTGTAGGCCAAACTATAATGTCCCGTAGCTCCTAAAATATGCGTCTTAGAGCGATTTAGGCTTTAATCTGTGATCACTTTTTTTTCCATACAAAATACATTTTTTGTAGGCCAAACTAAAATGTCCCGGAGCTCCTAAAATAAGCGTCCTAGAGCGATTTAGGCTTTAATCTGTGATCACTTTTTTTTCCATACAAAATACATTTTTTGTAGGCCAAACTAAAATTGCCCGTAGCTCCTAAACTATGCGTCCTAGAGCGATTTAGGCTTTAATCTGTGATCACTTTTTTTCCATACAAAATACATTTTTTGTAGGCCAAACTATAATGTCCCGTAGCTCCTTAAATATGCGTCTTAGAGCGATTTAGGCTTTAATCTGTGATCACTTTTTTTCCATACAAAATACATTTTTTGTAAGCCAAACTAAAATGTCCCGTAGCTCCTAAAATAAGCGCCCTAGAGCGATTTAGGCTTTAATCTGTGATCACTTTTTTTTCCATACAAAATACATTTTTTGTAGGCCAAACTAAAATGTCCCGTAGCTCCTAAAAAAAGCGTCCTAGAGCGATTTAGGCTTTAATCTGTGATCACTTTTTTTTCCATACAAAATACATTTTTTGTAGGCCAAACTAAAATGTCCCGTAGCTCCTAAACTATGCGTCCTAGAGCGATTTAGGCTTTAATCTGTGATCACTTTTTTTCCATACAAAATACATTTTTTGTAGGCCAAACTAAAATGTCCCGGAGCTCCTAAAATAAGCGTCCTAGAGCGATTTAGGCTTTAATCTGTGATCACTTTTTTTCCATACAAAATACATTTTTTGTAAGCCAAACTAAAATGTCCCGTAGCTCCTAAAATAAGCGCCCTAGAGCGATTTAGGCTTTAATCTGTGATCACTTTTTTTTCCATACAAAATACATTTTTTGTAGGCCAAACTAAAATGTCCCGGAGCTCCTAAAATAAGCGTCCTAGAGCGATTTAGGCTTTAATCTGTGATCACTTTTTTTCCATACAAAATACATTTTTTGTAGGCCAAACTAAAATTGCCCGTAGCTCCTAAACTATGCGTCCTAGAGCGATTTAGGCTTTAATCTGTGATCACTTTTTTTCCATACAAAATACATTTTTTGTAGGCCAAACTATAATGTCCCGTAGCTCCTTAAATATGCGTCTTAGAGCGATTTAGGCTTTAATCTGTGATCACTTTTTTTCCATACAAAATACATTTTTTGTAAGCCAAACTAAAATGTCCCGTAGCTCCTAAAATAAGCGCCCTAGAGCGATTTAGGCTTTAATCTGTGATCACTTTTTTTTCCATACAAAATACATTTTTTGTAGGCCAAACTAAAATGTCCCGTAGCTCCTAAAAAAAGCGTCCTAGAGCGATTTAGGCTTTAATCTGTGATCACTTTTTTTTCCATACAAAATACATTTTTTGTAGGCCAAACTAAAATGTCCCGTAGCTCCTAAAAAAAGCGTCCTAGAGCGATTTAGGCTTTAATCTGTGATCACTTTTTTTTCCATACAAAATACATTTTTTGTAGGCCAAACTATAATGTCCCGTAGCTCCTAAAATATGCGTCTTAGAGCGATTTAGGCTTTAATCTGTGATCACTTTTTTTCCCATACAAAATACATTTTTTGCAGGCCAAACTAAAATTGCCCGTAGCTCCTAAACTAAGCGTCCTAGAGCGATTTAGGCTTTAATCTGTGATCACTTTTTTTCCATACAAAATACATTTTTTGTAGGCCAAACTAAAATGTCCCGTAGCTCCTAAAATAAGCGTCCTAGAGCGATTTAGGCTTTAATCTGTGATCACTTTTTTTTCCATACAAAATACATTTTTTGTAGGCCAAACTATAATGTCCCGTAGCTCCTAAAATATGCGTCTTAGAGCGATTTAGGCTTTAATCTGTGATCACTTTTTTTCCATACAAAATACATTTTTTGTAGGCCAAACTAAAATGTCCCGTAGCTCCTAAAAAAAGCGTCCTAGAGCGATTTAGGCTTTAATCTGTGATCACTTTTTTTTCCATACAAAATACATTTTTTGTAGGCCAAACTATAATGTCCCGTAGCTCCTAAAATATGCGTCTTAGAGCGATTTAGGCTTTAATCTGTGATCACTTTTTTTCCATACAAAATACATTTTTTGTAGGCCAAACTAAAATGTCCCGTAGCTCCTAAAAAAAGCGTCCTAGAGCGATTTAGGCTTTAATCTGTGATCACTTTTTTTTCCATACAAAATAAATTTTTTGTAGGCCAAACTATAATGTCCCGTAGCTCCTAAAATATGCGTCTTAGAGCGATTTAGGCTTTAATCTGTGATCACTTTTTTTTCCATACAAAATACATTTTTTGTAGGCCAAACTAAAATGTCCCGTAGCTCCTAAAATAAGCGTCCTAGAGCGATTTAGGCTTTAATCTGTGATCACTTTTTTTTCCATACAAAATACATTTTTTGTAGGCCAAACTAAAATGCCCCGTAGCTCCTAAACTAAGCGTCCTAGAGCGATTTAGGCTTTAATCTGTGGTCACTTTTTTTTCCATACAAAATTCATTTTTTGTAGGCCAAACTAAAATGTCCCGTAGCTCCTAAAAAAAGCGTCCTAGAGCGATTTAGGCTTTAATCTGTGATCACTTTTTTTTTCCATACAAAATACATTTTTTGTAGGCCAAACTAAAATGTCCCGTAGCTCCTAAACTAAGCGTCCTAGAGCGATTTAGGCTTTAATCTGTGATCACTTTTTTTTCCATACAAAATAAATGTTTTGTAGGCCAAACTAAAATGTCCCGTAGCTCCTAAAATAAGCGTCCTAGAGCGATTTAGGCTTTAATCTGTGATCACTTTTTTTTCCATACAAAATACATTTTTTGTAGGCCAAACTAAAATGTCCCGTAGCTCCTAAAATAAGCGTCCTAGAGCGATTTAGGCTTTAATCTGTGATCACTTTTTTTTCCATACAAAATACATTTTTTGTAGGCCAAACTAAAATGTCCCGTAGCTCCTAAACTAAGCGTCCTAGAGCGATTTAGGCTTTAATCTGTGATCACTTTTTTTTCCATACAAAATACATTTTTTGTAGGCCAAACTAAAATGTCCCGTAGCTCCTAAACTAAGCGTCCTAGAGCGATTTAGGCTTTAATCTGTGATCACTTTTTTTTCCATACAAAATACATTTTTTGTAGGCCAAACTAAAATGTCCCGTAGCTCCTAAAATAAGCGTCCTAGAGCGATTTAGGCTTTAATCTGTGATCACTTTTTTTCCATACAAAATACATTTTTTGTAGGCCAAACTAAAATGTCCCGTAGCTCCTAAAATAAGCGTCCTAGAGCGATTTAGGCTTTAATCTGTGATCACTTTTTTTTCCATACAAAATACATTTTTTGTAGGCCAAACTAAAATGTCCCGTAGCTCCTAAAATAAGCGTCCTAGAGCGATTTAGGCTTTAATCTGTGATCACTTTTTTTTCCATACAAAATACATTTTTTGTAGGCCAAACTAAAATGTCCCGTAGCTCCTAAAATAAGCGTCCTAGAGCGATTTAGGCTTTAATCTGTGATCCCTTTTTTTTCCATACAAAATACATTTTTTGTAGGCCAAACTAAAATGTCCCGGAGCTCCTAAAATAAGCGCCCTAGAGCGATTTAGGCTTTAATCTGTGATCACTTTTTTTTCCATACAAAATACATTTTTTCTAGGCCAAACTAAAATGTCCCGTAGCTCCTAAAATAAGCGCCCTAGAGCGATTTAGGCTTTAATCTGTGATCACTTTTTTTCCATACAAAATACATTTTTTGTAGGCCAAACTAAAATGTCCCCTAGCTCCTAAAATAAGCGTCCTAGAGCGATTTAGGCTTTAATCTGTGATCACTTTTTTTTCCATACAAAATACATTTTTTGTAGGCCAAACTAAAATGTCCCGTAGCTCCTAAAATAAGCGTCCTAGAGCGATTTAGGCTTTAATCTGTGATCACTTTTTTTTCCATACAAAATACATTTTTTGTAGGCCAAACTAAAATGCCCCGTAGCTCCTAAAATAAGCGTCCTAGAGCGATTTAGGCTTTAATCTGTGGTCACTTTTTTTTCCATACAAAATTCATTTTTTGTAGGCCAAACTAAAATGCCCCGTAGCTCCTAAACTAAGCGTCCTAGAGCGATTTAGGCTTTAATCTGTGGTCACTTTTTTTTCCATACAAAATTCATTTTTTGTAGGCCAAACTAAAATGTCCCGTAGCTCCTAAAATAAGCGTCCTAGAGCGATTTAGGCTTTAATCTGTGATCACTTTTTTTCCATACAAAATACATTTTTTGTAGGCCAAACTAAAATGTCCCGTAGCTCCTAAACTAAGCGTCCTAGAGCGATTTAGGCTTTAATCTGTGGTCACTTTTTTTTCCATACAAAATTCATTTTTTGTAGGCCAAACTAAAATGTCCCGTAGCTCCTAAAATAAGCGTCCTAGAGCGATTTAGGCTTTAATCTGTGATCACTTTTTTTCCATACAAAATACATTTTTTGTAGGCCAAACTAAAATGTCCCGTAGCTCCTAAAATAAGCGCCCTAGAGCGATTTAGGCTTTAATCTGTGATCACTTTTTTTTCCATACAAAATACATTTTTTGTAGGCCAAACTAAAATGTCCCGTAGCTCCTAAAATAATGGTCCTAGAGCGATTTAGGCTTTAATCTGTGATCACTTTTTTATCCATACAAAATACATTTTTTGTAGGCCAAACTAAAATGTCCCGTAGCACCTAAAATAAGCGCCCTAGAGCGATTTAGGCTTTAATCTGTGATCACTTTTTTTTCCATACAAAATACATTTTTTGTAGGCCAAACTAAAATGTCCCGTAGCTCCTAAAATAAGCGTCCTAGAGCGATTTAGGCTTTAATCTGTGATCACTTTTTTTTCCATACAAAATACATTTTTTGTAGGCCAAACTAAAATGTCCCGTAGCTCCTAAACTAAGCGTCCTAGAGCGATTTAGGCTTTAATCTGTGATCACTTTTTTTTCCATACAAAATACATTTTTTGTAGGCCAAACTAAAATGTCCCGTAGCTCCTAAAAAAAGCGTCCTAGAGCGATTTAGGCTTTAATCTGTGATCACTTTTTTTTTCCATACAAAATACATTTTTTGTAGGCCAAACTAAAATGTCCCGTAGCTCCTAAAATAAGCGTCCTAGAGCGATTTAGGCTTTAATCTGTGATCACTTTTTTTTCCATACAAAATACATTTTTTGTAGGCCAAACTAAAATGTCCCGTAGCTCCTAAAAAAAGCGTCCTAGAGCGATTTAGGCTTTAATCTGTGATCACTTTTTTTCCATACAAAATACATTTTTTGTAGGCCAAACTAAAATGTCCCGTAGCTCCTAAAATAAGCGTCCTAGAGCGATTTAGGCTTTAATCTGTGATCACTTTTTTTTCCATACAAAATACATTTTTTGTAGGCCAAACTAAAATGTCCCGTAGCTCCTAAAATAATCTGTGATCACTTTCACTTCACTTTTTTTTTCCATACAAAATACATTTTTTGTAGGCCAAACTAAAATGTCCCGTAGCTCCTAAACTAAGCGTCCTAGAGCGATTTAGGCTTTAATCTGTGATCACTTTTTTTTCCATACAAAATACATTTTTTGTAGGCCAAACTAAAATGTCCCGTAGCTCCTAAAATAAGCGGCTTAGAGCGATTTAGGCTTTAATCTGTGATCACTTTTTTTCCATACAAAATACATTTTTTGTAGGCCAAACTAAAATGTCCCGTAGCTCCTAAAATAAGCGTCCTAGAGCGATTTAGGCTTTAATCTGTGATCACTTTTTTTTTTCCGATTTAGGCTTTAATCTGTGATCACTTTTTTTTCCATACAAAATACATTTTTTGTAGGCCAAACTAAAATGTCCCGTAGCTCCTAAAATAAGCGTCCTAGAGCGATTTAGGCTTTAATCTGTGATCACTTTTTTTTCCATACAAAATAAATTTTTTGTAGGCCAAACTAAAATGTCCCGTAGCTCCTAAAAAAAGCGTCCTAGAGCGATTTAGGCTTTAATCTGTGATCACTTTTTTTTTCCATACAAAATACATTTTTTGTAGGCCAAACTAAAATGTCACGTAGCTCCTAAAATAAGCGTCCTAGAGCGATTTAGGCTTTAATCTGTTATCACATTTTTTTCCATACAAAATACATTTTTTGTAGGCCAAACTAAAATGTCCCGTAGCTCCTAAAAAAAGCGTCCTAGAGCGATTTAGGCTTTAATCTGTGATCACTTTTTTTTCCATACAAAATACATTTTTTGTAGGCCAAACTAAAATGTCCCGTAGCTCCTAAAATAAGCGCCCTAGAGCGATTTAGGCTTTAATATGTGATCACTTTTTTTTCCATACAAAATACATTTTTTGTAGGCCAAACTAAAATGTCCCGTAGCTCCTAAAATAAGCGCCCTAGAGCGATTTAGGCTTTAATCTGTGATCACTTTTTTTTCCATACAAAATACATTTTTTGTAGGCCAAACTAAAATGTCCCGTAGCTCCTAAACTAAGCGTCCTAGAGCGATTTAGGCTTTAATCTGTGATCACTTTTTTTTTCCATACAAAATACATTTTTTGTAGGCCAAACTAAAATGTCCCGTAGCTCCTAAAATAAGCGTCCTAGAGCGATTTAGGCTTTAATCTGTGATCACTTTTTTTTCCGATTTAGGCTTTAATCTGTGATCACTTTTTTTTCCATACAAAATACATTTTTTGTAGGCCAAACTAAAATGTCCCGTAGCTCCTAAAATAAGCGTCCTAGAGCGATTTAGGCTTTAATCTGTGATCACTTTTTTTTCCATACAAAATAAATTTTTTGTAGGCCAAACTAAAATGTCCCGTAGCTCCTAAAAAAAGCGTCCTAGAGCGATTTAGGCTTTAATCTGTGATCACTTTTTTTTTCCATACAAAATACATTTTTTGTAGGCCAAACTAAAATGTCACGTAGCTCCTAAAATAAGCGTCCTAGAGCGATTTAGGCTTTAATCTGTTATCACTTTTTTTTCCATACAAAATACATTTTTTGTAGGCCAAACTAAAATGTCCCGTAGCTCCTAAAAAAAGCGTCCTAGAGCGATTTAGGCTTTAATCTGTGATCACTTTTTTTTCCATACAAAATACATTTTTTGTAGGCCAAACTAAAATGTCCCGTAGCTCCTAAAATAAGCGTCCTAGAGCGATTTAGGCTTTAATCTGTGATCACTTTTTTTTCCATACAAAATACATTTTTTGTAGGCCAAACTAAAATGTCCCGTAGCTCCTAAAATAAGCGTCCTAGAGCGATTTAGGCTTTAATCTGTGATCACTTTTTTTTCCATACAAAATACATTTTTTGTAGGCCAAACTATAATGTCCCGTAGCTCCTAAAATATGCGTCTTAGAGCGATTTAGGCTTTAATCTGTGATCACTTTTTTTCCATACAAAATACATTTTTTGTAGGCCAAACTAAAATGTCCCGTAGCTCCTAAAAAAAGCGTCCTAGAGCGATTTAGGCTTTAATCTGTGATCACTTTTTTTTCCATACAAAATAAATTTTTTGTAGGCCAAACTATAATGTCCCGTAGCTCCTAAAATATGCGTCTTAGAGCGATTTAGGCTTTAATCTGTGATCACTTTTTTTTCCATACAAAATACATTTTTTGTAGGCCAAACTAAAATGTCCCGTAGCTCCTAAAATAAGCGTCCTAGAGCGATTTAGGCTTTAATCTGTGATCACTTTTTTTTCCATACAAAATACATTTTTTGTAGGCCAAACTAAAATGCCCCGTAGCTCCTAAACTAAGCGTCCTAGAGCGATTTAGGCTTTAATCTGTGGTCACTTTTTTTTCCATACAAAATTCATTTTTTGTAGGCCAAACTAAAATGTCCCGTAGCTCCTAAAAAAAGCGTCCTAGAGCGATTTAGGCTTTAATCTGTGATCACTTTTTTTTTCCATACAAAATACATTTTTTGTAGGCCAAACTAAAATGTCCCGTAGCTCCTAAAATAAGCGTCCTAGAGCGATTTAGGCTTTAATCTGTGATCACTTTTTTTTCCATACAAAATAAATGTTTTGTAGGCCAAACTAAAATGTCCCGTAGCTCCTAAAATAAGCGTCCTAGAGCGATTTAGGCTTTAATCTGTGATCACTTTTTTTTCCATACAAAATACATTTTTTGTAGGCCAAACTAAAATGTCCCGTAGCTCCTAAAATAAGCGTCCTAGAGCGATTTAGGCTTTAATCTGTGATCACTTTTTTTTCCATACAAAATACATTTTTTGTAGGCCAAACTAAAATGTCCCGTAGCTCCTAAACTAAGCGTCCTAGAGCGATTTAGGCTTTAATCTGTGATCACTTTTTTTTCCATACAAAATACATTTTTTGTAGGCCAAACTAAAATGTCCCGTAGCTCCTAAACTAAGCGTCCTAGAGCGATTTAGGCTTTAATCTGTGATCACTTTTTTTTCCATACAAAATACATTTTTTGTAGGCCAAACTAAAATGTCCCGTAGCTCCTAAAATAAGCGTCCTAGAGCGATTTAGGCTTTAATCTGTGATCACTTTTTTTCCATACAAAATACATTTTTTGTAGGCCAAACTAAAATGTCCCGTAGCTCCTAAAATATGCGTCCTAGAGCGATTTAGGCTTTAATCTGTGATCCCTTTTTTTTCCATACAAAATACATTTTTTGTAGGCCAAACTAAAATGTCCCGGAGCTCCTAAAATAAGCGCCCTAGAGCGATTTAGGCTTTAATCTGTGATCCCTTTTTTTTCCATACAAAATACATTTTTTGTAGGCCAAACTAAAATGTCCCGGAGCTCCTAAAATAAGCGCCCTAGAGCGATTTAGGCTTTAATCTGTGATCACTTTTTTTTCCATACAAAATACATTTTTTCTAGGCCAAACTAAAATGTCCCGTAGCTCCTAAAATAAGCGCCCTAGAGCGATTTAGGCTTTAATCTGTGATCACTTTTTTTCCATACAAAATACATTTTTTGTAGGCCAAACTAAAATGTCCCCTAGCTCCTAAAATAAGCGTCCTAGAGCGATTTAGGCTTTAATCTGTGATCACTTTTTTTTCCATACAAAATACATTTTTTGTAGGCCAAACTAAAATGTCCCGTAGCTCCTAAAATAAGCGTCCTAGAGCGATTTAGGCTTTAATCTGTGATCACTTTTTTTTCCATACAAAATACATTTTTTGTAGGCCAAACTAAAATGCCCCGTAGCTCCTAAAATAAGCGTCCTAGAGCGATTTAGGCTTTAATCTGTGGTCACTTTTTTTTCCATACAAAATTCATTTTTTGTAGGCCAAACTAAAATGCCCCGTAGCTCCTAAACTAAGCGTCCTAGAGCGATTTAGGCTTTAATCTGTGGTCACTTTTTTTTCCATACAAAATTCATTTTTTGTAGGCCAAACTAAAATGTCCCGTAGCTCCTAAAATAAGCGTCCTAGAGCGATTTAGGCTTTAATCTGTGATCACTTTTTTTCCATACAAAATACATTTTTTGTAGGCCAAACTAAAATGTCCCGTAGCTCCTAAACTAAGCGTCCTAGAGCGATTTAGGCTTTAATCTGTGGTCACTTTTTTTTCCATACAAAATTCATTTTTTGTAGGCCAAACTAAAATGTCCCGTAGCTCCTAAAATAAGCGTCCTAGAGCGATTTAGGCTTTAATCTGTGATCACTTTTTTTCCATACAAAATACATTTTTTGTAGGCCAAACTAAAATGTCCCGTAGCTCCTAAAATAAGCGCCCTAGAGCGATTTAGGCTTTAATCTGTGATCACTTTTTTTTCCATACAAAATACATTTTTTGTAGGCCAAACTAAAATGTCCCGTAGCTCCTAAAATAATGGTCCTAGAGCGATTTAGGCTTTAATCTGTGATCACTTTTTTATCCATACAAAATACATTTTTTGTAGGCCAAACTAAAATGTCCCGTAGCACCTAAAATAAGCGCCCTAGAGCGATTTAGGCTTTAATCTGTGATCACTTTTTTTTCCATACAAAATACATTTTTTGTAGGCCAAACTAAAATGTCCCGTAGCTCCTAAAATAAGCGTCCTAGAGCGATTTAGGCTTTAATCTGTGATCACTTTTTTTTCCATACAAAATACATTTTTTGTAGGCCAAACTAAAATGTCCCGTAGCTCCTAAACTAAGCGTCCTAGAGCGATTTAGGCTTTAATCTGTGATCACTTTTTTTTCCATACAAAATACATTTTTTGTAGGCCAAACTAAAATGTCCCGTAGCTCCTAAAAAAAGCGTCCTAGAGCGATTTAGGCTTTAATCTGTGATCACTTTTTTTTTCCATACAAAATACATTTTTTGTAGGCCAAACTAAAATGTCCCGTAGCTCCTAAAATAAGCGTCCTAGAGCGATTTAGGCTTTAATCTGTGATCACTTTTTTTTTCCATACAAAATACATTTTTTGTAGGCCAAACTAAAATGTCCCGTAGCTCCTAAAAAAAGCGTCCTAGAGCGATTTAGGCTTTAATCTGTGATCACTTTTTTTCCATACAAAATACATTTTTTGTAGGCCAAACTAAAATGTCCCGTAGCTCCTAAAATAAGCGTCCTAGAGCGATTTAGGCTTTAATCTGTGATCACTTTTTTTTCCATACAAAATACATTTTTTGTAGGCCAAACTAAAATGTCCCGTAGCTCCTAAAATAATCTGTGATCACTTTCACTTCACTTTTTTTTTCCATACAAAATACATTTTTTGTAGGCCAAACTAAAATGTCCCGTAGCTCCTAAACTAAGCGTCCTAGAGCGATTTAGGCTTTAATCTGTGATCACTTTTTTTTCCATACAAAATACATTTTTTGTAGGCCAAACTAAAATGTCCCGTAGCTCCTAAAATAAGCGGCTTAGAGCGATTTAGGCTTTAATCTGTGATCACTTTTTTTCCATACAAAATACATTTTTTGTAGGCCAAACTAAAATGTCCCGTAGCTCCTAAAATAAGCGTCCTAGAGCGATTTAGGCTTTAATCTGTGATCACTTTTTTTTCCGATTTAGGCTTTAATCTGTGATCACTTTTTTTTCCATACAAAATACATTTTTTGTAGGTCAAACTAAAATGTCCCGTAGCTCCTAAAATAAGCGTCCTAGAGCGATTTAGGCTTTAATCTGTGATCACTTTTTTTTCCATACAAAATAAATTTTTTGTAGGCCAAACTAAAATGTCCCGTAGCTCCTAAAAAAAGCGTCCTAGAGCGATTTAGGCTTTAATCTGTGATCACTTTTTTTTTCCATACAAAATACATTTTTTGTAGGCCAAACTAAAATGTCACGTAGCTCCTAAAATAAGCGTCCTAGAGCGATTTAGGCTTTAATCTGTTATCACTTTTTTTTCCATACAAAATACATTTTTTGTAGGCCAAACTATAATGTCCCGTAGCTCCTAAAATATGCGTCTTAGAGCGATTTAGGCTTTAATCTGTGATCACTTTTTTTTCCATACAAAATACATTTTTTGTAGGCCAAACTAAAATGTCCCGTAGCTCCTAAAATAAGCGCCCTAGAGCGATTTAGGCTTTAATATGTGATCACTTTTTTTTCCATACAAAATACATTTTTTGTAGGCCAAACTAAAATGTCCCGTAGCTCCTAAAATAAGCGCCCTAGAGCGATTTAGGCTTTAATCTGTGATCACTTTTTTTTCCATACAAAATACATTTTTTGTAGGCCAAACTAAAATGTCCCGTAGCTCCTAAACTAAGCGTCCTAGAGCGATTTAGGCTTTAATCTGTGATCACTTTTTTTTTCCATACAAAATACATTTTTTGTAGGCCAAACTAAAATGTCCCGTAGCTCCTAAAATAAGCGTCCTAGAGCGATTTAGGCTTTAATCTGTGATCACTTTTTTTTCCGATTTAGGCTTTAATCTGTGATCACTTTTTTTTCCATACAAAATACATTTTTTGTAGGCCAAACTAAAATGTCCCGTAGCTCCTAAAATAAGCGTCCTAGAGCGATTTAGGCTTTAATCTGTGATCACTTTTTTTTCCATACAAAATAAATTTTTTGTAGGCCAAACTAAAATGTCCCGTAGCTCCTAAAAAAAGCGTCCTAGAGCGATTTAGGCTTTAATCTGTGATCACTTTTTTTTTCCATACAAAATACATTTTTTGTAGGCCAAACTAAAATGTCACGTAGCTCCTAAAATAAGCGTCCTAGAGCGATTTAGGCTTTAATCTGTTATCACTTTTTTTTCCATACAAAATACATTTTTTGTAGGCCAAACTAAAATGTCCCGTAGCTCCTAAAAAAAGCGTCCTAGAGCGATTTAGGCTTTAATCTGTGATCACTTTTTTTTCCATACAAAATACATTTTTTGTAGGCCAAACTAAAATGTCCCGTAGCTCCTAAAATAAGCGTCCTAGAGCGATTTAGGCTTTAATCTGTGATCACTTTTTTTTCCATACAAAATACATTTTTTGTAGGCCAAACTAAAATGTCCCGTAGCTCCTAAAATAAGCGTCCTAGAGCGATTTAGGCTTTAATCTGTGATCACTTTTTTTTCCATACAAAATAAATTTTTTGTAGGCCAAACTAAAATGTCCCGTAGCTCCTAAAAAAAGCGTCCTAGAGCGATTTAGGCTTTAATCTGTGATCACTTTTTTTTTCCATACAAAATACATTTTTTGTAGGCCAAACTAAAATGTCACGTAGCTCCTAAAATAAGCGTCCTAGAGCGATTTAGGCTTTAATCTGTTATCACTTTTTTTTCCATACAAAATACATTTTTTGTAGGCCAAACTAAAATGTCCCGTAGCTCCTAAAATAAGCGCCCTAGAGCGATTTAGGCTTTAATATGTGATCACTTTTTTTTCCATACAAAATACATTTTTTGTAGGCCAAACTAAAATGTCCCGTAGCTCCTAAAATAAGCGCCCTAGAGCGATTTAGGCTTTAATCTGTGATCACTTTTTTTTCCATACAAAATACATTTTTTGTAGGCCAAACTAAAATGTCCCGTAGCTCCTAAAATAAGCGTCCTAGAGCGATTTAGGCTTTAATCTGTGATCACTTTTTTTCCATACAAAATACATTTTTTGTAGGCCAAACTAAAATGTCCCGTAGCTCCTAAAATAAGCGTCCTAGAGCGATTTAGGCTTTAATCTGTGATCACTTTTTTTTCCATACAAAATACATTTTTTGTAGGCCAAAGTAAAATGTCCCGTAGCTCCTAAAATAAGCGTCCTAGAGCGATTTAGGCTTTAATCTGTGATCACTTTTTTTTTCCATACAAAATACATTTTTTGTAGGCCAAACTAAAATGTCCCGTAGCTCCTAAACTAAGCGTCCTAGAGCGATTTAGGCTTTAATCTGTGATCACTTTTTTTTCCATACAAAATACATTTTTTGTAGGCCAAACTAAAATGTCCCGTAGCTCCTAAAATAAGCGGCTTAGAGCGATTTAGGCTTTAATCTGTGATCACTTTTTTTTCCATACAAAATACATTTTTTGTAGGCCAAACTAAAATGTCCCGTAGCTCCTAAACTAAGCGTCCTAGAGCGATTTAGGCTTTAATCTGTGATCACTTTTTTTTCCATACAAAATACATTTTTTGTAGGCCAAACTAAAATGTCCCGTAGCTCCTAAAATAAGCGTCCTAGAGCGATTTAGGCTTTAATCTGTGATCACTTTTTTTTCCATACAAAATACATTTTTTGTAGGCCAAACTAAAATGTCCCGTAGCTCCTAAAAAAAGCGTCCTAGAGCGATTTAGGCTTTAATCTGTGATCACTTTTTTTTTCCATACAAAATACATTTTTTGTAGGCTAAACTAAAATGTCACGTAGCTCCTAAAATAAGCGTCCTAGAGCGATTTAGGCTTTAATCTGTTATCACTTTTTTTTCCATACAAAATACATTTTTTGTAGGCCAAACTAAAATGTCCCGTAGCTCCTAAAATAAGCGCCCTAGAGCGATTTAGGCTTTAATCTGTGATCACTTTTTTTTCCATACAAAATACATTTTTTGTAGGCCAAACTAAAATGTCCCGTAGCTCCTATAATAGGCGTCCTAGAGCGATTTAGGCTTTAATCTGTGATCACTTTTTTTTCCATACAAAATACATTTTTTGTAGGCCAAACTAAAATGTCCCGTAGCTCCTAAAAAAAGCGTCCGAGAGCGATTTAGGCTTTAATCTGTGATCACTTTTTTTTCCATACAAAATACATTTTTTGTAGGCCAAACTAAAATGTCCCGTAGCTCCTAAAAAAAGCGTCCGAGAGCGATTTAGGCTTTAATCTGTGATCACTTTTTTTCCATACAAAATACATTTTTTGTAGGCCAAACTAAAATGTCCCGTAGCTCCTAAAATAAGCGTCCTAGAGCGATTTAGGCTTTAATCTGTGATCACTTTTTTTCCATACAAAATACATTTTTTGTAGACCAAACTAAAATGTCCCGTAGCTAATAAAATAAGCGTCCTAGAGCGATTTAGGCTTTAATCTGTGATCACTTTTTTTTCCATACAAAATACATTTTTTGTAGGCCAAACTAAAATGTCCCGTAGCTCCTAAAATAAGCGTCCTAGAGCGATTTAGGCTTTAATCTGTGATCACTTTTTTTTCCATACAAAATACATTTTTTGTAGGCCAAACTAAAATGTCCCGTAGCTCCTAAAAAAAGCGTCCTAGAGCGATTTAGGCTTTAATCTGTGATCACTTTTTTTTTCCATACAAAATACATTTTTTGTAGGCTAAACTAAAATGTCACGTAGCTCCTAAAATAAGCGTCCTAGAGCGATTTAGGCTTTAATCTGTTATCACTTTTTTTTCCATACAAAATACATTTTTTGTAGGCCAAACTAAAATGTCCCGTAGCTCCTAAAATAAGCGCCCTAGAGCGATTTAGGCTTTAATCTGTGATCACTTTTTTTTCCATACAAAATACATTTTTTGTAGGCCAAACTAAAATGTCCCGTAGCTCCTAAACTAAGCGTCCTAGAGCGATTTAGGCTTTAATCTGTGATCACTTTTTTTTTCCATACAAAATACATTTTTTGTAGGCCAAACTAAAATGTCCCGTAGCTCCTAAAATAAGCGTCCTAGAGCGATTTAGGCTTTAATCTGTGATCACTTTTTTTTCCGATTTAGGCTTTAATCTGTGATCACTTTTTTTTCCATACAAAATAAATTTTTTGTAGGCCAAACTAAAATGTCCCGTAGCTCCTATAATAGGCGTCCTAGAGCGATTTAGGCTTTAATCTGTGATCACTTTTTTTTCCATACAAAATACATTTTTTGTAGGCCAAACTAAAATGTCCCGTAGCTCCTAAAAAAAGCGTCCGAGAGCGATTTAGGCTTTAATCTGTGATCACTTTTTTTTCCATACAAAATAAATTTTTTGTAGGCCAAACTAAAATGTCCCGTAGCTCCTATAATAGGCGTCCTAGAGCGATTTAGGCTTTAATCTGTGATCACTTTTTTTTCCATACAAAATACATTTTTTGTAGGCCAAACTAAAATGTCCCGTAGCTCCTAAAAAAAGCGTCCGAGAGCGATTTAGGCTTTAATCTGTGATCACTTTTTTTTCCATACAAAATAAATTTTTTGTAGGCCAAACTAAAATGTCCCGTAGCTCCTATAATAGGCGTCCTAGAGCGATTTAGGCTTTAATCTGTGATCACTTTTTTTTCCATACAAAATACATTTTTTGTAGGCCAAACTAAAATGTCCCGTAGCTCCTAAAATAAGCGTCCTAGAGCGATTTAGGCTTTAATCTGTGATCACTTTTTTTCCATACAAAATACATTTTTTGTAGACCAAACTAAAATGTCCCGTAGCTAATAAAATAAGCGTCCTAGAGCGATTTAGGCTTTAATCTGTGATCACTTTTTTTTCCATACAAAATACATTTTTTGTAGGCCAAACTAAAATGTCCCGTAGCTCCTAAAATAAGCGTCCTAGAGCGATTTAGGCTTTAATCTGTGATCACTTTTTTTTCCATACAAAATACATTTTTTGTAGGCCAAACTAAAATGTCCCGTAGCTCCTAAAAAAAGCGTCCTAGAGCGATTTAGGCTTTAATCTGTGATCACTTTTTTTTTCCATACAAAATACATTTTTTGTAGGCTAAACTAAAATGTCACGTAGCTCCTAAAATAAGCGTCCTAGAGCGATTTAGGCTTTAATCTTTTTTTTCCATACAAAATACATTTTTTGTAGGCCAAACTAAAATGTCCCGTAGCTCCTAAAATAAGCGCCCTAGAGCGATTTAGGCTTTAATCTGTGATCACTTTTTTTTCCATACAAAATACATTTTTTGTAGGCCAAACTAAAATGTCCCGTAGCTCCTAAACTAAGCGTCCTAGAGCGATTTAGGCTTTAATCTGTGATCACTTTTTTTTTCCATACAAAATACATTTTTTGTAGGCCAAACTAAAATGTCCCGTAGCTCCTAAAATAAGCGTCCTAGAGCGATTTAGGCTTTAATCTGTGATCACTTTTTTTTCCGATTTAGGCTTTAATCTGTGATCACTTTTTTTTCCATACAAAATACATTTTTTGTAGGCCAAACTAAAATGTCCCGTAGCTCCTAAAATAAGCGTCCTAGAGCGATTTAGGCTTTAATCTGTGATCACTTTTTTTTCCATACAAAATAAATTTTTTGTAGGCCAAACTAAAATGTCCCGTAGCTCCTAAACTAAGCGTCCTAGAGCGATTTAGGCTTTAATCTGTGATCACTTTTTTTTCCATACAAAATACATTTTTTGTAGGCCAAACTAAAATGTCACGTAGCTCCTAAAATAAGCGTCCTAGAGCGATTTAGGCTTTAATCTGTTATCACTTTTTTTTCCATACAAAATACATTTTTTGTAGGCCAAACTAAAATGTCCCGTAGCTCCTAAAATAAGCGCCCTAGAGCGATTTAGGCTTTAATATGTGATCACTTTTTTTTTCCATACAAAATACATTTTTTGTAGGCCAAACTAAAATGTCCCGTAGCTCCTAAACTAAGCGTCCTAGAGCGATTTAGGCTTTAATCTGTGATCACTTTTTTTTTCCATACAAAATACATTTTTTTTTCCATACAAAATACATTTTTTGTAGGCCAAACTAAAATGTCCCGTAGCTCCTAAAATAAGCGCCCTAGAGCGATTTAGGCTTTAATCTGTGATCACTTTTTTTTTCCATACAAAATACATTTTTTGTAGGCCAAACTAAAATGTCCCGTAGCTCCTAAAATAAGCGTCCTAGAGCGATTTAGGCTTTAATCTGTGATCACTTTTTTTTTCCATACAAAATACATTTTTTGTAGGCCAAACTAAAATGTCCCGTAGCTCCTAAAAAAAGCGTCCTAGAGCGATTTAGGCTTTAATCTGTGATCACTTTTTTTCCATACAAAATACATTTTTTGTAGGCCAAACTAAAATGTCCCGTAGCTCCTAAAATAAGCGTCCTAGAGCGATTTAGGCTTTAATCTGTGATCACTTTTTTTTCCATACAAAATACATTTTTTGTAGGCCAAACTAAAATGTCCCGTAGCTCCTAAAATAAGCGTCCTAGAGCGATTTAGGCTTTAATCTGTGATCACTTTTTTTTTCCATACAAAATACATTTTTTGTAGGCCAAACTAAAATGTCCCGTAGCTCCTAAACTAAGCGTCCTAGAGCGATTTAGGCTTTAATCTGTGATCACTTTTTTTTCCATACAAAATACATTTTTTGTAGGCCAAACTAAAATGTCCCGTAGCTCCTAAACTAAGCGTCCTAGAGCGATTTAGGCTTTAATCTGTGATCACTTTTTTTTCCATACAAAATACATTTTTTGTAGGCCAAACTAAAATGTCCCGTAGCTCCTAAAATAAGCGTCCTAGAGCGATTTAGGCTTTAATCTGTGATCACTTTTTTTTCCGATTTAGGCTTTAATCTGTGATCACTTTTTTTTCCATACAAAATACATTTTTTGTAGGCCAAACTAAAATGTCCCGTAGCTCCTAAAATAAGCGTCCTAGAGCGATTTAGGCTTTAATCTGTGATCACTTTTTTTTTCCATACAAAATACATTTTTTGTAGGCCAAACTAAAATGTCCCGTAGCTCCTAAAAAAAGCGTCCTAGAGCGATTTAGGCTTTAATCTGTGATCACTTTTTTTCCATACAAAATACATTTTTTGTAGGCCAAACTAAAATGTCCCGTAGCTCCTAAAATAAGCGTCCTAGAGCGATTTAGGCTTTAATCTGTGATCACTTTTTTTTCCATACAAAATACATTTTTTGTAGGCCAAACTAAAATGTCCCGTAGCTCCTAAAATAATCTGTGATCACTTTCACTTCACTTTTTTTTTCCATACAAAATACATTTTTTGTAGGCCAAACTAAAATGTCCCGTAGCTCCTAAACTAAGCGTCCTAGAGCGATTTAGGCTTTAATCTGTGATCACTTTTTTTTCCATACAAAATACATTTTTTGTAGGCCAAACTAAAATGTCCCGTAGCTCCTAAAATAAGCGGCTTAGAGCGATTTAGGCTTTAATCTGTGATCACTTTTTTTTCCATACAAAATACATTTTTTGTAGGCCAAACTAAAATGTCCCGTAGCTCCTAAAATAAGCGTCCTAGAGCGATTTAGGCTTTAATCTGTGATCACTTTTTTTTCCGATTTAGGCTTTAATCTGTGATCACTTTTTTTTCCATACAAAATACATTTTTTGTAGGCCAAACTAAAATGTCCCGTAGCTCCTAAAATAAGCGTCCTAGAGCGATTTAGGCTTTAATCTGTGATCACTTTTTTTTCCATACAAAATAAATTTTTTGTAGGCCAAACTAAAATGTCCCGTAGCTCCTAAAAAAAGCGTCCTAGAGCGATTTAGGCTTTAATCTGTGATCACTTTTTTTTTCCATACAAAATACATTTTTTGTAGGCCAAACTAAAATGTCACGTAGCTCCTAAAATAAGCGTCCTAGAGCGATTTAGGCTTTAATCTGTTATCACTTTTTTTTCCATACAAAATACATTTTTTGTAGGCCAAACTAAAATGTCCCGTAGCTCCTAAAAAAAGCGTCCTAGAGCGATTTAGGCTTTAATCTGTGATCACTTTTTTTTCCATACAAAATACATTTTTTGTAGGCCAAACTAAAATGTCCCGTAGCTCCTAAAATAAGCGCCCTAGAGCGATTTAGGCTTTAATATGTGATCACTTTTTTTTCCATACAAAATACATTTTTTGTAGGCCAAACTAAAATGTCCCGTAGCTCCTAAAATAAGCGCCCTAGAGCGATTTAGGCTTTAATCTGTGATCACTTTTCTTTCCATACAAAATACATTTTTTGTAGGCCAAACTAAAATGTCCCGTAGCTCCTAAACTAAGCGTCCTAGAGCGATTTAGGCTTTAATCTGTGATCACTTTTTTTTTCCATACAAAATACATTTTTTGTAGGCCAAACTAAAATGTCCCGTAGCTCCTAAAATAAGCGTCCTAGAGCGATTTAGGCTTTAATCTGTGATCACTTTTTTTTCCGATTTAGGCTTTAATCTGTGATCACTTTTTTTTCCATACAAAATACATTTTTTGTAGGCCAAACTAAAATGTCCCGTAGCTCCTAAAATAAGCGTCCTAGAGCGATTTAGGCTTTAATCTGTGATCACTTTTTTTTCCATACAAAATACATTTTTTGTAGGCCAAACTAAAATGTCCCGTAGCTCCTAAAAAAAGCGTCCGAGAGCGATTTAGGCTTTAATCTGTGATCACTTTTTTTTCCATACAAAATACATTTTTTGTAGGCCAAACTAAAATGTCCCGTAGCTCCTAAAAAAAGCGTCCGAGAGCGATTTAGGCTTTAATCTGTGATCACTTTTTTTCCATACAAAATACATTTTTTGTAGGCCAAACTAAAATGTCCCGTAGCTCCTAAAATAAGCGTCCTAGAGCGATTTAGGCTTTAATCTGTGATCACTTTTTTTCCATACAAAATACATTTTTTGTAGACCAAACTAAAATGTCCCGTAGCTAATAAAATAAGCGTCCTAGAGCGATTTAGGCTTTAATCTGTGATCACTTTTTTTTCCATACAAAATACATTTTTTGTAGGCCAAACTAAAATGTCCCGTAGCTCCTAAAATAAGCGTCCTAGAGCGATTTAGGCTTTAATCTGTGATCACTTTTTTTTCCATACAAAATACATTTTTTGTAGGCCAAACTAAAATGTCCCGTAGCTCCTAAAAAAAGCGTCCTAGAGCGATTTAGGCTTTAATCTGTGATCACTTTTTTTTTCCATACAAAATACATTTTTTGTAGGCTAAACTAAAATGTCACGTAGCTCCTAAAATAAGCGTCCTAGAGCGATTTAGGCTTTAATCTGTTATCACTTTTTTTTCCATACAAAATACATTTTTTGTAGGCCAAACTAAAATGTCCCGTAGCTCCTAAAATAAGCGCCCTAGAGCGATTTAGGCTTTAATCTGTGATCACTTTTTTTTCCATACAAAATACATTTTTTGTAGGCCAAACTAAAATGTCCCGTAGCTCCTAAACTAAGCGTCCTAGAGCGATTTAGGCTTTAATCTGTGATCACTTTTTTTTTCCATACAAAATACATTTTTTGTAGGCCAAACTAAAATGTCCCGTAGCTCCTAAAATAAGCGTCCTAGAGCGATTTAGGCTTTAATCTGTGATCACTTTTTTTTCCGATTTAGGCTTTAATCTGTGATCACTTTTTTTTCCATACAAAATACATTTTTTGTAGGCCAAACTAAAATGTCCCGTAGCTCCTATAATAGGCGTCCTAGAGCGATTTAGGCTTTAATCTGTGATCACTTTTTTTTCCATACAAAATACATTTTTTGTAGGCCAAACTAAAATGTCCCGTAGCTCCTAAAAAAAGCGTCCGAGAGCGATTTAGGCTTTAATCTGTGATCACTTTTTTTTCCATACAAAATAAATTTTTTGTAGGCCAAACTAAAATGTCCCGTAGCTCCTATAATAGGCGTCCTAGAGCGATTTAGGCTTTAATCTGTGATCACTTTTTTTTCCATACAAAATACATTTTTTGTAGGCCAAACTAAAATGTCCCGTAGCTCCTAAAAAAAGCGTCCGAGAGCGATTTAGGCTTTAATCTGTGATCACTTTTTTTTCCATACAAAATAAATTTTTTGTAGGCCAAACTAAAATGTCCCGTAGCTCCTATAATAGGCGTCCTAGAGCGATTTAGGCTTTAATCTGTGATCACTTTTTTTTCCATACAAAATACATTTTTTGTAGGCCAAACTAAAATGTCCCGTAGCTCCTAAAATAAGCGTCCTAGAGCGATTTAGGCTTTAATCTGTGATCACTTTTTTTCCATACAAAATACATTTTTTGTAGACCAAACTAAAATGTCCCGTAGCTAATAAAATAAGCGTCCTAGAGCGATTTAGGCTTTAATCTGTGATCACTTTTTTTTCCATACAAAATACATTTTTTGTAGGCCAAACTAAAATGTCCCGTAGCTCCTAAAATAAGCGTCCTAGAGCGATTTAGGCTTTAATCTGTGATCACTTTTTTTTCCATACAAAATACATTTTTTGTAGGCCAAACTAAAATGTCCCGTAGCTCCTAAAAAAAGCGTCCTAGAGCGATTTAGGCTTTAATCTGTGATCACTTTTTTTTTCCATACAAAATACATTTTTTGTAGGCTAAACTAAAATGTCACGTAGCTCCTAAAATAAGCGTCCTAGAGCGATTTAGGCTTTAATCTTTTTTTTCCATACAAAATACATTTTTTGTAGGCCAAACTAAAATGTCCCGTAGCTCCTAAAATAAGCGCCCTAGAGCGATTTAGGCTTTAATCTGTGATCACTTTTTTTTCCATACAAAATACATTTTTTGTAGGCCAAACTAAAATGTCCCGTAGCTCCTAAACTAAGCGTCCTAGAGCGATTTAGGCTTTAATCTGTGATCACTTTTTTTTTCCATACAAAATACATTTTTTGTAGGCCAAACTAAAATGTCCCGTAGCTCCTAAAATAAGCGTCCTAGAGCGATTTAGGCTTTAATCTGTGATCACTTTTTTTTCCATACAAAATAAATTTTTTGTAGGCCAAACTAAAATGTCCCGTAGCTCCTAAACTAAGCGTCCTAGAGCGATTTAGGCTTTAATCTGTGATCACTTTTTTTTCCATACAAAATACATTTTTTGAAGGCCAAACTAAAATGTCACGTAGCTCCTAAAATAAGCGTCCTAGAGCGATTTAGGCTTTAATCTGTTATCACTTTTTTTTCCATACAAAATACATTTTTTGTAGGCCAAACTAAAATGTCCCGTAGCTCCTAAAATAAGCGCCCTAGAGCGATTTAGGCTTTAATATGTGATCACTTTTTTTTTCCATACAAAATACATTTTTTGTAGGCCAAACTAAAATGTCCCGTAGCTCCTAAACTAAGCGTCCTAGAGCGATTTAGGCTTTAATCTGTGATCACTTTTTTTTTCCATACAAAATACATTTTTTTTTCCATACAAAATACATTTTTTGTAGGCCAAACTAAAATGTCCCGTAGCTCCTAAAATAAGCGCCCTAGAGCGATTTAGGCTTTAATCTGTGATCACTTTTTTTTTCCATACAAAATACATTTTTTGTAGGCCAAACTAAAATGTCCCGTAGCTCCTAAAATAAGCGTCCTAGAGCGATTTAGGCTTTAATCTGTGATCCCTTTTTTTTTCCATACAAAATACATTTTTTGTAGGCCAAACTAAAATGTCCCGTAGCTCCTAAAAAAAGCGTCCTAGAGCGATTTAGGCTTTAATCTGTGATCACTTTTTTTCCATACAAAATACATTTTTTGTAGGCCAAACTAAAATGTCCCGTAGCTCCTAAAATAAGCGTCCTAGAGCGATTTAGGCTTTAATCTGTGATCACTTTTTTTTCCATACAAAATACATTTTTTGTAGGCCAAACTAAAATGTCCCGTAGCTCCTAAAATAAGCGTCCTAGAGCGATTTAGGCTTTAATCTGTGATCACTTTTTTTTTCCATACAAAATACATTTTTTGTAGGCCAAACTAAAATGTCCCGTAGCTCCTAAACTAAGCGTCCTAGAGCGATTTAGGCTTTAATCTGTGATCACTTTTTTTTCCATACAAAATACATTTTTTGTAGGCCAAACTAAAATGTCCCGTAGCTCCTAAACTAAGCGTCCTAGAGCGATTTAGGCTTTAATCTGTGATCACTTTTTTTTCCATACAAAATACATTTTTTGTAGGCCAAACTAAAATGTCCCGTAGCTCCTAAAATAAGCGTCCTAGAGCGATTTAGGCTTTAATCTGTGATCACTTTTTTTTCCGATTTAGGCTTTAATCTGTGATCACTTTTTTTTCCATACAAAATACATTTTTTGTAGGCCAAACTAAAATGTCCCGTAGCTCCTAAAATAAGCGTCCTAGAGCGATTTAGGCTTTAATCTGTGATCACTTTTTTTTTCCATACAAAATACATTTTTTGTAGGCCAAACTAAAATGTCCCGTAGCTCCTAAAAAAAGCGTCCTAGAGCGATTTAGGCTTTAATCTGTGATCACTTTTTTTCCATACAAAATACATTTTTTGTAGGCCAAACTAAAATGTCCCGTAGCTCCTAAAATAAGCGTCCTAGAGCGATTTAGGCTTTAATCTGTGATCACTTTTTTTTCCATACAAAATACATTTTTTGTAGGCCAAACTAAAATGTCCCGTAGCTCCTAAAATAATCTGTGATCACTTTCACTTCACTTTTTTTTTCCATACAAAATACATTTTTTGTAGGCCAAACTAAAATGTCCCGTAGCTCCTAAACTAAGCGTCCTAGAGCGATTTAGGCTTTAATCTGTGATCACTTTTTTTTCCATACAAAATACATTTTTTGTAGGCCAAACTAAAATGTCCCGTAGCTCCTAAAATAAGCGGCTTAGAGCGATTTAGGCTTTAATCTGTGATCACTTTTTTTTCCATACAAAATACATTTTTTGTAGGCCAAACTAAAATGTCCCGTAGCTCCTAAAATAAGCGTCCTAGAGCGATTTAGGCTTTAATCTGTGATCACTTTTTTTTCCGATTTAGGCTTTAATCTGTGATCACTTTTTTTTCCATACAAAATACATTTTTTGTAGGCCAAACTAAAATGTCCCGTAGCTCCTAAAATAAGCGTCCTAGAGCGATTTAGGCTTTAATCTGTGATCACTTTTTTTTCCATACAAAATAAATTTTTTGTAGGCCAAACTAAAATGTCCCGTAGCTCCTAAAAAAAGCGTCCTAGAGCGATTTAGGCTTTAATCTGTGATCACTTTTTTTTTCCATACAAAATACATTTTTTGTAGGCCAAACTAAAATGTCACGTAGCTCCTAAAATAAGCGTCCTAGAGCGATTTAGGCTTTAATCTGTTATCACTTTTTTTTCCATACAAAATACATTTTTTGTAGGCCAAACTAAAATGTCCCGTAGCTCCTAAAAAAAGCGTCCTAGAGCGATTTAGGCTTTAATCTGTGATCACTTTTTTTTCCATACAAAATACATTTTTTGTAGGCCAAACTAAAATGTCCCGTAGCTCCTAAAATAAGCGCCCTAGAGCGATTTAGGCTTTAATATGTGATCACTTTTTTTTCCATACAAAATACATTTTTTGTAGGCCAAACTAAAATGTCCCGTAGCTCCTAAAATAAGCGCTAGAGCGATTTAGGCTTTAATCTGTGATCACTTTTCTTTCCATACAAAATACATTTTTTGTAGGCCAAACTAAAATGTCCCGTAGCTCCTAAACTAAGCGTCCTAGAGCGATTTAGGCTTTAATCTGTGATCACTTTTTTTTTCCATACAAAATACATTTTTTGTAGGCCAAACTAAAATGTCCCGTAGCTCCTAAAATAAGCGTCCTAGAGCGATTTAGGCTTTAATCTGTGATCACTTTTTTTTCCGATTTAGGCTTTAATCTGTGATCACTTTTTTTTCCATACAAAATACATTTTTTGTAGGCCAAACTAAAATGTCCCGTAGCTCCTAAAATAAGCGTCCTAGAGCGATTTAGGCTTTAATCTGTGATCACTTTTTTTTCCATACAAAATACATTTTTTGTAGGCCAAACTAAAATGTCCCGTAGCTCCTAAAATAAGCGTCCTAGAGCGATTTAGGCTTTAATCTGTGATCACTTTTTTTTCCATACAAAATAAATTTTTTGTAGGCCAAACTAAAATGTCCCGTAGCTCCTAAAAAAAGCGTCCTAGAGCGATTTAGGCTTTAATCTGTGATCACTTTTTTTTTCCATACAAAATACATTTTTTGTAGGCCAAACTAAAATGTCACGTAGCTCCTAAAATAAGCGTCCTAGAGCGATTTAGGCTTTAATCTGTGATCACTTTTTTTTCCATACAAAATACATTTTTTGTAGGCCAAACTAAAATGTCCCGTAGCTCCTAAAATAAGCGCCCTAGAGCGATTTAGGCTTTAATATGTGATCACTTTTTTTTCCATACAAAATACATTTTTTGTAGGCCAAACTAAAATGTCCCGTAGCTCCTAAAATAAGCGCTAGAGCGATTTAGGCTTTAATCTGTGATCACTTTTCTTTCCATACAAAATACATTTTTTGTAGGCCAAACTAAAATGTCCCGTAGCTCCTAAACTAAGCGTCCTAGAGCGATTTAGGCTTTAATCTGTGATCACTTTTTTTTTCCATACAAAATACATTTTTTGTAGGCCAAACTAAAATGTCCCGTAGCTCCTAAAATAAGCGTCCTAGAGCGATTTAGGCTTTAATCTGTGATCACTTTTTTTTCCGATTTAGGCTTTAATCTGTGATCACTTTTTTTTCCATACAAAATACATTTTTTGTAGGCCAAACTAAAATGTCCCGTAGCTCCTAAAATAAGCGTCCTAGAGCGATTTAGGCTTTAATCTGTGATCACTTTTTTTTCCATACAAAATACATTTTTTGTAGGCCAAACTAAAATGTCCCGTAGCTCCTAAAATAAGCGTCCTAGAGCGATTTAGGCTTTAATCTGTGATCACTTTTTTTTCCATACAAAATAAATTTTTTGTAGGCCAAACTAAAATGTCCCGTAGCTCCTAAAAAAAGCGTCCTAGAGCGATTTAGGCTTTAATCTGTTATCACTTTTTTTTCCATACAAAATACATTTTTTGTACGCCAAACTAAAATGTCCCGTAGCTCCTAAAAAAAGCGTCCTAGAGCGATTTAGGCTTTAATCTGTGATCACTTTTTTTTCCATACAAAATACATTTTTTGTAGGCCAAACTAAAATGTCCCGTAGCTCCTAAAATAAGCGTCCTAGAGCGATTTAGGCTTTAATCTGTGATCACTTTTTTTTCCATACAAAATACATTTTTTGTAGGCCAAACTAAAATGTCCCGTAGCTCCTAAAATAAGCGTCCTAGAGCGATTTAGGCTTTAATCTGTGATCACTTTTTTTTCCATACAAAATAAATTTTTTGTAGGCCAAACTAAAATGTCCCGTAGCTCCTAAAAAAAGCGTCCTAGAGCGATTTAGGCTTTAATCTGTGATCACTTTTTTTTTCCATACAAAATACATTTTTTGTAGGCCAAACTAAAATGTCCCGTAGCTCCTAAAATAAGCGTCCTAGAGCGATTTAGGCTTTAATCTGTGATCACTTTTTTTTCCATACAAAATACATTTTTTGTAGGCCAAACTAAAATGTCCCGTAGCTCCTAAAATAAGCGTCCTAGAGCGATTTAGGCTTTAATCTGTTATCACTTTTTTTTCCATACAAAATACATTTTTTGTAGGCCAAACTAAAATGTCCCGTAGCTCCTAAAAAAAGCGTCCTAGAGCGATTTAGGCTTTAATCTGTGATCACTTTTTTTTCCCATACAAAATACATTTTTTGTAGGCCAAACTAAAATGTCCCGTAGCTCCTAAAATAAGCGTCCTAGAGCGATTTAGGCTTTAATCTGTGATCACTTTTTTTTCCATACAAAATACTTTTTTTGTAGGCCAAACTAAAATGTCCCGTAGCTCCTAAAATAAGCGTCTTAGAGCGATTTAGGCTTTAATCTGTGATCACTTTTTTTTCCATACAAAATACATTTTTTGTAGGCCAAACTAAAATGTCCCGTAGCTCCTAAAATAAGCGTCCTAGAGCGATTTAGGCTTTAATCTGTGATCACTTTTTTTTCCATACAAAATACATTTTTTGTAGGCCAAACTAAAATGTCCCGTAGCTCCTAAAATAAGCGTCCTAGAGCGATTTAGGCTTTAATCTGTGATCACTTTTTTTTCCATACAAAATACATTTTTTGTAGGCCAAACTAAAATGTCCCGTAGCTCCTAAAATAAGCGTCCTAGAGCAATTTAGGCTTTAATCTGTGATCACTTTTTTTTCCATACAAAATACATTTTTTGTAGGCCAAACTAAAATTGCCCGTAGCTCCTAAAATAAGCGTCCTAGAGCAATTTAGGCTTTAATCTGTGATCACTTTTTTTTCCATACAAAATACATTTTTTGTAGGCCAAACTAAAATGTCCCGTAGCTCCTAAACTAAGCGCCCTAGAGCGATTTAGGCTTTAATCTGTGATCACTTTTTTTTCCATACAAAATACATTTTTTGTAGGCCAAACTAAAATGTCCCGTAGCTCTTAAACTAAGCGTCCTAGAGCGATTTAGGCTTTAATCTGTGATCACTTTTTTTTCCATACAAAATACATTTTTTGTAGGCCAAACTAAAATGTCCCGTAGCTCCTAAAATAAGCGTCTTAGAGCGATTTAGGCTTTAATCTGTGATCACTTTTTTTTCCATACAAAATACATTTTTTGTAGGCCAAACTAAAATACATTTTGTGTAGGCCAAACTAAAATGTCCCGTAGCTCCTAAAATAAGCGTCCTAGAGCGATTTAGGCTTTAATCTGTGATCACTTTTTTTTCCATACAAAATACATTTTTTGTAGGCCAAACTAAAATGTCCCGTAGCTCCTAAAATAAGCGTCCTAGAGCGATTTAGGCTTTAATCTGTGATCACTTTTTTTTCCATACAAAATACATTTTTTGTAGGCCAAACTAAAATGTCCCGTAGCTCCTAAAATAAGCGTCCTAGAGCACTTTAGGCTTTAATCTGTGATCACTTTTTTTTCCATACAAAATACATTTTTTGTAGGCCAAACTAAAATGTCCCGTAGCTCCTAAAATAAGCGTCCTAGAGCAATTTAGGCTTTAATCAGTGATCACTTTTTTTTCCATACAAAATACATTTTTTGTAGGCCATACTAAAATGTCCCGTAGCTCTTAAACTAAGCGTCCTAGAGCGATTTAGGCTTTAATCTGTGATCACTTTTTTTTCCATACAAAATACATTTTTTGTAGGCCAAACTAAAATGTCCCGTAGCTCCTAAAATAAGCGTCCTAGAGCAATTTAGGCTTTAATCTGTGATCACTTTTTTTTTCCATACAAAATACATTTTTTGTAGGCCAAACTAAAATGTCCCGTAGCTCCTAAACTAAGCGTCCTAGAGCGATTTAGGCTTTAATCTGTGATCACTTTTTTTTCCATACAAAATACATTTTTTGTAGGCCAAACTAAAATGTCCCGTAGCTCCTAAAATAAGCGTCCTAGAGCAATTTAGGCTTTAATCTGTGATCACTTTTTTTTCCATACAAAATACATTTTTTGTAGGCCATACTAAAATGTCCCGTAGCTCTTAAACTAAGCGTCCTAGAGCGATTTAGGCTTTAATCTGTGATCACTTTTTTTTTCCATACAAAATACATTTTTTGTAGGCCAAACTAAAATGTCCCGTAGTTCCTAAAATAAGCGTCCTAGAGCGATTTAGGCTTTAATCTGTGATCACTTTTTTTTCCATACAAAATACATTTTTTGTAGGCCAAACTAGCTCCTAAATAGCTCCCGTAGCTCCTAAAATAAGCGTCCTAGAGCAATTTAGGCTTTAATCTGTGATCACTTTTTTTTCCATACAAAATACATTTTTTGTAGGCCAAACTAAAATGTCCCGTAGCTCCTAAAATAAGCGTCCTAGAGCAATTTAGGCTTTAATCTGTGATCACTTTTTTTTTCCATACAAAATACATTTTTTGTAGGCCAAACTAAAATGTCCCGTAGCTCCTAAAATAAGCGTCCTAGAGCGATTTAGGCTTTAATCTGTGATCACTTTTTTTTCCATACAAAATACATTTTTTGTAGGCCAAACTAAAATGTCCCGTAGCTCCTAAAATAAGCGTCCTAGAGCAATTTAGGCTTTAATCTGTGATCACTTTTTTTTCCATACAAAATACATTTTTTGTAGGCCAAACTAAAATGTCCCGTAGCTCCTAAAATAAGCGTCCTAGAGTGATTTAGGCTTTAATCTGTGATCACTTTTTTTTCCATACAAAATACATTTTTTGTAGGCCAAACTAAAATGTCCCGTAGCTCCTAAAATAAGCGTCCTAGAGCGATTTAGGCTTTAATCTGTGATCACTTTTTTTTCCATACAAAATACATTTTTTGTAGGCCAAACTAAAATGTCCCGTAGCTCCTAAAATAAGCGTCCTAGAGCGATTTAGGCTTTAATCTGTGATCACTTTTTTTTCCATACAAAATACATTTTTTGTAGGCCAAACTAAAATGTCCCGTAGCTCCTAAAATAAGCGTCCTAGAGCAATTTAGGCTTTAATCTGTGATCACTTTTTTTTCCATACAAAATACATTTTTTGTAGGCCAAACTAAAATTGCCCGTAGCTCCTAAAATAAGCGTCCTAGAGCAATTTAGGCTTTAATCTGTGATCACTTTTTTTTCCATACAAAATACATTTTTTGTAGGCCAAACTAAAATGTCCCGTAGCTCCTAAACTAAGCGCCCTAGAGCGATTTAGGCTTTAATCTGTGATCACTTTTTTTTCCATACAAAATACATTTTTTGTAGGCCAAACTAAAATGTCCCGTAGCTCTTAAACTAAGCGTCCTAGAGCGATTTAGGCTTTAATCTGTGATCACTTTTTTTTCCATACAAAATACATTTTTTGTAGGCCAAACTAAAATGTCCCGTAGCTCCTAAAATAAGCGTCTTAGAGCGATTTAGGCTTTAATCTGTGATCACTTTTTTTTCCATACAAAATACATTTTTTGTAGGCCAAACTAAAATACATTTTGTGTAGGCCAAACTAAAATGTCCCGTAGCTCCTAAAATAAGCGTCCTAGAGCGATTTAGGCTTTAATCTGTGATCACTTTTTTTTCCATACAAAATACATTTTTTGTAGGCCAAACTAAAATGTCCCGTAGCTCCTAAAATAAGCGTCCTAGAGCGATTTAGGCTTTAATCTGTGATCACTTTTTTTTCCATACAAAATACATTTTTTGTAGGCCAAACTAAAATGTCCCGTAGCTCCTAAAATAAGCGTCCTAGAGCACTTTAGGCTTTAATCTGTGATCACTTTTTTTTCCATACAAAATACATTTTTTGTAGGCCAAACTAAAATGTCCCGTAGCTCCTAAAATAAGCGTCCTAGAGCAATTTAGGCTTTAATCAGTGATCACTTTTTTTTCCATACAAAATACATTTTTTGTAGGCCATACTAAAATGTCCCGTAGCTCTTAAACTAAGCGTCCTAGAGCGATTTAGGCTTTAATCTGTGATCACTTTTTTTTCCATACAAAATACATTTTTTGTAGGCCAAACTAAAATGTCCCGTAGCTCCTAAAATAAGCGTCCTAGAGCAATTTAGGCTTTAATCTGTGATCACTTTTTTTTTCCATACAAAATACATTTTTTGTAGGCCAAACTAAAATGTCCCGTAGCTCCTAAACTAAGCGTCCTAGAGCGATTTAGGCTTTAATCTGTGATCACTTTTTTTTCCATACAAAATACATTTTTTGTAGGCCAAACTAAAATGTCCCGTAGCTCCTAAAATAAGCGTCCTAGAGCAATTTAGGCTTTAATCTGTGATCACTTTTTTTTCCATACAAAATACATTTTTTGTAGGCCATACTAAAATGTCCCGTAGCTCTTAAACTAAGCGTCCTAGAGCGATTTAGGCTTTAATCTGTGATCACTTTTTTTTTCCATACAAAATACATTTTTTGTAGGCCAAACTAAAATGTCCCGTAGCTCCTAAAATAAGCGTCCTAGAGCGATTTAGGCTTTAATCTGTGATCACTTTTTTTTCCATACAAAATACATTTTTTGTAGGCCAAACTAGCTCCTAAATAGCTCCCGTAGCTCCTAAAATAAGCGTCCTAGAGCAATTTAGGCTTTAATCTGTGATCACTTTTTTTTCCATACAAAATACATTTTTTGTAGGCCAAACTAAAATGTCCCGTAGCTCCTAAAATAAGCGTCCTAGAGCAATTTAGGCTTTAATCTGTGATCACTTTTTTTTTCCATACAAAATACATTTTTTGTAGGCCAAACTAAAATGTCCCGTAGCTCCTAAAATAAGCGTCCTAGAGCGATTTAGGCTTTAATCTGTGATCACTTTTTTTTCCATACAAAATACATTTTTTGTAGGCCAAACTAAAATGTCCCGTAGCTCCTAAAATAAGCGTCCTAGAGCAATTTAGGCTTTAATCTGTGATCACTTTTTTTTCCATACAAAATACATTTTTTGTAGGCCAAACTAAAATGTCCCGTAGCTCCTAAAATAAGCGTCCTAGAGTGATTTAGGCTTTAATCTGTGATCACTTTTTTTTCCATACAAAATACATTTTTTGTAGGCCAAACTAAAATGTCCCGTAGCTCCTAAAATAAGCGTCCTAGAGCAATTTAGGCTTTAATCTGTGATCACTTTTTTTTCCATACAAAATACATTTTTTGTAGGCCAAACTAAAATGTCCCGTAGCTCCTAAAATAAGCGTCCTAGAGCAATTTAGGCTTTAATCTGTGATCACTTTTTTTTCCATACAAAATACATTTTTTGTAGGCCAAACTAAAATGTCCCGTAGCTCCTAAAATAAGCGTCCTAGAGCAATTTAGGCTTTAATCTGTGATCACTTTTTTTCCATACAAAATACATTTTTTGTAGGCCAAACTAAAATTGCCCGTAGCTCCTAAAATAAGCGTCCTAGAGCGATTTAGGCTTTAATCTGTGATCACTTTTTTTTCCATACAAAATACATTTTTGTAGGCCAAACTAAAATGTCCCGTAGCTCCTAAACTAAGCGTCCTAGAGCGATTTAGGCTTTAATCTGTGATCACTTTTTTTCCATACAAAATACATTTTTTGTAGGCCAAACTAAAATGTCCCGTAGCTCCTAAAATAAGCGTCCTAGAGCGATTTAGGCTTTAATCTGTGATCACTTTTTTTCCATACAAAATACATTTTCTGTAGGCCAAACTAAAATGTCCCGTAGCTCCTAAACTAAGCGCCCTAGAGCGATTTAGGCTTTAATCTGTGATCACTTTTTTTTCCATACAAAATACATTTTTTGTAGGCCAAACTAAAATGTCCCGTAGCTCTTAAACTAAGCGTCCTAGAGCGATTTAGGCTTTAATCTGTGATCACTTTTTTTTCCATACAAAATACATTTTTTGTAGGCCAAACTAAAATGTCCCGTAGCTCCTAAAATAAGCGTCTTAGAGCGATTTAGGCTTTAATCTGTGATCACTTTTTTTTCCATACAAAATACATTTTTTGTAGGCCAAACTAAAATACATTTTGTGTAGGCCAAACTAAAATGTCCCGTAGCTCCTAAAATAAGCGTCCTAGAGCGATTTAGGCTTTAATCTGTGATCACTTTTTTTTCCATACAAAATACATTTTTTGTAGGCCAAACTAAAATGTCCCGTAGCTCCTAAAATAAGCGTCCTAGAGCGATTTAGGCTTTAATCTGTGATCACTTTTTTTTCCATACAAAATACATTTTTTGTAGGCCAAACTAAAATGTCCCGTAGCTCCTAAAATAAGCGTCCTAGAGCACTTTAGGCTTTAATCTGTGATCACTTTTTTTTCCATACAAAATACATTTTTTGTAGGCCAAACTAAAATGTCCCGTAGCTCCTAAAATAAGCGTCCTAGAGCAATTTAGGCTTTAATCAGTGATCACTTTTTTTTCCATACAAAATACATTTTTTGTAGGCCATACTAAAATGTCCCGTAGCTCTTAAACTAAGCGTCCTAGAGCGATTTAGGCTTTAATCTGTGATCACTTTTTTTTCCATACAAAATACATTTTTTGTAGGCCAAACTAAAATGTCCCGTAGCTCCTAAAATAAGCGTCCTAGAGCAATTTAGGCTTTAATCTGTGATCACTTTTTTTTTTCCATACAAAATACATTTTTTGTAGGCCAAACTAAAATGTCCCGTAGCTCCTAAACTAAGCGTCCTAGAGCGATTTAGGCTTTAATCTGTGATCACTTTTTTTTCCATACAAAATACATTTTTTGTAGGCCAAACTAAAATGTCCCGTAGCTCCTAAAATAAGCGTCCTAGAGCAATTTAGGCTTTAATCTGTGATCACTTTTTTTTCCATACAAAATACATTTTTTGTAGGCCATACTAAAATGTCCCGTAGCTCTTAAACTAAGCGTCCTAGAGCGATTTAGGCTTTAATCTGTGATCACTTTTTTTTCCATACAAAATACATTTTTTGTAGGCCAAACTAAAATGTCCCGTAGCTCCTAAAATAAGCGTCCTAGAGCAATTTAGGCTTTAATCTGTGATCACTTTTTTTTTCCATACAAAATACATTTTTTGTAGGCCAAACTAAAATGTCCCGTAGCTCCTAAAATAAGCGTCCTAGAGCGATTTAGGCTTTAATCTGTGATCACTTTTTTTTCCATACAAAATACATTTTTTGTAGGCCAAACTAGCTCCTAAATAGCTCCCGTAGCTCCTAAAATAAGCGTCCTAGAGCAATTTAGGCTTTAATCTGTGATCACTTTTTTTTCCATACAAAATACATTTTTTGTAGGCCAAACTAAAATGTCCCGTAGCTCCTAAAATAAGCGTCCTAGAGCAATTTAGGCTTTTATCTGTGATCACTTTTTTTTTCCATACAAAATACATTTTTTGTAGGCCAAACTAAAATGTCCCGTAGCTCCTAAAATAAGCGTCCTAGAGCGATTTAGGCTTTAATCTGTGATCACTTTTTTTTCCATACAAAATACATTTTTTGTAGGCCAAACTAAAATGTCCCGTAGCTCCTAAAATAAGCGTCCTAGAGCAATTTAGGCTTTAATCTGTGATCACTTTTTTTTCCATACAAAATACATTTTTTGTAGGCCAAACTAAAATGTCCCGTAGCTCCTAAAATAAGCGTCCTAGAGTGATTTAGGCTTTAATCTGTGATCACTTTTTTTTCCATACAAAATACATTTTTTGTAGGCCAAACTAAAATGTCCCGTAGCTCCTAAAATAAGCGTCCTAGAGCAATTTAGGCTTTAATCTGTGATCACTTTTTTTCCATACAAAATACATTTTTTGTAGGCCAAACTAAAATTGCCCGTAGCTCCTAAAATAAGCGTCCTAGAGCGATTTAGGCTTTAATCTGTGATCACTTTTTTTTCCATACAAAATACATTTTTGTAGGCCAAACTAAAATGTCCCGTAGCTCCTAAACTAAGCGTCCTAGAGCGATTTAGGCTTTAATCTGTGATCACTTTTTTTCCATACAAAATACATTTTTTGTAGGCCAAACTAAAATGTCCCGTAGCTCCTAAAATAAGCGTCCTAGAGCGATTTAGGCTTTAATCTGTGATCACTTTTTTTCCATACAAAATACATTTTCTGTAGGCCAAACTAAAATGTCCCGTAGCTCCTAAAATAAGCGTCCTAGAGCGATTTAGGCTTTAATCTGTGATCACTTTTTTTCCATACAAAATACATTTTTTGTAGGCCAAACTAAAATGTCCCGTAGCTCCTAAAATAAGCGTCCTAGAGCGATTTAGGCTTTAATCTGTGATCACTTTTTTTTCCATACAAAATACATTTTTTGTAGGCCAAACTATAATTGCCCGTAGCTCCTAAAATAAGCGTCCTAGAGCAATTTAGGCTTTAATCTGTGATCACTTTTTTTTTCCATACAAAATACATTTTTTGTAGGCCAAACTAAAATGTCCCGTAGCTCCTAAAATAAGCGTCCTAGAGCAATTTAGGCTTTAATCTGTGATCACTTTTTTTTCCATACAAAATACATTTTTTGTAGGCCAAACTAAAATGTCCCGTAGCTCCTAAAATAAGCGTCCTAGAGCGATTTAGGCTTTAATCTGTGATCACTTTGTTTTCCATACAAAATACATTTTTTGTAGGCCAAACTAAAATGTCCCGTAGCTCCTAAAATAAGCGTCTTAGAGCGATTTAGGCTTTAATCTGTGATCACTTTTTTTTCCATACAAAATACATTTTTTGTAGGCCAAACTAAAATGTCCCGTAGCTCCTAAAATAAGCGTCCTAGAGCAATTTAGGCTTTAATCTGTGATCACTTTTTTTTTCCATACAAAATACATTTTTTGTAGGCCAAACTAAAATGTCCCGTAGCTCCTAAAATAAGCGTCCTAGATCGATTTAGGCTTTAATCTGTGATCACTTTTTTTTCCATACAAAATACATTTTTTGTAGGCCAAACTAAAATGTCCCGTAGCTCCTAAAATAAGCGTCCTAGAGCAATTTAGGCTTTAATCTGTGATCACTTTTTTTTCCATACAAAATACATTTTTTGTAGGCCAAACTAAAATGTCCCGTAGCTCCTAAAATAAGCGTCCTAGAGCAATTTAGGCTTTAATCTTTGATCACTTTTTTTCCATACAAAATACATTTTTTGTAGGCCAAACTAAAATTGCCCGTAGCTCCTAAAATATGCGTCCTAGAGCGATTTAGGCTTTAATCTGTGATCACTTTTTTTTTCATACAAAATACATTTTTTGTAGGCCAAACTAAAATGTCCCGTAGCTCCTAAAATAAGCGTCCTAGAGCGATTTAGGCTTTAATCTGTGATCACTTTTTTTTCCATACAAAATACATTTTTTGTAGGCCATACTAAAATGTCCCGTAGCTCCTAAAAAAAGCGTCCTAGAGCGATTTAGGCTTTAATCTGTGATCACTTTTTTTTCCATACAAAATACATTTTTTGTAGGCCAAACTAAAATGTCCCGTAGCTCCTAAAAAAAGCGTCCTAGAGCGATTTAGGCTTTAATCTGTGATCACTTTTTTTTCCATACAAAATACATTTTTTGTAGGCCAAACTAAAATGTCCCGTAGCTCCTAAAAAAAGCGTCCTAGAGCGATTTAGGCTTTAATCTGTGATCACTTTTTTTTCCATACAAAATACATTTTTTGTAGGCCAAACTAAAATGTCCCGTAGCTCCTAAAATAAGCGTCTTAGAGCGATTTAGGCTTTAATCTGTGATCACTTTTTTTCCATACAAAATACATTTTTTGTAGGCCAAACTAAAATGTCCCGTAGCTCCTATAATAAGCGTCTTAGAGCGATTTAGGCTTTAATCTGTGATCACTTTTTTTCCATACAAAATACATTTTTTGTAGGCCAAACTAAAATGTCCCGTAGCTCCTAAACTAAGCGTCCTAGAGCGATTTAGGCTTTAATCTGTGATCACTTTTTTTTCCATACAAAATACATTTTTTGTAGGCCAAACTAAAATGTCCCGTAGCTCCTAAAATAAGCGTCCTAGAGCGATTTAGGCTTTAATCTGTGATCACTTTTTTTTCCATACAAAATACATTTTTTGTAGGCCAAACTAAAATGTCCCGTAGCTCCTAAAATAAGCGTCCTAGAGCGATTTAGGCTTTAATCTGTGATCACTTTTTTTTTCCATACAAAATATTTTTTTTGTAGGCCAAACTAAAATGTCCCGTAGCTCCTAAAATAAGCGTCCTAGAGCGATTTAGGCTTTAATCTGTGATCACTTTTTTTCCATACAAAATACATTTTTTGTAGGCCAAACTAAAATGTCCCGTAGCTCCTAAAATAAGCGTCCTAGAGCGATTTAGGCTTTAATCTGTGATCACTTTTTTTTCCATACAAAATACATTTTTTGTAGGCCAAACTAAAATGTCCCGTAGCTCCTAAAATAAGCGTCCTAGAGCGATTTAGGCTTTAATCTGTGATCACTTTTTTTTCCATACAAAATACATTTTTTGTAGGCCAAACTAAAATGTCCCGTAGCTCCTAAAATAAGCGTCCTAGAGCAATTTAGGCTTTAATCTGTGATCACTTTTTTTTCCATACAAAATACATTTTTTGTAGGCCAAACTAAAATGTCCCGTAGCTCCTAAAATAAGCGTCCTAGAGCGATTTAGGCTTTAATTTGTGATCACTTTTTTTTCCATACAAAATACATTTTTTGTAGGCCAAACTAAAATTGCCCGTAGCTCCCGTAGCTCCTAAAATAAGCGTCCTAGAGCGATTTAGGCTTTAATCTGTGATCACTTTTTTTTCCATACAAAATACATTTTTTGTAGGCCAAACTAAAATGTCCCGTAGCTCCTAAAATAAGCGTCCTAGAGCGATTTAGGCTTTAATCTGTGATCACTTTTTTTTCCATACAAAATACATTTTTTGTAGGCCAAACTAAAATGTCCCGTAGCTCCTAAAATAAGCGTCCTAGAGCGATTTAGGCTTTAATTTGTGATCACTTTTTTTTCCATACAAAATACATTTTTTGTAGGCCAAACTAAAATGTCCCGTAGCTCCTAAACTAAGCGCCCTAGAGCGATTTAGGCTTTAATCTGTGATCACTTTTTTTTCCATACAAAATACATTTTTTGTAGGCCAAACTAAAATGTCCCGTAGCTCTTAAACTAAGCGTCCTAGAGCGATTTAGGCTTTAATCTGTGATCACTTTTTTTTCCATACAAAATACATTTTTTGTAGGCCAAACTAAAATGTCCCGTAGCTCCTAAAATAAGCGTCCTAGAGCAATTTAGGCTTTAATCTGTGATCACTTTTTTTCCATACAAAATACATTTTTTGTAGGCCATACTAAAATGTCCCGTAGCTCTTAAACTAAGCGTCCTAGAGCGATTTAGGCTTTAATCTGTGATCACTTTTTTTTCCATACAAAATACATTTTTTGTAGGCCAAACTAAAATGTCCCGTAGCTCCTAAAATAAGCGTCCTAGAGCAATTTAGGCTTTAATCTGTGATCACTTTTTTTTTCCATACAAAATACATTTTTTGTAGGCCAAACTAAAATGTCCCGTAGCTCCTAAAATAAGCGTCCTAGAGCGATTTAGGCTTTAATCTGTGATCACTTTTTTTTCCATACAAAATACATTTTTTGTAGGCCAAACTAAAATGTCCCGTAGCTCCTAAAATAAGCGTCCTAGAGCAATTTAGGCTTTAATCTGTGATCACTTTTTTTTCCATACAAAATACATTTTTTGTAGGCCAAACTAAAATGTCCCGTAGCTCCTAAAATAAGCGTCCTAGAGCAATTTAGGCTTTAATCTGTGATCACTTTTTTTTCCATACAAAACACATTTTTTGTATGCCAAACTAAAATTGCCCGTAGCTCCTAAAATAAGCGTCCTAGAGCAATTTAGGCTTTAATCTGTGATCACTTTTTTTTTCATACAAAATACATTTTTTGTAGGCCAAACTAAAATTGCCAGTAGCTCCTAAAATAAGCGTCCTAGAGCGATTTAGGCTTTAATCTGTGATCACTTTTTTTTCCATACAAAATACATTTTTTGTAGGCCAAACTAAAATGTCCCGTAGCTCCTAAAATAAGCGTCCTAGAGCAATTTAGGCTTTAATCTGTGATCACTTTTTTTTCCATACAAAATACATTTTTTGTAGGCCAAACTAAAATGTCCCGTAGCTCCTAAAATAAGCGTCCTAGAGCAATTTAGGCTTTAATCTGTGATCACTTTTTTTTTCCATACAAAATACATTTTTTGTAGGCCAAACTAAAATGTCCCGTAGCTCCTAAAATAAGCGTCCTAGATCGATTTAGGCTTTAATCTGTGATCACTTTTTTTTCCATACAAAATACATTTTTTGTAGGCCAAACTAAAATGTCCCGTAGCTCCTAAAATAAGCGTCCTAGAGCAATTTAGGCTTTAATCTGTGATCACTTTTTTTTCCATACAAAATACATTTTTTGTAGGCCAAACTAAAATGTCCCGTAGCTCCTAAAATAAGCGTCCTAGAGCAATTTAGGCTTTAATCTTTGATCACTTTTTTTCCATACAAAATACATTTTTTGTAGGCCAAACTAAAATTGCCCGTAGCTCCTAAAATATGCGTCCTAGAGCGATTTAGGCTTTAATCTGTGATCACTTTTTTTTTCATACAAAATACATTTTTTGTAGGCCAAACTAAAATGTCCCGTAGCTCCTAAAATAAGCGTCCTAGAGCGATTTAGGCTTTAATCTGTGATCACTTTTTTTTCCATACAAAATACATTTTTTGTAGGCCATACTAAAATGTCCCGTAGCTCCTAAAAAAAGCGTCCTAGAGCGATTTAGGCTTTAATCTGTGATCACTTTTTTTTCCATACAAAATACATTTTTTGTAGGCCAAACTAAAATGTCCCGTAGCTCCTAAAAAAAGCGTCCTAGAGCGATTTAGGCTTTAATCTGTGATCACTTTTTTTTCCATACAAAATACATTTTTTGTAGGCCAAACTAAAATGTCCCGTAGCTCCTAAAAAAAGCGTCCTAGAGCGATTTAGGCTTTAATCTGTGATCACTTTTTTTTCCATACAAAATACATTTTTTGTAGGCCAAACTAAAATGTCCCGTAGCTCCTAAAATAAGCGTCTTAGAGCGATTTAGGCTTTAATCTGTGATCACTTTTTTTCCATACAAAATACATTTTTTGTAGGCCAAACTAAAATGTCCCGTAGCTCCTATAATAAGCGTCTTAGAGCGATTTAGGCTTTAATCTGTGATCACTTTTTTTCCATACAAAATACATTTTTTGTAGGCCAAACTAAAATGTCCCGTAGCTCCTAAACTAAGCGTCCTAGAGCGATTTAGGCTTTAATCTGTGATCACTTTTTTTTCCATACAAAATACATTTTTTGTAGGCCAAACTAAAATGTCCCGTAGCTCCTAAAATAAGCGTCCTAGATCGATTTAGGCTTTACTCTGTGATCACTTTTTTTTTCATACAAAATACATTTTTTGTAGGCCAAACTAAAATGTCCCGTAGCTCCTAAAATAAGCGTCCTAGAGCGATTTAGGCTTTAATCTGTGATCACTTTTTTCCATACAAAATACATTTTTTGTAGGCCAAACTAAAATGTCCCGTAGCTCCTAAAATAAGCGTCCTAGAGCGATTTAGGCTTTAATCTGTGATCACTTTTTTTTTCCATACAAAATACATTTTTTGTAGGCCAAACTAAAATGTCCCGTAGCTCCTAAAATAAGCGTCCTAGAGCGATTTAGGCTTTAATCTGTGATCACTTTTTTTTTCCATACAAAATATTTTTTTTGTAGGCCAAACTAAAATGTCCCGTAGCTCCTAAAATAAGCGTCCTAGAGCGATTTAGGCTTTAATCTGTGATCACTTTTTTTCCATACAAAATACATTTTTTGTAGGCCAAACTAAAATGTCCCGTAGCTCCTAAAATAAGCGTCCTAGAGCGATTTAGGCTTTAATCTGTGATCACTTTTTTTTCCATACAAAATACATTTTTTGTAGGCCAAACTAAAATGTCCCGTAGCTCCTAAAATAAGCGTCCTAGAGCGATTTAGGCTTTAATCTGTGATCACTTTTTTTTCCATACAAAATACATTTTTTGTAGGCCAAACTAAAATGTCCCGTAGCTCCTAAAATAAGCGTCCTAGAGCAATTTAGGCTTTAATCTGTGATCACTTTTTTTTCCATACAAAATACATTTTTTGTAGGCCAAACTAAAATGTCCCGTAGCTCCCGTAGCTCCTAAAATAAGCGTCCTAGAGCGATTTAGGCTTTAATCTGTGATCACTTTTTTTTCCATACAAAATACATTTTTTGTAGGCCAAACTAAAATGTCCCGTAGCTCCTAAAATAAGCGTCCTAGAGCAATTTAGGCTTTAATCTGTGATCACTTTTTTTTCCATACAAAATACATTTTTTGTAGGCCAAACTAAAATTGCCCGTAGCTCCCGTAGCTCCTAAAATAAGCGTCCTAGAGCGATTTAGGCTTTAATCTGTGATCACTTTTTTTTCCATACAAAATACATTTTTTGTAGGCCAAACTAAAATGTCCCGTAGCTCCTAAAATAAGCGTCCTAGAGCGATTTAGGCTTTAATCTGTGATCACTTTTTTTTCCATACAAAATACATTTTTTGTAGGCCAAACTAAAATGTCCCGTAGCTCCTAAAATAAGCGTCCTAGAGCGATTTAGGCTTTAATTTGTGATCACTTTTTTTTCCATACAAAATACATTTTTTGTAGGCCAAACTAAAATGTCCCGTAGCTCCTAAACTAAGCGCCCTAGAGCGATTTAGGCTTTAATCTGTGATCACTTTTTTTTCCATACAAAATACATTTTTTGTAGGCCAAACTAAAATGTCCCGTAGCTCTTAAACTAAGCGTCCTAGAGCGATTTAGGCTTTAATCTGTGATCACTTTTTTTTCCATACAAAATACATTTTTTGTAGGCCATACTAAAATGTCCCGTAGCTCTTAAACTAAGCGTCCTAGAGCGATTTAGGCTTTAATCTGTGATCACTTTTTTTTCCATACAAAATACATTTTTTGTAGGCCAAACTAAAATGTCCCGTAGCTCCTAAAATAAGCGTCCTAGAGCAATTTAGGCTTTAATCTGTGATCACTTTTTTTTCCATACAAAATACATTTTTTGTAGGCCAAACTAAAATGTCCCGTAGCTCCTAAAATAAGCGTCCTAGAGCAATTTAGGCATTAATCTGTGATCACTTTTTTTTCCATACAAAATACATTTTTTGTAGGCCAAACTAAAATGTCCCGTAGCTCCTAAAATAAGCGTCCTAGAGCGATTTAGGCTTTAATCTGTGATCACTTTTTTTTCCATACAAAATACATTTTTTGTAGGCCAAACTAAAATACATTTTGTGTAGGCCAAACTAAAATGTCCCGTAGCTCCTAAAATAAGCGTCCTAGAGCGATTTAGGCTTTAATCTGTGATCACTTTTTTTTCCATACAAAATACATTTTTTGTAGGCCAAACTAAAATGTCCCGTAGCTCCTAAACTAAGCGTCCTAGAGCGATTTAGGCTTTAATCTGTGATCACTTTTTTTTCCATACAAAATACATTTTTTGTAGGCCAAACTAAAATGTCCCGTAGCTCCTAAAATAAGCGTCCTAGAGCGATTTAGGCTTTAATCTGTGATCACTTTTTTTTCCATACAAAATACATTTTTTGTAGGCCAAACTAAAATGTCCCGTAGCTCCTAAAATAAGCGTCCTAGAGCAATTTAGGCTTTAATCTGTGATCACTTTTTTTTCCATACAAAATACATTTTTTGTAGGCCAAACTAAAATGTCCCGTAGCTCCTAAACTAAGCGTCCTAGAGCGATTTAGGCTTTAATCTGTGATCACTTTTTTTTCCATACAAAATACATTTTTTGTAGGCCAAACTAAAATGTCCCGTAGCTCCTAAAATAAGCGTCCTAGAGCGATTTAGGCTTTAATCTGTGATCACTTTTTTCCATACAAAATACATTTTTTGTAGGCCAAACTAAAATGTCCCGTAGCTCCTAAAATAAGCGTCCTAGAGCGATTTAGGCTTTAATTTGTGATCACTTTTTTTTCCATACAAAATACATTTTTTGTAGGCCAAACTAAAATTGCCCGTAGCTCCCGTAGCTCCTAAAATAAGCGTCCTAGAGCGATTTAGGCTTTAATCTGTGATCACTTTTTTTTCCATACAAAATACATTTTTTGTAGGCCAAACTAAAATGTCCCGTAGCTCCTAAAATAAGCGTCCTAGAGCGATTTAGGCTTTAATCTGTGATCACTTTTTTTTCCATACAAAATACATTTTTTGTAGGCCAAACTAAAATGTCCCGTAGCTCCTAAAATAAGCGTCCTAGAGCGATTTAGGCTTTAATTTGTGATCACTTTTTTTTCCATACAAAATACATTTTTTGTAGGCCAAACTAAAATTGCCCGTAGCTCCTAAAATAAGCGTCCTAGAGCAATTTAGGCTTTAATCTGTGATCACTTTTTTTTCCATACAAAATACATTTTTTGTAGGCCAAACTAAAATGTCCCGTAGCTCCTAAACTAAGCGCCCTAGAGCGATTTAGGCTTTAATCTGTGATCACTTTTTTTTCCATACAAAATACATTTTTTGTAGGCCAAACTAAAATGTCCCGTAGCTCTTAAACTAAGCGTCCTAGAGCGATTTAGGCTTTAATCTGTGATCACTTTTTTTTCCATACAAAATACATTTTTTGTAGGCCAAACTAAAATGTCCCGTAGCTCCTAAAATAAGCGTCCTAGAGCAATTTAGGCTTTAATCTGTGATCACTTTTTTTTCCATACAAAACACATTTTTTGTATGCCAAACTAAAATTGCCCGTAGCTCCTAAAATAAGCGTCCTAGAGCAATTTAGGCTTTAATCTGTGATCACTTTTTTTTTCATACAAAATACATTTTTTGTAGGCCAAACTAAAATTGCCAGTAGCTCCTAAAATAAGCGTCCTAGAGCGATTTAGGCTTTAATCTGTGATCACTTTTTTTTCCATACAAAATACATTTTTTGTAGGCCAAACTAAAATGTCCCGTAGCTCCTAAAATAAGCTTCCTAGAGCAATTTAGGCTTTAATCTGTGATCACTTTTTTTTCCATACAAAATACATTTTTTGTAGGCCAAACTAAAATGTCCCGTAGCTCCTAAAATAAGCGTCCTAGAGCGATTTAGGCTTTAATCTGTGATCACTTTTTTTTCCATACAAAATACATTTTTTGTAGGCCAAACTAAAATACATTTTGTGTAGGCCAAACTAAAATGTCCCGTAGCTCCTAAAATAAGCGTCCTAGAGCGATTTAGGCTTTAATCTGTGATCACTTTTTTTTCCATTCAAAATACATTTTTTGTAGGCCAAACTAAAATGTCCCGTAGCTCCTAAACTAAGCGTCCTAGAGCGATTTAGGCTTTAATCTGTGATCACTTTTTTTTCCATACAAAATACATTTTTTGTAGGCCAAACTAAAATGTCCCGTAGCTCCTAAAATAAGCGTCCTAGAGCGATTTAGGCTTTAATCTGTGATCACTTTTTTTTCCATACAAAATACATTTTTTGTAGGCCAAACTAAAATGTCCCGTAGCTCCTAAAATAAGCGTCCTAGAGCAATTTAGGCTTTAATCTGTGATCACTTTTTTTTCCATACAAAATACATTTTTTGTAGGCCAAACTAAAATGTCCCGTAGCTCCTAAACTAAGCGTCCTAGAGCGATTTAGGCTTTAATCTGTGATCACTTTTTTTTCCATACAAAATACATTTTTTGTAGGCCAAACTAAAATGTCCCGTAGCTCCTAAAATAAGCGTCCTAGAGCGATTTAGGCTTTAATCTGTGATCACTTTTTTCCATACAAAATACATTTTTTGTAGGCCAAACTAAAATGTCCCGTAGCTCCTAAAATAAGCGTCCTAGAGCGATTTAGGCTTTAATCTGTGATCACTTTTTTTTCCATACAAAATACATTTTTTGTAGGCCAAACTAAAATGTCCCGTAGCTCCTAAAATAAGCGTCCTAGAGCGATTTAGGCTTTAATCTGTGATCACTTTTTTTTCCATACAAAATACATTTTTTGTAGGCCATACTAAAATGTCCCGTAGCTCCTAAAAAAAGCGTCCTAGAGCGATTTAGGCTTTAATCTGTGATCACATTTTTTTCCATACAAAATACATTTTTTGTTGGCCAAACTAAAATGTCCCGTAGCTCCTAAAATAAGCGTCCTAGAGCGATTTAGGCTTTAATCTGTGATCACTTTTTTTTCCATACAAAATACATTTTTTGTAGGCCAAACTAAAATGTCCCGTAGCTCCTAAAATAAGCGTCCTAGAGCGATTTAGGCTTTAATCTGTGATCACTTTTTTTCCATACAAAATACATTTTTTGTAGGCCATACTAAAATGTCCCGTAGCTCTTAAACTAAGCGTCCTAGAGCGATTTAGGCTTTAATCTGTGATCACTTTTTTTTCCATACAAAATACATTTTTTGTAGGCCAAACTAAAATGTCCCGTAGCTCCTAAAATAAGCGTCCTAGAGCAATTTAGGCTTTAATCTGTGATCACTTTTTTTTTCCATACAAAATACATTTTTTGTAGGCCAAACTAAAATGTCCCGTAGCTCCTAAAATAAGCGTCTTAGAGCGATTTAGGCTTTAATCTGTGATCACTTTTTTTTCCATACAAAATACATTTTTTGTAGGCCAAACTAAAATACATTTTGTGTAGGCCAAACTAAAATGTCCCGTAGCTCCTAAAATAAGCGTCCTAGAGCGATTTAGGCTTTAATCTGTGATCACTTTTTTTTCCATACAAAATACATTTTTTGTAGGCCAAACTAAAATGTCCCGTAGCTCCTAAAATAAGCGTCCTAGAGCAATTTAGGCTTTAATCTGTGATCACTTTTTTTTCCATACAAAATACATTTTTTGTAGGCCAAACTAAAATGTCCCGTAGCTCCTAAAATAAGCGTCCTAGAGCGATTTAGGCTTTAATTTGTGATCACTTTTTTTTCCATACAAAATACATTTTTTGTAGGCCAAACTAAAACTGTCCGTAGCTCCTAAACTAAGCGTCCTAGAGCGATTTAGGCTTTAATCTGTGATCACTTTTTTTTCCATACAAAATACATTTTTTGTAGGCCAAACTAAAATGTCCCGTAGCTCTTAAACTAAGCGTCCTAGAGCGATTTAGGCTTTAATCTGTGATCACTTTTTTTTTCCATACAAAATACATTTTTTGTAGGCCAAACTAAAATGTCCCGTAGCTCCTAAAATAAGCGTCCTAGAGCGATTTAGGCTTTAATCTGTGATCACTTTTTTTTCCATACAAAATACATTTTTTGTAGGCCAAACTAGCTCCTAAATAGCTCCCGTAGCTCCTAAAATAAGCGTCCTAGAGCAATTTAGGCTTTAATCTGTGATCACTTTTTTTTCCATACAAAATACATTTTTTGTAGGCCAAAATAAAATGTCCCGTAGCTCCTAAAATAAGCGTCCTAGAGCAATTTAGGCTTTAATCTGTGATCACTTTTTTTTTCCATACAAAATACATTTTTTGTAGGCCAAACTAAAATGTCCCGTAGCTCCTAAAATAAGCGTCCTAGAGCGATTTAGGCTTTAATCTGTGATCACTTTTTTTTCCATACAAAATACATTTTTTGTAGGCCAAACTAGCTCCTAAATAGCTCCCGTAGCTCCTAAAATAAGCGTCCTAGAGCAATTTAGGCTTTAATCTGTGATCACTTTTTTTTCCATACAAAATACATTTTTTGTAGGCCAAACTAAAATGTCCCGTAGCTCCTAAAATAAGCGTCTTAGAGCGATTTAGGCTTTAATCTGTGATCACTTTTTTTTCCATACAAAATACATTTTTTGTAGGCCAAACTAAAATGTCCCGTAGCTCCTAAACTAAGCGTCCTAGAGCGATTTAGGCTTTAATCTGTGATCACTTTTTTTTCCTACAAAATACATTTTTTGTAGGCCAAACTAAAATGTCCCGTAGCTCCTAAACTAAGCGTCCTAGAGCGATTTAGGCTTTAATCTGTGATCACTTTTTTTTCCATACAAAATACATTTTTTGTAGGCCAAACTAAAATGTCCCGTAGCTCCTAAAATAAGCGTCCTAGAGCGATTTAGGCTTTAATCTGTGATCACTTTTTTCCATACAAAATACATTTTTTGTAGGCCAAACTAAAATGTCCCGTAGCTCCTAAAATAAGCGTCCTAGAGCGATTTAGGCTTTAATTTGTGATCACTTTTTTTTCCATACAAAATACATTTTTTGTAGGCCAAACTAAAATTGCCCGTAGCTCCTAAAAAAAGCGTCGTAGAGCGATTTAGGCTTTAATTTGTGATCACTTTTTTTTCCATACAAAATACATTTTTTGTAGGCCAAACTAAAATTGCCCGTAGCTCCCGTAGCTCCTAAAATAAGCGTCCTAGAGCGATTTAGGCTTTAATCTGTGATCACTTTTTTTTCCATACAAAATACATTTTTTGTAGGCCAAACTAAAATGTCCCGTAGCTCCTAAAATAAGCGTCCTAGAGCGATTTAGGCTTTAATCTGTGATCACTTTTTTTTCCATACAAAATACATTTTTTGTAGGCCAAACTAAAATACATTTTGTGTAGGCCAAACTAAAATGTCCCGTAGCTCCTAAAATAAGCGTCCTAGAGCGATTTAGGCTTTAATCTGTGATCACTTTTTTTTCCATACAAAATACATTTTTTGTAGGCCAAACTAAAATTGCCAGTAGCTCCTAAAATAAGCGTCCTAGAGCGATTTAGGCTTTAATCTGTGATCACTTTTTTTTCCATACAAAATACATTTTTTGTAGGCCAAACTAAAATGTCCCGTAGCTCCTAAAATAAGCGTCCTAGAGCAATTTAGGCTTTAATCTGTGATCACTTTTTTTTCCATACAAAATACATTTTTTGTAGGCCAAACTAAAATTGCCAGTAGCTCCTAAAATAAGCGTCCTAGAGCGATTTAGGCTTTAATCTGTGATCACTTTTTTTTCCATACAAAATACATTTTTTGTAGGCCAAACTAAAATGTCCCGTAGCTCCTAAAATAAGCGTCCTAGAGCGATTTAGGCTTTAATCTGTGATCACTTTTTTTTCCATACAAAATACAATTTTTGTAGGCCAAACTAAAATACATTTTGTGTAGGCCAAACTAAAATGTCCCGTAGCTCCTAAAATAAGCGTCCTAGAGCGATTTAGGCTTTAATCTGTGATCACTTTTTTTTCCATACAAAATACATTTTTTGTAGGCCAAACTAAAATGTCCCGTAGCTCCTAAACTAAGCGTCCTAGAGCGATTTAGGCTTTAATCTGTGATCACTTTTTTTTCCATACAAAATACATTTTTTGTAGGCCAAACTAAAATGTCCCGTAGCTCCTAAAATAAGCGTCCTAGAGCGATTTAGGCTTTAATCTGTGATCACTTTTTTTTCCATACAAAATACATTTTTTGTAGGCCAAACTAAAATGTCCCGTAGCTCCTAAAATAAGCGTCCTAGAGCAATTTAGGCTTTAATCTGTGATCACTTTTTTTTCCATACAAAATACATTTTTTGTAGGCCAAACTAAAATGTCCCGTAGCTCCTAAACTAAGCGTCCTAGAGCGATTTAGGCTTTAATCTGTGATCACTTTTTTTTCCATACAAAATACATTTTTTGTAGGCCAAACTAAAATGTCCCGTAGCTCCTAAAATAAGCGTCCTAGAGCGATTTAGGCTTTAATCTGTGATCACTTTTTTCCATACAAAATACATTTTTTGTAGGCCAAACTAAAATGTCCCGTAGCTCCTAAAATAAGCGTCCTAGAGCGATTTAGGCTTTAATCTGTGATCACTTTTTTTTCCATACAAAATACATTTTTTGTAGGCCAAACTAAAATGTCCCGTAGCTCCTAAAATAAGCGTCCTAGAGCGATTTAGGCTTTAATCTGTGATCACTTTTTTTTCCATACAAAATACATTTTTTGTAGGCCATACTAAAATGTCCCGTAGCTCCTAAAAAAAGCGTCCTAGAGCGATTTAGGCTTTAATCTGTGATCACTTTTTTTTCCATACAAAATACATTTTTTGTAGGCCAAACTAAAATGTCCCGTAGCTCCTAAAATAAGCGTCCTAGAGCGATTTAGGCTTTAATCTGTGATCACTTTTTTTTCCATACAAAATACATTTTTTGTAGGCCAAACTAAAATGTCCCGTAGCTCCTAAAATAAGCGTCCTAGAGCGATTTAGGCTTTAATCTGTGATCACTTTTTTTCCATACAAAATACATTTTTTGTAGGCCATACTAAAATGTCCCGTAGCTCTTAAACTAAGCGTCCTAGAGCGATTTAGGCTTAAATCTGTGATCACTTTTTTTTCCATACAAAATACATTTTTTGTAGGCCAAACTAAAATGTCCCGTAGCTCCTAAAATAAGCGTCCTAGAGCAATTTAGGCTTTAATCTGTGATCACTTTTTTTTTCCATACAAAATACATTTTTTGTAGGCCAAACTAAAATGTCCCGTAGCTCCTAAAATAAGCGTCTTAGAGCGATTTAGGCTTTAATCTGTGATCACTTTTTTTTCCATACAAAATACATTTTTTGTAGGCCAAACTAAAATACATTTTGTGTAGGCCAAACTAAAATGTCCCGTAGCTCCTAAAATAAGCGTCCTAGAGCGATTTAGGCTTTAATCTGTGATCACTTTTTTTTCCATACAAAATAAATTTTTTGTAGGCCAAACTAAAATGTCCCGTAGCTCCTAAAATAAGCGTCCTAGAGCGATTTAGGCTTTAATCTGTGATCACTTTTTTTTCCATACAAAATACATTTTTTGTAGGCCAAACTAAAATGTCCCGTAGCTCCTAAAATAAGCGTCCTAGAGCAATTTAGGCTTTAATCTGTGATCACTTTTTTTTCCATACAAAATACATTTTTTGTAGGCCAAACTAAAATGTCCCGTAGCTCCTAAAATAAGCGTCCTAGGGCGATTTAGGCTTTAATTTGTGATCACTTTTTTTTCCATACAAAATACATTTTTTGTAGGCCAAACTAAAATTGTCCGTAGCTCCTAAACTAAGCGTCCTAGAGCGATTTAGGCTTTAATCTGTGATCACTTTTTTTTCCATACAAAATACATTTTTTGTAGGCCAAACTAAAATGTCCCGTAGCTCCTAAAATAAGCGTCCTAGAGCAATTTAGGCTTTAATCTGTGATCACTTTTTTTTCCATACAAAATACATTTTTTGTAGGCCATACTAAAATGTCCCGTAGCTCTTAAACTAAGCGTCCTAGAGCGATTTAGGCTTTAATCTGTGATCACTTTTTTTTTCCATACAAAATACATTTTTTGTAGGCCAAACTAAAATGTCCCGTAGCTCCTAAAATAAGCGTCCTAGAGCGATTTAGGCTTTAATCTGTGATCACTTTTTTTTCCATACAAAATACATTTTTTGTAGGCCAAACTAGCTCCTAAATAGCTCCCGTAGCTCCTAAAATAAGCGTCCTAGAGCAATTTAGGCTTTAATCTGTGATCACTTTTTTTTCCATACAAAATACATTTTTTGTAGGCCAAAATAAAATGTCCCGTAGCTCCTAAAATAAGCGTCCTAGAGCAATTTAGGCTTTAATCTGTGATCACTTTTTTTTTCCATACAAAATACATTTTTTGTAGGCCAAACTAAAATGTCCCGTAGCTCCTAAAATAAGCGTCCTAGAGCGATTTAGGCTTTAATCTGTGATCACTTTTTTTTCCATACAAAATACATTTTTTGTAGGCCAAACTAGCTCCTAAATAGCTCCCGTAGCTCCTAAAATAAGCGTCCTAGAGCAATTTAGGCTTTAATCTGTGATCACTTTTTTTTCCATACAAAATACATTTTTTGTAGGCCAAACTAAAATGTCCCGTAGCTCCTAAAATAAGCGTCTTAGAGCGATTTAGGCTTTAATCTGTGATCACTTTTTTTTCCATACAAAATACATTTTTTGTAGGCCAAACTAAAATGTCCCGTAGCTCCTAAACTAAGCGTCCTAGAGCGATTTAGGCTTTAATCTGTGATCACTTTTTTTTCCTACAAAATACATTTTTTGTAGGCCAAACTAAAATGTCCCGTAGCTCCTAAACTAAGCGTCCTAGAGCGATTTAGGCTTTAATCTGTGATCACTTTTTTTTCCATACAAAATACATTTTTTGTAGGCCAAACTAAAATGTCCCGTAGCTCCTAAAATAAGCGTCCTAGAGCGATTTAGGCTTTAATCTGTGATCACTTTTTTTTCCATACAAAATACATTTTTTGTAGGCCAAACTAAAATGTCCCGTAGCTCCTAAAATAAGCGTCCTAGAGCGATTTAGGCTTTAATCTGTAATCACTTTTTTTTCCATACAAAATACATTTTTTGTAGGCCTAACTAAAATGTCCCGTAGCTCCTAAAAAAAGCGTCCTAGAGCGATTTAGGCTTTAATCTGTGATCACTTTTTTTTCCATACAAAATACATTTTTTGTAGGCCATACTAAAATGTCCCGTAGCTCCTAAAAAAAGCGTCCTAGAGCGATTTAGGCTTTAATCTGTGATCACTTTTTTTTCCATACAAAATACATTTTTTGTAGGCCAAACTAAAATGTCCCGTAGCTCTTAAACTAAGCGTCCTAGAGCGATTTAGGCTTTAATCTGTGATCACTTTTTTTTCCATACAAAATACATTTTTTGTAGGCCAAACTAAAATGTCCCGTAGCTCCTAAACTAAGCGTCCTAGAGCGATTTAGGCTTTACTAATTTAGGCCAAACTAAAATGTCCCGTAGTTCCTAAAATAAGCGTCCTAGAGCGATTTAGGCTTTAATCTGTGATCACTTTTTTTTCCATACAAAATACATTTTTTGTAGGCCAAACTAAAATGTCCCGTAGCTCCTAAAATAAGCGATTTAGGCTTTAATCTGTGATCACTTTTTTTTCCATACAAAATACATTTTTTGTAGGCCAAACTAAAATGTCCCGTAGCTCCTAAAATAAGCGTCCTAGAGCGATTTAGGCTTTAATCTGTGATCACTTTTTTTTCCATACAAAATACATTTTTTGTAGGCCAAACTAAAATGTCCCGTAGCTCTTAAACTAAGCGTCCTAGAGCGATTTAGGCTTTAATCTGTGATCACTTTTTTTTCCATACAAAATACATTTTTTGTAGGCCAAACTAAAATGTCCCGTAGCTCCTAAACTAAGCGTCCTAGAGCGATTTAGGCTTTACTAATTTAGGCCAAACTAAAATGTCCCGTAGTTCCTAAAATAAGCGTCCTAGAGCGATTTAGGCTTTAATCTGTGATCACTTTTTTTCCATACAAAATACATTTTTTGTAGGCCAAACTAAAATGTCCCGTAGCTCCTAAAATAAGCGTCCTAGAGCGATTTAGGCTTTAATCTGTGATCACTTTTTTTTCCATAAAAAATACATTTTTTGTAGGCCAAACTATAATTGCCCGTAGCTCCTAAAATAAGCGTCTTAGAGCGATCTGTGATCACTTTTTTTTCCGTACAAAATACATTTTTTGTAGGCCAAACTAAAATGTCCCGTAGCTCCTAAAATAAGCGTCCTAGAGCGATTTAGGCTTTAATCTGTGTTCACTTTTTTCCATACAAAATACATTTTTTGTAGGCCAAACTAAAATGTCCCGTAGCTCCTAAAATAAGCGTCTTAGAGCGATTTAGGCTTTAATCTGTGATCACTTTTTTTTCCATACAAAATACATTTTTTGTAGGCCAAACTAAAATGTCCCGTAGCTCCTAAAATAAGCGTCCTAGAGCGATTTAGGCTTTAATCTGTGATCACTTTTTTTTTCCATACAAAATAAATTTTTTGTAGGCCAAACTAAAATGTCCCGTAGCTCCTAAAATAAGCGTCCTAGAGCGATTTAGGCTTTTATCTGTGATCACTTTTTTTTCCATACAAAATACATTTTTTGTAGGCCAAACTAAAATGTCCCGTAGCTCCTAAAATAAGCGTCCTAGAGCAATTTAGGCTTTAATCTGTGATCACTTTTTTTTCCATACAAAATACATTTTTTGTAGGCCAAACTAAAATGTCCCGTAGCTCCTAAAATAAGCGATTTAGGCTTTAATCTGTGATCACTTTTTTTTCCATACAAAATACATTTTTTGTAGGCCAAACTAAAATGTCCCGTAGCTCCTAAAATAAGCGTCCTAGAGCGATTTAGGCTTTAATCTGTGATCACTTTTTTTTCCATACAAAATACATTTTTTGTAGGCCAAACTAAAATGTCCCGTAGCTCCTAAAATAAGCGTCCTAGAGCAATTTAGGCTTTAATCTGTGATCACTTTTTTTTCCATACAAAATACATTTTTTGTAGGCCAAACTAAAATGTCCCGTAGCTCCTAAAATAAGCGATTTAGGCTTTAATCTGTGATCACTTTTTTTTCCATACAAAATACATTTTTTGTAGGCCAAACTAAAATGTCCCGTAGCTCCTAAAATAAGCGTCCTAGAGCGATTTAGGCTTTAATCTGTGATCACTTTTTTTTCCATACAAAATACATTTTTTGTAGGCCAAACTAAAATGTCCCGTAGCTCCTAAACTAAGCGTCCTAGAGCGATTTAGGCTTTACTAATTTAGGCCAAACTAAAATGTCCCGTAGTTCCTAAAATAAGCGTCCTAGAGCGATTTAGGCTTTAATCTGTGATCACTTTTTTTCCATACAAAATACATTTTTTGTAGGCCAAACTAAAATGTCCCGTAGCTCCTAAAATAAGCGTCCTAGAGCGATTTAGGCTTTAATCTGTGATCACTTTTTTTTCCATACAAAATACATTTTTTGTAGGCCAAACTATAATTGCCCGTAGCTCCTAAAATAAGCGTCTTAGAGCGATCTGTGATCACTTTTTTTTCCGTACAAAATACATTTTTTGTAGGCCAAACTAAAATGTCCCGTAGCTCCTAAAATAAGCGTCCTAGAGCGATTTAGGCTTTAATCTGTGTTCACTTTTTTCCATACAAAATACATTTTTTGTAGGCCAAACTAAAATGTCCCGTAGCTCCTAAAATAAGCGTCTTAGAGCGATTTAGGCTTTAATCTGTGATCACTTTTTTTTCCATACAAAATACATTTTTTGTAGGCCAAACTAAAATGTCCCGTAGCTCCTAAAATAAGCGTCCTAGAGCGATTTAGGCTTTTATCTGTGATCACTTTTTTTTCCATACAAAATACATTTTTTGTAGGCCAAACTAAAATGTCCCGTAGCTCCTAAAATAAGCGTCCTAGAGCAATTTAGGCTTTAATCTGTGATCACTTTTTTTTCCATACAAAATACATTTTTTGTAGGCCAAACTAAAATGTCCCGTAGCTCCTAAAATAAGCGTCCTAGAGCAATTTAGGCTTTAATCTGTGATCACTTTTTTTTTCATACAAAATACATTTTTTGTAGGCCAAACTAAAATGTCCCGTAGCTCCTAAACTAAGCGTCCTAGAGCGATTTAGGCTTTACTAATTTAGGCCAAACTAAAATGTCCCGTAGCTCCTAAAATAAGCGTCCTAGAGCTATTTAGGCTTTAATCTGTGATCACTTTTTTTTCCTACAAAATACATTTTTTGTAGGCCAAACTAAAATGTCCCGTAGCTCCTAAACTAAGCGTCCTAGAGCGATTTAGGCTTTAATCTGTGATCACTTTTTTTTCCATACAAAATACATTTTTTGTAGGCCAAACTAAAATGTCCCGTAGCTCCTAAAATAAGCGTCCTAGAGCGATTTAGGCTTTAATCTGTGATCACTTTTTTTTCCATAAAAAATACATTTTTTGTAGGCCAAACTATAATTGCCCGTAGCTCCTAAAATAAGCGTCTTAGAGCGATCTGTGATCACTTTTTTTTCCGTACAAAATACATTTTTTGTAGGCCAAACTAAAATGTCCCGTAGCTCCTAAAATAAGCGTCCTAGAGCGATTTAGGCTTTAATCTGTGTTCACTTTTTTCCATACAAAATACATTTTTTGTAGGCCAAACTAAAATGTCCCGTAGCTCCTAAAATAAGCGTCTTAGAGCGATTTAGGCTTTAATCTGTGATCACTTTTTTTTCCATACAAAATACATTTTTTGTAGGCCAAACTAAAATGTCCCGTAGCTCCTAAAATAAGCGTCCTAGAGCGATTTAGGCTTTAATCTGTGATCACTTTTTTTTTCCATACAAAATAAATTTTTTGTAGGCCAAACTAAAATGTCCCGTAGCTCCTAAAATAAGCGTCCTAGAGCGATTTAGGCTTTTATCTGTGATCACTTTTTTTTCCATACAAAATACATTTTTTGTAGGCCAAACTAAAATGTCCCGTAGCTCCTAAAATAAGCGTCCTAGAGCAATTTAGGCTTTAATCTGTGATCACTTTTTTTTCCATACAAAATACATTTTTTGTAGGCCAAACTAAAATGTCCCGTAGCTCCTAAAATAAGCGATTTAGGCTTTAATCTGTGATCACTTTTTTTTCCATACAAAATACATTTTTTGTAGGCCAAACTAAAATGTCCCGTAGCTCCTAAAATAAGCGTCCTAGAGCGATTTAGGCTTTAATCTGTGATCACTTTTTTTTCCATACAAAATACATTTTTTGTAGGCCAAACTAAAATGTCCCGTAGCTCCTAAAATAAGCGTCCTAGAGCAATTTAGGCTTTAATCTGTGATCACTTTTTTTTCCATACAAAATACATTTTTTGTAGGCCAAACTAAAATGTCCCGTAGCTCCTAAAATAAGCGATTTAGGCTTTAATCTGTGATCACTTTTTTTTCCATACAAAATACATTTTTTGTAGGCCAAACTAAAATGTCCCGTAGCTCCTAAAATAAGCGTCCTAGAGCGATTTAGGCTTTAATCTGTGATCACTTTTTTTTCCATACAAAATACATTTTTTGTAGGCCAAACTAAAATGTCCCGTAGCTCCTAAACTAAGCGTCCTAGAGCGATTTAGGCTTTACTAATTTAGGCCAAACTAAAATGTCCCGTAGTTCCTAAAATAAGCGTCCTAGAGCGATTTAGGCTTTAATCTGTGATCACTTTTTTTCCGTACAAAATACATTTTTTGTAGGCCAAACTAAAATGTCCCGTAGCTCCTAAAATAAGCGTCCTAGAGCGATTTAGGCTTTAATCTGTGATCACTTTTTTTTCCATACAAAATACATTTTTTGTAGGCCAAACTATAATTGCCCGTAGCTCCTAAAATAAGCGTCTTAGAGCGATCTGTGATCACTTTTTTTTTCGTACAAAATACATTTTTTGTAGGCCAAACTAAAATGTCCCGTAGCTCCTAAAATAAGCGTCCTAGAGCGATTTAGGCTTTAATCTGTGTTCACTTTTTTCCATACAAAATACATTTTTTGTAGGCCAAACTAAAATGTCCCGTAGCTCCTAAAATAAGCGTCTTAGAGCGATTTAGGCTTTAATCTGTGATCACTTTTTTTTCCATACAAAATACATTTTTTGTAGGCCAAACTAAAATGTCCCGTAGCTCCTAAAATAAGCGTCCTAGAGCGATTTAGGCTTTAATCTGTGATCACTTTTTTTTCCATACAAAATACATTTTTTGTAGGCCAAACTAAAATGCCCCGTAGCTCCTAAAATAAGCGTCCTAGAGCGATTTAGGCTTTTATCTGTGATCACTTTTTTTTCCATACAAAATACATTTTTTGTAGGCCAAACTAAAATGTCCCGTAGCTCCTAAAATAAGCGTCCTAGAGCAATTTAGGCTTTAATCTGTGATCACTTTTTTTTCCATACAAAATACATTTTTTGTAGGCCAAACTAAAATGTCCCGTAGCTCCTAAAATAAGCGTCCTAGAGCAATTTAGGCTTTAATCTGTGATCACTTTTTTTTTCATACAAAATACATTTTTTGTAGGCCAAACTATAATTGCCCGTAGCTCCTAAAATAAGCGTCTTAGAGCGATTTAGGCTTTAATCTGTGATCACTTTTTTTTCCATACAAAATACATTTTTTGTAGGCCAAACTAAAATGTCCCGTAGCTCCTAAACTAAGCGTCCTAGAGCGATTTAGGCTTTACTAATTTAGGCCAAACTAAAATGTCCCGTAGTTCCTAAAATAAGCGTCCTAGAGCGATTTAGGCTTTAATCTGTGATCACTTTTTTTCCCATACAAAATACATTTTTTGTAGGCCAAACTAAAATGTCCCGTAGCTCCTAAAATAAGCGTCCTAGAGCGATTTAGGCTTTAATCTGTGTTCACTTTTTTTCCATACAAAATAAATTTTTTGTAGGCCTAACTAAAATGTCCCGTAGTTCCTAAAATAAGCGTCCTAGAGCGATTTAGGCTTTAATCTGTGATCACTTTTTTTCCATACAAAATACATTTTTTGTAGGCCAAACTAAAATGTCCCGTAGCTCCTAAAATAAGCGTCCTAGAGCGATTTAGGCTTTAATCTGTGATCACTTTTTTTTCCATACAAAATACATTTTTTGTAGGCCAAACTATAATTGCCCGTAGTTCCTAAAATAAGCGTCCTAGAGCGATTTAGGCTTTAATCTGTGATCACTTTTTTTCCCATACAAAATACATTTTTTGTAGGCCAAACTAAAATGTCCCGTAGCTCCTAAAATAAGCGTCCTAGAGCTATTTAGGCTTTAATCTGTGATCACTTTTTTTTCCTACAAAATACATTTTTTGTAGGCCAAACTAAAATGTCCCGTAGCTCCTAAACTAAGCGTCCTAGAGCGATTTAGGCTTTAATCTGTGATCACTTTTTTTTCCATACAAAATACATTTTTTGTAGGCCAAACTAAAATGTCCCGTAGCTCCTAAAATAAGCGTCCTAGAGCGATTTAGGCTTTAATCTGTGATCACTTTTTTTTCCATACAAAATACATTTTTTATAGGCCAAACTAAAATGTCCCGTAGCTCCTAAAATAAGCGTCCTAGAGCGATTTAGGCTTTAATCTGTGATCACTTTTTTTTCCATACAAAATACATTTTTTGTAGGCCAAACTAAAATGTCCCGTAGCTCCTAAAATAAGCGTCTTAGAGCGATTTAGGCTTTAATCTGTGATCACTTTTTTTTCCATACAAAATACATTTTTTGTAGGCCAAACTAAAATGTCCCGTAGCTCCTAAACTAAGCGTCCTAGAGCGATTTAGGCTTTAATCTGTGATCACTTTTTTTTCCTACAAAATACATTTTTTGTAGGCCAAACTAAAATGTCCCGTAGCTCCTAAACTAAGCGTCCTAGAGCGATTTAGGCTTTAATCTGTGATCACTTTTTTTTCCATACAAAATACATTTTTTGTAGGCCAAACTAAAATGTCCCGTAGCTCCTAAAATAAGCGTCCTAGAGCGATTTAGGCTTTAATCTGTGATCACTTTTTTTTCCATACAAAATACATTTTTTGTAGGCCAAACTAAAATGTCCCGTAGCTCCTAAAATAAGCGTCCTAGAGCGATTTAGGCTTTAATCTGTAATCACTTTTTTTTCCATACAAAATACATTTTTTGTAGGCCTAACTAAAATGTCCCGTAGCTCCTAAAAAAAGCGTCCTAGAGCGATTTAGGCTTTAATCTGTGATCGCTTTTTTTTCCATACAAAATACATTTTTTGTAGGCCAAACTAAAATGTCCCGTAGCTCCTAAACAAAGCGTCCTAGAGCGATTTAGGCTTTAATCTGTGATCACTTTTTTTCCATACAAAATACATTTTTTGTAGGCCAAACTAAAATGTCCCGTAGCTCTTAAACTAAGCGTCCTAGAGCGATTTAGGCTTTAATCTGTGATCACTTTTTTTTCCATACAAAATACATTTTTTGTAGGCCAAACTAAAATGTCCCGTAGCTCCTAAACTAAGCGTCCTAGAGCGATTTAGGCTTTACTAATTTAGGCCAAACTAAAATGTCCCGTAGTTCCTAAAATAAGCGTCCTAGAGCGATTTAGGCTTTAATCTGTGATCACTTTTTTTTCCATACAAAATACATTTTTTGTAGGCCAAACTAAAATGTCCCGTAGCTCCTAAAATAAGCGATTTAGGCTTTAATCTGTGATCACTTTTTTTTCCATACAAAATACATTTTTTGTAGGCCAAACTAAAATGTCCCGTAGCTCCTAAAATAAGCGTCCTAGAGCGATTTAGGCTTTAATCTGTGATCACTTTTTTTTCCATACAAAATACATTTTTTGTAGGCCAAACTAAAATGTCCCGTAGCTCTTAAACTAAGCGTCCTAGAGCGATTTAGGCTTTAATCTGTGATCACTTTTTTTTCCATACAAAATACATTTTTTGTAGGCCAAACTAAAATGTCCCGTAGCTCCTAAACTAAGCGTCCTAGAGCGATTTAGGCTTTACTAATTTAGGCCAAACTAAAATGTCCCGTAGTTCCTAAAATAAGCGTCCTAGAGCGATTTAGGCTTTAATCTGTGATCACTTTTTTTCCATACAAAATACATTTTTTGTAGGCCAAACTAAAATGTCCCGTAGCTCCTAAACTAAGCGTCCTAGAGCGATTTAGGCTTTACTAATTTAGGCCAAACTAAAATGTCCCGTAGTTCCTAAAATAAGCGTCCTAGAGCGATTTAGGCTTTAATCTGTGATCACTTTTTTTTCCATACAAAATACATTTTTTGTAGGCCAAACTAAAATGTCCCGTAGCTCCTAAAATAAGCGTCCTAGAGCGATTTAGGCTTTAATCTGTAATCACTTTTTTTCCATACAAAATACATTTTTTGTAGGCCTAACTAAAATGTCCCGTAGCTCCTAAACTAAGCGTCCTAGAGCGATTTAGGCTTTAATCTGTGATCACTTTTTTTTTCATACAAAATACATTTTTTGTAGGCCAAACTAAAATGTCCCGTAGCTCCTAAAATAAGCGTCCTAGAGCGATTTAGGCTTTAATCTGTGATCACTTTTTTTTCCATACAAAATACATTTTTTGTAGGCCAAACTAAAATGTCCCGTAGCTCCTAAAATAAGCGTCCTAGAGCGATTTAGGCTTTAATCTGTGATCACTTTTTTTTCCATACAAAATACATTTTTTGTAGGCCAAACTAAAATGTCCCGTAGCTCCTAAAATAAGCGTCCTAGAGCGATTTAGGCTTTTATCTGTGATCACTTTTTTTTCCATACAAAATACATTTTTTGTAGGCCAAACTAAAATGTCCCGTAGCTCCTAAAATAAGCGATTTAGGCTTTAATCTGTGATCACTTTTTTTTCCATACAAAATACATTTTTTGTAGGCCAAACTAAAATGTCCCGTAGCTCCTAAAATAAGCGTCCTAGAGCAATTTAGGCTTTAATCTGTGATCACTTTTTTTTTCATACAAAATACATTTTTTGTTGGCCAAACTATAATTGCCCGTAGCTCCTAAAATAAGCGTCTTAGAGCGATTTAGGCTTTAATCTGTGATCACTTTTTTTTCCATACAAAATACATTTTTTGTAGGCCAAACTAAAATGTCCCGTAGCTCTTAAACTAAGCGTCCTAGAGCGATTTAGGCTTTAATCTGTGATCACTTTTTTTCCCATACAAAATACATTTTTTGTAGGCCAAACTAAAATGTCCCGTAGCTCCTAAAATAAGCGATTTAGGCTTTAATCTGTGATCACTTTTTTTTCCATACAAAATACATTTTTTGTAGGCCAAACTAAAATGTCCCGTAGCTCCTAAAATAAGCGTCCTAGAGCGATTTAGGCTTTAATCTGTGATCACTTTTTTTTTTCATACAAAATACATTTTTTGTTGGCCAAACTATAATTGCCCGTAGCTCCTAAAATAAGCGTCTTAGAGCGATTTAGGCTTTAATCTGTGATCACTTTTTTTTCCATACAAAATACATTTTTTGTAGGCCAAACTAAAATGTCCCGTAGTTCCTAAAATAAGCGTCCTAGAGCGATTTAGGCTTTAATCTGTGATCACTTTTTTTCCCATACAAAATACATTTTTTGTAGGCCAAACTAAAATGTCCCGTAGCTCCTAAAATAAGCGATTTAGGCTTTAATCTGTGATCACTTTTTTTTCCATACAAAATACATTTTTTGTAGGCCAAACTAAAATGTCCCGTAGCTCTTAAACTAAGCGTCCTAGAGCGATTTAGGCTTTAATCTGTGATCACTTTTTTTTCCATACAAAATACATTTTTTGTAGGCCAAACTAAAATGTCCCGTAGCTCCTAAAATAAGCGTCCTAGAGCAATTTAGGCTTTAATCTGTGATCACTTTTTTTTTCCATACAAAATACATTTTTTGTAGGCCAAACTAAAATGTCCCGTAGCTCCTAAAATAAGCGTCCTAGAGCGATTTAGGCTTTAATCTGTGTTCACTTTTTTTCCATACAAAATACATTTTTGGTAGGCCTAACTAAAATGTCCTGTAGCTCTTAAACTAAGCGTCCTAGAGCGATTTAGGCTTTAATCTGTGATTACTTTTTTTTCCATACAAAATACATTTTTTGTAGGCCAAACTAAAATGTCCCGTAGCTCCTAAAATAAGCGTCCTAGAGCGATTTAGGCTTTAATCTGTGATCACTTTTTTTTCCATACAAAATACATTTTTTGTAGGCCAAACTAAAATGTCCCGTAGCTCCTAAAATAAGCGTCCTAGAGCGATTTAGGCTTTAATCTGTGATCACTTTTTTTTCCATACAAAATACATTTTTTGTAGGCCAAACTAAAATGTCCTGTAGCTCTTAAACTAAGCGTCCTAGAGCGATTTAGGCTTTAATCTGTGATTACTTTTTTTTCCATACAAAATACATTTTTTGTAGGCCAAACTAAAATGTCCCGTAGCTCCTAAAATAAGCGTCCTAGAGCGATTTAGGCTTTAATCTGTGATCACTTTTTTTTCCATACAAAATACATTTTTTGTAGGCCAAACTAAAATGTCCCGTAGCTCCTAAACTAAGCGTCCTAGAGCGATTTAGGCTTTAATCTGTGATCACTTTTTTTTCCATACAAAATACATTTTTTGTAGGCCAAACTAAAATGTCCCGTAGCTCCTAAAATAAGCGTCCTAGAGCAATTTAGGCTTTAATCTGTGATCACTTTTTTTTCCATACAAAATACATTTTTTGTAGGCCAAACTAAAATGTCCCGTAGCTCCTAAACTAAGCGTCCTAGAGCGATTTAGGCTTTAATCTGTGATCACTTTTTTTTCCATACAAAATACATTTTTTGTAGGCCAAACTAAAATGTCCCGTAGCTCCTAAAATAAGCGTCCTAGAGCGATTTAGGCTTTAATCTGTGATCACTTTTTTCCATACAAAATACATTTTTTGTAGGCCAAACTAAAATGTCCCGTAGCTCCTAAAATAAGCGTCCTAGAGCGATTTAGGCTTTAATCTGTGATCACTTTTTTTTCCATACAAAATACATTTTTTGTAGGCCAAACTAAAATGTCCCGTAGCTCCTAAAATAAGCGTCCTAGAGCGATTTAGGCTTTAATCTGTGATCACTTTTTTTTCCATACAAAATACATTTTTTGTAGGCCAAACTAAAATGTCCCGTAGCTCCTAAAATAAGCGTCCTAGAGCAATTTAGGCTTTAATCTGTGATCACTTTTTTTTCCATACAAAATACATTTTTTGTAGGCCATACTAAAATGTCCCGTAGCTCTTAAACTAAGCGTCCTAGAGCGATTTAGGCTTTAATCTGTGATCACTTTTTTTTCCATACAAAATACATTTTTTGTAGGCCCAACTAAAATGTCCCGTAGCTCCTAAAATAAGCGTCCTAGAGCAATTTAGGCTTTAATCTGTGATCACTTTTTTTTTCCATACAAAATACATTTTTTGTAGGCCAAACTAAAATGTCCCGTAGCTCCTAAAATAAGCGTCCTAGAGCGATTTAGGCTTTAATCTGTGATCACTTTTTTTTCCATACAAAATACATTTTTTGTAGGCCAAACTAGCTCCTAAATAGCTCCCGTAGCTCCTAAAATAAGCGTCCTAGAGCAATTTAGGCTTTAATCTGTGATCACTTTTTTTTCCATACAAAATACATTTTTTGTAGGCCAAACTAAAATGTCCCGTAGCTCCTAAAATAAGCGTCCTAGAGCAATTTAGGCTTTAATCTGTGATCACTTTTTTTTCCATACAAAATACATTTTTTGTAGGCCAAACTAAAATGTCCCGTAGCTCCTAAACTAAGCGTCCTAGAGCGATTTAGGCTTTAATCTGTGATCACTTTTTTTTCCATACAAAATACATTTTTTGTAGGCCAAACTAAAATTGCCCGTAGCTCCTAAACTAAGCGTCCTAGAGCGATTTATGTTTAATCTGTGATCACTTTTTTTTCATACAAAATACATTTTTTGTAGGCCAAACTAAAATGTCCCGTAGCTCCTAAACTAAGTGTCCTAGAGCGATTTAGGCTTTAATCTGTGATCACTTTTTTTTTCCATACAAACTACATTTTTTGTAGGCCAAACTAAAATGTCCCGTAGCTCCTAAAATAAGCGTCCTAGAGCAATTTAGGCTTTAATCTGTGATCACTTTTTTTTCCATACAAAATACATTTTTTGTAGGCCAAACTAAAATGTCCCGTAGCTCCTAAAATAAGCGTCCTAGAGCAATTTAGGCTTTAATCTGTGATCACTTTTTTTTCCATACAAAATACATTTTTTGTAGGCCATACTAAAATGTCCCGTAGCTCTTAAACTAAGCGTCCTAGAGCGATTTAGGCTTTAATCTGTGATCACTTTTTTTTCCATACAAAATACATTTTTTGTAGGCCAAACTAAAATGTCCCGTAGCTCCTAAAATAAGCGTCCTAGAGCAATTTAGGCTTTAATCTGTGATCACTTTTTTTTTCCATACAAAATACATTTTTTGTAGGCCAAACTAAAATGTCCCGTAGCTCCTAAAATAAGCGTCCTAGAGCGATTTAGGCTTTAATCTGTGATCACTTTTTTTTCCATACAAAATACATTTTTTGTAGGCCAAACTAGCTCCTAAATAGCTCCCGTAGCTCCTAAAATAAGCGTCCTAGAGCAATTTAGGCTTTAATCTGTGATCACTTTTTTTTCCATACAAAATACATTTTTTGTAGGCCAAACTAAAATGTCCCGTAGCTCCTAAAATAAGCGTCCTAGAGCGATTTAGGCTTTAATCTGTGATCACTTTTTTTTCCATACAAAATACATTTTTTGTAGGCCAAACTAAAATGTCCCGTAGCTCCTAAACTAAGCGTCCTAGAGCGATTTAGGCTTTAATCTGTGATCACTTTTTTTTCCATACAAAATACATTTTTTGTAGGCCAAACTAAAATGTCCCGTAGCTCCTAAAATAAGCGTCCTAGAGCGATTTAGGCTTTAATCTGTGATCACTTTTTTCCATACAAAATACATTTTTTGTAGGCCAAACTAAAATGTCCCGTAGCTCCTAAAATAAGCGTCCTAGAGCGATTTAGGCTTTAATCTGTGATCACTTTTTTTTCCATACAAAATACATTTTTTGTAGGCCAAACTAAAATGTCCCGTAGCTCCTAAAATAAGCGTCCTAGAGCGATTTAGGCTTTAATCTGTAATCACTTTTTTTCCATACAAAATACATTTTTTGTAGGCCTAACTAAAATGTCCCGTAGCTCCTAAACTAAGCGTCCTAGAGCGATTTAGGCTTTAATCTGTGATCACTTTTTTTTCCATACAAAATACATTTTTTGTAGGCCAAACTAAAATGTCCCGTAGCTCCTAAAATAAGCGTCCTAGAGCGATTTAGGCTTTAATCTGTAATCACTTTTTTTCCATACAAAATACATTTTTTGTAGGCCTAACTAAAATGTCCCGTAGCTCCTAAACTAAGCGTCCTAGAGCGATTTAGGCTTTAATCTGTGATCACTTTTTTTTCCATACAAAATACATTTTTTGTAGGCCAAACTAAAATGTCCCGTAGCTCCTAAAATAAGCGTCCTAGAGCGATTTAGGCTTTAATCTGTGATCACTTTTTTTTCCATACAAAATACATTTTTTGTAGGCCAAACTAAAATGTCCCGTAGCTCCTAAAATAAGCGTCCTAGAGCGATTTAGGCTTTAATCTGTGATCACTTTTTTTTCCATACAAAATACATTTTTTGTAGGCCAAACTAAAATGTCCCGTAGCTCCTAAAATAAGCGTCCTAGAGCGATTTAGGCTTTTATCTGTGATCACTTTTTTTTCCATACAAAATACATTTTTTGTAGGCCAAACTAAAATGTCCCGTAGCTCCTAAAATAAGCGATTTAGGCTTTAATCTGTGATCACTTTTTTTTCCATACAAAATACATTTTTTGTAGGCCAAACTAAAATGTCCCGTAGCTCCTAAAATAAGCGTCCTAGAGCAATTTAGGCTTTAATCTGTGATCACTTTTTTTTTCATACAAAATACATTTTTTGTTGGCCAAACTATAATTGCCCGTAGCTCCTAAAATAAGCGTCTTAGAGCGATTTAGGCTTTAATCTGTGATCACTTTTTTTTCCATACAAAATACATTTTTTGTAGGCCAAACTAAAATGTCCCGTAGCTCTTAAACTAAGCGTCCTAGAGCGATTTAGGCTTTAATCTGTGATCACTTTTTTTCCCATACAAAATACATTTTTTGTAGGCCAAACTAAAATGTCCCGTAGCTCCTAAAATAAGCGATTTAGGCTTTAATCTGTGATCACTTTTTTTTCCATACAAAATACATTTTTTGTAGGCCAAACTAAAATGTCCCGTAGCTCCTAAAATAAGCGTCCTAGAGCGATTTAGGCTTTAATCTGTGATCACTTTTTTTTTTCATACAAAATACATTTTTTGTTGGCCAAACTATAATTGCCCGTAGCTCCTAAAATAAGCGTCTTAGAGCGATTTAGGCTTTAATCTGTGATCACTTTTTTTTCCATACAAAATACATTTTTTGTAGGCCAAACTAAAATGTCCCGTAGTTCCTAAAATAAGCGTCCTAGAGCGATTTAGGCTTTAATCTGTGATCACTTTTTTTCCCATACAAAATACATTTTTTGTAGGCCAAACTAAAATGTCCCGTAGCTCCTAAAATAAGCGATTTAGGCTTTAATCTGTGATCACTTTTTTTTCCATACAAAATACATTTTTTGTAGGCCAAACTAAAATGTCCCGTAGCTCTTAAACTAAGCGTCCTAGAGCGATTTAGGCTTTAATCTGTGATCACTTTTTTTTCCATACAAAATACATTTTTTGTAGGCCAAACTAAAATGTCCCGTAGCTCCTAAAATAAGCGTCCTAGAGCAATTTAGGCTTTAATCTGTGATCACTTTTTTTTTCCATACAAAATACATTTTTTGTAGGCCAAACTAAAATGTCCCGTAGCTCCTAAAATAAGCGTCCTAGAGCGATTTAGGCTTTAATCTGTGTTCACTTTTTTTCCATACAAAATACATTTTTGGTAGGCCTAACTAAAATGTCCTGTAGCTCTTAAACTAAGCGTCCTAGAGCGATTTAGGCTTTAATCTGTGATTACTTTTTTTTCCATACAAAATACATTTTTTGTAGGCCAAACTAAAATGTCCCGTAGCTCCTAAAATAAGCGTCCTAGAGCGATTTAGGCTTTAATCTGTGATCACTTTTTTTTCCATACAAAATACATTTTTTGTAGGCCAAACTAAAATGTCCCGTAGCTCCTAAAATAAGCGTCCTAGAGCGATTTAGGCTTTAATCTGTGATCACTTTTTTTTCCATACAAAATACATTTTTTGTAGGCCAAACTAAAATGTCCTGTAGCTCTTAAACTAAGCGTCCTAGAGCGATTTAGGCTTTAATCTGTGATTACTTTTTTTCCATACAAAATACATTTTTTGTAGGCCAAACTAAAATGTCCCGTAGCTCCTAAAATAAGCGTCCTAGAGCGATTTAGGCTTTAATCTGTGATCACTTTTTTTTCCATACAAAATACATTTTTTGTAGGCCAAACTAAAATGTCCCGTAGCTCCTAAACTAAGCGTCCTAGAGCGATTTAGGCTTTAATCTGTGATCACTTTTTTTTCCATACAAAATACATTTTTTGTAGGCCAAACTAAAATGTCCCGTAGCTCCTAAAATAAGCGTCCTAGAGCAATTTAGGCTTTAATCTGTGATCACTTTTTTTTCCATACAAAATACATTTTTTGTAGGCCAAACTAAAATGTCCCGTAGCTCCTAAACTAAGCGTCCTAGAGCGATTTAGGCTTTAATCTGTGATCACTTTTTTTTCCATACAAAATACATTTTTTGTAGGCCAAACTAAAATGTCCCGTAGCTCCTAAAATAAGCGTCCTAGAGCGATTTAGGCTTTAATCTGTGATCACTTTTTTCCATACAAAATACATTTTTTGTAGGCCAAACTAAAATGTCCCGTAGCTCCTAAAATAAGCGTCCTAGAGCGATTTAGGCTTTAATCTGTGATCACTTTTTTTTCCATACAAAATACATTTTTTGTAGGCCAAACTAAAATGTCCCGTAGCTCCTAAAATAAGCGTCCTAGAGCGATTTAGGCTTTAATCTGTGATCACTTTTTTTTCCATACAAAATACATTTTTTGTAGGCCAAACTAAAATGTCCCGTAGCTCCTAAAATAAGCGTCCTAGAGCAATTTAGGCTTTAATCTGTGATCACTTTTTTTTCCATACAAAATACATTTTTTGTAGGCCATACTAAAATGTCCCGTAGCTCTTAAACTAAGCGTCCTAGAGCGATTTAGGCTTTAATCTGTGATCACTTTTTTTTCCATACAAAATACATTTTTTGTAGGCCAAACTAAAATGTCCCGTAGCTCCTAAAATAAGCGTCCTAGAGCAATTTAGGCTTTAATCTGTGATCACTTTTTTTTTCCATACAAAATACATTTTTTGTAGGCCAAACTAAAATGTCCCGTAGCTCCTAAAATAAGCGTCCTAGAGCGATTTAGGCTTTAATCTGTGATCACTTTTTTTTCCATACAAAATACATTTTTTGTAGGCCAAACTAGCTCCTAAATAGCTCCCGTAGCTCCTAAAATAAGCGTCCTAGAGCAATTTAGGCTTTAATCTGTGATCACTTTTTTTTCCATACAAAATACATTTTTTGTAGGCCAAACTAAAATGTCCCGTAGCTCCTAAAATAAGCGTCCTAGAGCAATTTAGGCTTTAATCTGTGATCACTTTTTTTTCCATACAAAATACATTTTTTGTAGGCCAAACTAAAATGTCCCGTAGCTCCTAAACTAAGCGTCCTAGAGCGATTTAGGCTTTAATCTGTGATCACTTTTTTTTCCATACAAAATACATTTTTTGTAGGCCAAACTAAAATTGCCCGTAGCTCCTAAACTAAGCGTCCTAGAGCGATTTATGTTTAATCTGTGATCACTTTTTTTTCATACAAAATACATTTTTTGTAGGCCAAACTAAAATGTCCCGTAGCTCCTAAACTAAGTGTCCTAGAGCGATTTAGGCTTTAATCTGTGATCACTTTTTTTTTCCATACAAACTACATTTTTTGTAGGCCAAACTAAAATGTCCCGTAGCTCCTAAAATAAGCGTCCTAGAGCAATTTAGGCTTTAATCTGTGATCACTTTTTTTTCCATACAAAATACATTTTTTGTAGGCCAAACTAAAATGTCCCGTAGCTCCTAAAATAAGCGTCCTAGAGCAATTTAGGCTTTAATCTGTGATCACTTTTTTTTCCATACAAAATACATTTTTTGTAGGCCATACTAAAATGTCCCGTAGCTCTTAAACTAAGCGTCCTAGAGCGATTTAGGCTTTAATCTGTGATCACTTTTTTTTCCATACAAAATACATTTTTTGTAGGCCAAACTAAAATGTCCCGTAGCTCCTAAAATAAGCGTCCTAGAGCAATTTAGGCTTTAATCTGTGATCACTTTTTTTTTCCATACAAAATACATTTTTTGTAGGCCAAACTAAAATGTCCCGTAGCTCCTAAAATAAGCGTCCTAGAGCGATTTAGGCTTTAATCTGTGATCACTTTTTTTTCCATACAAAATACATTTTTTGTAGGCCAAACTAGCTCCTAAATAGCTCCCGTAGCTCCTAAAATAAGCGTCCTAGAGCAATTTAGGCTTTAATCTGTGATCACTTTTTTTTCCATACAAAATACATTTTTTGTAGGCCAAACTAAAATGTCCCGTAGCTCCTAAAATAAGCGTCCTAGAGCGATTTAGGCTTTAATCTGTGATCACTTTTTTTTCCATACAAAATACATTTTTTGTAGGCCAAACTAAAATGTCCCGTAGCTCCTAAAATAAGCGTCCTAGAGCGATTTAGGCTTTAATCTGTGATCACTTTTTTTTCCATACAAAATACATTTTTTGTAGGCCAAACTAAAATGTCCCGTAGCTCCTAAAATAAGCGTCCTAGAGCGATTTAGGCTTTAATCTGTGATCACTTTTTTTTCCATACAAAATACATTTTTTGTAGGCCAAACTAAAATGTCCCGTAGCTCCTAAAATAAGCGTCTTAGAGCGATTTAGGCTTTAATCTGTGATCACTTTTTTTTCCATACAAAATACATTTTTTGTAGGCCAAACTAAAATGTCCCGTAGCTCCTAAACTAAGCGTCCTAGAGCGATTTAGGCTTTAATCTGTGATCACTTTTTTTTCCATACAAAATACATTTTTTGTAGGCCAAACTAAAATGTCCCGTAGCTCCTAAACTAAGCGTCCTAGAGCGATTTAGGCTTTAATCTGTGATCACTTTTTTTTCCATACAAAATACATTTTTTGTAGGCCAAACTAAAATGTCCCGTAGCTCCTAAACTAAGCGTCCTAGAGCGATTTAGGCTTTAATCTGTGATCACTTTTTTTTCCTACAAAATACATTTTTTGTAGGCCAAACTAAAATGTCCCGTAGCTCCTAAACTAAGCGTCCTAGAGCGATTTAGGCTTTAATCTGTGATCACTTTTTTTTCCATACAAAATACATTTTTTGTAGGCCAAACTAAAATGTCCCGTAGCTCCTAAAATAAGCGTCCTAGAGCGATTTAGGCTTTAATCTGTGATCACTTTTTTTTCCATACAAAATACATTTTTTGTAGGCCAAACTATAATTGCCCGTAGTTCCTAAAATAAGCGTCCTAGAGCGATTTAGGCTTTAATCTGTGATCACTTTTTTTCCCATACAAAATACATTTTTTGTAGGCCAAACTAAAATGTCCCGTAGCTCCTAAAATAAGCGTCCTAGAGCTATTTAGGCTTTAATCTGTGATCACTTTTTTTTCCTACAAAATACATTTTTTGTAGGCCAAACTAAAATGTCCCGTAGCTCCTAAACTAAGCGTCCTAGAGCGATTTAGGCTTTAATCTGTGATCACTTTTTTTTCCATACAAAATACATTTTTTGTAGGCCAAACTAAAATGTCCCGTAGCTCCTAAAATAAGCGTCCTAGAGCGATTTAGGCTTTAATCTGTGATCACTTTTTTTTCCATACAAAATACATTTTTTGTAGGCCAAACTAAAATGTCCCGTAGCTCCTAAAATAAGCGTCCTAGAGCGATTTAGGCTTTAATCTGTGATCACTTTTTTTCCATACAAAATACATTTTTTGTAGGCCAAACTAAAATGTCCCGTAGCTCCTAAAATAAGCGTCTTAGAGCGATTTAGGCTTTAATCTGTGATCACTTTTTTTTCCATACAAAATACATTTTTTGTAGGCCAAACTAAAATGTCCCGTAGCTCCTAAACTAAGCGTCCTAGAGCGATTTAGGCTTTAATCTGTGATCACTTTTTTTTCCTACAAAATACATTTTTTGTAGGCCAAACTAAAATGTCCCGTAGCTCCTAAACTAAGCGTCCTAGAGCGATTTAGGCTTTAATCTGTGATCACTTTTTTTTCCATACAAAATACATTTTTTGTAGGCCAAACTAAAATATCCCGTAGCTCCTAAAATAAGCGTCCTAGAGCGATTTAGGCTTTAATCTGTGATCACTTTTTTTTCCATACAAAATACATTTTTTGTAGGCCAAACTAAAATGTCCCGTAGCTCCTAAAATAAGCGTCCTAGAGCGATTTAGGCTTTACTAATTTAGGCCAAACTAAAATGTCCCGTAGTTCCTAAAATAAGCGTCCTAGAGCGATTTAGGCTTTAATCTGTGATCACTTTTTTTTCCATACAAAATACATTTTTTGTAGGCCAAACTAAAATGTCCCGTAGCTCCTAAAATAAGCGATTTAGGCTTTAATCTGTGATCACTTTTTTTTCCATACAAAATACATTTTTTGTAGGCCAAACTAAAATGTCCCGTAGCTCCTAAAATAAGCGTCCTAGAGCGATTTAGGCTTTAATCTGTGATCACTTTTTTTTCCATACAAAATACATTTTTTGTAGGCCAAACTAAAATGTCCCGTAGCTCCTAAACTAAGCGTCCTAGAGCGATTTAGGCTTTAATCTGTGATCACTTTTTTTTCCATACAAAATACATTTTTTGTAGGCCAAACTAAAATGTCCCGTAGCTCCTAAACTAAGCGTCCTAGAGCGATTTAGGCTTTACTAATTTAGGCCAAACTAAAATGTCCCGTAGTTCCTAAAATAAGCGTCCTAGAGCGATTTAGGCTTTAATCTGTGATCACTTTTTTTCCATACAAAATACATTTTTTGTAGGCCAAACTAAAATGTCCCGTAGCTCCTAAACTAAGCGTCCTAGAGCGATTTAGGCTTTACTAATTTAGGCCAAACTAAAATGTCCCGTAGTTCCTAAAATAAGCGATTTAGGCTTTAATCTGTGATCACTTTTTTTTCCATACAAAATACATTTTTTGTAGGCCAAACTAAAATGTCCCGTAGCTCCTAAAATAAGCGTCCTAGAGCGATTTAGGCTTTAATCTGTAATCACTTTTTTTCCATACAAAATACATTTTTTGTAGGCCTAACTAAAATGTCCCGTAGCTCCTAAACTAAGCGTCCTAGAGCGATTTAGGCTTTAATCTGTGATCACTTTTTTTTCCATACAAAATACATTTTTTGTAGGCCAAACTAAAATGTCCCGTAGCTCCTAAAATAAGCGTCCTAGAGCGATTTAGGCTTTAATCTGTGATCACTTTTTTTTCCATACAAAATACATTTTTTGTAGGCCAAACTAAAATGTCCCGTAGCTCCTAAAATAAGCGTCCTAGAGCGATTTAGGCTTTAATCTGTGATCACTTTTTTTTCCATACAAAATACATTTTTTGTAGGCCAAACTAAAATGTCCCGTAGCTCCTAAAATAAGCGTCCTAGAGCGATTTAGGCTTTTATCTGTGATCACTTTTTTTTCCATACAAAATACATTTTTTGTAGGCCAAACTAAAATGTCCCGTAGCTCCTAAAATAAGCGTCCTAGAGCAATTTAGGCTTTAATCTGTGATCACTTTTTTTTCCATACAAAATACATTTTTTGTAGGCCAAACTAAAATGTCCCGTAGCTCCTAAAATAAGCGTCCTAGAGCAATTTAGGCTTTAATCTGTGATCACTTTTTTTTTCATACAAAATACATTTTTTGTTGGCCAAACTATAATTGCCCGTAGCTCCTAAAATAAGCGTCTTAGAGCGATTTAGGCTTTAATCTGTGATCACTTTTTTTTCCATACAAAATACATTTTTTGTAGGCCAAACTAAAATGTCCCGTAGCTCTTAAACTAAGCGTCCTAGAGCGATTTAGGCTTTAATCTGTGATCATTTTTTTTCCCATACAAAATACATTTTTTGTAGGCCAAACTAAAATGTCCCGTAGCTCCTAAAATAAGCGATTTAGGCTTTAATCTGTGATCACTTTTTTTTCCATACAAAATACATTTTTTGTAGGCCAAACTAAAATGTCCCGTAGCTCCTAAAATAAGCGGCCTAGAGCGATTTAGGCTTTAATCTGTGATCACTTTTTTTTTCATACAAAATACATTTTTTGTTGGCCAAACTATAATTGCCCGTAGCTCCTAAAATAAGCGTCTTAGAGCGATTTAGGCTTTAATCTGTGATCACTTTTTTTTCCATACAAAATACATTTTTTGTAGGCCAAACTAAAATGTCCCGTAGTTCCTAAAATAAGCGTCCTAGAGCGATTTAGGCTTTAATCTGTGATCACTTTTTTTCCCATACAAAATACATTTTTTGTAGGCCAAACTAAAATGTCCCGTAGCTCCTAAAATAAGCGATTTAGGCTTTAATCTGTGATCACTTTTTTTTCCATACAAAATACATTTTTTGTAGGCCAAACTAAAATGTCCCGTAGCTCCTAAAATAAGCGTCCTAGAGCGATTTAGGCTTTAATCTGTGATCACTTTTTTTCCATACAAAATACATTTTTTGTAGGCCAAACTAAAATGTCCCGTAGCTCTTAAACTAAGCGTCCTAGAGCGATTTAGGCTTTAATCTGTGATCACTTTTTTTTCCATACAAAATACATTTTTTGTAGGCCAAACTAAAATGTCCCGTAGCTCCTAAAATAAGCGTCCTAGAGCGATTTAGGCTTTAATCTGTGTTCACTTTTTTTCCATACAAAATACATTTTTGGTAGGCCTAACTAAAATGTCCTGTAGCTCTTAAACTAAGCGTCCTAGAGCGATTTAGGCTTTAATCTGTGATTACTTTTTTTTCCATACAAAATACATTTTTTGTAGGCCAAACTAAAATGTCCCGTAGCTCCTAAAATAAGCGTCCTAGAGCGATTTAGGCTTTAATCTGTGATCACTTTTTTTTCCATACAAAATACATTTTTTGTAGGCCAAACTAAAATGTCCCGTAGCTCCTAAAAAAAGCGTCCTAGAGCGATTTAGGCTTTAATCTGTGATCACTTTTTTTTCCATACAAAATACATTTTTTGTAGGCCAAACTAAAATGTCCCGTAGCTCCTAAAATAAGCGTCCTAGAGCGATTTAGGCTTTAATCTGTGATCACTTTTTTTTCCATACAAAATACATTTTTTGTAGGCCAAACTAAAATGTCCTGTAGCTCTTAAACTAAGCGTCCTAGAGCGATTTAGGCTTTAATCTGTGATTACTTTTTTTTCCATACAAAATACATTTTTTGTAGGCCAAACTAAAATGTCCCGTAGCTCCTAAAATAAGCGTCCTAGAGCGATTTAGGCTTTAATCTGTGATCACTTTTTTTTCCATACAAAATACATTTTTTGTAGGCCAAACTAAAATGTCCCGTAGCTCCTAAAATAAGCGTCCTAGAGCGATTTAGGCTTTAATCTGTGTTCACTTTTTTTCCATACAAAATACATTTTTTGTAGGCCTAACTAAAATGTCCCGTAGCTCCTAAAATAAGCGTCCTAGAGCGATTTAGGCTTTAATCTGTGATCACTTTTTTTTCCATACAAAATACATTTTTTGTAGGCCGAACTAAAATGTCCCGTAGCTCCTAAAATAAGCGTCCTAGAGCGATTTATGCTTTAATTTGTGATCACTTTTTTTCCATACAAAATACATTTTTTGTAGGCCAAACTAAAATGTCCCGTAGCTCCTAAACTAAGCGTCCTAGAGCGATTTAGGCTTTAATCTGTGATCACTTTTTTTTCCATACAAAATACATTTTTTGTAGGCCAAACTAAAATGTCCCGTAGCTCCTAAAATAAGCGTCCTAGAGCAATTTAGGCTTTAATCTGTGATCACTTTTTTTTCCATACAAAATACATTTTTTGTAGGCCAAACTAAAATGTCCCGTAGCTCCTAAACTAAGCGTCCTAGAGCGATTTAGGCTTTAATCTGTGATCACTTTTTTTTCCATACAAAATACATTTTTTGTAGGCCAAACTAAAATGTCCCGTAGCTCCTAAAATAAGCGTCCTAGAGCGATTTAGGCTTTAATCTGTGATCACTTTTTTCCATACAAAATACATTTTTTGTAGGCCAAACTAAAATGTCCCGTAGCTCCTAAAATAAGCGTCCTAGAGCGATTTAGGCTTTAATCTGTGATCACTTTTTTTCCATACAAAATACATTTTTTGTAGGCCAAACTAAAATGTCCCGTAGCTCCTAAAATAAGCGTCCTAGAGCGATTTAGGCATTAATCTGTGATCACTTTTTTTTCCATACAAAATACATTTTTTGTAGGCCAAACTAAAATGTCCCGTAGCTCCTAAAATAAGCGTCCTAGAGCAATTTAGGCTTTAATCTGTGATCACTTTTTTTTCCATACAAAATACATTTTTTGTAGGCCATACTAAAATGTCCCGTAGCTCTTAAACTAAGCGTCCTAGAGCGATTTAGGCTTTAATCTGTGATCACTTTTTTTTCCATACAAAATACATTTTTTGTAGGCCAAACTAAAATGTCCCGTAGCTCCTAAAATAAGCGTCCTAGAGCAATTTAGGCTTTAATCTGTGATCACTTTTTTTTTCCATACAAAATACATTTTTTGTAGGCCAAACTAAAATGTCCCGTAGCTCCTAAAATAAGCGTCCTAGAGCGATTTAGGCTTTAATCTGTGATCACTTTTTTTCCATACAAAATACATTTTTTGTAGGCCAAACTAGCTCCTAAATAGCTCCCGTAGCTCCTAAAATAAGCGTCCTAGAGCAATTTAGGCTTTAATCTGTGATCACTTTTTTTTCCATACAAAATACATTTTTTGTAGGCCAAACTAAAATGTCCCGTAGCTCCTAAAATAAGCGTCCTAGAGCAATTTAGGCTTTAATCTGTGATCACTTTTTTTTCCATACAAAATACATTTTTTGTAGGCCAAACTAAAATGTCCCGTAGCTCCTAAAATAAGCGTCCTAGAGCAATTTAGGCTTTAATCTGTGATCACTTTTTTTTCCATACAAAATACATTTTTTGTAGGCCAAACTAAAATGTCCCGTAGCTCCTAAACTAAGCGTCCTAGAGCGATTTAGGCTTTAATCTGTGATCACTTTTTTTTCCATACAAAATACATTTTTTGTAGGCCAAACTAAAATTGCCCGTAGCTCCTAAACTAAGCGTCCTAGAGCGATTTATGTTTAATCTGTGATCACTTTTTTTTCATACAAAATACATTTTTTGTAGGCCAAACTAAAATGTCCCGTAGCTCCTAAACTAAGTGTCCTAGAGCGATTTAGGCTTTAATCTGTGATCACTTTTTTTTTCCATACAAAATACATTTTTTGTAGGCCAAACTAAAATGTCCCGTAGCTCCTAAAATAAGCGTCCTAGAGCAATTTAGGCTTTAATCTGTGATCACTTTTTTTTCCATACAAAATACATTTTTTGTAGGCCAAACTAAAATGTCCCGTAGCTCCTAAAATAAGCGTCCTAGAGCAATTTAGGCTTTAATCTGTGATCACTTTTTTTTCCATACAAAATACATTTTTTGTAGGCCATACTAAAATGTCCCGTAGCTCTTAAACTAAGCGTCCTAGAGCGATTTAGGCTTTAATCTGTGATCACTTTTTTTTCCATACAAAATACATTTTTTGTAGGCCAAACTAAAATGTCCCGTAGCTCCTAAAATAAGCGTCCTAGAGCAATTTAGGCTTTAATCTGTGATCACTTTTTTTTTCCATACAAAATACATTTTTTGTAGGCCAAACTAAAATGTCCCGTAGCTCCTAAAATAAGCGTCCTAGAGCGATTTAGGCTTTAATCTGTGATCACTTTTTTTTCCATACAAAATACATTTTTTGTAGGCCAAACTAGCTCCTAAATAGCTCCCGTAGCTCCTGAAATAAGCGTCCTAGAGCAATTTAGGCTTTAATCTGTGATCACTTTTTTTTCCATACAAAATACATTTTTTGTAGGCCAAACTAAAATGTCCCGTAGCTCCTAAAATAAGCGTCCTAGAGCAATTTAGGCTTTAATCTGTGATCACTTTTTTTTTCCATACAAAATACATTTTTTGTAGGCCAAACTAAAATGTCCCGTAGCTCCTAAAATAAGCGTCCTAGAGCGATTTAGGCTTTAATCTGTGATCACTTTTTTTTCCATACAAAATACATTTTTTGTATGCCAAACTAGCTCCCGTAGCTCCTAAAATAAGCGTCCTAGAGCAATTTAGGCTTTAATCTGTGATCACTTTTTTTTCCATACAAAATACATTTTTTGTAGGCCAAACTAAAATGTCCCGTAGCTCCTAAAATAAGCGTCCTAGAGCAATTTAGGCTTTAATCTGTGATCACTTTTTTTTCCATACAAAATACATTTTTTGTAGGCCAAACTAAAATGTCCCGTAGCTCCTAAAATAAGCGTCCTAGAGCGATTTAGGCTTTAATCTGTGATCACTTTTTTTTCCATACAAAATACATTTTTTGTAGGCCAAACTAAAATGTCCCGTAGCTCCTAAACTAAGCGTCCTAGAGCGATTTAGGCTTTAATCTGTGATCACTTTTTTTTCCTACAAAATACATTTTTTGTAGGCCAAACTAAAATGTCCCGTAGCTCCTAAACTAAGCGTCCTAGAGCGATTTAGGCTTTAATCTGTGATCACTTTTTTTTCCATACAAAATACATTTTTTGTAGGCCAAACTAAAATGTCCCGTAGCTCCTAAAATAAGCGTCCTAGAGCGATTTAGGCTTTAATCTGTGATCACTTTTTTTTCCATACAAAATACATTTTTTGTAGGCCAAACTAAAATGTCCCGTAGCTCCTAAAAAAAGCGTCCTAGAGCGATTTAGGCTTTAATCTGTGATCACTTTTCCATACAAAATACATTTTTTGTAGGCCAAACTAAAATGTCCCGTAGCTCCTAAAATAAGCGTCCTAGAGCGATTTAGGCTTTAATCTGTGATCACTTTTTTTCCATACAAAATACATTTTTTGTAGGCCAAACTAAAATGTCCCGTAGCTCTTAAACTAAGCGTCCTAGAGCGATTTAGGCTTTAATCTGTGATCACTTTTTTTTCCATACAAAATACATTTTTTGTAGGCCAAACTAAAATGTCCCGTAGCTCCTAAAATAAGCGTCCTAGAGCGATTTAGGCTTTAATCTGTGTTCACTTTTTTTCCATACAAAATACATTTTTGGTAGGCCTAACTAAAATGTCCTGTAGCTCTTAAACTAAGCGTCCTAGAGCGATTTAGGCTTTAATCTGTGATTACTTTTTTTTCCATACAAAATACATTTTTTGTAGGCCAAACTAAAATGTCCCGTAGCTCCTAAAATAAGCGTCCTAGAGCGATTTAGGCTTTAATCTGTGATCACTTTTTTTTCCATACAAAATACATTTTTTGTAGGCCAAACTAAAATGTCCCGTAGCTCCTAAAAAAAGCGTCCTAGAGCGATTTAGGCTTTAATCTGTGATCACTTTTTTTTCCATACAAAATACATTTTTTGTAGGCCAAACTAAAATGTCCCGTAGCTCCTAAAATAAGCGTCCTAGAGCGATTTAGGCTTTAATCTGTGATCACTTTTTTTTCCATACAAAATACATTTTTTGTAGGCCAAACTAAAATGTCCTGTAGCTCTTAAACTAAGCGTCCTAGAGCGATTTAGGCTTTAATCTGTGATTACTTTTTTTTCCATACAAAATACATTTTTTGTAGGCCAAACTAAAATGTCCCGTAGCTCCTAAAATAAGCGTCCTAGAGCGATTTAGGCTTTAATCTGTGATCACTTTTTTTTCCATACAAAATACATTTTTTGTAGGCCAAACTAAAATGTCCCGTAGCTCCTAAAATAAGCGTCCTAGAGCGATTTAGGCTTTAATCTGTGTTCACTTTTTTTCCATACAAAATACATTTTTTGTAGGCCTAACTAAAATGTCCCGTAGCTCCTAAAATAAGCGTCCTAGAGCGATTTAGGCTTTAATCTGTGATCACTTTTTTTTCCATACAAAATACATTTTTTGTAGGCCGAACTAAAATGTCCCGTAGCTCCTAAAATAAGCGTCCTAGAGCGATTTATGCTTTAATTTGTGATCACTTTTTTTCCATACAAAATACATTTTTTGTAGGCCAAACTAAAATGTCCCGTAGCTCCTAAACTAAGCGTCCTAGAGCGATTTAGGCTTTAATCTGTGATCACTTTTTTTTCCATACAAAATACATTTTTTGTAGGCCAAACTAAAATGTCCCGTAGCTCCTAAAATAAGCGTCCTAGAGCAATTTAGGCTTTAATCTGTGATCACTTTTTTTTCCATACAAAATACATTTTTTGTAGGCCAAACTAAAATGTCCCGTAGCTCCTAAACTAAGCGTCCTAGAGAGATTTAGGCTTTAATCTGTGATCACTTTTTTTTCCATACAAAATACATTTTTTGTAGGCCAAACTAAAATGTCCCGTAGCTCCTAAAATAAGCGTCCTAGAGCGATTTAGGCTTTAATCTGTGATCACTTTTTTCCATACAAAATACATTTTTTGTAGGCCAAACTAAAATGTCCCGTAGCTCCTAAAATAAGCGTCCTAGAGCGATTTAGGCTTTAATCTGTGATCACTTTTTTTTCCATACAAAATACATTTTTTGTAGGCCAAACTAAAATGTCCCGTAGCTCCTAAAATAAGCGTCCTAGAGCGATTTAGGCTTTAATCTGTGATCACTTTTTTTTCCATACAAAATACATTTTTTGTAGGCCAAACTAAAATGTCCCGTAGCTCCTAAAATAAGCGTCCTAGAGCAATTTAGGCTTTAATCTGTGATCACTTTTTTTTCCATACAAAATACATTTTTTGTAGGCCATACTAAAATGTCCCGTAGCTCTTAAACTAAGCGTCCTAGAGCGATTTAGGCTTTAATCTGTGATCACTTTTTTTTCCATACAAAATACATTTTTTGTAGGCCAAACTAAAATGTCCCGTAGCTCCTAAAATAAGCGTCCTAGAGCAATTTAGGCTTTAATCTGTGATCACTTTTTTTTTCCATACAAAATACATTTTTTGTAGGCCAAACTAAAATGTCCCGTAGCTCCTAAAATAAGCGTCCTAGAGCGATTTAGGCTTTAATCTGTGATCACTTTTTTTCCATACAAAATACATTTTTTGTAGGCCAAACTAGCTCCTAAATAGCTCCCGTAGCTCCTAAAATAAGCGTCCTAGAGCAATTTAGGCTTTAATCTGTGATCACTTTTTTTTCCATACAAAATACATTTTTTGTAGGCCAAACTAAAATGTCCCGTAGCTCCTAAAATAAGCGTCCTAGAGCAATTTAGGCTTTAATCTGTGATCACTTTTTTTTCCATACAAAATACATTTTTTGTAGGCCAAACTAAAATGTCCCGTAGCTCCTAAAATAAGCGTCCTAGAGCAATTTAGGCTTTAATCTGTGATCACTTTTTTTTCCATACAAAATACATTTTTTGTAGGCCAAACTAAAATGTCCCGTAGCTCCTAAACTAAGCGTCCTAGAGCGATTTAGGCTTTAATCTGTGATCACTTTTTTTTCCATACAAAATACATTTTTTGTAGGCCAAACTAAAATTGCCCGTAGCTCCTAAACTAAGCGTCCTAGAGCGATTTATGTTTAATCTGTGATCACTTTTTTTTCATACAAAATACATTTTTTGTAGGCCAAACTAAAATGTCCCGTAGCTCCTAAACTAAGTGTCCTAGAGCGATTTAGGCTTTAATCTGTGATCACTTTTTTTTTCCATACAAAATACATTTTTTGTAGGCCAAACTAAAATGTCCCGTAGCTCCTAAAATAAGCGTCCTAGAGCAATTTAGGCTTTAATTTGTGATCACTTTTTTTTCCATACAAAATACATTTTTTGTAGGCCAAACTAAAATGTCCCGTAGCTCCTAAAATAAGCGTCCTAGAGCAATTTAGGCTTTAATCTGTGATCACTTTTTTTTCCATACAAAATACATTTTTTGTAGGCCATACTAAAATGTCCCGTAGCTCTTAAACTAAGCGTCCTAGAGCGATTTAGGCTTTAATCTGTGATCACTTTTTTTTCCATACAAAATACATTTTTTGTAGGCCAAACTAAAATGTCCCGTAGCTCCTAAAATAAGCGTCCTAGAGCAATTTAGGCTTTAATCTGTGATCACTTTTTTTTTCCATACAAAATACATTTTTTGTAGGCCAAACTAAAATGTCCCGTAGCTCCTAAAATAAGCGTCCTAGAGCGATTTAGGCTTTAATCTGTGATCACTTTTTTTTCCATACAAAATACATTTTTTGTAGGCCAAACTAGCTCCTAAATAGCTCCCGTAGCTCCTGAAATAAGCGTCCTAGAGCAATTTAGGCTTTAATCTGTGATCACTTTTTTTTCCATACAAAATACATTTTTTGTAGGCCAAACTAAAATGTCCCGTAGCTCCTAAAATAAGCGTCCTAGAGCAATTTAGGCTTTAATCTGTGATCACTTTTTTTTTCCATACAAAATACATTTTTTGTAGGCCAAACTAAAATGTCCCGTAGCTCCTAAAATAAGCGTCCTAGAGCGATTTAGGCTTTAATCTGTGATCACTTTTTTTTCCATACAAAATACATTTTTTGTATGCCAAACTAGCTCCCGTAGCTCCTAAAATAAGCGTCCTAGAGCAATTTAGGCTTTAATCTGTGATCACTTTTTTTTCCATACAAAATACATTTTTTGTAGGCCAAACTAAAATGTCCCGTAGCTCCTAAAATAAGCGTCCTAGAGCAATTTAGGCTTTAATCTGTGATCACTTTTTTTTCCATACAAAATACATTTTTTGTAGGCCAAACTAAAATGTCCCGTAGCTCCTAAAATAAGCGTCCTAGAGCGATTTAGGCTTTAATCTGTGATCACTTTTTTTTCCATACAAAATACATTTTTTGTAGGCCAAACTAAAATGTCCCGTAGCTCCTAAAATAAGCGTCTTAGAGCGATTTAGGCTTTAATCTGTGATCACTTTTTTTTCCATACAAAATACATTTTTTGTAGGCCAAACTAAAATGTCCCGTAGCTCCTAAACTAAGCGTCCTAGAGCGATTTAGGCTTTAATCTGTGATCACTTTTTTTTCCTACAAAATACATTTTTTGTAGGCCAAACTAAAATGTCCCGTAGCTCCTAAACTAAGCGTCCTAGAGCGATTTAGGCTTTAATCTGTGATCACTTTTTTTTCCATACAAAATACATTTTTTGTAGGCCAAACTAAAATGTCCCGTAGCTCCTAAAATAAGCGTCCTAGAGCGATTTAGGCTTTAATCTGTGATCACTTTTTTTTCCATACAAAATACATTTTTTGTAGGCCAAACTAAAATGTCCCGTAGCTCCTAAAATAAGCGTCCTAGAGCGATTTAGGCTTTAATCTGTAATCACTTTTTTTTCCATACAAAATACATTTTTTGTAGGCCTAACTAAAATGTCCCGTAGCTCCTAAAAAAAGCGTCCTAGAGCGATTTAGGCTTTAATCTGTGATCACTTTTTTTTCCATACAAAATACATTTTTTGTAGGCCAAACTAAAATGTCCCGTAGCTCCTAAACAAAGCGTCCTAGAGCGATTTAGGCTTTAATCTGTGATCACTTTTTTTTCCATACAAAATACATTTTTTGTAGGCCATACTAAAATGTCCCGTAGCTCCTAAAAAAAGCGTCCTAGAGCGATTTAGGCTTTAATCTGTGATCACTTTTTTTTCCATACAAAATACATTTTTTGTAGGCCAAACTAAAATGTCCCGTAGCTCTTAAACTAAGCGTCCTAGAGCGATTTAGGCTTTAATCTGTGATCACTTTTTTTTCCATACAAAATACATTTTTTGTAGGCCAAACTAAAATGTCCCGTAACTAAGCGTCCTAGAGCGATTTAGGCTTTACTAATTTAGGCCAAACTAAAATGTCCCGTAGTTCCTAAAATAAGCGTCCTAGAGCGATTTAGGCTTTAATCTGTGATCACTTTTTTTTCCATACAAAATACATTTTTTGTAGGCCAAACTAAAATGTCCCGTAGCTCCTAAAATAAGCGATTTAGGCTTTAATCTGTGATCACTTTTTTTTCCATACAAAATACATTTTTTGTAGGCCAAACTAAAATGTCCCGTAGCTCCTAAAATAAGCGTCCTAGAGCGATTTAGGCTTTAATCTGTGATCACTTTTTTTTCCATACAAAATACATTTTTTGTAGGCCAAACTAAAATGTCCCGTAGCTCTTAAACTAAGCGTCCTAGAGCGATTTAGGCTTTAATCTGTGATCACTTTTTTTTCCATACAAAATACATTTTTTGTAGGCCAAACTAAAATGTCCCGTAGCTCCTAAACTAAGCGTCCTAGAGCGATTTAGGCTTTACTAATTTAGGCCAAACTAAAATGTCCCGTAGTTCCTAAAATAAGCGTCCTAGAGCGATTTAGGCTTTAATCTGTGATCACTTTTTTTCCATACAAAATACATTTTTTGTAGGCCAAACTAAAATGTCCCGTAGCTCTTAAACTAAGCGTCCTAGAGCGATTTAGGCTTTAATCTGTGATCACTTTTTTTCCATACAAAATACATTTTTTGTAGGCCAAACTAAAATGTCCCGTAGCTCCTAAACTAAGCGTCCTAGAGCGATTTAGGCTTTACTAATTTAGGCCAAACTAAAATGTCCCGTAGTTCCTAAAATAAGCGTCCTAGAGCGATTTAGGCTTTAATCTGTGATCACTTTTTTTTCCATACAAAATACATTTTTTGTAGGCCAAACTATAATTGCCCGTAGCTCCTAAAATAAGCGTCTTAGAGCGATCTGTGATCACTTTTTTTTCCGTACAAAATACATTTTTTGTAGGCCAAACTAAAATGTCCCGTAGCTCCTAAAATAAGCGTCCTAGAGCGATTTAGGCTTTAATCTGTGTTCACTTTTTTCCATACAAAATACATTTTTTGTAGGCCAAACTAAAATGTCCCGTAGCTCCTAAAATAAGCGTCTTAGAGCGATTTAGGCTTTAATCTGTGATCACTTTTTTTTCCATACAAAATACATTTTTTGTAGGCCAAACTAAAATGTCCCGTAGCTCCTAAAATAAGCGTCCTAGAGCGATTTAGGCTTTAATCTGTGATCACTTTTTTTTCCATACAAAATACATTTTTTGTAGGCCAAACTAAAATGTCCCGTAGCTCCTAAACTAAGCGTCCTAGAGCGATTTAGGCTTTAATCTGTGATCACTTTTTTTTCCATACAAAATACATTTTTTGTAGGCCAAACTAAAATGTCCCGTAGCTCCTAAAATAAGCGTCCTAGAGCGATTTAGGCTTTAATCTGTGATCACTTTTTTTTCCATACAAAATACATTTTTTGTAGGCCAAACTAAAATGTCCCGTAGCTCCTAAAATAAGCGTCCTAGAGCGATTTAGGCTTTAATCTGTAATCACTTTTTTTTCCATACAAAATACATTTTTTGTAGGCCTAACTAAAATGTCCCGTAGCTCCTAAAAAAAGCGTCCTAGAGCGATTTAGGCTTTAATCTGTGATCACATTTTTTTCCATACAAAATACATTTTTTGTAGGCCAAACTAAAATGTCCCGTAGCTCCTAAACAAAGCGTCCTAGAGCGATTTAGGCTTTAATCTGTGATCACTTTTTTTTCCATACAAAATACATTTTTTGTAGGCCATACTAAAATGTCCCGTAGCTCCTAAAAAAAGCGTCCTAGAGCGATTTAGGCTTTAATCTGTGATCACTTTTTTTTCCATACAAAATACATTTTTTGTAGGCCAAACTAAAATGTCCCGTAGCTCTTAAACTAAGCGTCCTAGAGCGATTTAGGCTTTAATCTGTGATCACTTTTTTTTCCATACAAAATACATTTTTTGTAGGCCAAACTAAAATGTCCCGTAACTAAGCGTCCTAGAGCGATTTAGGCTTTACTAATTTAGGCCAAACTAAAATGTCCCGTAGTTCCTAAAATAAGCGTCCTAGAGCGATTTAGGCTTTAATCTGTGATCACTTTTTTTTCCATACAAAATACATTTTTTGTAGGCCAAACTAAAATGTCCCGTAGCTCCTAAAATAAGCGATTTAGGCTTTAATCTGTGATCACTTTTTTTTCCATACAAAATACATTTTTTGTAGGCCAAACTAAAATGTCCCGTAGCTCCTAAAATAAGCGTCCTAGAGCGATTTAGGCTTTAATCTGTGATCACTTTTTTTTCCATACAAAATACATTTTTTGTAGGCCAAACTAAAATGTCCCGTAGCTCTTAAACTAAGCGTCCTAGAGCGATTTAGGCTTTAATCTGTGATCACTTTTTTTTCCATACAAAATACATTTTTTGTAGGCCAAACTAAAATGTCCCGTAGCTCCTAAACTAAGCGTCCTAGAGCGATTTAGGCTTTACTAATTTAGGCCAAACTAAAATGTCCCGTAGTTCCTAAAATAAGCGTCCTAGAGCGATTTAGGCTTTAATCTGTGATCACTTTTTTTCCATACAAAATACATTTTTTGTAGGCCAAACTAAAATGTCCCGTAGCTCTTAAACTAAGCGTCCTAGAGCGATTTAGGCTTTAATCTGTGATCACTTTTTTTTCCATACAAAATACATTTTTTGTAGGCCAAACTAAAATGTCCCGTAGCTCCTAAACTAAGCGTCCTAGAGCGATTTAGGCTTTACTAATTTAGGCCAAACTAAAATGTCCCGTAGTTCCTAAAATAAGCGTCCTAGAGCGATTTAGGCTTTAATCTGTGATCACTTTTTTTTCCATACAAAATACATTTTTTGTAGGCCAAACTATAATTGCCCGTAGCTCCTAAAATAAGCGTCTTAGAGCGTTCTGTGATCACTTTTTTTTCCGTACAAAATACATTTTTTGTAGGCCAAACTAAAATGTCCCGTAGCTCCTAAAATAAGCGTCCTAGAGCGATTTAGGCTTTAATCTGTGTTCACTTTTTTCCATACAAAATACATTTTTTGTAGGCCAAACTAAAATGTCCCGTAGCTCCTAAAATAAGCGTCTTAGAGCGATTTAGGCTTTAATCTGTGATCACTTTTTTTTCCATACAAAATACATTTTTTGTAGGCCAAACTAAAATGTCCCGTAGCTCCTAAAATAAGCGTCCTAGAGCGATTTAGGCTTTTATCTGTGATCACTTTTTTTTCCATACAAAATACATTTTTTGTAGGCCAAACTAAAATGTCCCGTAGCTCCTAAAATAAGCGTCCTAGAGCGATTTAGGCTTTAATCTGTGTTCACTTTTTTCCATACAAAATACATTTTTTGTAGGCGAAACTAAAATGTCCCGTAGCTCCTAAAATAAGCGTCCTAGAGCGATTTAGGCTTTAATCTGTGTTCACTTTTTTCCATACAAAATACATTTTTTGTAGGCCAAACTAAAATGTCCCGTAGCTCCTAAAATAAGCGTCCTAGAGCGATTTAGGCTTTTATCTGTGATCACTTTTTTTTCCATACAAAATACATTTTTTGTAGGCCAAACTAAAATGTCCCGTAGCTCCTAAAATAAGCGTCCTAGAGCAATTTAGGCTTTAATCTGTGATCACTTTTTTTTTCATACAAAATACATTTTTTGTAGGCCAAACTATAATTGCCCGTAGCTCCTAAAATAAGCGTCCTAGAGCGATTTAGGCTTTAATCTGTGTTCACTTTTTTCCATACAAAATACATTTTTTGTAGGCCAAACTAAAATGTCCCGTAGCTCCTAAAATAAGCGTCCTAGAGCGATTTAGGCTTTAATCTGTGTTCACTTTTTTCCATACAAAATACATTTTTTGTAGGCCAAACTAAAATGTCCCGTAGCTCCTAAAATAAGCGTCCTAGAGCGATTTAGGCTTTTATCTGTGATCACTTTTTTTTCCATACAAAATACATTTTTTGTAGGCCAAACTAAAATGTCCCGTAGCTCCTAAACTAAGCGTCCTAGAGCGATTTAGGCTTTACTAATTTAGGCCAAACTAAAATGTCCCGTAGTTCCTAAAATAAGCGTCCTAGAGCGATTTAGGCTTTAATCTGTGATCACTTTTTTTTCCATACAAAATACATTTTTTGTAGGCCAAACTATAATTGCCCGTAGCTCCTAAAATAAGCGTCTTAGAGCGATCTGTGATCACTTTTTTTTCCGTACAAAATACATTTTTTGTAGGCCAAACTAAAATGTCCCGTAGCTCCTAAAATAAGCGTCCTAGAGCGATTTAGGCTTTAATCTGTGTTCACTTTTTTCCATACAAAATACATTTTTTGTAGGCCAAACTAAAATGTCCCGTAGCTCCTAAAATAAGCGTCCTAGAGCAATTTAGGCTTTAATCTGTGATCACTTTTTTTTTCATACAAAATACATTTTTTGTAGGCCAAACTATAATTGCCCGTAGCTCCTAAAATAAGCGTCTTAGAGCGATTTAGGCTTTAATCTGTGATCACTTTTTTTTCCATACAAAATACATTTTTTGTAGGCCAAACTAAAATGTCCCGTAGCTCCTAAACTAAGCGTCCTAGAGCGATTTAGGCTTTACTAATTTAGGCCAAACTAAAATGTCCCGTAGTTCCTAAAATAAGCGTCCTAGAGCGATTTAGGCTTTAATCTGTGATCACTTTTTTTCCCATACAAAATACATTTTTTGTAGGCCAAACTAAAATGTCCCGTAGCTCCTAAAATAAGCGTCCTAGAGCGATTTAGGCTTTAATCTGTGTTCACTTTTTTTCCATACAAAATAAATTTTTTGTAGGCCTAACTAAAATGTCCCGTAGTTCCTAAAATAAGCGTCCTAGAGCGATTTAGGCTTTAATCTGTGATCACTTTTTTTCCATACAAAATACATTTTTTGTAGGCCAAACTAAAATGTCCCGTAGCTCCTAAAATAAGCGTCCTAGAGCGATTTAGGCTTTAATCTGTGATCACTTTTTTTTCCATACAAAATACATTTTTTGTAGGCCAAACTAAAATGTCCCGTAGCTCCTAAAATAAGCGTCCTAGAGCGATTTAGGCTTTAATCTGTGATCACTTTTTTTTCCATACAAAATACATTTTTTGTAGGCCAAACTATAATTGCCCGTAGTTCCTAAAATAAGCGTCCTAGAGCGATTTAGGCTTTAATCTGTGATCACTTTTTTTTCCTACAAAATACATTTTTTGTAGGCCAAACTAAAATGTCCCGTAGCTCCTAAAATAAGCGTCTTAGAGCGATTTAGGCTTTTATCTGTGATCACTTTTTTTTCCATACAAAATACATTTTTTGTAGGCCAAACTAAAATGTCCCGTAGCTCCTAAACTAAGCGTCCTAGAGCGATTTAGGCTTTAATCTGTGATCACTTTTTTTTCCTACAAAATACATTTTTTGTAGGCCAAACTAAAATGTCCCGTAGCTCCTAAACTAAGCGTCCTAGAGCGATTTAGGCTTTAATCTGTGATCACTTTTTTTTCCATACAAAATACATTTTTTGTAGGCCAAACTAAAATGTCCCGTAGCTCCTAAAATAAGCGTCCTAGAGCGATTTAGGCTTTAATCTGTGATCACTTTTTTTTCCATACAAAATACATTTTTTGTAGGCCAAACTAAAATGTCCCGTAGCTCCTAAAATAAGCGTCCTAGAGCGATTTAGGCTTTAATCTGTAATCACTTTTTTTTCCATACAAAATACATTTTTTGTAGGCCTAACTAAAATGTCCCGTAGCTCCTAAAAAAAGCGTCCTAGAGCGATTTAGGCTTTAATCTGTGATCACTTTTTTTTCCATACAAAATACATTTTTTGTAGGCCAAACTAAAATGTCCCGTAGCTCCTAAACAAAGCGTCCTAGAGCGATTTAGGCTTTAATCTGTGATCACTTTTTTTTCCATACAAAATACATTTTTTGTAGGCCATACTAAAATGTCCCGTAGCTCCTAAAAAAAGCGTCCTAGAGCGATTTAGGCTTTAATCTGTGATCACTTTTTTTTCCATACAAAATACATTTTTTGTAGGCCAAACTAAAATGTCCCGTAGCTCTTAAACTAAGCGTCCTAGAGCGATTTAGGCTTTAATCTGTGATCACTTTTTTTTCCATACAAAATACATTTTTTGTAGGCCAAACTAAAATGTCCCGTAGCTCCTAAACTAAGCGTCCTAGAGCGATTTAGGCTTTACTAATTTAGGCCAAACTAAAATGTCCCGTAGTTCCTAAAATAAGCGTCCTAGAGCGATTTAGGCTTTAATCTGTGATCACTTTTTTTTCCATACAAAATACATTTTTTGTAGGCCAAACTAAAATGTCCCGTAGCTCCTAAAATAAGCGATTTAGGCTTTAATCTGTGATCACTTTTTTTTCCATACAAAATACATTTTTTGTAGGCCAAACTAAAATGTCCCGTAGTTCCTAAAATAAGCGTCCTAGAGCGATTTAGGCTTTAATCTGTGATCACTTTTTTTTCCATACAAAATACATTTTTTGTTGGCCAAACTAAAATGTCCCGTAGCTCTTAAACTAAGCGTCCTAGAGCGATTTAGGCTTTAATCTGTGATCACTTTTTTTTCCATACAAAATACATTTTTTGTAGGCCAAACTAAAATGTCCCGTAGCTCCTAAACTAAGCGTCCTAGAGCGATTTAGGCTTTACTAATTTAGGCCAAACTAAAATGTCCCGTAGTTCCTAAAATAAGCGTCCTAGAGCGATTTAGGCTTTAATCTGTGATCACTTTTTTTCCATACAAAATACATTTTTTGTAGGCCAAACTAAAATGTCCCGTAGCTCCTAAAATAAGCGTCCTAGAGCGATTTAGGCTTTAATCTGTGATCACTTTTTTTTCCATACAAAATACATTTTTTGTAGGCCAAACTATAATTGCCCGTAGCTCCTAAAATAAGCGTCTTAGAGCGATCTGTGATCACTTTTTTTTCCGTACAAAATACATTTTTTGTAGGCCAAACTAAAATGTCCCGTAGCTCCTAAAATAAGCGTCCTAGAGCGATTTAGGCTTTAATCTGTGTTCACTTTTTTCCATACAAAATACATTTTTTGTAGGCCAAACTAAAATGTCCCGTAGCTCCTAAAATAAGCGTCTTAGAGCGATTTAGGCTTTAATCTGTGATCACTTTTTTTCCATACAAAATACATTTTATGTAAGCCAAACTAAAATGTCCCGTAGCTCCTAAAATAAGCGTCCTAGAGCGATTTAGGCTTTTATCTGTGATCACTTTTTTTTCCATACAAAATACATTTTTTGTAGGCCAAACTAAAATGTCCCGTAGCTCCTAAAATAAGCGTCCTAGAGCAATTTAGGCTTTAATCTGTGATCACTTTTTTTTCCATACAAAATACATTTTTTGTAGGCCAAACTAAAATGTCCCGTAGCTCCTAAAATAAGCGTCCTAGAGCAATTTAGGCTTTAATCTGTGATCACTTTTTTTTTCATACAAAATACATTTTTTGTAGGCCCAACTATAATTTCCCGTAGCTCCTAAAATAAGCGTCTTAGAGCGATTTAGGCTTTAATCTGTGATCACTTTTTTTTCCATACAAAATACATTTTTTGTAGGCCAAACTAAAATGTCCCGTAGCTCCTAAAATAAGCGTCCTAGAGCGATTTAGGCTTTAATCTGTGATCACTTTTTTTTCCATACAAAATACATTTTTTGTAGGCCAAACTAAAATGTCCCGTAGCTCCTAAAATAAGCGTCCTAGAGCGATTTAGGCTTTAATCTGTGATCACTTTTTTTTCCATACAAAATACATTTTTTGTAGGCCAAACTAAAATGTCCCGTAGCTCCTAAAATAAGCGTCCTAGAGCGATTTAGGCTTTTATCTGTGATCACTTTTTTTTCCATACAAAATACATTTTTTGTAGGCCAAACTAAAATGTCCCGTAGCTCCTAAAATAAGCGTCCTAGAGCAATTTAGGCTTTAATCTGTGATCACTTTTTTTCCATACAAAATACATTTTTTGTAGGCCAAACTAAAATGTCCCGTAGCTCCTAAAATAAGCGCCCTAGAGGGATTTAGGCTTTAATCTGTGATCACTTTTTTTCCATACAAAATACATTTTTTGTAGGCCAAACTAAAATTGCCCGTAGCTTCTAAACTAAGCGTCCTAGAGCGATTTATGTTTAATCTGTGATCACTTTTTTTTCATACAAAATACATTTTTTGTAGGCCAAAATACATTTTTTGTAGGCCAAACTAAAATGTCCCGTAGCTCCTAAAATAAGCGTCCTAGAGCGATTTAGGCTTTAATCTGTGATCACTTTTTTTTCCATACAAAATACATTTTTTGTAGGCCAAACTAAAATGTCCCGTAGCTCCTAAAATAAGCGTCCTAGAGCAATTTAGGCTTTAATCTGTGATCACTTTTTTTTTCATACACAATACATTTTTTGTAGGCCAAACAATAATTGCCCGTAGCTCCTAAAATAAGCGTCTTAGAGCGATTTAGGCTTTAATCTGTGATCACTTTTTTTTCCATACAAAATAAATTTTTTGTAGGCCAAATTAAATGTCCCGTAGCTCCTAAAATAAGCGTCCTAGAGCGATTTAGGCTTTACTAATTTAGGCCAAACTAAAATGTCCCGTAGTTCCTAAAATAAGCGTCCTAGAGCGATTTAGGCTTTAATCTGTGATCACTTTTTTTCCCATACAAAATACATTTTTTGTAGGCCAAACTAAAATGTCCCGTAGCTCCTAAAATAAGCGTCCTAGAGCGATTTAGGCTTTAATCTGTGATCACTTTTTTTTCCATACAAAATACATTTTTTGTAGGCCAAACTAAAATGTCCCGTAGCTCCTAAAATAAGCGTCCTAGAGCGATTTAGGCTTTAATCTGTGATCACTTTTTTTTCCATACAAAATACATTTTTTGTAGGCCAAACTAAAATGTCCCGTAGCTCTTAAACTAAGCGTCCTAGAGCGATTTAGGCTTTAATCTGTGATCACTTTTTTTTCCATACAAAATACATTTTTTGTAGGCCAAACTAAAATGTCCCGTAGCTCCTAAAATAAGCGTCCTAGAGCGATTTAGGCTTTAATCTGTGTTCACTTTTTTTCCATACAAAATACATTTTTTGTAGGCCTAACTAAAATGTCCTGTAGCTCTTAAACTAAGCGTCCTAGAGCGATTTAGGCTTTAATCTGTGATTACTTTTTTTTCCATACAAAATACATTTTTTGTAGGCCAAACTAAAATGTCCCGTAGCTCCTAAAATAAGCGTCCTAGAGCGATTTAGGCTTTAATCTGTGATCACGTTTTTTTCCATACAAAATAAATTTTTTGTAGGCCAAACTAAAATGTCCCGTAGCTCCTAAAAAAAGCGTCCTAGAGCGATTTAGGCTTTAATCTGTGATCACTTTTTTTTCCATACAAAATACATTTTTTGTAGGCCAAACTAAAATGTCCCGTAGCTCCTACAATAAGCGTCCTAGAGCGATTTAGGCTTTAATCTGTGATCACTTTTTTTTCCATACAAAATACATTTTTTGTAGGCCAAACTAAAATGTCCTGTAGCTCTTAAACTAAGCGTCCTAGAGCGATTTAGGCTTTAATCTGTGATTACTTTTTTTCCATACAAAATACATTTTTTGTAGGCCAAACTAAAATGTCCCGTAGCTCCTAAAATAAGCTTCCTAGAGCAATTTAGGCTTTAATCTGTGATCACTTTTTTTTCCATACAAAATACATTTTTTGTAGGCCAAACTAAAATGTCCCGTAGCTCCTAAAATAAGCGTCCTAGAGCGATTTAGGCTTTAATCTGTGTTCACTTTTTTTCCATACAAAATACATTTTTTGTAGGCCTAACTAAAATGTCCCGTAGCTCCTAAAATAAGCGTCCTAGAGCGATTTAGGCTTTAATCTGTGATCACTTTTTTTTCCATACAAAATACATTTTTTGTAGGCCGAACTAAAATGTCCCGTAGCTCCTAAAATAAGCGTCCTAGAGCGATTTATGCTTTAATTTGTGATCACTTTTTTTCCATACAAAATACATTTTTTGTAGGCCAAACTAAAATGTCCCGTAGCTCCTAAACTAAGCGTCCTAGAGCGATTTAGGCTTTAATCTGTGATCACTTTTTTTCCATACAAAATACATTTTTTGTAGGCCAAACTAAAATGTCCCGTAGCTCCTAAAATAAGCGTCCTAGAGCGATTTAGGATTTAATCTGTGATCACTTTTTTTTCCATACAAAATACATTTTTTTGTAGGCCAAACTAAAATTGCCCGTAGCTCCTAAACTAAGCGTCCTAGAGCGATTTAGGCTTTAATCTGTGATCACTTTCTTTTCCATACAAAATACATTTTTTGTAGGCCAAACTAAAATGTCCCGTAGCTCCTAAAATAAGCGTCCTAGAGCGATTTAGGCTTTAATCTGTGATCACTTTTTTTCCATACAAAATACATTTTTTGTAGGCCAAACTAAAATGTCCCGTAGCTCCTAAAATGAGCGTCCTAGAGCGATTTAGGCTTTTATCTGTGATTACTTTTTTTCCATACAAAATACTTTTTTTTGTAGGCCAAACTAAAATGTCCCGTAGCTCCTAAAATAAGCGTCCTAGAGCGATTTAGGCTTTAATCTGTGATCACTTTTTTTCCATACAAAATACATTTTTTGTATGCCAAACTAAAATGTCCCGTAGCTCCTAAAATAAGCGCCCTAGAGGGATTTAGGCTTTAATCTGTGATCACTTTTTTTCCATACAAAATACATTTTTTGTAGGCCAAACTAAAATTGCCCGTAGCTCCTAAACTAAGCGTCCTAGAGCGATTTATGTTTAATCTGTGATCACTTTTTTTTCATACAAAATACATTTTTTGTAGGCCAAACTAAAATGTCCCGTAGCTCCTAAACTAAGTGTCCTAGAGCGATTTAGGCTTTAATCTGTGATCACTTTTTTTTTCCATACAAAATACATTTTTTGTAGGCCAAACTAAAATGTCCCGTAGCTCCTAAAATAAGCGTCCTAGAGCAATTTAGGCTTTAATCTGTGATCACTTTTTTTTCCATACAAAATACATTTTTTGTAGGCCAAACTATAATTGCCCGTAGCTCCTAAAATAAGCGTCCTAGAGCAATTTAGGCTTTAATCTGTGATCACTTTTTTTTCCATACAAAATACATTTTTTGTAGGCCAAACTATAATTGCCCGTAGCTCCTAAAATAAGCGATTTAGGCTTTAATCTGTGATCACTTTTTTTTCCATACAAAATACATTTTTTGTAGGCCAAACTAAAATGTCCCGTAGCTCCTAAAATAAGCGTCCTAGAGCGATTTAGGCTTTAATCTGTGATCACTTTTTTTTCCATACAAAATACATTTTTTGTAGGCCAAACTAAAATGTCCCGTAGCTCCTAAAAAAAGCGTCCTAGAGCGATTTAGGCTTTAATCTGTGATCACTTTTCCATACAAAATACATTTTTTGTAGGCCAAACTAAAATGTCCCGTAGCTCCTAAAATAAGCGTCCTAGAGCGATTTAGGCTTTAATCTGTGATCACTTTTTTTTCCATACAAAATACATTTTTTGTAGGCCAAACTAAAATGTCCCGTAGTTCCTAAAATAAGCGTCCTAGAGCGATTTAGGCTTTAATCTGTGATCACTTTTCCATACAAAATACATTTTTTGTAGGCCAAACTAAAATGTCCCGTAGCTCCTAAAATAAGCGTCCTAGAGCGATTTAGGTTTTAATCTGTGATCACTTTTTTTCCATACAAAATACATTTTTTGTAGGCCAAACTAAAATGTCCCGTAGCTCCTAAAAAAAGCGTCCTAGAGCGATTTAGGCTTTAATCTGTGATCACTTTTTTTTCCATACAAAATACATTTTTTGTAGGCCAAACTAAAATGTCCCGTAGCTCCTAAAATAAGCGTCCTAGAGCGATTTAGGCTTTAATCTGTGATCACTTTTTTTTCCATACAAAATACATTTTTTGTAGGCCAAACTAAAATGTCCTGTAGCTCTTAAACTAAGCGTCTTAGAGCGATTTAGGCTTTAATCTGTGATTACTTTTTTTTCCATACAAAATACATTTTTTGTAGGCCAAACTAAAATACCCGTAGCTTCTAAAATAAGCGTCCTAGAGCGATTTAGGCTTTAATCTGTGATCACTTTTTTTTCCATACAAAATACATTTTTTGTAGGCCTAACTAAAATGTCCCGTAGCTCCTAAAATAAGCGTCCTAGAGCGATTTAGGCTTTAATCTGTGATCACTTTTTTTTCCATACAAAATACATTTTTTGTAGGCCGAACTAAAATGTCCCGTAGCTCCTAAAATAAGCGTCCTAGAGCGATTTATGCTTTAATTTGTGATCACTTTTTTTCCATACAAAATACATTTTTTGTAGGCCAAACTAAAATGTCCCGTAGCTCCTAAACTAAGCGTCCTAGAGCGATTTAGGCTTTAATCTGTGATCACTTTTTTTTCCATACAAAATACATTTTTTGTAGGCCAAACTAAAATGTCCCGTAGCTCCTAAAATAAGCGTCCTAGAGCGATTTAGGATTTAATCTGTGATCACTTTTTTTTCCATACAAAATACATTTTTTTGTAGGCCAAACTAAAATGTCCCGTAGCTCCTAAAATAAGCGTCCTAGAGCGATTTAGGCTTTAATCTGTGATTACTTTTTTTCCATACAAAATACTTTTTTTGTAGGCCAAACTAAAATGTCCCGTAGCTCCTAAAATAAGCGTCCTAGAGCGATTTAGGCTTTAATCTGTGATCACTTTTTTTCCATACAAAATACATTTTTTGTAGGCCAAACTAAAATGTCCCGTAGCTCCTAAAATAAGCGCCCTAGAGGGATTTAGGCTTTAATCTGTGATCACTTTTTTTCCATACAAAATACATTTTTTGTAGGCCAAACTAAAATTGCCCGTAGCTCCTAAACTAAGCGTCCTAGAGCGATTTATGTTTAATCTGTGATCACTTTTTTTTCATACAAAATACATTTTTTGTAGGCCAAACTAAAATGTCCCGTAGCTCCTAAACTAAGTGTCCTAGAGCGATTTAGGCTTTAATCTGTGATCACTTTTTTTTTCCATACAAAATACATTTTTTGTAGGCCAAACTAAAATGTCCCGTAGCTCCTAAAATAAGCGTCCTAGAGCAATTTAGGCTTTAATCTGTGATCACTTTTTTTTCCATACAAAATACATTTTTTGTAGGCCAAACTATAATTGCCCGTAGCTCCTAAAATAAGCGTCCTAGAGCGATTTAGGCTTTAATCTGTGATCACTTTTTTTTCCATACAAAATACATTTTTTGTAGGCCAAACTAAAATGTCCCGTAGCTCCTAAAATAAGCGTCCTAGAGCGATTTAGGCTTTAATCTGTGATCACTTTTTTTTCCATACAAAATACATTTTTTGTAGGCCAAACTAAAATGTACCGTAGCTCCTAAAATAAGCGTCCTAGAGCGATTTAGGCTTTAATCTGTGATCACTTTTTTTTCCATACAAAATACATTTTTTGTAGGCCAAACTAAAATGTCCCGTAGCTCCTAAACTAAGCGTCCTAGAGCGATTTAGGCTTTACTAATTTAGGCCAAACTAAAATGTCCCGTAGTTCCTAAAATAAGCGTCCTAGAGCGATTTAGGCTTTAATCTGTGATCACTTTTTTTTCCATACAAAATACATTTTTTGTAGGCCAAACTAAAATGTCCCGTAGCTCCTAAAATAAGCGTCCTAGAGCGATTTAGGCTTTAATCTGTGATCACTTTTTTTTCCATACAAAACACATTTTTTGTAGGCCAAACTAAAATGTCCCGTAGCTCCTAAAATAAGCGTCCTAGAGCAATTTAGGCTTTAATTTGTGATCACTTTTTTTTTCATACAAAATACATTTTTTGTAGGCCAAACAATAATTGCCCGTAGCTCCTAAAATAAGCGTCTTAGAGCGATTTAGGCTTTAATCTGTGATCACTTTTTTTTCCATACAAAATAAATTTTTTGTAGGCCAAACTAAAATGTCCCGTAGCTCCTAAAATAAGCGTCCTAGAGCGATTTAGGCTTTACTAATTTAGGCCAAACTAAAATGTCCCGTAGTTCCTAAAATAAGCGTCCTAGAGCGATTTAGGCTTTAATCTGTGATCACTTTTTTTTCCATACAAAATACATTTTTTGTAGGCCCGTAGCTCTTAAACTAAGCGTCCTAGAGCGATTTAGGCTTTAATCTGTGATCACTTTTTTTTCCATACATTTTTTGTAGGCCAAACTAAAATGTCCCGTAGCTCCTAAAATAAGCGTCCTAGAGCGATTTAGGCTTTAATCTGTGTTCACTTTTTTTCCATACAAAATACATTTTTTGTAGGCCTAACTAAAATGTCCTGTAGCTCTTAAACTAAGCGTCCTAGAGCGATTTAGGCTTTAATCTGTGATTACTTTTTTTTCCATACAAAATACATTTTTTGTAGGCCAAACTAAAATGTCCCGTAGCTCCTAAAATAAGCGTCCTAGAGCGATTTAGGCTTTAATCTGTGATCACTTTTTTTTCCATACAAAATAAATTTTTTGTAGGCCAAACTAAAATGTCCCGTAGCTCCTAAAAAAAGCGTCCTAGAGCGATTTAGGCTTTAATCTGTGATCACTTTTTTTTCCATACAAAATACATTTTTTGTAGGCCAAACTAAAATGTCCCGTAGCTCCTAAAATAAGCGTCCTAGAGCGATTTAGGCTTTAATCTGTGATCACTTTTTTTTCCATACAAAATACATTTTTTGTAGGCCAAACTAAAATGTCCTGTAGCTCTTAAACTAAGCGTCCTAGATCGATTTAGGCTTTAATCTGTGATTACTTTTTTTTCCATACAAAATACATTTTTTGTAGGCCAAACTAAAATGTCCCGTAGCTCCTAAAATAAGCGTCCTAGAGCGATTTAGGCTTTAATCTGTGATCACTTTTTTTTCCATACAAAATAAATTTTTTGTAGGCCAAACTAAAATGTCCCGTAGCTCCTAAAAAAAGCGTCCTAGAGCGATTTAGGCTTTAATCTGTGATCACTTTTTTTTCCATACAAAATACATTTTTTGTAGGCCAAACTAAAATGTCCCGTAGCTCCTAAAATAAGCGTCCTAGAGCGATTTAGGCTTTAATCTGTGTTCACTTTTTTTCCATACAAAATACATTTTTTGTAGGCCTAACTAAAATGTCCCGTAGCTCCTAAAATAAGCGTCCTAGAGCGATTTAGGCTTTAATCTGTGATCACTTTTTTTTCCATACAAAATACATTTTTTGTAGGCCGAACTAAAATGTCCCGTAGCTCCTAAAATAAGCGTCCTAGAGCGATTTATGCTTTAATTTGTGATCACTTTTTTTCCATACAAAATACATTTTTTGTAGGCCAAACTAAAATGTCCCGTAGCTCCTAAACTAAGCGTCCTAGAGCGATTTAGGCTTTAATCTGTGATCACTTTTTTTTCCATACAAAATACATTTTTTGTAGGCCAAACTAAAATGTCCCGTAGCTCCTAAAATAAGCGTCCTAGAGCGATTTAGGATTTAATCTGTGATCACTTTTTTTTCCATACAAAATACATTTTTTTGTAGGCCAAACTAAAATTGCCCGTAGCTCCTAAACTAAGCGTCCTAGAGCGATTTAGGCTTTAATCTGTGATCACTTTCTTTTCCATACAAAATAAATTTTTTGTAGGCCAAACTAAAATGTCCCGTAGCTCCTAAAATAAGCGTCCTAGAGCGATTTAGGCTTTAATCTGTGATCACTTTTTTTCCATACAAAATACATTTTTTGTAGGCCAAACTAAAATGTCCCGTAGCTCCTAAAATGAGCGTCCTTGAGCGATTTAGGCTTTAATCTGTGATTACTTTTTTTCCATACAAAATACTTTTTTTGTAGGCCAAACTAAAATGTCCCGTAGCTCCTAAAATAAGCGTCCTAGAGCGATTTAGGCTTTAATCTGTGATCACTTTTTTTCCATACAAAATACATTTTTTGTAGGCCAAACTAAAATGTCCCGTAGCTCCTAAAATAAGCGCCCTAGAGGGATTTAGGCTTTAATCTGTGATCACTTTTTTTCCATACAAAATACATTTTTTGTAGGCCAAACTAAAATTGCCCGTAGCTCCTAAACTAAGCGTCCTAGAGCGATTTATGTTTAATCTGTGATCACTTTTTTTTCATACAAAATACATTTTTTGTAGGCCAAACTAAAATGTCCCGTAGCTCCTAAACTAAGTGTCCTAGAGCGATTTAGGCTTTAATCTGTGATCACTTTTTTTTTCCATACAAAATACATTTTTTGTAGGCCAAACTAAAATGTCCCGTAGCTCCTAAAATAAGCGTCCTAGAGCAATTTAGGCTTTAATCTGTGATCACTTTTTTTTCCATACAAAATACATTTTTTGTAGGCCAAACTATAATTGCCCGTAGCTCCTAAAATAAGCGTCCTAGAGCGATTTAGGCTTTAATCTGTGATCACTTTTTTTTCCATACAAAATACATTTTTTGTAGGCCAAACTAAAATGTCCCGTAGCTCCTAAAATAAGCGTCCTAGAGCGATTTAGGCTTTAATCTGTGATCACTTTTTTTTCCATACAAAATACATTTTTTGTAGGCCAAACTAAAATGTCCCGTAGCTCCTAAAATAAGCGTCCTAGAGCGATTTAGGCTTTAATCTGTGATCACTTTTTTTTCCATACAAAATACATTTTTTGTAGGCCAAACTAAAATGTCCCGTAGCTCCTAAACTAAGCGTCCTAGAGCGATTTAGGCTTTACTAATTTAGGCCAAACTAAAATGTCCCGTAGTTCCTAAAATAAGCGTCCTAGAGCGATTTAGGCTTTAATCTGTGATCACTTTTTTTTCCATACAAAATACATTTTTTGTAGGCCAAACTAAAATGTCCCGTAGCTCCTAAAATAAGCGTCCTAGAACGATTTAGGCTTTAATCTGTGATCACTTTTTTTTCCATACAAAATACATTTTTTGTAGGCCAAACTAAAATGTCCCGTAGCTCCTAAAATAAGCGTCCTAGAGCGATTTAGGCTTTAATCTGTGATCACTTTTTTTCCATACAAAATACATTTTTCGTAGGCCAAACTAAAATGTCCCGTAGCTCCTAAACTAAGCGTCCTAGAGCGATTTAGGCTTTACTAATTTAGGCCAAACTAAAATGTCCCGTAGCTCCTAAAATAAGCGTCCTAGAGCGATTTAGGCTTTAATCTGTGATCACTTTTTTTTCCATACAAAATACATTTTTTGTAGGCCAAACTAAAATGTCCCGTAGCTCCTAAAATAAGCGTCCTAGAGCGATTTAGGCTTTAATCTGTGATCACTTTTTTTCCATACAAAATACATTTTTTGTAGGCCAAACTAAAATGTCCCGTAGCTCCTAAAATAAGCGTCCTAGAGCGATTTAGGCTTTAATCTGTGATCACTTTTTTTCCATACAAAATACATTTTTCGTAGGCCAAACTAAAATGTCCCGTAGCTCCTAAACTAAGCGTCCTAGAGCGATTTAGGCTTTACTAATTTAGGCCAAACTAAAATGTCCCGTAGCTCCTAAAATAAGCGTCCTAGAGCGATTTAGGCTTTAATCTGTGATCACTTTTTTTTCCATACAAAATACATTTTTTGTAGGCCAAACTAAAATGTCCCGTAGCTCCTAAACTAAGCGTCCTAGAGCGATTTAGGCTTTACTAATTTAGACCAAACTAAAATGTCCCGTAGTTCCTAAAATAAGCGTCCTAGAGCGATTTAGGCTTTAATCTGTGATCACTTTTTTTCCATACAAAATACATTTTTCGTAGGCCAAACTAAAATGTCCCGTAGCTCCTAAACTAAGCGTCCTAGAGCGATTTAGGCTTTACTAATTTAGGCCAAACTAAAATGTCCCGTAGCTCCTAAAATAAGCGTCCTAGAGCGATTTAGGCTTTAATCTGTGATCACTTTTTTTTCCATACAAAATACATTTTTTGTAGGCCAAACTAAAATGTCCCGTAGCTCCTAAACTAAGTGTCCTAGAGCGATTTAGGCTTTAATCTGTGATCACTTTTTTTTCCATACAAAATACATTTTTTGTAGGCCAAACTATAATTGCCCGTAGCTCCTAAAATAAGCGTCCTAGAGCGATTTAGGCTTTAATCTGTGATCACTTTTTTTTCCATACAAAATACATTTTTTGTAGGCCAAACTAAAATGTCCCGTAGCTCCTAAAATAAGCGTCCTAGAGCGATTTAGGCTTTAATCTGTGATCACTTTTTTTTCCATACAAAATACATTTTTTGTAGGCCAAACTAAAATGTCCCGTAGCTCCTAAAATAAGCGTCCTAGAGCGATTTAGGCTTTAATCTGTGATCACTTTTTTTTCCATACAAAATACATTTTTTGTAGGCCAAACTAAAATGTCCCGTAGCTCCTAAACTAAGCGTCCTAGAGCGATTTAGGCTTTACTAATTTAGGCCAAACTAAAATGTCCCGTAGTTCCTAAAATAAGCGTCCTAGAGCGATTTAGGCTTTAATCTGTGATCACTTTTTTTTCCATACAAAATACATTTTTTGTAGGCCAAACTAAAATGTCCCGTAGCTCCTAAAATAAGCGTCCTAGAGCGATTTAGGCTTTAATCTGTGATCACTTTTTTTTCCATACAAAATACATTTTTTGTAGGCCAAACTAAAATGTCCCGTAGCTCCTAAAATAAGCGTCCTAGAGCGATTTAGGCTTTAATCTGTGATCACTTTTTTTCCATACAAAATACATTTTTCGTAGGCCAAACTAAAATGTCCCGTAGCTCCTAAACTAAGCGTCCTAGAGCGATTTAGGCTTTACTAATTTAGGCCAAACTAAAATGTCCCGTAGCTCCTAAAATAAGCGTCCTAGAGCGATTTAGGCTTTAATCTGTGATCACTTTTTTTTCCATACAAAATACATTTTTTGTAGGCCAAACTAAAATGTCCCGTAGCTCCTAAAATAAGCGTCCTAGAGCGATTTAGGCTTTAATCTGTGATCACTTTTTTTCCATACAAAATACATTTTTTGTAGGCCAAACTAAAATGTCCCGTAGCTCCTAAAATAAGCGTCCTAGAGCGATTTAGGCTTTAATCTGTGATCACTTTTTTTCCATACAAAATACATTTTTCGTAGGCCAAACTAAAATGTCCCGTAGCTCCTAAACTAAGCGTCCTAGAGCGAATTAGGCTTTACTAATTTAGGCCAAACTAAAATGTCCCGTAGCTCCTAAAATAAGCGTCCTAGAGCGATTTAGGCTTTAATCTGTGATCACTTTTTTTTCCATACAAAATACATTTTTTGTAGGCCAAACTAAAATGTCCCGTAGCTCCTAAACTAAGCGTCCTAGAGCGATTTAGGCTTTACTAATTTAGACCAAACTAAAATGTCCCGTAGTTCCTAAAATAAGCGTCCTAGAGCGATTTAGGCTTTAATCTGTGATCACTTTTTTTCCATACAAAATACATTTTTTGTAGGCCAAACTAAAATGTCCCGTAGCTCCTAAAATAAGCGTCCTAGAGCGATTTAGGCTTTAATCTGTGATCACTTTTTTTCCATACAAAATACATTTTTTGTAGGCCAAACTAAAATGTCCCGTAGCTCCTAAAATAAGCGTCCTAGAGCGATTTAGGCTTTAATCTGTGATCACTTTTTTTTCCATACAAAATACATTTTTTGTAGGCCAAACTAAAATGTCCCGTAGCTCCTAAAATAAGCGTCCTAGAGCAATTTAGGCTTTAATCTGTGATCACTTTTTTTTCCATACAAAATACATTTTTTGTAGGCCAAACTAAAATGTCCCGTAGCTCCTAAAATAAGCGTCCTAGAGCAATTTAGGCTTTAATCTGTGATCACTTTTTTTTCCATACAAAATACATTTTTTGTAGGCCAAACTAAAATGTCCCGTAGCTCCTAAAATAAGCGTCCTAGAGCGATTTAGGCTTTAATCTGTGACCACTTTTTTTTCCATACAAAATACATTTTTTGTAGGCCAAACTAAAATGTCCCGTAGCTCCTAAAATAAGCGTCTTAGAGCGATTTAGGCTTTAATCTGTGATCACTTTTTTTTCCATACAAAATACATTTTTTGTAGGCCAAACTAAAATGTCCCGTAGCTCCTAAAATAAGCGTCTTAGAGCGATTTAGGCTTTAATCTGTGATCACTTTTTTTTTCATACAAAATACATTTTTTGTAGGCCAAACTAAAATGTCCCGTAGCTCCTAAAATAAGCGTCTTAGAGCGATTTAGGCTTTAATCTGTGATCACTTTTTTTCCATACAAAATAAATTTTTTGTAGGCCAAACTAAAATGTCCCGTAGCTCCTAAAATAAGCGTCTTAGAGCGATTTAGGCTTTAATCTGTGATCACTTTTTTTTCCATACAATACATTTTTTGTAGGCCAAACTAAAATTGCCCGTAGCTCCTAAACTAAGCGTCTTAGAGCGATTTAGGCTTTAATCTGTGATCACTTTTTTTCCATACAAAATACACTTTTTGTAGGCCAAACTAAAATGTCCCGTAGCTCCTAAAATAAGCGTCTTAGAGCGATTTAGGCTTTAATCTGTGATCACTTTTTTTCCATACAAAATACATTTTTTGTAGGCCAAACTAAAATTGCCCGTAGCTCCTAAACTAAGCGTCCTAGAGCGATTTAGGTTTAATCTGTGATCACTTTTTTTTTCATACAAAATAAATTTTTTGTAGGCCAAACTAAAATGTCCCGTAGCTCCTAAAATAAGCGTCCTAGAGCGATTTAGGCTTTAATCTGTGATCACTTTTTTTTCCATACAAAATACATTTTTTGTAGGCCAAACTAAAATGTCCCGTAGCTCCTAAACTGAGCGTCCTAGAGCGATTTAGGCTTTACTAATTTAGACCAAACTAAAATGTCCCGTAGTTCCTAAAATAAGCGTCCTAGAGCGATTTAGGCTTTAATCTGTGATCACTTTTTTTCCATACAAAATACATTTTTTGTAGGCCAAACTAAAATGTCCCGTAGCTCCTAAAATAAGCGTCTTAGAGCGATTTAGGCTTTAATCTGTGATCACTTTTTTTTCCATACAAAATACATTTTTTGTAGGCCAAACTAAAATGTCCCGTAGCTCCTAAAATAAGCGTCCTAGAGCGATTTAGGCTTTAATCTGTGATCACTTTTTTTTCCATACAAAATACATTTTTTGTAGGCCAAACTAAAATGTCCCGTAGCTCCTAAAATAAGCGTCTTAGAGCGATTTAGGCTTTAATCTGTGATCACTTTTTTTTTCATACAAAATACATTTTTTGTAGGCCAAACTAAAATGTCCCGTAGCTCCTAAAATAAGCGTCTTAGAGCGATTTAGGCTTTAATCTGTGATCACTTTTTTTCCATACAAAATACACTTTTTGTAGGCCAAACTAAAATGTCCCGTAGCTCCTAAAATAAGCGTCGTAGAGCGATTTAGGCTTTAATCGGTGATCACTTTTTTTTCCATACAAAATACATTTTTTGTAGGCCAAACTAAAATGTCCCGTAGCTCCTAAAATAAGCGTCTTAGAGCGATTTAGGCTTTAATCTGTGATCACTTTTTTTTCCATACAATACATTTTTTGTAGGCCAAACTATAATTGCCCGTAGCTCCTAAAATAAGCGTCTTAGAGCGATTTAGGCTTTAATCTGTGATCACTTTTTTTCCATACAAAATACATTTTTTGTAGGCCAAACTAGAATTGCCCGTAGCTCCTAAACTAAGCGTCCTAGAGCGATTTAGGTTTAATCTGTGATCACTTTTTTTTTCATACAAAATAAATTTTTTGTAGGCCAAACTAAAATGTCCCGTAGCTCCTAAAACAGGCGTCTTAGAGCGATTTAGGCTTTAATCTGTGATCACTTTTTTTTCCATACAAAATACATTTTTTGTAGGCCAAACTAAAATGTCCCGTAGCTCCTAAAATAAGCGTCCTAGAGCAATTTAGGCTTTAATCTGTGATCACTTTTTTTTCCATACAAAATACATTTTTTGTAGGCCTACAAAAACTGCATTTTCTATGGGAAAAAAGTGATCACAGATTGAAGCCCTTTTCGCTCTAGTTTTCGCTTAGTTTAGGAGTTATTTGCAATTATAATTTTCCATACAAATATTGAATTTTGTATGGAAAAAAAGTGATCACAGATTGAAGCCCTTTTCGCTCTAGAACGCTTAGTTAAGGAGTTATTGAATTTTCAGCGTTAGTGACACGCAGACATTAATTTGGTATTTAGCCTGCTCTTGGAAGGCTAAATTGTTTTTTCCATACGACATATGTGTTCTCATTCGCATGACACTTATTTATATCTAGCGGTTGAACCCTTGATAGTTTCATTCCATCTCTAGCCTTATTTGTAGTTAATTTTAAGTTTTTTTTTCATTTTTCAATATTATGTATTAATCAAATTATATTGATAGTTCTTCTGGAGCATCAATGTATCGAAATAATCTACATAATGACATATTAATTACATTATAAGCTGATCGAATATTACCCAGTTCCCACATGTACTTGTAGAACAAACAAACAAAAAAAGAACGGCAAATGAGTTTGTTTTTTATATTCTACGCAGCAAAATTGATGCCGTGACAGATGCTGTGGTAAAATGTTTTCATTACAAAAACTCATATGACAAGCAGCAAGTTAGAGGAAAATGTCTGTTACACCCGAAGAAAAATATATTTCAAATAGGAATTTAAAAATTAATAAAATAAGTGGTTCCACTTTGCGAATCTGAGAATTCTGATTCTGAAGAGGGAGGAAACTCGCCTGTTCCGAAGAATGAAAAGAGAAATGGAAAGATGACCATGTGGGAAGTCATCATGACACCAGAAAATGCTATCAACTCATTAAACATCAATCCACAGATTCGACTGCTAGCATAACTTCATGTAGTGATGGAAATGTAAATCAGGTGACCGACTCGTCGAGGGTGCTCATGATTTGGAAGCTACATTTTTTCAGCTTGTTAGCGGCCGTAGATTCCTGTTAAGAAAATATACCGCGACCATGATGGTGTTAATGTCCACCCCCAAACTCAGATGAGGTCAATGCAGCAAGTCCGCATATGTAAAGGGAATACCGGCAGAGCTGTATAAGACAGGAGGCGATTAGTTAATAAGGTGAAGGTGACGACATTGACATTTTTTTTTTGACTAACACTCAGTGGTGCCCTCTATAAATGCAATGCACTGTGTTAGTTATGGAAAGAGGGATGTTGGAGGGTGGAAATCCACACCCTCGATATCCACACCACCCATAGATATTGACGGTGATGCTGGATCTGGTGAACGTTTGTGTGACAACAAACAGCACTGGGTCTTTTTTGCATTAAAATCTACTCTGTTCATTTGGCTCCACTCACAAATCGTCGCCAAATCGCGGTTAAGTAAGTCGTTCATCGTTCGCCTTTTGTCCTCGACATCCAAAGGACCTGGCCGATGTTGAAATGAGTAAGAATGACAAAGGTTGCTGTCATCCGCAAAGGAGTAGATTGGGTTCACAGTCTGCCCCAACAGGTCGTCAATGAAAATAGGAAATAGAGAAGGAGAGAGGACATGACGGAAATGTAGAATGCAATTGGTGTTTTCTTCCAGAATCGAGAAAGAATCAGCGAAGACGTGTATGAGGGTAAACGAGAATAATAGAAAACGTATTATTGCATCTGCTAGGCAAACGTCGTGACGGCAGCAAGGTGACGTAGTGAAAACCGGGGCTTTAAAAAACAGTGTCCACTCTCTCATGCTTCCTTATGGCACAAACACAGGGGTACTTGCGAAAGCAGATTAACCCACTTTTAACGGAACGGGAAATGGTGAAAAATGCAAAGGTTAAGCGGAAATGAAAAAATTCAGGAATTTTGTTTCACTTATGCGGTATTTTTAATTTAAACGAACCGTGTATGTTCTTTTGAAATTTATCTATGAAACGAAAATAGAAACTTGTCGCTGAATTTTTCATAACATAAGTTGATTCTAATTTCTCCTTCGTAGTAGGTTTAATATTATGATGATGTCGTAATAAATTCTACTGAACCCACTACAGCATTTTGAATTGTCATAACAGAGGTGGACAACTTGGACTCCCTAAACTGGCCACCAGGAAGGTTGGACAACATGGACAAGATTCTCCTCCACATTTTGTTGAATTAGCTCTCTAGCTTCGGGTTTTTTTTTATAAAACCCAACCGATACATTTACTTTTGCTATGGAAAATCTGCAGTATGATTCCTTACACATTTTTCCCTCAGTGTACTCCCATCATCGCCATGCACTGAATACCAACAAACAAAAAAAAAAAAAAATACTCCACATACATATTACATAGAAAAGTTCTTCTCAACTCGTTTTAAATGTAATATACACCATGTTCAGCATAAGTGACATTTGATGCTCATTAGTGTAAATTACTTGCAATCCATCATTTTGCTATATTTTTCACATTAAACAAAGCAAAACTTTACTTAACTGTAAACTAAATATGCGGCTACCTTAAAAGTTGAACGGAATAAACCCTTCGCTGATTAATCTGTAATTCAAGAACAAAAAAGAAGCTCTTTTAATTACACTTTGCAACAAAGGTCCTTTAAACAATTAACAAATATTAATAATTATGAAAGAGTTTTGATACAGAACAGCTTCCGACAATTTGCAACATCTAATGTTTCATTCTTGAAGTTCTTCCTTTTTCCCTTTTATCTAAAACCATTTGTGTTTGTGTGTGTGTGTTGGACTCTAAGTGACCATTTTATGTGAAAGAAAAATCGACGTTCTTTTTTTTTGCCCTAATAAAGTAATCTAGCAGTGTCCTTTCACTCCTATCACATAATTATAATTAAGTTTGTTTGTGAAATCCTCGGAGAAGCAAAGTGCGATGCCATTGAAGAGCGCGGTCGGTCACCATCGACATCATCATCATCAGCACCGTTGCCATCATCATATCCTTCATCAGAGCTGCTGAGGAGTTTCTTTTTTTTCGCCTTAACCTTTTCACGTTTTCGATGTCCTTCTTGAGGCTTGTGTACTTGCTGTTGTTGTTGTCATTAAGAACATTGAAGGACCGGCAGCATTTATTATGTTTAAGGAGTTAAATGGCACTTTATAAAATGAAAAATAACTGATGTAATTATTGTTTTAGCCCTTTTTGCCTCCATTTCAGGCAGACGGAATGTACAACTAACAGTTGCGGTTTCCACATAATGAACATGTTGTCGATTATTTGTTCAGCTAGAAGTAACCGCATAAACTGTTTAAGAACACACTGGATAATGGGTGATCACGGAGAGAAAAAACAAGTTTTATTTCAAACTATTACTTTAAATAAATCTATTACCTAATAAATTTACAAGTAAAATGCATATTTAATACTAGTAAGTTGTAATGCGCCTATGGCGCCCGTTGAAAAATAGAAAAAAAAAAATTTTTGTGGAAAAAAAAAAGAATTTTGTTGAAGAAACCATTTTTTCTTGAAAAAAAAAATTTTGTAAAAAAAAAAAATTCGTAAAAAAAAAAATTTTGGAAAAAAAAAATTTTGGGGAAAACACTTTCTGTACAAAAAAAAAATATTATTTTTTTTATTATTATTATTTATAGAAAATTATAGAATGCCTATTTAAATTCCTACGTACTGCGTGACAGAGTCAGTGAATCAGTGTCGAGGGTAAATATATATTAAGATGATTTAAATACCAAAAAAAAAAAAATTGGATTCTAGAAGAAAATAGGAGAACAAGCGATTGTATTTTGAAGATGAAGGTTTCACCTCAGATTCCATCCTGATTAAATCTTCTGCTCTCCCATTTAGCAAGTGCTCTAGTTTTACACAATTTCGATTGACACTGGCCATTTTCCAACAATGGAACTTACATGGACGGTAACGATGATTGAATAAAAAATTGAAAAGTGAAATATTCACACAACGACTCCTACGTATGCACAGTTCAGAAAAAGAAGTTGATACAGCAGTATCCACAATTGTTAACAATGTTTGCTATATGGCCAATATACAATGTTAACAGAAACATAGAGAGAGAGAGAGAAAGAGAGAGAGTGGGGGAGAAAAACTTTAGTTTACACTAAAAGTAGTTGTTGGTATTGGTTGTTACAATCACTAATGGCCACTGGTTCAAGTGTTTCCCACTTGAGAATGAACAACTTGAGTCACGACGTTACACTTTTCTTCCTACGACTGCCGGTCTACTACTCTCATTCGTTATTCCGGCAAACGTTTCGAGTAACTTGTGACTGTAGTCGCAGTAGTTTCCCCCGCAGTCATATCACACCATCTACCAGGTGTCCTTTAATACAAATACACACACACACACACAAAGCAGAACCTGCACTTGCACACATACTCTCATACAGTTTTAACATTAGAAAAATATTTTTAACATTGTATTGTTTGTTGTTGTATTCTTTAGTTTGTTTACAATATCCACCACCACCACAAGTGTTGGGGGCCACAGCAGGAAGGAGAAAAGTCTTAATGTTTGTGTTGTCTGTTACAATTCCTGGGGGGGGGGGGGTTGCGTTAGCAAAAGGAGCACACAAAAAAAGACTTGTGTCTTCCGTAAGGACTTCCGCCTTTTCTAAATGAAAGTCTGCCATTCTTCGAGTGAAACAATGTTTGTAATTGGCAAATGTTTGTCTTTTCCCATGTACCAAGTCTTGACATTAGAGTGGGTCTTGCTACATATTGTGACACCGAAACAGGATCTTTTTAAGCGTTTTGAAGAAAGGTCGTCCTTCTTTTCGTCAAATAAACTATTTCTAACTATGGAAATTCCAAAAGGAATAACTGCTACTCCGTCCAATAAAAAATATACACGAGATTTTTTTAATTTAGGGAGAACAAGGATTGTCGTGACGGGGAATGCAAGCAGAGACGGTGTCAGTCAAACTGAGACTGGCTACAGACGAGGAGAATTTAACATTCTCAACTTCATGACATTTGGGTTCAATAAGCAGTTGAATACTATTGACGGCCGTGGTGTGGTAGGTAGTCCTTGCGACTATCACACATAAGTACCCGAGTTCGAAACATTTTTCAGCGGCTGTTTCCACCTCGTAAATGTTGGCGACTTTACGAGTAAGAGAGCCATGTAAAACTTCTCTAGAAAACCATTAGCCTTTCAGAGTCGACTTTAAGAAGTAGATCGTACACAGCTAACTGATGCGAGAGCAGTTCCCCGTCAGTTCCTTCTTGGAAGGTTAAGGGAAATAATTACGTAAGTAAACAGTTATAAGAATATAAGATCGTCTCTGGAGGACAACAAAAACTTCTCTACAGTATGTACGAGTACTTGTACAGCCCGATCAACCAAATTCTAGCAGTATCTGAGAAAATAAAGTCTTATTAAATTACTTTTAATTTTTTTAAATGTTCAAAATAATTCGGCTTCATATTTAAAGCTATAATTAATAATATCTGTATTAGGTATTAATATTTCTTGTAATGTTCACATATTGTTGTTCTGTGTTAATAAAGTGTGTTTTTTTTTATAAAATTATCGTTTCAGCTGTCATGGAACAATTTCCGGCAAAGATGCCATCCACTCTAATGTACTTCGTAGCTTCCAGTACGTGTGTAAGTATAATTGTGGTTTTCTGTTATTGTATTCGTATACAATGTATAATATATATCTATAGATTGTACATATCTGAAGTGATTTTCAAACAGAATTTGTGCAATTAAAAATAATGTAAGAAAAATTAAAACAAAAATATAAAATGTTCACTTTTATAGAACTTGAACTTGAGATAGTTGGGAAGTTTTCTGGCCATACATTGGACAGAGGATTTTCGTTGTCCGACATTTACTTTCTGTTTAAAACAAAAACATGTTGGCAATATGCCGGGTCTGAGCCAATCAACAAATGTGCATTGTTTGCTGTAGACTCCACGAAATAGGGATACAAAAATAATCAAAACAAAAAAATTTAAAAATAATTTATTTATTACATTATTTATTCATTCATTAGTCTATTGTACATAAATTTTACACATTATTTAAAAAAAAATTACCACTATATAAAAAAATTTATTAAATTCCAGAAATCGATAAATTTACTAAATGAAAACGAAAAATCTATAACAAATAGGGTTATTTCATAATTAAAAATTTTTGATCAAGGGTCTTTCATATACACACATGAATACTAAGGTGCACCTTATTTAAAAAGTAAGTAAATGGAAAATGCGGCATAACTCCCCCCAGAAATGTTCTCCGTTGAACAAAAATACATTTTGCAAAATTTTGGGCATACGTCCACAAAATAAATGTATATGTACAAATTAATGTTCGTCGATTTAGTTTCGTATTTGATGAAGTGGAGGTGGCCCCATCCCATACTTCTCAGCATTACGAACTTTCATGTCTAATGAACTATTACAGGTGTGAATATGAGATATGAGACAAAACAACAAACAAATACATTAAATCCCATATATACTGTCGGTCCAACAATTTGCCAAATGTATTTTTGTGCTACGGAGGTCATTTCGATTTTTTTTTAAATAATGTGCACCTAATTAGCTCATCTCTGGCACCATTTCTTTAGCTGAAGAAATTTTTTGTATTATATTTTTTTTTAAATTATTTTATTACTTTTATTTTAGTTTTATTACTGTAAAAAAAATACTTAAATTAAAAAAAGCTATAAATTCATTGGACACTAAACAAGCACACCCATACATACGAGGTATGTTCAAAAAATGTCGTGAATTTGGTATTTTTTCAAAATGTATTTATTTATTCATTAATATCTATTTTTTCCCCTCGGGTATAATACACGTCTGCCAATGTTTTTTCCAATCCTCGAATCACTTCAAATAATAATTTTTCGTGATCTTGTTCAGCTCCTCCTTCGATGCCGTCTTTATCTTCTAATTCGTGGCGTAGAGTCGTCCTTTCATAGGCCTTTTCAGTTTTGGGAACCAAAAATAGTCACCGTGGGTGTGAATACCGAAGCATCAGACACTCTTGATGTTCTGGGCATGAAGATACAGGGTGATGCTGTGTCGAAGTGTCGAAAGAAGCATTCAAGTGTTTAGGCTTTTTAAAGCGGTGCAAGAAATATTTCACTCCATCTGATCTCGTAAATATTTACACCATCTACATCCGGCATAAAATGGAATACAACTCCCATATATGGGCAGGAGCTCCAAAGACATCTTTGCAGCTTCGGGACCGTGTACAGAGGAGAGCGGTGGAGATGATTGGGGATGGTAGAGTATCCAACTCTATAGTCTCCCGTCAGCTTCGCCGGAATGTGGGTTGTTTATCGCTGTTCTATAGATATTTCAATGGTATCTGTTCACAAGATATCCGTAGTCTGGTCCCTGACGTTAGAACATTTCGCCGGAATACGCGGCTTTCCAGGGTCTCTCGTCCGTTCATTGTAAAGTGACCGGTTGACCGGACGACGCACTATAGAGAAAATTCGTTCTTCAGCCGTACTGTTCGCATGTGGAATAATCTTCCAGCAAGTGTTTTTCCTAACTGCTATGACATTATCAAATTCAAGGCAAACATCAACAAACACTACTCCCTCCTTCCTCCCTCCAATACCCTTCTTTCCCATCGCTAACACAGTGCATTGCATTTATAGGGGGCATCCCCAGAGTGTTAGTCAAAAAGAAAAGTTTAAGTAGATGAATTTTTCCCCATTTTGACATATATTTTTATTCCTTAGGCAGCAAAATGCGCATACGTACAGTATTAAATTTGACCACGTGGTTTTTAATTTTGTTTTTTCGACAATCACTAGATTTGAACTAGAAAAAAGTCATGGTGTGCTAAAACATGATCCCGTCTTGTGCTAACGTCTTCACTTCACACCAGGATTTGCCAATTGAAGTTATTTCAGATTGAATTTATCTTTTCCAAGTATGTTCTGGGCGTTCTCTTCTTCGGTTGCCTTGTGGATTCCATTCGATGACATTTCTGGTTGCGTCAAACCGTGGTCTTCTGAGAGTGTGCCAACGACATTGCCGTCTTTTTACTTTTGCTGTATGCAAAATCGGCTAAAGAAAATGTATCAAAAAAAAAAAACGTCCAAAATTATTCTAAACATATTTGGGTCCATTTTCATATGAAATCTAGCCAACGTTTTGAGATAATATTTCAAAATTTTTTGGCGAAATTTCATTTCTGTTAAATGGGCTTTTTTTTCATCAAGGAAAATCGGCAGAGAGCAGAAAAAAAAAACAACCCAACTGAAGTTATACAATATTATTATATTTAGTAACTTTGTCCAGTCTAACTTAATAAAATACGAATAAAATATTGTTATTGGGCGATTTTTCTTTTATAATTTTTTTTTGTGTCACTTTTATTTTTGCGTGGGTTTATTCATTTGGATAATTTTTAATTTTTTATGGATAATTTTGCAACAGCCTTTAATTTGTATGACTTATGGCCCCATGCTCCACATTGTACATTAATTTCAATTGATTTCATTATCTGCATTTTAAATATAAGCTTTCTTTTCTCCACAATTCGTAAAACATGCTTTAAATCAATCAACACTTTAACACAATGTTCTTCGATTTACGAAAATCGAATTATAAACTTTAAATTGTGATTATACGCCTTTCACAATGTTTCCTTAAGGCCACAGACGTTATAGCTAAATTCTGACATATGAAATTTACAATAATGGTCTAATATTAGCATCAATTATAATGTAATACTCTATCACAGCTAATACCGGAGCACATGCACAACGTATTTTGGCCCTGAGGTGAATGCGCTCAAATCTCGGTGCTTAACGTGAATGTCAAGATAACACACACAGGGACAACATACACACATACATACAAACATACTTCCAGACATTTCCTCCCATAAAAGGTTACTGGAAGGAAATGACATTCGTTGGATAAAATGCGTTTGTATTGTTACTTAAATCTGTAACATTGATTGATAAGTTTAAGTTAATCGCTTTTGTTTGCGATTTCATTTTCATTTCAGTTTGTTTTTCCTGGGATTTTAATCATGTCCCAAGCTTGATTTTCTCTATGTTCGAGAAACTTTTCGATTTCGTTGCTTTTGCCCACAGAACAAACTTTGTCAATATAAACTTTTGTTTTTTTTTTTTTGCTGGACAAAATCTTAAGGATTTTGCCACTAATCTTCTTATGCGAAGTTGCCAGAGAGAAAAATCCAACGTTAATTCTCCACATTCGCCGTCAATATGGAACAATTTGTTCGACAAAACTGTCGCATTGGTTTGCGTTGGGGACAACTGAATGACGAAAGGAAAACCGAACGATTGGATTGATGACTTTAACTTGTGTGTACAGAATCTTTAAGTTTCCATATAAATTCTAAAATAATTAAATTGTGCCGTTGAATCCAAATGAAATTTTGTATTACTGTTGAAAGTCCTAACATCAAAAGAGGTGTAGACGACGGATTTATTGAGAAAACGGAATCTTGAGGCTCTACTGCGCTGAACATATGCTCGGTACGTGAGACTCCATCTATAACCCCTGGTGTAGAATGATCTCTTAGGAAACTCGGTATTATTCGATATGATTTATTATCGACACCGACTGTAATAAGTTCCAATGGAAGGGCATCGAGCCGGACCCTAACGAACGCCTTCGAAATATGCAGAGCCACAACCTTGCGTTCACCAAGGCGATGAATGGCTCGACCATTCATCAAGTCTCCATTAGATCGGTTTCTACGGAAGCCATACTGTCGATCACCTATCGATGAAAATACTTCTTTTGCAATTTTTTTTTTAATTTTTAAAAATTTTAAAGTAAAATAAGTTAAAAAAAACTCCACATTTCCAATAATCAAAAGTTCAACTTTCACCTTGAATTTCTCAATAAATACTGAAACGATTTAATTGAAATTAAAACTGGAGATATGATTACGGAGTTATCTCTCGAATGAAAACAAAATAATAAGAAAATATCAGTTTAAAAGAGTTTTGGTTTTTAGTCCTTCGCTTTCGTTGGAGAATAACTTTCCCCCTTTCAAAGGAAAATCATGTAGAATCCACTCAGAATTTATAATTATTATAAAGATAAGGGTTTGCCATTATGTTTTAAAAATGATTTCAGACAAGTGGCCGCCGCGGCTGGCTAGAATAAATTTCAGCCGAGAGGCCCAATTTTCGATCACATTTTGCAGCATTTGGGGCCGTATGTCGTATGTAACCAGCCCAATATTCTCTTCCAAGGCGTGTCAAGCTTATCTGTTTGATTGTTTTGTCAAACACTTTCTGCAGCATTTGGGACCGTAAGTCAGCACTAACGCAAATACTTTCTTCAAAGGCGCCAATCGTGTCGGGCTTGTGGATTCCCCTTACTCCAAACGCGACTATTTGGTTTATTAACGTACCTATTCAACCAAAAGTAAGCTTCATCGCAGAACAAAATTTTCTTGCATGAACTGATAAAATACGGGCATAACGGATGTGGCCAAATCGTCAACGATATTCCAAAATTTGTCGACACAGCTAGTTTGAATTTCCCTTATTTTGATAACAAGCGTTCATATATAACCGTGTTACAAAAATAGATTTTTTGTGGCAGGCAGACTCGTGAAAATGTCTGTATCACGTCAAATTTTTTAAAAATAATTTTTATCAATTCTTAGATTTTCCTCAATTTTTATTATTTTTGAAAAAAAAATATTTTTTTCACTTTTCTTAGCATAACTTGAAGAGACTCCAAATTTTTAAACTACTTAAGCGTTACGAAAAAAAAATGTTTTTTGAACTGAAACCTTAAAAAAAACGATAACCATTTAAAAAAAAAATTTAGGAAAATCTGAGAATTGATAAAGATCTATTTTTTAAAAAATTTGACGTGATACAGACATTTTCACGAGTCTGCCTGCAAAAAAATCAGCTCGATTGGATCACTGAAAAGGGGTTAAAAATCGGTCCAAAAAAATCGCCGATACACGTGTATTTTTAATTTTTGATCCCCTTTCCGAAAAAGTAAATTTGGTTCATAGGACAGAATGTGTGTAACACGGTGTAATTTAAGAACGCAACACATTAAAATTGTCCACAAGCGTGGATGATTTTTCAACGGTTTTTTTCCTTCAGTGTAAAATTATCTCTAAATATCCAACAAACAATGCAATTTTGGAGTCCTCTCCATTTTTGAGGATACATATATTTTTAATAAACTGCCAACAAAAATTCCTTGGTAGTGAAATTTTTACACATGCAGACAGAAACGAATGTTAGAGTTCCCCCACACATTTGTTTGTGTCAATTTATGTGATGAAGTTATTGTGTTTGCTTTTGAATCCAAATGATTTTAGCTTTAATATAACTGATATCTTGTGCTCTTTGAAACATTGAGACTCTCACAAAAAAAAACATAGCACCTATCATTTTCATCATTAGCTGTAAAATGCTGTACATTTTCGCACACGTTCTTGCAATTTGCCATAATGTTCTTTGTGTGAACGTTTACATTTATCTTGGTCGACCGTTTTCTTTTATGTTGCATTTGTATGAATTTTTCGAGTAAAAGAAAACTTTCAGTCATTCTTTTTGGGTTGTCATTTAACTTAATTGCCAGACATTAATTTGTCTCATTATTTACCTTTTGTTTGTGTTCGGCGTGTCTTTGGCACAATACTTTTGTAAAAGTTTGCAGTTTCCCCGGCACGCAAAAAATGTCAGACTGTTGAGTGGTGAGAACATCCTAAGAAAATTTGACGAAATTAGTTTGTAATCATGTGGGGTGGTTACAATAGGTGACTGTGTGTGTGTGTGGGGGCGGGGGGGGTGAATTGTCATTAAAGACTGTCATTAATTTAAGAAAGTCGTGGGGACTATCACTAAGCTTGATTAATATTAATGTATACAAGTAAATTGTATGAAATCTAGATGAAAACTTATTATTCTATAAAATTTTAAAGTCATACATTGAATTTACAAACAAGTTATTTCTCAGATTTTCCTATGACCTGCCCTGACTGTCTTTAGTACTTGAACGTCGTAACCAACTAGCAACAATAACGTGACATCTGCCCTCTTTTGCATGCATCATTAACATTTCTCTCGTGGCATCATTACTTTTAGTATTCACTTAAAATACAACCGAAACCCTTTAATATTATTTAGTTATATTTCTGTCATACTTCATTACTCTGTTGCATCTGGTACTTCCTTTCCAACAAAAACCAAAAAAAAAGAAAAGAAAGAAGGACAGTTCGATGCCAAAATAGCTCCATTTGCATATTCTCTCCTATAGAAAATAACCATTGAAACGGAAATGAACCCAAAAAAAAAAGCATACAGCTCACAAAAAAAGGAAACAAAGTTAATCATCTGTAAAAATTGCCTAATGGAGAGTTTAACATAATAAAACTGGTAGACTGACTCTGGCCAGTATACAGACAGCCCGACAGGCAGACACACATACATACGTACAAAATACATTTTATAAAGAAGAAAAAAAATATTTACATATGTCCTTTTTTCGGGGCTATATGTAAAATATTGAAATAAAATCAGCATAGAAAGATAGAAATAATCTTAAGGTCAGTTGAAATTGGGGGAAATATTCCCGGAAGGATAGACAAATATAGTAGAGAGTAGAGAGTTGGGAGGTGAATGGAAGTTTTTGGACTTTTTTTTTAACAACATAATTTGAATTTGCAAATAAAATCATAAAAAATAGACCAACAAATCTCGATTTTGACCTTGTTGGAAATGGACGAATATTAACACTTTCATCCTTTAGTTTTTTTCTTAATCTTTTGGGTTTTTTTTTAAGTTTTGACGGTAACTATTGTTATAAGGATAATATCCAAGATGTTAGGGGTACATAATATAAGCATGATATATCTTTGGAGACAATTGGTGAGTCATATAACAGACAGCAACGAGAAGAATATATCGCTCATTTATTTCAATAGTGTCACAATTCAAAATTTATTTTTCTTTTTGCCCATGAAAAAGCTCTCGATCTGTTATTTAAATTGACTTTTGTACTGCACACATATGCCAGGGCTCTGTTTTTTTTCGGGAACCAATGAGTTTTTTTCCTATATTCTGAGTCGTATCACTATTGAAATAAATGAGCGATAAGATTCTTCTTCTCGTTGTTGTCTGTTATATGACATACCAATTGTCTCTTGATATGACTTCCTTTAGATTTCACAGCATCTTTCGGAAATGATAGCCATGTTAGAGGTAAAATATGTTCGGATCGCGGCATCAGAAATAAACAAATGAGATATCGCCTGAAAGGTATTGACGTCCTCTTTACAATAATGTGAACAAGTATTTATGGCCTTGTCCGGATAACCCTCTAAATAAAGAATATATTCTTGGTCAAAAAATGATATTTTTTCCCTAAAATTTTTTCAGAAAATGGAAATTTGATACGATAGCTGTTAAAATTTGTGAGTGGATTAAAAAGAAATAGAACTTTTACTGGAGACTTCAACGTGCCGTTGTGCCGTTAAAAGCCTGACATTTCCAACCCAGTTTTACTTTCTAACCGGATTTAAAAAGAGTAGACATAAGCGGCCTACACACAGGCAACAAATTGAAACATTCGCTTGAAATTTGAACAAATTGATGTGTGTGTGTAGTGTGATTTATAAACAAATGGAACTTATTCAAAAAATTTTGCCTTTCCGTCATATTTCTACAATCGGAAACGGGGACACACAAATACACACATGTCAAATTTGTCTAGAAATATCGCTGGGTTTCTTCTAAAAGCATCAGTGTAAACATATTCTCTTTTGAAAAAATATAAATTGAAGGTTTTACAAAAAATTCTTTTAAGAACAGCTAAATACTGGCGACTTTACGACTAAGAGAGTAATCTCTAAGCCATGTAAAACCTATCTAGAAAAGCATTAGCCGTTCGAAGCCGTCTGTAAAACAGTAGTTCCCGATCAGTGAGTATACAAATTATGTCGTGCACAGCTCTCGAAGTTCCCCGTCTGTTTATAGAATGTTACGAGAACAGCTGTTTCCCGCTCAAAATCTTGACAAAAAGTATCAGATACAGAGGAATGACAAACCACACTTGGAGACCAGAGATTTAAGAGAAGACATGGATATGCCACAGGTCCCACGTCACAATTGATCTTTTACGTACCAAGATCGGTAGTTGTTCTGCCATTCTTGTCGGTGATGTCAATTAACAACCTCAGAGTGGTTCCATGAAAAATGCCCACAAAAAAATGAAGAACTCCTTAAAAAAATCTCATTATGAAAAATTCCCCAAAAAAAAACAAATGAAGAACTACTCAAAAAAATCTCATTATGAAAAATTCCCCAAAAAAATTGAGGAGTTTTTCGTAATTTTTAGGTAACATTTAATTTGTTGGTCAATTAAATATCCAAATTTTTTTATTTTTGGGGTTAACAGAAGTCAGTCATATATAACGTGCATCCGCGCAAAATTTGAGGGATTGAGTCATTTTTAATTTTTCGAAATTTTTTGGGAAATTTTCATATTGGGCTTTTGGAGGGATTTTCCATTTATTTTGGAGAATTCTTCATTTGGGGAAGTTTTCATAGAGCCCCTAGCAGCGTCCATATGAAGCTGTTCTACTTTTATGGGGAACTTTGGAGAATCGATGTTATCCGAACAATCCGAGACGAATTTCGAGAAAGCCATTCGGAAAATAGAGCCAGAAAACGTAAGAAATTTCTTAGAAATTCGGTAGAAAGGTTTTGCTATTATTTATCCAATCGGGGCTACCACGTGGAAGAAATCGTATTCCACCAAACAATAATAACCAAAAAAACAGGAATAAACCGAAAAATTTATTTTCTTTAATTTTTTTAATAAAAAAAAACTGGTATAAGAATTTATAAGCAGTTTATAGTCGGCTCTCTGATTTCAGAGAAAAGGGAATAATATATTACGCACTTAGTTACAATTCTGCTTAATACTCTCTAGTATGTCCCGTATGATATCCACTCTAATATTGGATATCAAACTTGCCCTAAATCCCTTACATTCCCCTAGAAATACTAAAAATATACACTTCTCCTACCTCATTTCTCTATCGTAGTTAACCAATAACTTCTGATTGCGAAATTAGTCAAACGGTCGACAATCGGTATGCAATTACTCCAGACATCCTGCATCGTTTATATTCACCAAATATTCACCAATAATTTTTCTGTTGTAAAATCCCTCTTCGCATACTTAACGGCAAACCGTAAGTAAATCCTAATGTCATGTTCAAATACTGCACGTAACATTGAGATTTGCATGATGGCTGTCCTTTTTTTTTTTTGCTCCGAAATCTGCAACAACACCGGTTTGAGGTTACGTACAACACTTGTCATCGTGTAATTGCACAATTGGCACGTATTCCAAGGGATAAAGAAAAAGGCGAAGCGCCTTACCAAATCTCAGGCAAATTACTTGAACCAGTGTTCGTTAAGTCAGTCAGTGAGTGCATAAAGAAGCACTTAAGGACAGCGTGATTCCATGTTTCCCCAAAATGACTTCTTGCAATCGTTGACAGTGCCCCCACCCCAGAAATGACGTAAGGAACAGGAGACAATGGTTATTTCGCGAAAAACTTTTCAAGGTTTTGCGGTTTAAATCTAGAGTTTTGTTTGGTGAAAGTTTATTTCGTTAAACTTTTGTTAAATTCGGTTTTAGAAATGTTCTCTACTATTCGCCTCCATATGCTGCAGCACACACAAAGCATGAAAAACCATATTTGATTTGGTGTTTTTGGCACGCCAAAAAAAATTTAATTTTCCTAAAAGCAGCCGCATGTTTGCTTTTTGGCTTAGCAGATTTTTCTACTTTTTAGTTTCGAGTGTTTTTTTTTTTTTTTTTTTTTTTTTTTGGTTTATTTCGGCAATTCTGTTTGAGTTGTTTATGGTATTTCGCATGTTTGTATTTTGGAAATCTAACTGCATTATTAGTTTGTTTTACTGCATGGCTAATACACACACACACACTCACAAACACATATCCCTTTTCATTTATGAAATGTTGCCAAAAGAAACATTGAAGTATTCCATCTCTGCTCTGCGATTTACAATTAAATTCCATTTCACTATGGTTTTGGTGGAGGATTGGGGTAGATTTGAAAAACAAACATAATTGTAGAGAGTGTTCAAGGTTTTTTTTTGGAGGCCAGAGTGTTGTGCTGTGCGCTATTGGCTCGGTAATAAGTCAATTTTTTATTTGCTTCTCTTTTCCCTGCCCTTGTTTATTTGCGGTTTCAGCTGCCCTTGCACCAGTGTGCCACTTTATTTCCATACATTTCTTGTCTATCGCCCTTGATTATCTTCATTCATGTTTTTGGTGTTCCGTTTTTTATTTTTTTGTTTTACTACACTGTATGCTTGCATGAAATGTACATATCGTCCCCTCAATATAATAATAGTGTTGTGAAAATGTGAATATAGTAAACACCCTTTCAACTCCAATTCAGTGACATATCTGCTGTACGACCTCCAAAAGCTCTAGGTTGGTTACCAGTTTGAGTGTCGATTAAGTTTTTTAACCCGGAAATTCCCGGGAAATTTACCGATTTTTTCTTTGCGATGATGTACATGGTTAGATCCAGAACTTTCTATTCAGCTGACATAGTTCTTCAGGAGCAAGGGTGATATCTGAACATTGAAAACACCCATCGTAAATTAATCTGAAATCGGAAATACAGGTATTCCAAAGAAGCTCGGTTAGAATTATCGCATTGTACAGGACTGTAAATATTTCTCGAGATAGAGCTCTGTTCTTCAATTGTTTGATTGATGCTTTGTTTTATTTCGATGCTGGCCTCATTGTTTCTATTGATGACCGAGCCGAGGTGTATATGTCACTATGTCACCTTTCTAAAGGGTGTTTTTTATTGGGGTATAGAACTTTAAGTTGGCATCACTTTTTTAACTGGCGGCCATTTTGTCAGCTGTCAAGTGATTAATATTTAGTTTGGTTTGTCATTTCATCATGAACAGGTTGACAAAAGAACAACGCTTGCAAATCGTGCAAATTTATTTCGAAAGTAATGGTTCAGTTCGCGAAGTTCACCGCAAGCTCCGTCCATTTTATGGTCGACATAATCGTCCATCAGAGCAATTAATTCGGTAAACCATGGATCTTGGCTCCAGCTTGTGCAAGAATTAAAGCCGCGAGACCATGCAATGCGTCGTGATTTTGGTGTATGGGCCGAAAATGAGATTCATCTCGATGCTGATTTTCATCACAAAATTTTGTTCAGTGATGAGGCTCATTTTTGGTTGAATGGCTACGTCAACAAGCAAACGGCGGCCACATGCCCGAAATCATATTTAAACATTAATGGCATAAAATTATCCTTCCAATAAAGCCAAATTGATGGACATTAAAACGATTTTCTTGTGTTTTATTTCAATTCGAAATTCTATACCTCAATAAAAAACACCCTTTACTATGTCACCTTTCTCTCGTCACAACGTTTGTTGTTCGCCCATGTTCGCCGATTTCTTTACGATTGATTATGGTCATGAATGCAAATTCGGGAAGTTGTGTAAATGTGTGCTTCGATTTGCGCTGACAAATTCTTACTTCTTTGAGATCGAACATTCAGGAGTTCGTACACTATTTGACTCCTTTAAACTTTATAAAAATCTGCACCAATTGCAAATGTTAGCTGCTTCCATGTTCAGATTTCGAAAACGTTAATCAGTAATTGAATTTGATTAAAAGATACCAATGGCAATTTGCCATGATTTCAGCATGCGCAGTCTCATGAAGTGGCGATAATATTTTGTAATCTCAACCAATCTAGACAATAATATTTTGCCAGTAGATATCCATATAATAAGTTTAGAAAAATTTAAAATATTTATCGCTCCCCTTTAACTTCCACATATTAAGCAATGTTGGAAAACAAACATTTAAAATATTTCCATATTCAATCTTTCCTTCGGAGTTCCGTCTGCCACACACAGCACGGCACCGAGTCAGAGCCAATCAACCATAATATATGCATAAATTCCCAACTAAATTTATGGCAAAAGAAAAACTTTTTCCAAACAATCTTTGCTCCGAAGCGAGCATATCAAACAAAACCAAAAACAACTCCGGGAAAGACGTAGAACATTTTAACACTACAGTTTAAAACAATACCCATTTGCACTTTAGCCGGAGCAGACAAGACGAATGGACGGACCGACTGACAGAATGCAAGTACAATAACCAAAGGGAATACAGAGACAAAGAGAGAGCGAGAGCGAGTACACCAAAAAGGGAAGCAAAGCCAAATAACGAACGTGAAATAATCCTTTAAGCTGTAAAAATTGTGTACTCATTTATAATCCCTTTTGGCAAATAGAGCTGACTTTTAAACTCCACCGAACAAAGAACGGCGAGAAGAGGACAATTTCGCTTGATGTTTTTTTTTACGGAGGGGGTCTCCAAAGGGCAGCTTTGCTCTTGCAGCCAGAATAAATACAAGAAACTTCGACTATGACAACGTTTTTTTTTTTTTGTTCTGAAGGTGATACAATTTTCTTTTGCCCAAAAAAAAAACATCTCAAATATTTCCGTATAAAAAGGATAGGGATAAGGACGATTTTTAAAGTGTAAATATTGCTATGCTTCGTTTTTTTCTTCTTCAATATTAGAATTTGTTCTGTTTGTTTGCATTTAGAAGGAAATGAGGTAAACGGAAGTAATGATTTACATTTAAATCAATTCAACAACATTAGAAGTTTGTACAGATTTTTACCCCAATAGAACTTTTAGTTATTAACAACTTTAGGGGGGGAAATAAACAAATTACTGAAATATTTTACACTCAAAGAATAATTAGGATTCAATAACAAAAAAACTGTTAGGAAGAATATACATGATTAATTGTGGTGGGTAAAACTTGCTATTGTATAGTTTGTAATCGATCTCTGAACTATTGTTGACCTAAATGGGTTTCTGAATTATAATACGTAATATTGAGCCCACGGTAATGCAGTAAACAAATTCCTTTACGTTGAGTCTTAAATGACTTCCATTCGCCTACGGTACTACAATGAATAGAGTTATAATATAATAGAAGTTCTATTCGCGGACAGCGAAGGCGGACCCATGCGATTGAGAATATTTTCAAAACAAATGAATCTCCTAATGCGGACACTTTTTTAGTTTTTCCTTAGAAAGAAAAACCCATAATGAAAGAAAAAGCTTAATAACATAATTAAGTTAACTGTATAGTGCCTCCGCTTTAGTTTTTCCATTCTGAAAGTAAAATTTTGGCACACTTTTCCAACATTTCGGCTGGTGTCTCAACAATGACACGTGTAACCATAGAATACAGCATGTTTCTTTTACGATGCAATTGACAAGTTTATATGTATAAATTTTTAATTTTCACTATTTTGGTAATTAAAGTGTTGGATAATATTCTATCAAATTTCAAACCGAGTTTTGAAAGAAATTGTGTCGGTATAATTACGCTCTCTGAGAGTAATACTCCCTAAAACTCTTAATAATATATGTTCTAATATACTAGTAGCCATAAATATGTTACGACACAAGCGTCACGAACATATTAATATGGTATGCAAACATAATATGTTTACACACAAACATATATTTGATTGTGGCCCAAACATATAAATGTTCGCACGTAATTTTTTCTTATTCTCCATGCAGATCCAAAACGATATTTTTTTATATAGAAAAAATATTTGTTGAGACATAATTGATCATAACTCGAAAGAGACTTCTCCAATTAGGTTTGAATTAAATTTTGAAAAATCGAGCTTTAGATTATCTTTTCTCCACGCCTCCATATCCGAATAACACCATCAAAGTTACACACCTAAAAAAATATATTTTCTTCGTTTAAGTTTTTTTTTAGTTATGAAAAATCGAAAACGATAGTAGCCGTACATTTTAAAAACGTTATCTATACAATTATTATGAGATATCGGTTAGTTATATCGCGTTGACACATCAGGAGGTCAATTTGTAATTCCATGTATTCTCTTAGGTTTCCTGGTTCCGGTTAACTTCTTTTCAGCCAAACCGTTGTCACAATGAAGGTGTGTATTCTGGACACATCACCTTTAGAGAGACAGGTTTTGTTTCTTGAACCACACATTTTCCCTCTTAACTCCACAAAAATCATTAACTGACAGTGTTCGGTTGTCTCCTCCTGCACTTCAGCGTTGCAACTTGTACAGTAGAGCATGTGTGCCGTGAAGCCACTGATCAGACATGAGGTTTGTCCAATGGAATCTTGGCAGATTAATCGCAGTCAGCATTATCTGCACATCCATATCAGGCCAGATTGTTTCGTGTTTCCAGATAGAATGGCTCCTTTCGCCGCTTATGTTCTGCAATGGGACGAAGTTTCCATTATATCATATATTTTCTCTCCGTGAGAGGGATGTCCATTAGGGTGGAGTGAAAACATGCTTTTTTTTAATTTGAAAAAGTTAACCTCGGAAAGAGATGTAGTCTGGGGTCCTAATGAGGGGAAAAATAAAGAAAAAAATTTTAAAAAAAATTTAGAGGTCGCGCCACTCCCTCGAAATTTGGAAATTATCGCTATTTTGGCGTTGATTTTGGAAAAATCCTAAAAATTAACGACTTAACTTATTCGAAATTTAAAAGTTTGAGCTTGTTCAGTGCCCAAACAAAAGTATTTGAGGCAAATATGAGGATAATCGACTAATATTTGTAGCTTTGGTGGCGATTTCATTGTTCAGTCAATTTTCTGAACAAGGGACGATTTGACTTATTTTACTTTTTGAAATTTTTGAACAATGAGAAAATTTTTTTTAAATTTTTGCATGCCCTAATTTCATTGTTTACGCTATTGCAAACATTTATTGACATAAAACTTTTTAGGATTTTTCTAAAATCAACGCCAAAATAGCGATAATTTCCAAATTTCGAGGCAGAGCAACCCCTAAAAATTTTTTAAAAAATGTTTCTTTATTTTTCCCCTCATTAGGACCCCAGACTACATCTCTTTCCGAGGTTAACTTTTTTTTTTTTTAATTTCACTCCACCCTAATGTCCATACAACTACACTCACTTCAGTTCAGCACTCGCAAGTACATCAGCCGTACAGTTATCAATTATGTCCCTATGCCCATTATGTCCCTATGCCCATTAGTCGAATGTCTTGCTATTTCACTTTGATGATACCATTCCGGCCAGGAGATTTATAAGAAGGGACGATGCCGAGTAATTGGGATATTGGACATATCATACGAATCAGCTATAACATCATGATCCATCACAGACTGATATCTGCGTTGCTGAGAGCCTGGGTATTGGGACTGATAGTGTAGGATGGTATAGTTGGACTAACTTAAAGAATCTTACGTAGTCAACAAATGAACAACTGAAATCGAGACCAGAAATGTATTCAATTTAAGTACTTTTGTACATATGTGGTGTAAATAGTACTCAGCTGTAGTACATTGTTCTAGAGATGAGAATGCTTGTTAAATTGAGTAAACTTATACTGGCTGTCATAAGCAATTTACTCAAACTGGGTACGTTTTCCTTGAATTTAGTAAATTTTCTAAAAGTAAAATTTCAGTGTTTTCACACTACTGCAAATATTCCTCCAGTACCTTCTCTTGGTCTTCCTAATTAGGTCCTTAGGATTTATATGTTGCCCAGTTACTCATCCGTTCCCCTCTTTGCATAGTTTCCTCCATTCCATGCGCATTGCAATTTCTTCATTTCTACATTTGGGTTTAGCTCTGCCCCTTCCAATAGTTGGTCAGATGCTCCACTGTGCATTCTAAGGTAGACTTGTCATCTATAGGGCCTGGACACATGGTTAGTTTATTTTATTTATTATTAATTACAATACAAAGTAAATTTTATATTCTAATTTTTGGGTCCAAGGGTAAACCGGGTGACACAGACCATATGTTTTTAGGTTTTTGCAGCGACAGACCAAAGCCTCTGGTGGGAATCGAACCAACGAACGACTCATTCCCGTGGATAATCAAGATGTACTTACTTTCTTATTTCCCTAAGTATTCCATGAAGGAACTTACGGGGATCTTCTCTCTAATTAGTGAGCTGTCCGCGATATAATTGTGTATACTCACTGAACGGGACCTACTGGTTAAAGCCGGCCCCGAACGGCTAATGATTTATTACTCTCTTACTCGTACTTACTTCTGATTTAGTAGCAGATCACCTTCCTTGTGATGGAGCTAGGTGGGAGGGTATATAATCATTTTTGCCTAATTTTTACATACGTTATCGAACATAAATTACACATATTTCTTATTACCCTGCAGCACACTTAGTAAGCAGGAAAATTACCCTGTTTTCACCAGTACACTTGGGGATTTCAGTTTAAGATAAAAGAAATTGTAATATTTAATATTGCTCAAGTATATGTGTCTTGGTGGCACATATCTCCACAAATACGAAATTATTATTTTAGAGTATAATTGCGTTCACAACTCTACCCCTCTGTAGCTTCCGTCCACATAACTTGTTAACTTTTTCGTTTCGCAAAAGGAAATTATTAATTACTTTTTTTTTTGTGCTGCAACTCCAACTCGATGTTGTCAACAAAAAGTCATAAATTAAAAGAGCAAATAATTTCCCAATTATTGAATGTGTTGTAGTGTGCGTTGTAGTCCTTTTCGCCTTTTTCGTTAAGTTTTTATAACTTCAGGCAAGTGACAATTTCGTTATCGCTCTCACCAACCCCCATCACCTGCACCTCTGGCGAATTTCAACAATTTCGATTCGTTGTGAATCATGGGAGACTTTACTGCGCGTAGAAACGTTTCTGAAGGCACCAAAAAAAGTGTTTAATTGAAATATTCGTTTTTTTTTCTCTCATCTTTCACATCCTGTTTGTACGATGCGAAAAACTGAGTGGTGGAAAACTTTATTGGGAATTCCTTTGCTGCTGAAAAAAAAAACGAACATACGATGAAACAATTTCAATAATCGTGTCTGTAAGCAAAAACGTACATGCCTATGGAAAGTGATTTATATGTTTCCACATATTGAATGTGTGGGAGTAGCATCTTTCAGAGCATATTTCCGCATTTGTATATAAATTTATATTATTTGATTCAGATCGGTGTGTTGACTCCATATCCGTTTAATAATTGCCCTGTTAATAGCTTAAATGATAGTGAAGAGTTATTGAAACGGAAATAATAAAGTGTTATACCAAATTACAGTTTTCGATATTCCAAAAGGAAACATAAAACCGAATGACACTTTTTAATTCAAAGCACAGCGCGAATTCAAAATGATTATCATATAAATAAGCGCCCCGGTAGATGAGTTTTTTAAAAAAATGTCCATACTGAGATCGTATTTACTTCCTGAAAATTTACTGAAGCAGTAATTTTTGAATTTCATAATCATTTAATAAGGCTGTTCGGTAGGGTATCGCATGAATATTGCAATACATTGCCACGACAACATTTTCGGTATACGACATATTTGCTGACTATAAGACCAAGAGTTCCCAACATATTTTTCTGACGGAAACTCAATAAAACATTGCCCGAAACATCCAGAGTTCCATATGTTAAACTGAATAATCACAAAAAAATCATTATTCACAATCTCATGTTAGTGACGGGCAAACAGAAAAGCCTACAAATGAAAAATAGCAAAAATGTCAAAACTTTCTACCATTTGAGATCTTAACAATGACCCGATCTCAAAACCTGTCATTTCATACGGTATAAGGATTTAAAGTTGAGAAGAAAACCTCATACCCCACGAAAGTAAAACTTTTCACTTAAATAAATCAAAAAGTTTTTTCTTTTTCCTATGTCACACAAAGAAACTCTACCATAGAAAAAAAAATAACAACAGCAGCAGAAATATGTGTAAATTTCCCAAGACAAATGTTTGATAATTTGAATGTGTTTAAGAGAAGTGTCAACTTTTTGTGGCTCACATCTATTTGGCTCGCACTTTGGGTGTTTGTTCATTTCGTCCGAATGTGCGAATGAAGAAGGCAAACCACAGAGAGAAATAATGAAATGAAATAAAACAGCAAACATACAAAACAAAAAGAAAAAGGAACGAACGAACGATACAACAGCAAATCCCATTTCAAATCTTAATCTCGGTTCTTAGCCATGTTTGAGAAGTGCCAACGAAGAGTGGTTGCCGATGCAGAAGTTGTGGAGGGGGTGGTGGCGGAAGTGTGGGTTTTGTGGTTTGGAAATAAAGCATATTTTTCATTCCCGCCATTGTTTATGCATTCCTTCAGTGAAAAATGATGTTAACGCCAATTTCAGGTATGTCATCCATCAACGTGTTGTTGTGTGTTTCCTTCAGTGCGTCCGTCAGTCAGTCAGTCAAGTCAGGCCAGTCTTACCGCATCATGCCATGCCACCATACAGTTCAGGGGTTTTCCACATGGCATCCTTGTTGAAAGCAATTGAATTCGGAAAATTGAGTTTAAGGTTTGAATTAATTCTTCACTTCTCCGTACGCTGCGGTATTGTTTTCGTAAATACAGTGAATTTCAATGAAATTGATTTGTGTTCAATTCCTGAGTGTTTTTCTTTTTGTGGAGCTCTTCTTTATTTTTTTTTTGTTTTTTTTAATTTGTAACATTTCAATACACTTGGCGTGGAATGTGTTGTACTTCATTTATATCCATTCCGTGTATTTTCAGTTAAAGTGAGCATTAAGTTGTTGTTACAGCTCTTGTTAATGGTGTTGTTGTTATTGTTATTGTTATTAAAAGTATATATTCGCTGAAAATGGTTCGTTGGTAATTAATACATTTTATTACCATAATTTATCACAGCCAAGTGTAATGCTCTGCCGTTTCACTTCATCAGCATCGCCATCGGTTGCCAGTGGCCGTTGTTTCTGATGACTGCTCTGCTCTCCCACAGCCGTTTAAGTGGCATCATTTCCCAAGGAAACAATAATATTGGCCATTGTTCAATTGTGAGTAATTAACGTTATTTTTCAACAGTTCAACATTAAAGACAACATTAAGGGCAAAATAATTGCAAATGTATGAATACCATGTTTTTTGGCAGCCAAAATAAAATATTTGCAAAATTTCAATATCGAGTGGATGAACATTTCTGTAATATTCCCTGTAATCGCTGTAAGCGATACTTAAATATTCAATTCTGATTCAACCTGATTGGAATAAGATCGATAACTGACTAAGATCGAATGAGGTACATACGTTTTATCGATATCAAAGATCATGATCTTAACCCTTAACAGTGGAGGTGGTGGTGTCCAAAAAATGTAAAGGTTAAGAATAATCCAGGCGGTGCATGGATATCCCAAAATGGGAAACGTTGAGTACCAAAAAACTTCCTACCATCGAGAACTTTAAAGTTATTGACATACACAAATAAATCGTTGGGTTTACCAACATGTGAACAAGCTGTATACATTTGTCCTTCAGAGAAACATGTAAATTAGGGTTTTCAATTAAAAATATTCTTTTTTGGCTCAACGTGATTTTGGTAGCTTATGGTGTAAAGTATTTTGAAATGGATTGACATCCATAACTTTGAAACGACAAGAGTAAAATTAAATATTTTTTTTTTTCAAATTACTTAGAATTTTTGTAGCTTTAAAACTGCAATATTAGTTTACACTTAGTTTACACAATATTACACTTTCATGAAATTTTTAAAAGTTATAAAATGTTTTTATAAGTCGCCATAACTGTATCGAATCTGTGGCTACAAAGGTTAGAAGACCATAACTTTTCAAATTGTATAAGTGAAAGCTAAACGAGCATATTTCAGCTCAAACCCCTTTTTTTAAACTTTTTTTATTTTTAAACCCTTTTAAAACGACTTGAAATTCCTTTGTATTGACCAACTTGTGCTTTAACTACGTGAAAACTCAGAAAAAAACGGTTTGTAGCACAACTAAACCTTTTTCAAAAAATCTGAAGAAAAAAAAATACTTAACCCTATATGTTTCAAAAAACGGCTCCTATTAAATTCGAAAAAAATATTTTTTTGGACACCCTAGTGTAAAGGGTTTTCAACAAGAGGTGATCTTTTCAATTACCCGGTATTTCGGTAGCTGTCACTTTTGAAGTTTTTATTCTTTGACATTTGACAAGTAGAAACTACGCTATTACTAAAAATGGAACGATACACGCTTCAACAACGAATTGAAATTATTAAAATACAATACAAAAATGTTGAAAATCTTACAGACACAGTTCGCAAAACTAAAGCATGTTTGGTGACAAAAATTCTCCTACAACAGACCCCTCTTTCATTAGGGATCGCCTGATACATACCCCTCTTTCATTGCAACATGCCATTCTTTCTGTAGTAGTCTCCTGCAACAGGCACTTTTTTTTATTAATAGTCTCCTGCTATAGGCCCCGTTGTTGTTAGTAGTCTCCTGTAATAGGCCCCTCCTTCATTAATAGTCTCCTGCAACAGGCCCCTCCCTCATTAGTAGTCTCCTGCTACATTCCCCACTTTCATTAGTAGTCTCCCTCAACAGGCCCCTCATTCATTAGTAGTCTCCTGCAACAGGCCCCTCATTCATTAGTAGTCTCCTGCAACAGGCCCCTCCTTCATTAATAGTCTCCTGCAACAGACCCCTCTTTCATTAGTGATATCCTGATGCATGCCCCATTTTCACTGTAACATGCCACTCTTTCTTTAGTAGTCTCCTGCAACAGGCCCATCTCACATTAGTAGTCTTCTGATACATGCCCCACATTCATTAGTAGTCCACGCAACAGGCCCCTCATTCATTAGAAGTCTCCTGCTACATGCCCCACATTCATTAGTAGTCTCCTACAGCAGGCCCGTATTGTATTAATAGTCTCTTGCTACAGGCCCTGTTGTTGTTAGTAGTCGCCTGCCACAGGTCCCGCTTTCATTAGTAGTCTCTTGCAACAGGCCTCGCTTTCATTAGAAGTCTCCTCCAACAAGTCTCTCTTTCTTTAGTAGTCTCCTGCAACAGACCCCTCTTTCATTAGTGATTTCTTGATACATGCCCCTCATTCTTTAGTAGTCTCCTGCTACATTCCCCACTTTCATTAGTAGTCTCCCTCAACAGGCCCCTCATTCATTAGTAGTCTCCTTCAACAGACCCCTCATTCATTAGTAGTCCCCTGCAACAGGCCCCTCTTTCGTTTGTAGTCGTCTGCAACAAGCCTCTCTTTCATTAGTAGTCTCCTGCAACAGGTACCGCTTTCATTAAAAGTCTCCTGCAACATGACCCTCTTTCATTTGTAGTCTTCTCCAACAGGCCCCTCTTTCCCTAGTAGTCTCCTGCAACAGGTCCCGCTTTCAATAAAAATATCCTGAAACAGGCCCTCTTTCATTAGTAGTCTCCTGCAACAGACCCCTCTTTTTACCGGAAAAGTTTCTCTCGAAGAGGTGATCACAATTGACCACCGAGATCATGTCATTAAAAACCTCTTTTGGGGTGATGTTGTTGTTGTTGTAACAGCTATGTTTCGTCATTTGAATTTTCATCGGTGTCTTCTGGATCTGGGTTTCCCGTGGATAAGTTTAGGAATCTGGCCACGTCCGATGGGTGTGTCCAGAGTGAACTTGGTTCGAGCTGAGTGGGTTTAGCTGGGCAATCAAACAGGTGTAGCGTAGTGTGGGGCCCTTGTCCACATGCGGGGCACGTGTTCGGCGTTGTGCCATCAATCCTTGCCCAATAAGAATTGAGGCGGCTACACCATCCTGATCTCAGCTGAGCCAGGATCACTCTGGAGCGTCGTGGCATAGTTTCCTCCTCCAATGCCACTGCAGGAGGGTGGTCTCCGAGAATAACATTCACAGGGAGAGCGTTTATTGCTGCTGCGACCGAATCTTTGTGAATGTCGTTCAGACCTGCCTGATACGCCCGTTGATCTAGAGGTTCTCTTTTGTACCTCTGCACCTCTCTCTCTAGATCTTGAAGATCCTTCTTCATATTCCTTGGCGGGGGAAGCAGCTCCGTGAGACAGCGGTTGGGGTGACTCTCACGGTAGCACCCAAGTAAAAACTGCTTCGACAACATGTGGTTGTGGTCCCGCACAGGTATGATCTTCGCTTCCTCATGTAGGTGCCCTATCGAGGACATGAGGAGACAGCCTGTTGCTGTTCTTAGGGCTGCGTTTTGGCAGGTCTGAATGTTTTTCCACTGCGTATTGCTCACATTCAGCGACCACGCAGGCGCTGCATAGTTTGCCACTGACCGGCCTATTGCTTTATATGTAGCCAACAAGGTTTCTTTATCTGTTCCCCAAGTGCTGCCGGCAAGGGACTTGAGGACCTTGTTCCTACTTCTCATCTTATCGCAGATAGCGGTGGCATGCGCCGAGAAGGAGAATTTGCTGTCGAATGTGACCCACAGTATCTTGGGGTGGTTCACGTTCGGAATTGGCGTGTCGTCGACTATCACATTCAGTGGCATTCTCATTTGCGCTGACCATGCAGTAAAAAGGGTGGCCGAGGATTTTGAGGCGGATATTTTCATATTCCTCGCAGTGAAAAAACGTGAGAGATCAATGAGATAACCGTTCAGCCTATCGCATATGTTTTCAACCTCAGGACCTGATGCCAAAATCGTACAATCATCAGCGTATGATACGATTTTTACGCCGTCAGGTGGATGTGGAATTGCAGAAAGGTAGAGATTAAACAGTGCCGGAGATATCACCCCTCCTTGGGGAACTCCCTGTTTAACTCTACGGGGCTTGGACTTTTTGTTTCTGAATTCCACAAAAGACTGGCGACCACACATATAATTAACGATCCAACGTTTCAAGCTAACCGGAAGCGACGTATTGGCAATGTCCTCGAAGAGCATGGCATGGTTGACTGTATCGAATGCCTTCGATAAGTCGAGCGCCACGAGGACCGTCCTATCATGCGGCTTGCTCTGGTTCATCCCGCGGCATATATGAGTGGATATGGCATGCAGCGCAGTCGTCGTACTGTGCTGTTTACGGAACCCATGTTGATGGTCTGCAATTGGAAAATGTCCATTGAGGCTGGGGAGGAGTAGCGCCTCAAGTGTCTTGGCTACTGGCGAAAGGAGGGATATTGGTCTGTATGATTCCCCCTTGCTGGCATCCTTGCCTGGCTTCAGTAGCGGGACCACTCTGCCCATTTTCCAGACTTCGGGTACTACTAGTGTGGTCAAAGATAAGTTGAGGGCTTTTGTCAAGTACTCAACTCCCTGTTGTCCCAATTGCTTCAACATCAACATAGAAATTCCGTCGGGTCCTAATGCCTTAGATGACTTGGCATTACGAATAACGAGGGCAACCTCGCTTGGTGCAAACTGTGGTGGTGTGTCCTCGACTCGGAGTCCATGTATTCGACGCATGACTCTCCTTTTCGCCTTTTGGGGTGATAGATAAGGTATACGTAATGGTGCCAACTGTACTGGATTTTCAAGTATTATACTTGATTTGAGCTCAAGATAATGCGAAGATACTGCATTTTCAAAAATTGCGGGTGAATGCATGAATTTTATTTTTTAATCAGTTTTTCCGATTATTTGTATGTGCTGAGCAGAGGTCAAAGCTGATTCAGACTCTGGAGTAAATGAACTATTAAAGAAAACAATAAAATTTGTGTGAGATACTGCATTCTACTAGATTTTTAGGGGTTCTAATATAAAATATACTGCATTTCACTCAGATACAGTTGGCACCATAAGGCATTCGCCAACAGACCAGCGTCAATTCAAGACCTCAAAGATAGAATTCGTGAGGCTATCGAGGTTATAGGGCAGCCACTTTGCGATTTGGTTATGGAAAATTTCATGAAAAGGATATGACCCTCTAAGCGTGGTCGTGGTGGCCATTTGGCTGATGTTGTTTTTCATTATAAACGGCATGCCTTTCTCTTTATTATGAAGAAACATCCCATCATTTATCTCAAAAAATTTAATTTTTCTTGGAATACCAAAATAACACCTCTGAATTGGGACACCCTGTATTTATATTACTCGCCTGTCTTCTGCATACCCAATTGCGATGCTCTGTGTTATGTTTCAACCACCTGTCGGCAACACCAGATTTATACAACTCGAGGGAGTTCGATCAACTTCCCAATTATATCTGCCTCCCTTCCAGTTAGAAATCAGCCATCAGACATTTCGCATAATTTAAGCTACGAATATTCAATTTTCTACACAACACATTATATACAAATCAGCTGACGATTACTGCTACGTGTGTTCCAGTTTCCTTTTGTCAAACCAAAAAAAGGTTATCGCGAAAAAAAAATCAAATTTCATTTAAATAAAGTTTGCCAAATATAGCAAACATTTTATTGTAATACTACCGTCGACTTCGGTGAAATCTTTAGAACTCCGGCAAAACTTTAAATTAAATTTATCAATTGGGAATTACACAACAGCAACGACAACAACAAAAAGAACATTTATGTTAATCTTCATGGAGGCAACACACACACACTTACACATCACAGTAACAAGCAACTTGTTTGTCTCCCAAAGAAAACTTTGAGCAAGGCAATAATACCCGTACAAAGGGAAAAAAGTTATTCAGTGACCTAGTTTTGCACACGAATATTGCCTGCAAGATATTCGTATCTTCAGATATGTACAAGTATATGAACTACTCGATGTTGGCTGCGCATTTGGTATGCGACGGATGTCTGAAATCATGTTACCCCAAAGCTGGAGGGATGTTTGTTGAATGCGGGTTTTAGCTTTGGCAAAGAAAAGAAGAAAAAAAAACACACAACACAAGAAAATCCTAAGACAATCATGCCAACAAACATCTTTTGCACACACAAGAAAATATTTGCAAATAGCATTTTTTTTTGTGGGCCCAGAAAATTACATTTTAATAACAAGATTTGCTGGCATATTTTCTTTCTTTTTGTTGGAGCGTTTTTTTTTGTGTGGTGCCTTTTTTATATGATTTTATTTATACGATTTCGACAAAATCCAATTGATAACGACAATACGGGATTTGTTTGTCGAGATGTTTGGTGGTGTGGTTGGGGGCCTTTGCGGAGTGAGAAACGTATTGTCTTAGTTTGATGTGGACAGCATATGTTCGGCAAAGGCCATAAAATATTATGCATTATTGAGTAGAATATAACGATTTTTTATAGGCAATTTTAGGAGTTTGCTTTTTATATCATTTCAATAAAATAATCGTTTTTTTTTGTTTCGTCTTCTACTTCGAGAGAACATGCTTAACACTTTGTATACCGCTTGGTTGTGTAACTTTAATTACCTCACAGAGATTTTGCATTTTGTGGGTATTGTTATTTAAGCTGGTGACTGCCCAAGCATCAGGGGCGTTCATTGTCTATAAATTAATACAGATTTCAGTTACATTGACGTCTAAGGGTTTTAAGTTAAGTTTGGAATATTCGCTGTCGCAAAAAATTAATTATTCGCTTTCTAAATCGAAAAAAAATATGATTGGTTAGTTTACGCCTAAGACGAATTTTCGCTTTCGCATATGTTATTCGCATCATTTTGGAATATTCGCTTTCGCACTAGCTTTTTTATAAGTGGGCTTTCTTTAAGGGATATACCAAAAGAGGCGTGGCTAGATTTAACATTACGAAATACATAATTTGGATAAGAACATGTTTGGAGTAGTATTATTACATTATTTTCAAAATGGGCGGAATGGCACATTTGTATGGGAGGCTCAGGAAGGGGCGAGGCCTGGCCCCCCTTTTTTCAGAACTTTATGCAGTTATAACTTTACTAAGTACAGAAATTGAGCAATATCGTGTATTGGGCAATATTGGCGGAATGGAACATTCGGGAGGTACCCGAAGCGGTGTGGCCATTAGGGTGTCCAAATAAAAATATTTGGCTCAACCTTTTATATCTTATGGTGTAAAGTATTTTTAATTTTTTGGAAAAGTTTTACAGGTGCAACAAACCGTTTGAATGGCGGCAAAATTCTAATTAATAAAAAAAAAAAATTCAGCTGTAAAACTGCATCATCAGCTTTTTACACTTTCATGGAATTTTTAAAAGTTATGTAGTTTATGGAAAATTTCTAAAAAAAATTGTTTATGTGACAGCTAACGAGCAAAAAAAAAAATAACAAAACTTATGATTTATAAATATCAAATTTTTCTTTTAAAATGATGACTCAAGAAAGTGTTTTTTAATGACCAACTTGTGCTTTAAATACCAAAAAACTCATAAACCCGAATTTTTCGCAAAAAAAACGGAAAAACTTTTCCAAAAAAAAAAAAAATACTTAATCCCATATACTTCCAAAAAACGACCCTAGGGAATTCGAAAACAAATTATTTTTTTGGACACCCTAGTGGCCATGTGACCCATAAGTGGTTTTTGGAAAATATTATCCCATGTCAAATATCAACTCATCGTACGTACCAGCCTGAAAAAAAGAAAATGTTTTTTATGTTTTCCTATAATCCAACATTTATTTTTAATTTGCCCTGAGCTGGGCAGGAAACAACGGAGATCGTTCGCAGTAATCTTCTGTAATCCCGCCAGGTCCTGGAATAAACGTACTTCCAGAAACTTAAATCTCATCAAACAGAGAGCCGGACACTAGCAGCAAAGCCGGACACCGAAGCAAACTTCCTTCTTCTCATTTTCACAGCTTCCTAGGTCGCACAGAGAGAAAAATTAACCTTATATAAGGTTAACTTAACCATAAATAAACATGATTTGGAGTCTACGTTATATATGGTTAATTTGAACATCTTCTTGTTGACTGGTATTTAACAATAATAATAGTTAATTTAACTACTCCCTGGTTGAATTTTTTAACCATGAAACTGGTTGATATAAACATAATTATTGTTGTTTTAACAATGCATTGTTGAATTTTTTAACTATGAAAATTGTTAATATCAATATTTCATTGTTAATTTATTTATAATGCATGCTCAATTTAACAATTTTATATTTCTTTGCAGAAATATAAATTTTCCAAAAAAGCTTTTTGCTTTGATTGCAGGCAAGGTTTCGGAAGCTGTTCAAGTTCTTCATCGTTACCCATTTGCAATGATTTCTGCAGCAATTTTTGGTATAATAAGTGTTCTAACTCTATGCGAGTGAACGAGAACTACTGTTTAGTAGCGCATATCCCCAAAAAAATCAAGCACTAAAGCAAACACGTGCATTACAAAGCTACAGCTCAACAAACAGTGAAGATAGCATTTGGTGGTGGTTTTTTTGAAAGAGCGAGATTAAGTGCTCACATTTTAAGAGAAAAGGAAGAGTGGAAAGAGAGTGGGGGAAATAATCGCATTTGTTGAAACTTCGTGTAACATAATACTGAACTTCGTCAAACACAAAGCAGTTCAAGAACTTCGACACAACAGAGCCGAATGATCTTTGAATTGTTTTTTTATTTCGCACATTTTTCAGCCTCTCTCTCGAAAAAATCAACCTTATATAATGTTAACTCAACTATTTTTCATGTAAATTTGACCTTATATAACGTTATTTTGACTTTGTAATCAAATATTTACCATGAAAAAATTAACCAGACACATGGTTAAAAAAATCGTTGTACTTTTGGCTCGGTGCGCGACTCCAAGTCCAGCTGTATGACCTGTCAAAACGGTTTTCTATGATTACAAACACCCACATGATATCATTTATCTTGATCGAGAGACAAGGGATTTCAAGAGACTTATGTCATAACATGGTCCTCGTATACGGGAAAATTCTGCCAACTCAAGAATAATTCCAAGTGTCTGCTTTGTCTGCTAACACAAGTAATATGTGGTATTTTTTTTTGGTCATAGAACCCGCAAATGGATTCCAATCGCTATTCAATATACCGTAAAAGAAACCACCACAAATAATAAATATTTGTAATAAATTTATTATTTGGTTTTTTGGCTCGGGTAAGACGAGTCGCCAGTACCCGCTCTCGTAATAGCTCTCAATAGCCCTTTACAATCGCGTAGGTCAGTTAGAGTCTGATCGCTTATTGATTTATTTTTGTCTAACAGTTTTAGTATTAAAAGGTAGACTTTATTTGGCAAAAATTATAAGAAATAAATTCTGTATACCGTTACGTGTGACAGTGATTCAAATTTATCCACATTTTAAATAATCCACATATTAAACAACTTTTGGGCATTTTAAATATTCAGGTTCATATTCATCAAATTTTACGAACACTTCAAACTTTAAAGCTTTAAAGCTACTGTAAATGTTTCTGAACATGGGGCTTACTTTTTATTTTTTTTACTTTTATTTTTAATTTTTAACCTTCATTGATAAATATTGATCCTGTTTTTCTCTTTAGGTTTTTTCCACGTATAACCACTAATTATTTGTTGCTGTCAGGATTCGTTTGGGGTTTTTTTTTTATTATAAATATCTCATATCATTTTGTTAATGGCAAATATCCGTAATTAGTACGGATTTCAAAAATTGCCAATAACAACCACAAAATTGCAAACAGCAACGAACCATCGAATGTAGTGAAAGTACATGAAAAGCTGTTTTGTAAAGCCACTTGAGACGGTTAAAATTCTGCCAAATGCTTTAATAAACTGCTGCCATTTTAACGACTACACGGTAAACAACGGGGCCAGTAGAGGAAAATAATGGCAGCGAGCAATATGTGGACTGTAAATTACAAAGTTCGGCCGGGCAGAATTTGGAGATTTACCTTAACATTCCATTAATGAAAACACGAGAAAATTCTCGGCAATTCTCTTATCAAGTCTGGGGGAAAATTTATTGGAACTTTGACAATTTTACTTAAACAGATACAAAAATAAATATATATGTGTTTTACACATAGAAATTGTTTCAACCGACAGACTCCAGTATATCTCACAAAATGAGTAACACACCAATGTGTATCTGTAAACCCCTATTAGCATTCCTCCATGAAGAACATACTAATTGATTTATCAATTTTCATAAGTGGTCTACTGTGCGAGAGCATCACGGTGTGATAATTGAATACGGGGGAAATATTGTAAGCCCAAATTAATCACTCACTGGGGGGAAATTGTAGTGCAGTACGGTGTACATTACAAAAAAACAAAGTATTAACCACATCAATCAATGTGTCAACCGGTAAATGCAATAACAATCCAAGCCATTCAAAGATGCCAAGAAAAAGAACGAACGCTGCAACCAACGCTGGGTTAGTGTTGCAGATGTAGTGGTTGTTTGCCAAGCATTTCAACTGCTTAAGTACCAACAAACATTCTATGGGTCGGTAGAATGACAGATATGTGGTTACCATGAACATTCTTTCGGATAAATGCATTCTTTGAAATAAAACGGAAAAAAATACAAAGCAAATAGAATTGAATCCACAGGGAAATTGTTAATAAATGGTGGAAAAGTAAACACCTTTTCGAATCAATTCCAGAGACAGTGGACATGCTTAATCCTAATCGATCATGGGTTTTAAACTAAAAACATCTGTGAGGTTTCTTTCTATTCAGAGATATAGCTATTTGTAGTTTTAATTGTGTCAGGTTTACATTAGTTGCAACTGCAGGCATATCTTAGATTTTCAAATTAATCTATTGCATACTGGACGGTCAGAGCGAAGTTATCAGTTCCAAATCAAACATCGAAAATACCAATAAAACGAATAGAAAAATCATTAGAATTTTGAACGGCCGGACATGGTGTGGTAGGAAGTGTGTGCGACAACCACACAGCAAAATCCAGGTTCGAAACCTGGCAAGACCATCAAACATTTTTCTGCGGCGGCTTCCACCTGTGAAATGCTGGCGAACTTACGCGTAAAAGAGAAATCTCTAAGCTATGTGTTTTTCTTTTTAGTCTGAATACACTATTGAGGCTTTATTTTATACGACATGTATTTATGAGAAATTGCATTCGATTTGGGCAGGAATGTGTACACAGAGCCTAAATTGTTCGACTCCAATTTCAGCTGTTCAATATTACAAAATTCGGAAATTGTATTGCATCTTAAAAATAACAAGTGGACAAATAGTAAGTTCGGCCGGGCCGAATCTTATATACCCTCCATCATGGATTCGTTGCATTTCGAGACCCATATGTCCATGTTTGTCAGGGGCCGGTTTTTGGGCCGCTAGTGACCCGATAGTCCCAGGAACCCGATCACAAATTTTATCCAAATCATGAAAATAAATGCATATTTGGGTTCGCGAGAAAATTTCGTTGCATTTCGATACCCATATGTCCATGTTTGTCAAGGGACGGTTTTTGGGCCGCTGGTGACCCGATAGTCCCAGAAACCGGATCAAAAAATTTAGGCAAATCATGAAAATAAAGGCATATTTGGGTTCGTGAGTAAATTTCGTTGCACTTCGATACCCATATGCGCATGTTTATCATGGGCCCTTTTTTGGGCCATTTTTGGGATTTTTTTCCCCATCTATAAATTATATAAACTTAGAACAATTTTACCAAAAAAAATCAGATGTAGTGAAAAAAAATATTTGAAAAATTTGATTATGGCCGGGATATATTTAGTCCCGTAAAGGGGAACTTTTTCCCCTTTGGTCCGATATTGCCCATTCTCTCGAACTTAACTTGCTTATGGGCAAAAAACATCTTCTGTTATCTTTTCTTCTCTTTCGTTAGAAAGAGCAATACTTTTAAAGCATGTATTGATCACACATGAAAGATAAAACAGATAACTTTCGTAGATAAAAATTACTTTCACGAGAATTATTTTTTTTTGTCTCTGAGTGTGAGTAACAAAACGAGAGATAAAAATGAAAATACCTTTCGCGAAGCGAGGTTTTTTAAATTTGTATGAATACGGGGGTAAATGTTTACACCTTCAATTGTTATGGAGTTTTAAATGTCTGCTTAAAAGTGCCAACAAATGTATCCAGTATCCAGTGAGTCTATTGAATTTCCAAGCTCACATTCCCAATCAATTGCAGCGATTTCATCACAATCATTTCAAGCTGTATATATTTTTTTTATTAGTGGGTCACTATAAAATTATAATTTCGTACCAAAATTGTTATTGATCGACCAAATGTGACTCTCCACATGACTCTGCCACTTAGAGCCAAATGTTGTCACATATTTATCACAGAAATGGCTCTAATTTAAATGACTTATTAGGCAGTCTGAACAGTGATACAGAAATCATGCAACAACACGCACTTGGCAACATGCCCGAGAAACAGTGAAAAGGCGTTCATATGGAAAACATTCACATTATCGACCATATGGACCACCTACGGTATCCACTGGTCTTTTTAGTTCGAACTGCAAATGGAGCGGCAACCAAGTAAGTTAAAGTCGTTTTGCTGTTGGAGCCAACTAATGTTTGTAATCAATAAAGAGCACGACAAAAACTTCACTTAAGTATAAATCTATTCCAATCAAATCTAATTTCCAATCATTTCGATTGGGATGGAAATCAAATACACACACACACAGATTTATTTCGGCCGCATTTTCTTTCTGTTCTTTTCATCTTTTGTAGTTAGCGCCTACAGACTTCACTGGCTTGGTCGTTGGCCGGTTGCTCGCTCCATGGTCTCTCTGAGAAATAATTTATGTTGAAACATGTGTTGCCACAAATGTTAATTGGGTTGGCCATTAACCAAAAGAAACAGAGAAACGGAAAAACTTTTAACGGCAAAGTGTTACATGGGCTCTGATGGTCCATCATTATGGGTGGCGCTTTTTGGTATTATCCGTAATCGCTGTTTGTTTGTTGGTCATTGTTTGTGACATCCATCCAAACAATAAATTAGTTACATTTATTAAAAATCAATAAAATCAAAGACACATAGCAGCGCATTGTTTTTTTTTCGGCCTGGAAAACAAACTGTATAAGATGTTTAAAACAAAAAAATACACAGCAATAACATGTATGGCGGTCATTATGTCAGTACCCCATGGACTTTTGATATATAGCATTCTTTGCTTTGATTTCTGTTACATTTGTGCTTTTACCACCAAAGGAATCTCTCACATGAATGTCAAAATCGATTTTTATGGCTTAGAAAGTGTTGATAAATCTGTTTTTTGTTTTTTTGGAGAACCACCCACCAAATTGATTTGAGTTCGAACATCTAAAACCGTTTTGTTTAACAGGTGTGTTTACAGAGTAGACGCCAGTGAGTCGAAAGCGGTGGCATTCGTCTGAAGAAGTTATCAGAAATGTTGTTAATGACAGTTTGAAAAATGTTACAACTTGTACGAGTATACAGTTGCTAATAGTTTTCTGGTAAAAGTAAAAGTCTCGTTCATAATATTTCAGATATTTAAATATTCATGTTTGGAATTGAAAAATGTTTATATCTGGCTAAGAATTCGTCAGAAGTTTTTTACATTCCATTGCTTTCGTTGATTAATAATAATAATAATAGATACATTTGAGAATTTGGAAGCATTTTATGGAGGACCAATTTTTATATATTACTAACTTGCCCGACGGACTTCGTCCTACCTACTAAATTATGACTCTATGAAAAATAAACCTAATGCAAAATGACCCAAAAAAAAAATTTGAAGGCCTTAAATGAAAAAAAAACTCCCATAAGCCAAATTCTGAAAAATCCCCCAAACAATTTATGAAAAATTATTCATTGCAAAATACAGGGCTTTCCAAGAAGAGGAGTTATTTTGGTATTCTAAGAAAAATGTAATTTTTGAGATAAATGATCGGATGTTTATTTCATAATAAAGAGGAAGGCAAACCAAATGGCAACTACGACCACGCTTACAGGACCATATCCTTTTCATGAAATTTTCCATAACCAAATCGCAAAGTGGTTGCCCTATATCCTCCATAGCCTTACGAATTCTATCACTGAGGTATTGATTTTTTAGTTTTGGGAACTGTGACTGCAAGATGTTCACCATTTTTGTAGTAAATTTTAATAATTTCAATGCGTCGTTGAAGCGTGCGTAGTAATGGCGTCGTTTCTACTTGTCAAATGTGGAAGAATAAAAGCTTCAAAAGTGACAGCTACGGCAATACCGAGTGATTCAAAATATCACCTCTTGTTGGAAAACCCTTTATTATAAAAAATACTCCAAAAAAAACAACAATAGGTTTTCGTAATTTAAAAAAAGATGTATTTTATAAAGAAAATGAACGATGGCCCCAGCAAAATATGAAAAGTCACCCCAAATTTACTTGTTTTTGTGGTCAATGTAAGATGTTGGGGCGATTTTTCCATTTAGAACTGGGGCCATTTTTCAAATGTGATAATTAGGGTCGTAACCCCAAAACATTATAAAACAGTGAAAAAATCAAGCCATTCCAAATTTCAGAAAGTTATCGTGCGTACCAGCAGGACAGACAGACGGACATGGCTCAAACGACTTAAAAAGTCATGAATAGAATTTGATACAAAGACACCTGCGGTGTAATGTGAATATTGCTATGTGTTACTCTTTTGAGCCGTATCAAATGACATATACCCTCCTACCGTAGGGTGAGCGTATAAAAATGCCCAAAAAAAAAGTTTATTTTTTGGGGATATTTTCATAACAAAAGTCATAATTTTTCGTAATTTTTTTGGGGGATTTTTCATTTATTTTGGAGAATTCTTCATTTGAGACATTCTTAATTTTTTTTGGTATTTTTCAATTTGGGAATTCTTCATTTTTTTGGAACATTTTTCATAGATCCCTATAATATTGACTATATATATATTCTATCTATATAAAGAAATATTAAAGAAGATATATATTAATATTAAAAATGGCTTAACCGATTTGGCAATTTTTCAGCAGGCCGAAATCGCACTACTGGTTCCGGTGTCTAAGAAACCGCATAACATGCAGAACTTCCATACAATTGTCGTCCAAAAATATCAATTGATCAAATACTTTTGTAGCACATTTTCCTACATATACGATGAACATCGAGTATTTTTGTAAGCTTCAAGAGATTTTTAATTAACATCTGTTAGTCTGAAGGAGATGTATGTATGTGTGTACATTTTATGGAAACCACGGTCTAAAGCCCATCGTCGACTGGGCAACTTCTCCAAACGCGAAACACTAAAAACCCAACAAATCCATGTGGGAGGCGACATCGGCATTTCCATTACACACATCAAAGCCCATATGATTGTACTCAGGGTCATAAAATCGTTTTATGTATATTGCCATCTTAACGATCGTGTGATGTTGCATAAAAATGTTGGAATGAGCATTTTATGACAACGAAACACGAAACAAACAAACAGACCTAACGACCGACCGAAGAAAACACATTTACAAAGATCAATTTGTTTTTAAGAAGAAATTGTTCACTAATGCCTCTAATTTTCTTTTCACCATTCGTCCATAAATAGACCGCTAAAGGTAGGTGGTAAGGAAATGCGCTACGAATTTATTTCATCGAACATGTTTAGGATTAAGATGTATATCATTTGAAAATGCCACAGGGTTCTGGCAGATCGTCATTTTAATTGTCTCTATTTGATATGTTTGGCACACAACAACAACAATGACGTTGGAAGCGTCATGCCACATTCGGGGACATAACGTTCGCTGTCGTTGCAATGTTAGCTGCAGGCGATGGTGGGTAATGCATTAGATCCGTTTCAGCTGGTTTCGAGGTTGGATCGGAAATGAAAAATTTCATACGAAATTGGGAAATTGTTCACATTGACATATTGGAGAGTTGTTTTTAGGCTTTATGAAAAATGCCCCAAAAAATAAATAATGTCCCAAATCAAGAATTCCCCAAAATAAATGAAAAATTCCCTCAAAAGCCCTATATTAAAATTTCCCCAAAAATTCTGAAAAATTAACCAATGCTTAAAATATTATAAAAAAAAAAACAATTATAAAAAAATGATTGAAACAAATTGTTACAAAAATATCCTCTACAAATAAAAAAATGTGGAAAAATGCCTCAAATTTATAACAATGAAAAATTTCAAAAAAATTTAACTTTGGGGAATTTTTCGTTTTTTTTGTGATTATATTTCATTTTCTACCTTATGTTAAATTGCGGTACAGAAATCGTAACATTAGCGGTACCCAAACGCACAACAGCACCACATACAAAATCAGCACCATTAGTTGGTCAATTTCATCATCAACTGCAGCTTTGACAAAAAAAAATTCTTACAAATATTTATATCCTCTAAAAATAAAAATTCTTACAAAAATATCCTCTAAAAATAAAAAAATGTGGAATTTGTCCATTTGGGGCATTTTCATTATCAGCTCTAGCTTTGACAGTGCACTTCGTTTTCTTCGAAAGCGTTTCTACGATGACGAAATTATTTAACAAGATTTCTAGAGACCTACATCTCAAAGTATTCGTGAAATCTCCTAAATCAGTTGTGGAAATAGTGGAAGGTTTTAATAAGGAAAACATCGGGATTGACCGGCCGGCTCCGTGAACAGTGGCCCCCATGAAAAATTGCATCAATTCAAAAATGAAAAATCGGCCCGAAATTTAACACGTCACTTTGCGGTGATTTTTCGTATTTTGATGGAGCCAACGCTAATTTTTAAATTTGGGTAATTTATGAAATGTGATAATTTTGGCGGTAACCACAAAACATTATAAAAAAAATCGCGCCCTATATAAGAATTTCCCCCTTTTTTTTGGGGCGATTCTTCATTTTTGAATTGATGCAATTTTTCATGGGGGCCACTGTTCACGGAGCCGGCCGTTCTATCCACATATTTTCCCTATTAAAACCTTCCACTATTTCCACAGCTGATTAAGGAGATTTCACGAATACTTTGAGATACTTGATGTAGGCCTCTGGAAATCTTGTTAAAGCTAGTGTTTGAATCTTGAAAACTTATTAAATAATTTCATTTTGTATTTTACATATAAAAATTCCCCAAATTGACAATGCAAAATTCCACAATTGTTTATTTTTGGGGGATATTTTTATAACAATAATTTTCAATCATTGCATAAATTTCCATATTGCCAGAAAGTCGTTGAAGATATAAACTTTTGATTTTTTATTTTTGTTAAAAAATACACTTTTTCCAAGTTACGAAATTTTTTTTTTTTTTTTGTTTGGGGTATTTTTCATAAATTTGTGGTATTTTTCATAATATTTGGGGTAATTTTCAGAAATAGCTGACGGATGTTTATTTCCCAGGACTGCCTGCTTTGGTTATAAGAAAATAAGTGGGAAGTTCTCAGTCTATTTACAACGAAAATTAACCGTCTTAACCGAGTATTTATTTCATTTACAATTGCTTGAAAATCAAAGTGCTTCTCTATTTTTATGTATAGCTAAACCATTTTCTAATCCTCCCTCCTATGTCACTGTGTATATTCATTCAGGATCGTAAGCCTCTCGTTAAGTGGCAATAAACTCGTTCATGTTTTGAGTTGTTTGATTCATTGCCCATAAAATGGGAATCACTTTGGCGCCAAACGATTTTTTTTCTCCTCTTTCAAATTTTAATTGAAAAATTGTGTTTTGTTGCCTTTCCGACTGGTTACTGGTATTACGCTGCATTCGCTTGATTTGTCATTCCTGTGTTTACACTCTCCCCAAACAAATACCAAAGACACCAAATAATGGATTGTTTTTAATTTCCGTCCACAAATAGATTAGTGCAGTGCTCCAACAGTCACCTCACTGGGCCGCATCGTTTCGTCATCAATGAGTCATTAAATCGTTTCGTTAACATCAATTACGCGCGTGTGTGTGTGTTTTCAGTTTATTAACGGTAATATTGAACTTGTTTCTCAAGATCGCCGTGGCCGCCATCACCATGTGAATGTTTGTGTCTGTGCATCCGATAATGCATTTAACACATCATAAAACTGGAGTGAAAACGACAAACAGCGCCTCCTGGATGCTAACCGATGTCCGACAAGACTGAGAACAATACCAGCTTGTTAAAAATGATTATGATGCTATTAAAACAATTTGTTTCACACATCTTAAATAATAGCGAACATTCATGCCTGGGTATTTTGTTACTACGAACTTTGTTGCCTTTTGTAATTGCTTCCATTCTCATGGGGGTTTATTCTTCTTCTTCCTCGCTTTCAGCGCAGTGTGTGAAAAACCCCATGCAAGTCATAATTTTCACTTCACGTTTCGTTTGCTTTCGGAATTTCCAAGCAATGTGGGCGACTGCTAATTATTTTATGAATTTTATGGCGCATATCTTTGTAGTACTCGTATAGAGTAAAAAGAAAAATGAAAGGTTTCACAAAGGATTTCCATGAGGCTCTCATCTCAATAGACACAAGGGTTTATTGCGTAGAGCAATTTAGAAATAGTTTCATGGGCAGTAGACGGTCGAGTTCTATTCTGGTGTATTACACCTCGCGCTCACTAGAATCATAGAAATATAGAAAGTGGACGAAAGAATTTGAACTGACAAACAAGAAAAAAAAACGTTGGCAACACTAAAACTACGGTTCCCACGAATGGTTCCAGTGGAATTTTAGACTTAATCTAAAGAGATTGAATATTTCGCCCATCTCTTCTAAATGTTACGATAGACAAGCGCCACGTTTATTTGACAATGCCAAGTCGATAAGCGAAATTCATTAATTTATTTTCATAACATTTACATTAAGGGAACATTGCTCAGCATCGTAGGAGTTATCTCATGTTAACTTTCCAACCAAAAGTATTTCATATATATATATTGTAGGTTCATTTAACAATTACTACCTCATTATTTGCTTCATGTGATTCTAACGCGCTGCAAATCCTAAGTTCCAGGGTAGAAAAATACAAAATTCACTTTTCAAACATCATAACTCTGTTTTATGGTTCAAATAAAATGAAAACTATAGAAAAAATACAAGAATTTTAAATGTTTTTGAAAGGTGCATTTATTATGGTTGCCTTGCGTAGTCGGTGATTCTTTGGATAAACAGCAGCAAACTCTTCAAGAATCAATTCTCATTTATTTAGACCTGCATACGAGTAGAACACATGTCTGATAATAAAATCGGTGTTGCCACGTAAAATATATTTGTAATACAGTTTAGAGCGAGTTTAGAGCGAAATATTGAATTTTTGGAAGGGAAAAAAGTGATAACAGCCTTTTTCGCTCTGGACGCTTATTTATTGAAATAGGGCTGTTTGAAGTTTTCCAATGAAATATTGAATTTTTTGATGAAAAATAGTTATCACAGTGTTCGTCTCTTTTTGCTCATTGATTATTTCAATTTTTTGGTAGAGAAAACTGAGACCGCATAAAAATGTACTCTCTGTAAATCCATTTCGAACTCATCCTATTATGAATTTAATATTCTTAGAACAAGAATATTGTGATATCAATTTAATCTCAATTTGCCTTAAATCAATTCCAGTTTCCTATAATTTCAAGTATTTATTCGGGCCTATATGTATTAATCCAAGAGGTCCATTTCGAACTTATTTCTATCTTATTATGAACTTAAATCTATTCTAGAAATTAAGCCCATTCGGGCTTAACTATGGATAAAATTAAGAATTGCGAGCTACAAAAACGACTGCGCTTGCAGCTAGTCCTTTTTTTTAAATTTTTTGTAAATTATATTTGCAATAAAAAAATAAACAATAATAGAGTTTTTTTTTATCAGTGCATAATTTTTTCCAGGTCCAAAGAGAGACAAGGTCAAATTATTTAATTTTTTGAATTTCACTTAGTCCGAAAATTCATATAAGAGACAAAAATTGTCACAGCATAACCTCTGCAGATGAGGTTCAAAAATCGTAATAATTTCCATCTAGAATATATTTGATTGCTTTGTAGGTTTCCAAGATATGAACAGAAGGTTCATTCTGAATGCATACTTCTTTTCGCAAGTGAAACCTATGGCACAGCTCATTCAATCTATAACATCATTTGTAATACATCACTCTAGCTATAATTTAATGTTGATATTTATTTATTTGCTCTTTTGCAAAAGGACGTAACCAAAATCCAAAAAAATAAAAGTAGTTTCAGAATTAAATTTGTTGCGCATTTTTATTTGAAATTGCCTTTAAAATTTGTTTATGTCTGAAGTTTTTCAAATGTTATAAAGTTGTTACCTTCTCCTGTAAAGTTACGAAAATGTGAGTTACCCCATTTCTAAATTAAATTTCTAATTTCTAAATTTCTAAATTTAATACTAAAGTACATCTAATTTTTCTCGAATATGAGAGTTTTTTTCTTATTCCCAGAGTTTCTGAGAATACTTCCGAGCCTTCCTTTCCTATCTCCATTTTTAATTTGTCTGTAATGCTTGAGATTTGATCGTCTTCCATAACTGACTTTCTGGCGCATTCATCCCTAGATGGTGTGGATACGTTTAAGATTTTCTCGAAGTTCATGATCGATGACATGTGGTGAGTCTTCTGTTTAAATTTGCCATCCCACTCTGCTACAGCAATGTAGCTTCTCCAAACAACTTGTGTTTGGGCATGTTAGTTTCTCTTAGACGGAGAGCAACTTTAGCTGCATAGCACCACTGGACAATTGATGCACAAAATATGTCATTGTCTGGCCAGGGTACGCCACTGCAATTACTTAAATACGGTTTTGTGATATTAGTATAAGTTTTTAACATGTGATATTTTCGAATATTATTTATTTATTAACTAATTAATGTGTTGTGTCCAGTTCAGTTTTTTACATTGAAAAATAATGATTTAATGAAATGAAAAGTAATTGAATTCTAAATAAATACTCCTCAAGATGTTGGAAGAAAACCAACAAAGCAGTGAAAAAATGGAATAAATTACGTTTTATTTAATTTCATTATAATCACGTGACCAAATGCCTGTCAACAAAATACAACCTTAGATAAAGAAACAATTGGTCTCTGTAATAAAACACATTCGATTTTACACCTTCGGACTTCTTTTTGTAGGGTTATATTGACTAGCTCAAGATAAACTTTCGTTCCGAAATCATCGATTTACCGATGGAAAACGCCATCAAAAGGCCAAATTTTTTTGTTGTCAAAAAAATGCCTTTTTGTCCGGACACATTTTTCTCGTACCATTTAGGTTAAAATCAAAACCTTTCTTTTTCTCTAAAAGAATTTTTTTTTACAAAAAAAAAATCCAAATCATTGACAACACTGCCAACAATAGGACTAAAAGTGTAATCTAAAGAGTGACTTCACTCATTCAAATGACTCAAAACAACAACAAATTGTTTAGAATGTTGTTTTTCTATAAAAAAAATGTGTGAAGGAATTTTAAAAATTATTAACAAACAACCCTTTTTGCTAAGCATTGCATCATAGGCCACGACAGGGAATACCAGTGTGTCCGGAAGGAAGGGAATTGACGTCAATTGTGTCATTCGCATCATATGTAATCCTTGAACGAATAGCTTGTCAAGTACATGCAGCAAAAAAAAATCTATTTATATTATTCTGTTTACGTTGGAAAAGTAAAACAAAACCGTAAGAGTGATATTGTCTGCCATTGACATTGTTTGGCAAGAGAAAAGTAAACTTTTTCTACGTCAGACAATAACGATTGTAGGTATGTGTTTTCATTAAGACTTTCTCAAGCCACATACAAAACCGAACCAACCACAAAGTGATGCAATTTAATGATGCACGTGCTGCATTTGCTGCTTGCAGACACATGATGCAGTCACAAGATAATGCACTGAATAAGCCGAAGTGCTTTTGTAGATTTTGTCGTACTGCCACATCGTAGGTATGACGCAGAGGTAAATATGTTAAATGGTTTGAGAATGCTGAGGTGTATTTAAATTTGTTGGATACCAACAAGAAATCATATATATTTGTTTGTAGCGCATGATAGGAGAGCAATTTCTAATAAGGTTTTTTCCTGCCTCACCTTGTTGTGAGATTTGAAGCCCTGATAGCAACTGGAAAATATAATAATATCTTTCACGCAGAACATTTAAATATGGAAGATTTCCGGTTAATTTATTTTTTTTGATTTCAATTCAACCTCACTTTCGACATGTTTCAATCAAACTTGTATTTTTCTACGATGTATCTGCAAAACGTATTTATAAACTTTCCATTTTAAATTTGCATTCGATAAAAAAAAAACATTTCTTTCAACTTAGTTAGAAGATACTACAAATGGTCAATAAAACTGAGGGCCCATATTGTGTGCCACTCATCTCGAACTGAACATTGTTTGGATACAATTAGAAAGGGTTTCCCCCATAACTTTATGGAGGTTTCTTTTTTTTTATGAAAAAGGGTCTAATTGGTGTCTGCCGCACTGAGTCATTGTTGGACGATTCGCCTTTTATGAACGGACCGTAAAAGACACTTGTGTGCCGGACAATAAACGAAAACTGATATTGAACATTTATGATTAGTGAACCGCATGGAAAACAACTGAATTGTATTGCTTACAATGGAAACTATAAAATTTTGAAAAGTTTTCTGTTTCTGTTTCGTAATTGAATAAAAAGAAAGTCCATTGTTTGTTATGGGTATGCATACTTCTGTACAATATAATCCGATGGTGTGAGATCCTAAATGAGACCATTTCGGATAACAATTGATGATGAATCACATGTGTTGCCTCGATGAGATTTTAGAAGAGGAATGAAAACCTTTAAAATTCCATAAAAATTTACTTTTATGTGATTTCCTAAGAAATGCCATTTTATCGTCTCTCTTCTTTTTTGCTCTTTAAGTTACTTTGGGTATTTTTCCCCATTAAATATGCCTGCATTTCTTGGCTGTTCATTGTTTGTCACTGCCACCATTCGTTGGCGGTTGGTGGGGGGCAATAACGTGTCATTTTGTAAATTAACTGCAAACAAACATAAAACTCTGCTGAATCTGTCTGTCCGTTTTTTTTTTCTTTTTGCCTGCGGTATTTAATAAAAGTATTATTACTTTTCTCCTGCCATAAGTCTGGCGAAGTATGAAAGGAAGTACTCGCATCTTTTTGTTCGCTCTGCTGTCAGGTGAAGTAATTATGCCCATAAAAACTGTATGACGGGGAAAATGTATTAAGGGTTAATTACGAAAAAAAATATATGTTTTTAATTAAATTTAAGTGTAGAGGCAAAGAGATGGTTTATCTTAGTATGGACATTAAACTTCAGTGTCGAAGTCAGTTTATCATTAAACGGAAATATTTTAAATAATGTGAGTAATTAAATACAACTTATTTCGTATTTGTAAAAATAAAACAATTCAAGTGGCACCCTGAAACCACATTCGAAACCTGCAAAGCAATAGATTCTACACTGGAAACAATTATTACTACAACGAAATATCTAAAGAAAAGACAAAATATTTTCGCCCAAGAAAAGTTCACGATTTTTTTAAAAAATATTTCTCTTTGTAATAAATTTTTCTCTCTATAGAGAATGCTGTGGTAATTTTTGTCTCGTACAAGAATTTTCAGATATAGTGGTTTTTTAAACAATTTAACCTTGTCTCTCTTTGGATCTTTTTCAGAAACCAGCCAAGGGATTGTTTCCTTACTCCGATCACAGGTACGTACAAAGTCGTTTCAAGTAACAGTTGGGAATTTGACCATTTCGATTTAGCTGAACAATTATACAAAAGATTCTAACTGAGTTTGACTTAAAATATCAGGGAAATCCATCTAATCTAATGCACCAGCTGGATGCGATCATACCGTCAATCACAATATGATAAATTTATTTGTTGGCGTGTTCAGTGTTGTCCTATTTTTTTTTTGGGTCTAATCCCCAAACTACAAATTTCTTTCCGCCAAAAACCCCCAATCTGCATTCGGATATAAATCTGCCTAGGATAAGAAAAAAATTTGCTTGAAACCATGTCTGCGTATAAAATCCCTACAAAACTTGAACGTCTTGGTAACGGGTGGAATTTTATGTTTACGTTTTTTTTTTTAGAATTAAGTTTGAGAAGTTTTGGGGAATTTATGATGAACAGACTCAGCACCGAACACAGAACAAAAGTTGTTCAATTTTATGTTGAAAGTGAGAATTCGATTCTGCAGACACAAAGATAATTTTTTTATATTCGAAATGCATGTAAAGCTCCATAAATTTATGGATTGGTTGAGCGTTTTCGGCAACGACGGGCTGTCAGAGATTTTCCGCTAACTGGAAGACCTCGTGCAGTTCGAAATGATGTGAACAGTACTTGGGTGCAAGCCAGGTTTAGGAGAAAAACCACAAAACTTCCACCAGACGACGTTCTCACCTGTTGCTGATGTCTAGGCGGCCTTTGCAAAGAATTTTGCGTAGTTTACATCCAATCATGGCTCCTCTGAACGAAAATTTTGCATATCGAATAATATCGCGTTTTTCTGGCCCGATTTAAAGGCTCCAGATTTGGGGTTACCTAAAGTGTCAAGAGTAAGCCAAGAAAAATCCAATAGCTGAAGGCGAATATCCGAGAAGTGAAAACGCAGGCAAGTTAAATTCTAGAAGAATGCCATTGTTAATAATAATTGGAAATAACTTTTTGGCACATATTGGGCGGTATCTCAGCCATAACTTGACGAATGTTGGTTCTTAAGTGCTCAAGAGTTAAAGGTTTATCTACATAAACACGGTCTTACGTAGCCCCACAAAAAAAGTCTAATGGTGTCCAATCTCATGAGCTGGTTGGCCAGTTGATGTCGCCATGACGAGAAATTACGCGGCCAGGAAATGTCTCTTGCAATTAAGCCATATTCGCTCGAGTTGTGTGGCATGTGGCACCGTCTTGTTGAAGCCACACATTCTCCAAGTCGTATTCTTCAATATTGTGAATAGAGTGAACCTAGTTCCCTGTAAAATTAGCAAGCAACCTCCTCGAACTACTCACAGCTAGAAGAGGACAGTGCAACACATTATCATGCAATTTTTTCGACATTCTGATAAACGAGATATTAGACAAATCAGGAGTTTCTATGAACCGCCGCAGTAGTCCGAAGGTCACATCGGTATCTCATATGCGCACAGCATTGAAATCGCCGAAAAGGTAGAGAGAGATCTATCTGGTTCTATTGCAGGAATCGAAAAGCAATCGGCGTAGATTGGTGTGATGCTTAACGAGGACAAGACTAAGCGTATTTTTACACCTGCCAGCCAAACGTCAACAACAGTTGCAGCGTATAGGTAGGGGAATAATTTGTCCACTATTTAAAACTGTTTTATGAAAAGAAAATAATCTGTCCGACAAGGTTCCGGTAGTGAATACATCACGCGTTAGTTTAAAGTTATTTTTTTTAGTTACCAGATAAATATCACTAATGGCATTTGCTGCATAAGAACAAAAAAGAAAAATCAAGCAACGACCGGCCATTACCTTTCCTGTGAATTGTATAATACAAAAATATACTATAAATACATAAACAAGTACATAGATACTTATTACATTAGGGTGTCCCAACAATTTGTCCAAAAGAAAAATATTCGAGGTTTTGCATTAGATGGCTGTCTTATTATAGGTGCCTAGTATGACCACGGGATGCCCTGTTGCAACCCTTCCGTAGAACCTATAGAGACCAGTGCAGGTTATACGGCTATGAAGCTAATTAATTCCCTAACGCCTGTGCGTTCGAGAATCAGGAGATAATATCAGACATCTATTTTCTTTTTTATTAGATTGATCTCCTTCAAACCAAACTGAGCTAAACGTGAAACCACTGAGGTCGTTTATTGTGATCTCCTGTATTCCTGCGAGGTTCGGGGAGAGGTGTGCTCCCAGAAACTTAAATCTCCTCAAACAAGATGCTGGACACGAGCATATGAGGTGTTATACGCCACCCTCCCCTACCTCGTCTCACCAGATTTTTCAGTAGACATAAGTCGCGTCGACATGCCTCTCTGTGAAACAGTTTACAATGATTATGAGAACCAATATATCCTTAATCTTGATCTTGATATGAGGGATTGCGAGCGACCAGATTTGTCTGATGTTCTGGATCCACACCATCTGTCTTTCGCCTGTCTAAGAGATTTTAATCTGCGATTGAGCTTTTATTGGTACTCAGGAGTACCTATGTCTTTCAAAATCCATCGAACTTCTGAGATTGTCCCGTATCGGGACTGCTCTATAATTCCCTGCAAAGTTCCTGTGACCCGGCAACCATATTGGGTGGATATCAAACTGCTTGGCCATCTCGTTAAGAGATGCGCAGCAATTGTAGGCAGTTCTTGAATTCCAGAATACAGATATTTTATCAAAGACAGACTGTCTGAGTGAGTGGATGTTGATGCCCGTATCGGTTATGAGGTTTGATATGGAGTATATTGACGTTTCATAACTTTTTGAAATGTTATGAATTAAAAAAAAAACTTTACTTTGCGTTTCAAAGTTTTGACCTTTTTTTGTGGATATCCTAATATTCATACGTTGCCACATATACCACGTATCAGTAGTTATGGATATTAGTTTTCCAAATCGAGTTCATTTTTCCCGGCTAATATCACAAATCATGACATTGATGATGATGATGATGGTTTATGCTAACTTCGGCTATAGTCACAGTAAAGAAGGTATTTCTCTGGACACACACAACCCTGCAAACAAACTCGTAACATGATGATACATTTTATTAGCATGCCAACGAATATGTAAAAATATTTCGTTAGGAAACTTTCACAAACAAATTAGGTTAAAAGCCAACTGATGATAATGGTGATAACATTTACGAAACAAAAACAAACAAACAAACAAAATCTCTGATGATGCATCAGCACAGTGCTATTTTCTGGTATTACTTTGTAATAATTTGCTATAGGTTTTTGGTTAACATAACATCGTAAATAGGAAAATTACAAAATGAGGTTTACCAGATGATTAGGGATTTAATCAAACCCCTTTGCAAATTGAATTTATAGTTTTTATTTTAAACAAAAAAAAAAACTGAAAGAGCCAATGGAAATGTTTGCCAATTACTATTATGAAAGTCGAACAAAACAACTGTCGTTGAATTCTCTATTGAATTCGAGTAGCTCATCTGTAATTTAATATGGTTCATTGTACGAGGACGAACAGAAAAAATAGTATTACGTTTCATGTTGGATGGGTTCATGCAGCAGTGGCGAAGGGTGTTTGTGTGGTATGATGTGATTTAGAATACTCGTTTAAACTCATGGCATTTAGTTTTAAAGAATAATTTTGAATTTTACTTATTTTTGTCTTATTTGACTGGGCTGATTGGTCTATGAATTAAATAAAACTAATTTGTTTAATATTTTCCTAAAGTGTCGTTAGCTTTATTTGAAAATCAATTGGTTTTACATTTCATTCGTGATATTCATTAATAAAGGGTGTTTTTTATTGAGGTATAGAACTTCGAATTGAAATAAAACACAAGAAAATCGTATTAATGTCCATCAATTTGGCTTTATTGGAAGGATAATTTTATGCCATTAATGTTTAAATATGATTTCGGGCATGTGGCCGCCGCGGCTGGCTCGAATAAAGCCAATTCTACACGTCCAATTTTCAACCACTTGTTGGAACCACAACTCATCCACATTCATGCCATCCAATTCGGGAACAAAATAGTCGGTTATCATGGCTCTATACCGGTCTCCATTAACGGTAACTGACTCTCCAGCATTATTTCGGAAGAAGTATGGCCCAATGACTCCACCAGCCCATAGAGCACACCAAACAGTCAGTTTTTGTGGATGTAATGGCATAAAATGGACGGAGCTTGCGGTGAACTTCGCGAACTGAACCATTACTTTCGAAATAAATTTGCACGATTTGCAAGCGTTGTTCTTTTGTCAACCTGTTCATGATGAAATGGCAAACCAAACTAAATATTAATCACTTGACAGCTGACAAAATGGCAGCCAGTTAAAAAAGTGATGCCTACTTAAAGTTCTATACCCCAATAAAAACACCCTTTATTAAAAAATAGTAACTAAATAAATGTTAAAATCACAGAAAAACTAAATCATATATCACAGTAAAACACCTCTTAAAATATTGCAGCGGAATCTTTTGAATCCTCTGGCAGTTGGTAGTTCTATTTCATCTTTTGCCGTCAGGCTTTAAATTACAAAATGGAAATAAATTCAAATTCAAATCTTTTAGACAATTTCAATGCTATTTCCAAGCACTTTGATCTTGCGCGTTCGTTCTCCGCAATGTCTCCACTTGATCCTTCCACAGTAGTCTCGGTCTTTCCAGTCTGCGCCTTCTGTGGTAGCAGTCGTCTAACGTCTCTCTTACTGGTCTGAAAACCAAAAATCAATAAAAATCAACCCAGCTGTATTTCGCTTCAAAACAACAATTTTCATCACTCCAATCTCCAATCATCCCCTTCGCATTAGACATTCTAACATCGCAAATAGCTAGCCCAACCATTCGTTTTGGCATTCTTCACTGTAATCTGATTTCTATTCATGCAAACGTCCCGAGATCCGTACTCAAAATTCCACATCGTAGGAGGGGGGGCGCGGCGTGTGTCGTCGTTGAGGGAAACAAAGAAAACCACCACTTTAAATACAATTTTCTTCTATCCTCGATACGATTGCTTTCGTTTTTCAAAAATATGCTAATAATGGTAATTTCTGTAAAAATTTAAAAACTATGAGCACACCACACACGGGTATCGGGTATGACGATGAGGATGATGATGATGATTGTTGTTATGGTGACAGTTGGTGGGTTAATCCCCGTAAATAGCCAATGGCAAAAAAGTATGCATGTGTATATGGAACACATGTTGGAATACGACACCATTCGAGTTGTTACAATTTTTTTGGTTTTATTTTTATTTTTCAACTTCCCAGTAGTTTGGTCATGTTTGACACTGGCTTGACTTTGCCAGTAAATTAATGGACGGACGGACGGACGAACGTTTGACTGGAACAATGGTTAAGTGGAGTTTTCCCGGGGATTTAAATGGTGTTAAAAGTGTGCTTTTGAAGGTGGTGCTTCTTTTGAATTTGCCTTTGGAAATGGTGCATGTGCTGGCCCAACCATGTAATTAGACACAGTGTCAGAAAGATGTGACCAACAAATTGTGCGCCATATTTATGGCAATGCATGTTTTTTATCTATTAAATTGTATTCTTTTATAATTTCTATGGTCGTTATAGTTTTATGATGCAGTTTTTTTTTAATGCATTTAAAATTTTTAATAATATTCATGACATCAAGAACAGGACATGTATTTTTGCCCTCCTCCATGGAGAAGAGTATAGTTTTTAATTCAGCAACTCCACCAATGGAATATATTATGATATTGAAAAATCATCCAAAAATTAACCTCTTGTTGGAAATATGATTGCGTCCATTTTTCCATTTTATTTTTGAAATTCAGTCATATGCTAAGTACAATTTAAAGCATAACTATTGACGCCTACTCCGAGGTTTATTTACATACATAAAAACCAGTTAACCTCTAAATCTTAATATATATTTACCCTCGACACTGATTCACTGATTCACTGATTCCCTGATTCCCTGATTCACTGATTCACTGACTCTGTCACGCAGTACGTAGGAATTTAAATAGGCATTCTATAATAATTCTATAAATAATAATAATAAAAAAAAGAATATTTTTTTTGTACAGAAATTGTGGTTTCCCCAAATTTTTTTTTTAGCAAAATTTTTTTTTTCCAAAATTTTTTTTTTCCACAAAATTTTTTTTTTCCTCAAAAATTTTATTTTTCAGCATACATTTTTTTTTCAACAATTTTTTTTTTTTCCACAAAAATTTTTTTTTTCAACAAAATTTTTTTTTTCCACAAAAATTTTTTTTTTCAACAAAATTTTTTTTTTTCAACAAAAATTTTTTTTTTCAACAAAAATTTTTTTCCCACAAATTTTATTTTTTTTTACAAAATAGTTTTCTCAAAATATTTTTTACAAAATTTTTAAAATGCTTAATTAAGTAAATACTTTCTCAAGCAAATTAACGGGCGCCATAGGCGCATTACAACTTACTAGTATTAAATATTTTTTAAAATTTTAAATATTGTCCATTATTTGCACTACAAACGATCCCCAGATAATGAAGGGAAATAGAATTTTATAATTCTACTGAAGTCGGTGTCGACTCCGGAGTCATAGACGAGCTATTTAAAGAATCTGAAGTCAGAGGCGAGCAATTTGGCTGATTTCGGCTCCGAAAATCTCCATCTCAAGTCGATGAAAGGAATGCACACTGGAACTCAATGGCGACTGCATCCAAAAAAAATATCAAACCCTTCTTCAACGGAATCCATGGTATGATTTGTATGCTGCCCATAATGCAACGTTATAGGGTGTAGCAACGAGAAGTTCATCCGTGAAAAAAAATAATGAACTGAAGCTGTACGAGTGTAATATCAAACCGAGGGTGCTTTGAAGGCTATGAATTCCTGTAGAAGTGAAAATGCAAATCTGAATGGGCATATGCAGGGAATGCTGAAGTCGATTTTAATTAAAGTCGATTTTTAGTCCTGTTTCAATAAAATCTCTGGTAGACAATTTGTTTATGTTTAAAACGAAGGCAGTCAAATTGGAATTTTCATAGCCAGTTCTTATTTTCAACTAATCTTTTCTCTTTGTACATTGAGATCATGGAGTGAAATACCCACTGCCTTTCCTATTGTTGACCGCTGTAGATACTAGCCCCACATTGCCTATTTAAGATCGTATCTTGAATAACTCTGAATCTGATGTCCCACGAAATCCGAATATTTATTCCATTTGATTTTGGTGAAACATTAGTTGTTATCAGCCATTTTTTGTAAATATCAGAATTTCCTGGCATTCGTGATTAGGAATTCCAGCTGGACATCTCTGCCGAAAATCACTCACCCCTTCCCTTTAGCTATATGCAATGAGCAAAACTCCATAAATCACAATAACGTCTTTAAGTTAAATTCTTCCATGTCGCACAAAACATTCCAGCACAAAATATCAACGAATCGTAACATTGCTGCACCTCCTTTTTTTTACAAAAAAAGCATTACTCAATATTACTTTCCATTATACATGAAAGGAACAAAAGTTTCTAGACAATTTCGAATCAAAAATTTAAATTGATTTATGAATAAAAACGTTGTGCTTTCTTCTCTTATTTTGCGTAGACAAAAAAAAAACAGAAAAGAAAAACACAGAATAAAGTCACCAAAGCCATGGAGTTTTTTCAATATGGTAAACTTTTTACTGAGTGCCCACCCGGGAAGCATAAGGAGATGGACTAAAAGCGTTGTGTTTGCTTCATTAACACTTTTTTCCGCTTTGGCCATGAATAATTAAAATCCATTAGATGGGAATTGTTTTGCCCATCATTTTCGTTTCGTTTATTTTCTTAACCGAACATTCAATATAGAAATACAGAAATAACGATTTATAAAGAACTGTGGAAGGGTGGGGGTGTGTTGGGCAAGAAATGTCTTAGCAAAATTGCAGAAAGTCGTAAGAAAGTAAAACATCGTTTTTCAATTTTCTCTTAAGGAATTTTAGGTGTTTATATTGGTAACTTTTAGTGATTTTCTACTGCATGTAATTAATTATTGGGTAATGGTTGTCGTTAGAGTTAAAATCCGAGATTTTTTCGCGTCAAACTTCGATAATTCGGATATTTTTGATTTAACATATGCCCTGAATGCTGGCATGCTAGTGGCCGAAACTAACGGTTCCGCCGTGGTCCTGCAACCGATAATTGTCCACTAAAAAAGGGTGCTTTTTTAGACATTTCATATTAATGCCAAGAATTTATCTTTAATATATAGATAAGGGTTTGCCATTATGTATTAGAAATGATTACGGCCAAGTTACCGCCGCAACTGGCTCGAATACATTCCAGCCCAATTTTCGATCACTTTTTGCATCATTTGGTATGTCAGCAACAACGCACCGAATATTATCTTACAAGGCACAAATCGTGGCGGGATTTTCAATGTACACAAGCGACTTCACATAACCCCACAAAAAATAGTCAAGCGGTGTTAAATCGCACAATCTTGGAGACGACGCCACAGGTCCACGAATCGATATAATGCGTTCACCACAAGTTTCCTTCAATAAATTGAATGTTTCGTTGGCACGTAGCGCCATCTTTTTGAGACCGAAGATCGTCCACACCAACTTCCTCCAATTCAGGGACGAAAACGTCATTAATCATGGCTCTATAGCGTTCCTCATCGCCGGTAACATTATGGCCGGCTTAATTTCTGAAGAAATATGGACCAATGATTCCCTCTGCCCATAGAGCACACGAAACAGTGACTTTTTGGGGATGTAACGGCGCACTGTGGGATTTTGGTGTCAATAAATCAATTTTTCAACTACTGAATTTCAAAAATTTAAAGATGCAGTTTTGTAGAGAACTGTTTAAATACGAAATGTGCATTTATGGTTTTTTCGAAAAATTTTATTCTATTTGTGAAAAATTGAGGGAAAGTCCCTGCAAGGGTGCTAAGCTAGAAATGACATATATTTTCATGCAATGCAGTGGTCCATATATGTAAAATTTTCTTGATAATACCATTTGACTTTAATATATTTTAAAAATATAGTATTTCTCTATAAATTAAAAAAAAAAATCATGGGGATATCATAAACCGTTAGGAATTATGTCCAAATCTGTAAGCCGCTAAAAAAATTTTTTTTTGGATTTTCAATAAAGTTTTTTGTGGAATAATAAACAAAATATTAAAAAAAATTCTTATCTATAATCTGTACGGGCGGTGGGCGTGGCCGATTTGGATGAAACTTGGCACGCATCTTTTCTTAATTCTAGAAACTGTATGTACCAAATTTGAACACTTTTGACCGGATAGGACAAATTTTATGCGAAAAATCCATTTGGATTGTATTTTTTCTTAATTTAGTCAATATAATGCTCGGTGCCAACTTTCAATGATCTCGGACTACTCCTTCTATTTTTTGCACAAAAATGTATGAAGCGATCCCACAGTGCGGCGTATCAACAATGGCTTGTGGATTTTCATTACACCAAATGTGACACTTTTGTTTATTAACGTACCCATTCAACCAAATGTGAGCATCATCGCTGAACATTATTTTAGTAATTTGTAAACGTTGACCCGAAGTAAGTCTATTCATTATGAGTGACAGCTGTCAAAAAGACCAACTACGAAAAAAGTGTGGCCAAATTGAAAACCACACGTCTAAAAAAAAAACACCCGGTATAAGTGAACGTCACTACAGTCCATTAACCAAGAGTGTGAGACTCTATACTGCTCATATTATTTGATGTTGGCTCAGCAATCGACGGCTCCATTCGCTTCGTTCTATTCTCAGTTTGTGACTTAGAGCAGCTCGAAGTTGCAATTGGAATCAGATATTTTTTTTATCTGGTGAATTGCATTTTAACCTCTGCTGCTACGATGAACACGCACGCGACCGTCGAAATGCCAATACAGCGACAGTTTGGTGTGGATTTTACAGTGGGGGCAGCATTGGCCCATTTTTCTTTGAAAATTTCGGTTAACGGTGAGAGGTTTGATACAGCATTTTTGTGGACATAGATTTGAATGTTTAGTTTCAGAAGGATTTGCGCACCAAGTTCGGTAATCGTGTTATCAGTGGTTTAGGCGATGTCAATCGGCTACCTCAGTGTTGATATTTTATTTCGTTATATATTTCTGTTAAGCGTCTGCGCGAAATTCGACGACCTCAATGAATATTTCATAAATAACACCGTGTTACTCACAGTCTGTCCTATGAACCGAATTTTCTTTTTCGGAAAGGGGATAAAAAATAAAAATACACGTGTATCGGCGATTTTCATGTACACGTCAGAATTTTTTTTTTAAGTTTGAAGTATAAAACTCGTAGTGGCCTGTGTGAAAGCCTTTGGACCGATTTTTAACCCTTTTTCAGTGATCCAATCGAGCTGATTTTTTGCAGGCAGACTCGTGGAAATGTCTGTATCACGTCAAAATAGATTTTTATCAATTCTCAGATTTTCCTAAATTTTTTTTTTAAATGGTTATCGTTTTTTTTAAGGTTTCAGTTCAGAAAACATTTTTTTTTTCGTAACGCTTAAGTAGTTTAAAAATTTGGAGTCTCTTCAAGTTATGCTAAGAAAAGTGAAAAAAATTTTTTTTTTTTCAAAAATAATAAAAATTGTGGAAAATCTGAGAATTGATAAAATTTTTTTTTTAAAAATTTGACGTGATACAGACATTTCCACGAGTCTGCCTACCAAAAATCACGTTCTGACGTGTACATGAAAATCGCCGATACACGTGTATTTTTATTTTTTCCCCTCTTTCCGAAAATGTGCATTTGGTTCATAGGACAGAAAAAAAATCAATTTTTTGTAACACGGTGTAATGGAAATATTAGCTTTTTCGGAAAAATATTGTGCATTGTTGTTGTTGTTTTTTTAGTTTTAAAACAGCATGTATTTGACCAACCTATCGCACCTCCGATAAATAATCCCTTGGGTGACCACTACGAAGATTGGAAGTAGTCTTGGAATACAGGTGTGGCCGGAGATATACATAAGTCTAGTATCACGGGTAGTCAAGAGAAGGTGTTCTCATAAAATGTTCTGTCCAATGGACCCTATGGGTCTCCGAGTGGAGGTGCATCTTAGGATGTACCACCCTTCCTAACCTAATATGTTCTGTCGTGAGGAATCGCGGAATGTATGGTTTATACCAAATCGCAGAGCGAGCTTCGACTCAAAGTGGAATTGCCGTCCTCAGAATGCGTCCAAAATTTCAAAATTTAGATAAGGTCAGTTTCGGTACTGTGAATGAGATTCTGACTTTTGTGTTAAGTATAGAAGACCCCTTTTCAACTGTATATATATTTTCAAAATAATTTTTGTAATTTTTCAATAATATTTAATTTAAGGCTCGAAAGATATGAAACGTAAAAGTTAAATATCTCAAAAATGTCAAAATGGAGATGTGACTTTTGTTTTTGAGAGGGTAGCATTGCTTGTACACCCACAAAGACGAATTATATACTATACAGTAAATGCCTAACACGATTTCTGTATCCCTGACAATGACAATTTTATGCCATCAAATACCACTCCTAAATCCTGCCTAAATATTTTCGTACCAAAACCATTTGGTAGGGACATAAAAACACACACACAAAACAATTTACCTTGTGGGCCATAAAATGTAATAAACTAATCATATTTTAGCCATGCAGGATTAATTTTTTTATTGTTGTCATTATCATTTGTGTTCCCCTGCTGCTGCTCTCTAACGATTCTTCAATTATTTTGTTACAACATCAGCCAGCCTGAAAACACCTTTCTCCATACCATTTGTGATTAGCATTATTACTTTTTTTTTGTTGGTTCTTTTTTTTTTTTTTTTGTTTTTCCACAATCGTAAATTTATTTTCGTTAAATAAATATGTTGTTTTTATGACCATTTCCCAATCCAGCAAAAGATATAAACAGTCAACCCACTAATCTTTAGGGCTTAACTTCAGATGCACTCACTCCGACGTCCACGGAGACTGAGAGGCAAAGGTGCGGCATGAATGCGTAAGAATGCAAAGTTTTTAAGGGCCGTTGTGATAAATTAAAAAGTCGTGTTAAGTAATTTTTATTGATTTTTAAATCCACTTTACATAAAAACACTTGGTTTTTGTCTGACAAATATTCTATAAGAACCTAATTTTTATTGCTGTTACTTAAGAAATATTAAAACACAAGACAGGGATGGACAACCATTCGGACATGAGGTGGTGCAAGAGGGAAAATAAAGGTGTGAAGTGGCTATCCTTGGCAAAATAACGACCAGTAAATGTCAACGTTAAATTTATCACCTGATCACCTCTGTATTTATTGGAGGACATTTATGAAAATGGAAAAACGTATTTGTATGTAATCAGCACCAACAGCTCTGACGAATACCAGCGTACAAGCTTCTTATGGCCCTTCAACGACCGTTGTGGCCATTTCGGATTTTCTTTTAAAATTTCTAATGCGATTAGCATTTATAGTATTTAATATTAAGTGAAAGTAACTTCTGGAATTTTTATTTGTTTTCTCCAAAATGTATTCGTTGCTCTGTTCAATGTTAGTCTCATCGGCTCCATTCAAATTGCATTTTCATTTACAACAATAAAAACAACAACATGACAAAATGAATATTTCCTAATTTTCTTTTGTCTCTGACACTTTTACTTATGTTTGTTGACTGTCCCACCGTCCGTCCATTTGTATGACTACTCAGTGTTGGTTGGTCTGCTGCTTCGGATGTTAAACAATAAAATTTATTTATGCGTTTTGCTTTTCTGTTGACTCAAAACTGTTTAAAATTCTTTTAAATTTTTAATGTATTTTCGATATGCCAAACAAACGCACGACCAGACAATTAAAATTGTGCTCTCCTACTCCTTCTTCGATGCTACCGAAAGTGTGTCCGACTGTCTGGGTTACAGCCAGCCACACACACACACACGCATACTCTAAGTGCTGCCTCCTATGACAAATCTTGAAAATGCGTTATAAAGTTAATGGTTTTTTTTTCAAAAAGGCGAATGTGTGAATATTGTTTTTATTCGTAGCAATGCTACTTTAAATGACCCTTTCTATTTGGAGAAGGGGCGACATGCACCAGTGGAGACCTTGAAATATAAAGTGTGAATGGGCAAAGTTGAACTAGTTGGATATTATTCATTGGAACTCGGTTGTAGGGGGAGTATTTCGACAATGGAGGGATAGTTCTGGAAATAAGAACACAATACAATTCATTATCAGTGTTGGTACAAATTGTATGGACCAATTCGTGTTTCCCCTGAATATTTCTCGAAGAAACAGACGTGGAACTTCTCTCAAATCAATGAGTTCTGTACTAACTGACCGGAAACTACAGCTTCAAGCCGTCACCGAAAGGCCAATGAGAACAGTTTTTAGATATTCCTATTAGCCTAGGTTTGTTTTGTGATAACTTCATTTTAGCAGGACACAATTCAAATCCGATTTGACAGCGAAATGTTCTAGAAGAAAGTTGACGTCAACGTACATACTCAGCACCTTAGACATAATAAACCTCTTGGCCAGCGAATGGAAAAAGATATATGACAGAAAATCGATGTATGGAGTCCAATGATCCCAAATTGCCAGAGAAGAGCCATCTGGCCGCCATGCTAGAGATCACCCACGAAAGGAAGATGGATCCATAACCTCATACCACATATTCCAGCCTGATTTTCAGAGACCACACGGAGGCACGGAAGGCTCTATGAAAAATGTCCCAAAATTTAACACGGAAAAATTTCACATTTGAAAAATGTCCCCAATTCAATAATGAAAAACCGCACCAAAATGTTACAGTAACATGTAAATTTGTTGTAATGAAAAACCACCCCAAATTTGGGGCGATTCTTCATACTTTTTTTCTGTTAAATACGCGGTGTCTGATTTTTTACAAAAACTACTTAACTCAGGCAATTTTCGACGGGTTATCAAAAAATATACCACTTTCAATACGTGATTTTATGCAAAAACGAATAGCTCGAAAACTATACGGGACACGCACACTCACTTCCGATTTACGAGGTCGTTTTACATAAGAGTTAATTAAGAGGTGTTCTTTTGGTATTTAAAGAAAAATTAAATTTTTTGAGATAAATGATTGATTTATTTCATAATAAAGAGGAAGGTATGCCGTTAATAATGAGAAACAACATCAGCCAAATCGTTTTCATGAAATTTTCCATAACTAAATCGCAAAGTGGCTGCCCTATGTCCTCGATAGCCTCACGAATTCTATCGTTGAGGTCTTGAATCTCGCAAGTCGCAAGGTGTTATATCACAAGATCTCTTTGAGATATAACAAGGTCCGGAAACTTTTGCCGTAAAAGACCAATGGTTTCGTTGCTTGTGTGGGACGTAGTGCTGTCTAGTTGATAGTAAATCCAACTCCAATATCATCCAACTCTGACAAAAAAAATATTAAAAAAAAGCTCAAAAAAGTATAAAATTTCAAAAAAAAAAATATTTTTTTAAAAAAAAAACTAAAAAATAGGATTTAACAAAAACATCAAAAGAAACACCTATTCTTATTGGAAAATGAAAAGAACTAAAACAAAAATTAATGTTTACATTAATAAAAGAGGGTCACAGAATAAATGTACTCAAATGTTGCATTAAACTGTGATACATTTTTTTTTAATTTTAGTTTTCTGTGTCTTTCTAATTAGAGATGTACGTTTTTAAATTTTAAAATTTCATTGGATGAAATTTACTTAACGTTTTCTTATTTACCTTTGCCATAATGTCGATTTTTAAAAAAACCCGTACATCCCAATATTTTTATAAAAAAATAAAACTTTTATTAGATTTTGTATTTAATAAAAGTATTTGGTGATGGTAAAGTGATGGTAATTGGTATTATATAAAAATTTGAATATAACAAAAAGGGCCCCTTTAACCACTTTACGGGCTACAAAAATAAATTCAATGTTTTCAAAATGGGCAAAAAAAAAATTTCATAGAAAAAAGCAAAAAAAAAATAATGTTTTTTTTATTTTGGGTAATAATAAATAAATCTAAAATTGGTAAAAATGTTTTTTTAGTTACCATAAAATTGATTTTTGCCACAAATTTTAACTCTGATAACCCTTAAGAAATCTTTCACATACCCATTTCAAAGGCTGAACAATTATCTGGCATTTAAATTATTCGATTATCTTATTCGGTTCAAAAGTTATAATTCTTGCAACGAAAAAAACTCAAATGGCGCGACTGAGCGTCGTGTGGGATTCAATTTCGCGTTTAAGAGTTTTCAAATAGGTTTTGGCTTTATCAAAGTTGCTATGAATCGATTTGAATCGGCCAAAATTCAATAACTTCTGATATTTTTGAGGACTGTAGGAGATAAATTGTGGACAGGTATTTGTTTGTAGGTGTTGCCATTAAAATAATTAAAACAGACATTTTAAAAATATAAAAATAGAATATTTACAATGTTTCCGTTTTTTTTTTTAAACTTTTCCTTTTTTTAAAACATTGGAATTTTAAAGACTTACTGCCGGTTTCCGTAAAACAAATTCAATCGTTCTTTACAAATTATCAAAATTTAATTCGCAATAGAATGGTTATTTGTCGGTAATCAGAGCTCATTATTATAGACCTGTGTTCCACATGTTGACATATAACATATATCTGAAAACCAGAATATTTCAATATTGACGATTTGTTGGTTCGTTACAAATTGTCAATATCGAAGACGCAATAAAATGGTATTTTACATGTAGTGAGAGCTTATTATTTTGAGATTATGTTCCATTATGTGACATCTAACATACATATGTCAGAAAACCAGAATTGAGTGTGTCTGAATGCTTCCAATATTGACAATTTGTAACGATCGAACAAATTCGTTTTATGGAAACAGGCTGTCAATAGTTTTCACTTTGACTATTTTTGGACAAATTTGTTAAGTTTTTATATACTCATCAATTCAGAGAAACAATATGCCAATAGTATATTCTTCTTTCAATCTATTATTGTCCGAGCTATCAGCGGGTGTCAAAGCAAACTCATCTCGAGCTTACTGAAACTGCAATCATGTCTTACTAACACTTGGTAATAGCCCCAGTTTACAAATGAATTAATGATTACCATATTTTGTATCACATTGGCTTAATTCATGCCATTTTCCTTAAATCATACAAACAATATCGATCATTCGTTTCACAGCATCATAATTCCATAAATCAGCAATGACAATTTTAACAAAAACTAAAACTCCACCTCTGTATGCCTAGGTAGAACTTTGTCTTATCTCCTCTGCCTTGGTAGGACATCATTTTTGTTTTGCCAGCGAGGCAGAAAAGGTGACATTCCTCATACACTCGCAGACGTTCATTGCCATGGGGCAATTACAATACCTTTAACACTTGTGCGCACATAAGTCATCGAAAACGTGCACAAATGTGTTCAGTGTGCCGCAACGAAATGCCCGGTGCATCTGATGTCGCACCACTGCAAGGCACTGCATCTTCGTGTGCATTGTAACGCATTTTCAAGTTCACATATCTTTCGGTGGAATCTTTAAATTATCTTAAGCAATGCTGCACAGCTATTAATCTTAAAATCTTAAACTACTGTAATGCTTTGGGTTCGTTTAAACTTCGTTGGAGGGAAGGGGATGCGCACACACACTTATACACACACCCGGCACATGATACGATACACGTATGATGAGGAAGGAGTACGCTCCAAGTGACAATGACAATGATAATGATATTTATGCGTTCGCTTCAAGGGTTACAACATCTCGCATCTCGAACGGAGTGCAGTCGTGTAAGTGAAAAAGTGACTAATTTACATCGTTAAATATTATCACTTAATGGCTGAGCAACCATCGCCTCATATATGTGATACTCTGCTTTAAGGAGGAGCGCGTTTCAATGAGAAACTCACTAGAGGATTTACAATCTGTTTATTTGGGGGGTAAACGACAATCTTTATCATCATTATTTTGGCTGATGAAACAAAAAGTCGTTCATGGCAGCAATGGAAGCAATTATCGATTCCTGGTAAAATGGCAAATCCACCCAAATAAATTCGAAGGGAGTCAAGAGTTTTGTTTGTTGAAGAAAGAATTTCCTGAAGGAAAACTGGGAATGAAGAAACGAGCACACGAAATGTAATATTGACCAAATACAATTTTTGTATTACAAAATTCACTTGAAGTGGTTTATGCTATAGGTCCCTTTCAATTTGGGTTGCAAGACGGGCTGGAATGGCCCGTATTTTCCGAATATTTGAAGCCAAGTCTAGTTACAAGCTATTACAAAACTTGCCCAGCTTAAGCGAAATTGTTAAAAAAAACCAGATACTTGAAATGATTAACATGCTTTGTTCAGACTATGGTAAATGGTTTCCTTGGCTGGTTTCCGAATGACAAGGTCAAATTAAACACGAAAACCTTTTTTTATGTTTTTTTTTTGTGGACATATTTTTTTTCTCTGATTTCGATATAGAAGATATTTAGGGCATTCAAAATTAAATTATTAACATTTGGAATCCATTTAAATGATTGGGTTTCCAAGATATGAATAAAAAAAGCCCATTCTAAATGCATACTTCATTTCGCAAGTAAAACCTCTGCACGTTGGCGTCGCTTATTCGATCAATTACATCAATTTTAGTACAGAACTCCAGTTTGGATCCAGTACATCAATTATACACGCTGAAAAAAATGGCCATTTTAACAAATTTCAGCAAAAAAAATTCGCATCAAACATATATATATTTTTCCATACCACAAGCATTAACTTGTTTGTAGGTAATAAATATAAAATATATATGCATAAATTTTTGTGTTACTTTTTTTTAATTTGTGAATCTCTATATATCAATTCATCAAATTATGTTTCTTATTGTTATTATCATAAAGAGCGTAGAGGCAAAATTACGAAAACAGCTGCAAATACACACTTATTCGCACTCAAATGTTGTACTTTGTTGAATTTAATAAGTTTATTGTCTGTTTTTCCCAAACACACAATTGCTTATACACAAATGCATAATATCAATATCAAATAAGTTATATTTACATCCAAATATGCATTGTGTATATGGAAATAAGCTTTTACTTGTGTGTAAACATTTAAAAAATATTTCTTTTCAGCGTGATGTTTCATTCCACCTAGTGTGATCTCCTTAAGATGATTACATACAAAACCGAATGGTTCATCGATCTGTCCATGACAGAAGGGCGACATAGAAGAGACCCGCATGATCAGAGTCCTGGTAATAAACGAATTTGTCCACCTCATCACTGTCATTAATAGAAGGAATGATGTCAGCATTTAAATAAAACCGGGGATCGTACTGGCAAATATATTCTACTTGGGGCAGCGCGCCCGCAGGGCTCTGAATCGGGAGTACTTTTGGGGGAAAGATCATTCGCCAAATATACAGTCCTTTCTGACTTAAAGCATTCGAAGTCTGTAATCTACTACGACATGTGGTTAGCAGACCCTAGGACTTTTTGATTAAGTGACAATAGATCTTCAGAGAGTTTCGCAGACAGAGTTCTACTTGACATTAAGTATTCTTATATATTCTACTTGGGGCAGCGCGCCCGCAGGGCTCTGAATCGGGAGTACTTTGGGGGGAAAGATCATTCGCCAAATATACAGTCCTTTCTGAGTTAAACCATTCGAAGTCTCTAATCTACTACGACATGTGGTTAGCAGACCCTAGGACTTTTTGATAAGCCTGATCAAGTTCAGAGAGTTTCGCAGACAGAGTTCTACTTGACATTAAGTAGCGATCCCAACTGGGTGTTACGACCCAAAGAGTAGCAGTGATTTCATGTAGGCCTCATCACTAATTAAGAGTGAAGTTTCAACATTACAGCGTTTCGTCGAATCGGTTTTCCTTGATTGATTTACTGGGCTTACTTGGAGGGTGATGCTAGCCTGAGCATGGTTCTGTACTTGTGATTTTATATTCGTTTTACCAAGATCTTTCCAAAACTCTGTAAACCATGAAAGATAATCCAAATATCTTAATATATATTTACCCTCGACCCTGATTCACTGATACACTGATTCACTGACTCTGTCACGCAGTACGTAGGAATTTAAATAGGCATTCTATAATAATTCTATAAATAATAATAATAAAAAAAATAATATTTTTTTTTTGTACAGAAATTGTGTTTTACCAAATCTTTTTTTTCCAAATTTTTTTTTTTTACAATTTTTTTTTTTTTACAAAATTTTTTTTTTAACAAAATTTTTTTTTAACAAAATTTTTTTTTTTCAACAAAATTTTTTTTTTCAACAACAATTTTTTTTTCAGCAAAAATTTTTTTTCCACAAATTTTTTTTTTCCAATTTTATTTTTTTCCGAAATTTTTTTTTACAAAATAGTTTTCTCAAAATATTTTTTACAAAATTTTTAAAATTAAGTAACAAATACTTTCTTTAGCAAATTAACGGGCGCCATAGGCGCATTACAACTTACTAGTGTACAAATAGTTTAAAGACAGGATGGATGGACATGCCGAGGTAGTTTACTTCATTCAATGCATTTAGATTTCAGAACTCCGCTAAGATCACTCTATAATATATTGTAGATATACCAAACCTATGGCATTAACCCAAGACATTTTTTAAAAAAAGGTTTATATTTCATAAAAATGTGGTCCTGAGTTGGAATCCCTTGACATTTGAAACTTTACGAAATCCTTTTCTCTGTGCAATATGGCATCGCTGGCTATGAATGGGTTAAGGCGATGGACATGTCAACACACTTCACTTCGTCCAATGATGGACAAAACATATATTTTTTTCAAAAATTCAAATTTGAAAGCTCGTCCCGCATTTTTTGACTGGTCCCACATGAAAATCCTCTCAGGTCATAATCCAGTGCAGCCCTTGCGAACCACAAGAAATCTCTTTATCTTAAGGGTCGTTTGCTATACTTTAATTACTGCTTTTCACTGCAGCCGAAAAGAAAACTCCCACTCAAATATGTCAATATTATTCTTAACTTTACAATAAGCGTTGAAATTGAAACATGCACATTTCGCGGAGAAAGTTGAAAAAAAAGTAACACAGTAACCACAACTGTTTCGGAAATTAGTTTCATACAAAAAACTCTAATTGCAAAAAATGTTTAGACAAGTGTCGCAAGCCAACGGAGGGATGGACATGGTGCATCATGATGAGCAAATTTCGAATGTGCAAACATCCACCCACAATGTGAACGGGACCAAAGAGATACGCATTGTTACGGGAAAGGACACCAATGTAAATATTTACATTGACGCCATGAAAAAAAGGGGGATGTTAATGGCAATGAATTGTGAAGGCCTTGAAGAGCCAGCAGTGTAAAGCCGCTTCTTGCACTGATGACAATTTGAAATTATGGAAACAGTCGGCTTTGTTATGCTGTGAGAGCGTGGCGAAGGAGGAGGAAACTCATTTCTTTGAAAACAAAAAATTCAATTCCCTGCAAAAGAAGAGGTAATTAATTCCAGCAGCTATTTAGCGTTCATGCATGGTGACATCATGTACGTATGACTGGCTTCTTGCATATTGGAATATCAAAAAGGCATTAGACAGACGAAAAGGGGTGCGTACTATACACAGTTTTCAATGTCAGGGCTACAAACGAACACTTGATGAATGATGATGGGTTGTTGGTCGGATGGTCGATGGCCGACTATGGCTGCTGGATGGTGGAGGCTTTTTGTTTTATAACACAACAGCTGTTGGCTTGTTTCATACGATTTTCAATCCTCGGTCATTGTCATTACCTTCCCTGGTGTCCTCCTCGATAAATCTTGGGCACAACACAAAATCTAATTCATTTTTTCTTTTTTTTTGGGAATTGTGCAAACTCTAATGTATCACTTGCCTGCTTACATGCTTAACAATTATTTAAATTGTTTATACTTGAGGACAGAAAAAACGAAAAAAGAAAACAATCTGGAATTTTACAAACCCACCAAACCAACCAACAACAACAGCACAACATCTCTGGTCGAATAAATCATTGTCAGTGTTATCCCTTAGATACGGCAACGAGTACAATTGCATCACATTTGCCTTAACCATGTGGACACTTGGGAGCATCATCGTCATCGTCATGCTCAGTCTTTTGTACGTATGGAAGTGAGTGTGTGCCACAACCTATGGTGAGCTTAATTGCCAATACAATATTGAGTTTAAGTGTGTTTACATACGTCTTCTGGTCGGCTGGCCGGCCGGCCGGCTGTATGTTGGCATGACTGTCTCATAACGACTTGCAAGAATTGAATATCTCTCTTTTCAATTTCTACATACTCCGGCTGAGTCAACATTTATCTCGTTGGATTCGTTTGATTCCATCCGTTTGAAGCTGCTCTTGAGACTTTGAAGTATGAAGTGGCTTGAACGCGTGTTGCCTCTTTAAAAATGCTCCAGAATCCATTGAGCAGAAATTAAATGCTTTCTTGAAAACTTAAATTTGCGCAATTTTTTTTTTGTTTGCTTCCGTTTGATTGCTGACGTTTCTTGGCAAATTAAACATAATAAGGAAATTCTTCTGTTGTAAATAATTGGCTCATTGACAAGTTGAATGTTGAAACAAGTGTGTGTGTTTTTTTTTATCATACGCCTTACAGTTGCTTTGTATCAACTGCCACACAGACACTTCTCGTGAAGTGTTTAAATGTCAGTAAATTTCCTGTCCTCATACGCAAGTGCCTAATGTGTCTTAAGAGATTTACACATTTCATCAAACATAACTTAATAAAGTGATTTTTCTATCATGTAGTTATATTTAAGTTTCCAATTACAACTCAAATTCAAGTGCACAGCCTTCGAACTCCGAATAAGTTACGGATTATTTGGATCAATTAAAAACGTAATTGAAAAAGCCGAGATGGCACAATCTATGCTGGATAATTTAATGAAAAGTTAATCTTTTGTGGTAAATTAATACAGAACCATTTGTCCACCTCGTCAATATTGGTAACTTTACAAGTAAGAAAGCAAACTCTAAGTTATGTAAAACTTCTCTAGAAAAGCATTAGCCGTTCTGAGCCGGCTGTAGACACTAGGTCCCGATCAGCAAGTATACATACACTAGTAAGTTGTAATGCGCCTATGGCGCCCGTTGAAATATGGAAAAAAAATTTAGTTGAAAAAAAATATTTTTTGTGGAAAAAAAAATTTTTGTTGAAAAAAAAAATTTTCTTGAAAAAAACAAATTTTCTTGAAAAAACAAATTTTCTTGAAAAAAAAATTTTTTCTTGAAAAAAAAAATTTTGTTAAAAAAAAAATTTTGTGGAAAAAAAAAATTTTGTTGAAAAAAAAATTTTGTGGAAAAAAAAATTTTGGGGAAAACACAATTTCTGTACAAAAAAAAATATTATTTTTTTTATTATCTATTATTATTTATAGAAAATTATAGAATGCCTATTTAAATTCCTACGTACTGCGTGGCAGAGTCAGTGAATTAGTGTCGAGGGTAAATATATATTAAGAAGATTATATCCCGCACAGCTCACTGAATCGAGAGAAGTTATCCCTCTGTACCTTCATGGAATGTTAAGGAGAATAAGTAAATAAGTAAATACAAAAAAGTACACTTGAATTGTTGAATTATTTTAATACCTTGAAATCTCAAAAAACCGAACTGTTTCTAATCTGCTGAAACTCGTTAAGTATAGCACATTTTTATTTGCATTACCTGGCACAACAGTTCTGAACAAGTAAAAACTACTTTTAAAAGTTTACTTGCTGCATCATAGTCAGAGGACTAAATGGCGTGTCCCTGCAACTGTTAAAAGAGTCGAAATACCCAAGCATCGTTCTGGACTCTAAACATTCCTGGAAACGGAATACTGAGGAACGAATAAAGAGAGCCCGGCATGACTTGTATTCCTGTTGAAAGGCGTTCGGGAGACAATGGGGAATCCGTTTTTTTTTTTTGATGCATTTGGGTTTAATTATTTTTGATTTTTTTTTTTTCAGATTTTTTAGAAAGGGTTTAGATGGGCCACGAAACGGCGTTTTCCAAGCAAAAAAAATTAAACACTTTATTGTACAAGATGACTCAACGACTTTGAAAATTCTTTTTAACATCCAACTTGTGTATGAAATACGAAAATCTCAGAAAACCGATTTTTTCGCTAAATACCTGTTTGTGGCATCTCTAAACCTTTTCCAAAATTTTTTAAAAAATTCTCAAAAATACTTTACACCATAAGCTATCAAAATCAGAATGAGCCAAAAAAATATTTGGATATAATGGATCCAGCTCTATTACAGAAGCAGGATGGGCGGCGAATTAAAACAGAAGACTGACTGCATGTCACCGATCGAGAAAAACTTCAAAGCCTACACGCTAAAAAAAATGGTAATTTTAACAAATTTCAGCAAACAAGTTCGCATCAAATATATATATATTTTTCCATACCACAAACATTAACTTGTTCGTAGGTGATAAATATCGAATATATACATATGTATGCAGTTTTGAGTCATTTTTTATTTTATTTCAATTTGTGAATTTCTATATGGGTGAATAATCTGAAATGACTCATTTTCTTTGCGAAAAAGGGGACAGTCTCCGACCACTCCGACGAAAATAATTCGCAAACTAAAATAGAAGTAGAGTTTCTTCGAGAACCTTCGAAGAGAACAATACTTCAGCGCGAGAGAAACACTACAAATTGAACGTTACCTTTTTTTAAGCAGAAAACCACACCAGGCACGGGACTGAGAGAAAATGTTCCGGACAAAAGTCAATGATTTTTATAATTTCTTAAAATTAATTTAATTAAATCAAAAAAAGAGTATATGTGACTTGAAGTGATAGTGCATAAATTCATTTGAATGCAATTACAGATTTTTAATATTTACATACATAATAAGTACGGTTTATTTTGCTGCGTCGGTTTTGGACACGCCACGGGACTGAGCCTACATGTACTGTTTTCTTTTTTTCGATATTAACAAATTAAAAATTTTAAAAACTAATACGTGGGTTATTTTAACAAATATAATAAGCTGTTTAGAACATATTTATAAAAAAAATTAGTTAATACAACACAATTTTAAACAGCCGGACACAGAAAGGAGTCATTTAAGATTATTCACCCATATAACAAACCATCTCATTATTTTTTTAATTGGCGTAAATGCAAAAAAAAAATTACGAAAACAGTTGCAAATACACACTTATTCGCACTCAAATGTTGTACTTTGTTGAATTTAATAAGTTCGTTGTCTGTTTTACCCAAACAGCAAATAAATTATATTTATATCCAAATAAGCTTTGTGTAGTTGGAAATAAGCTTTACTTGCTACAAAGACCAAACACGCGTTTTACTTGCGTGTAAACAAAAAAAAAGACGTATTTTTTAGCGTGTACATACCTTATAGAGAGGAATGGGCTACAAACTCAGTCATAGAAATGGATCAGATAACAATCTTTACAAATTGAGACGGGCTCGGGTGTGTTCATAGAAACTCTGGGAATACAGATATCATGCAGACTTCCTATAAATACGTAATCCATTTCAGCTAAACAAATTTTCGACCGGAATAATCCCCCCTTAAGGCATAAAATCTATGTGAACTGTTAGGCAGCACTCAAAACATTACACTTCAACATGGTAAAATCTAGTTGTACGTTAGCATGTATTAAATCCCTCTCTTTAAGAGTACAGAAAGTACATGTGTCCTGGTCATAACTATCTAATGGGAAACTAACCTATGTGTTAGGAAGTCTCTGAAACGGTGGTTGCATACGAATGTCCTTTGTTGAATTCTTACGCTGTATTTACCAAAAAGCAAATGAAGTCGATGGGATTCTCAAAAAACCTGAAAATAAGTAGCTCTTTCTGTTCCGACATAAACCCTAAAACGACTAAATCGTCACCGGGTTTGGGCAAAAACAAACTTTACATTCTCACAGAGTCCTCTACCATAGACAAGACTACTGTAGAGTCTGCAACGACGCTTAAGACGAAGAATCAGTAGAACATTTGTTATGCCACTGTCCAGGTCTACGGAAACTGCGACTCACTTATTTGGGGAGCAGCTTTCCAGAGCATTTCTGACTTCGCTAGCGAAATTCATTGAACGTACAAAATGGTTCTACCTTGTATGCATCATATTTCACCTTCCCTTCCACCAATCCTTCACCTCTCCCGCTTACTACTCCAATTAAGCTTATCCCAATGTTCCCATTTATGGTTTCCAAGTGAACACGTTCTCACGAGCGGGAAACCTACTCCACCCAAGCTACTTTTTTGAAACTTTTTCATTATAGGAACCCACCCTCGCTTCCTCTTAGTCAAATCGAATCGGCCTTGATGTCAGCTCTTCCACTCCACCAACCAAGGTTATCGCAATGGGCCAATTTATGGTTTCCAAGTGAACCCTCCCAACAGTTCAGACGTAACGCTTGTTCTGAATAGTTACAGCTTACAAGGCATTCCCCATCATTTCGCAAACGCATGTTAGGTCTACTCCATTAGGTCCATTTATCCATCTGACATTGAGCGAAGATGTAAGACAGAGACAACTATCAGAAACAGACAAAACAAAAATATATAGAAATCTAGAAATAATATTTTTCTACAGAAATTTATTCTATACCAGCTAAAACTATTCTACCGAAAAATAGTCCCTATCACAGAAAATGTTTCTACTGAAAAAATAGCTTTGTATTGTGTTTCATTGTGGAGCATCGCTGCATACGCGTGGCAACTGAATACCTCTTGACTCATGTTGTGGGAATTTCGCGAACAATCGGAACAATCAGCGTAGAGCGAACGACCTAAGAAAGTTGTTTAATTTTCTCACAATAGTTGTGTTGCGGTGTCGCACCAAATGATAGATGATGTGTACGTATTTATTAAGCCGCTTAAAGCCATAATCTCGAATGCAAATACAGCAACAATGTTTTAACGCCAAATCACAACAGTCAAGCTCAAAGTCAATGTCCGCATTGGGGACAGTCGAGCGGTTGGACGGACAATGTTGCATGTTCCAGTTGATAATCGTTTTACACATTCATTGGCCGGTTGGCCGGTTGGCTGGCCCTCTACCACATTTCATAGCAATTCAACTGGATTGTTGTTGGTGTTCGGCTGCTGCTGGTGCTGCTTCTGCTGTTGTTATTGCAACAGAGAAGAGCTCTAATCCTTTGTAAATGTCATTACAATAAATGTTCAACACACGCTTGAGTTTCGTATGATTACAGCCAACATATCCACATGTACTTACGTGTGTAGTTGCGTCATGCAACATCGATGTTCTTCCACTCCATTCGATCGACCAACCGACCCATCGACGCGTCGTCCATTCCATTCCATTTTGGATGATACTTTGTATGTGTCTTCAGTTGCAGCAGCATTGATTTCTTTCGGTGTGCTCTGTGGGCCATGGAGTCAAAGTCAGTCGTGTGTTAAAATTGTTTGATTTTGTTATTAGACAGGGAGGGCTCTTCGAATCTCAACAGGAATTGTTGTCTCATTTATCCATTGTCATGGCATGGAGCTTATGACTGTCCCATGCAGTTGATGATGTTGTGTGTGTGTATGTGTTAGTTGTACAATAATTTTTTGGTAATCATTTTGGCAAATATTTGTTTAGTTTTTCGGGACACGAAGGTGTCCGTACTGTGGGGGTGAGTTTTTGTTGGATGAGAATTTAGTGGATAGTTTTGGGTTTCAAATATAAGATTAGGGTTTAAATACGAGTGCATACAAAACCGTAAGAAACATGTTTGTGGCCAACATGATATCTGTACATGAACACGATTTATCTCTTGGATTATTATCCAATAAATTCCATTATTATCGATTCAAACTCCAAATTCCTAATGCTGTGTTGTCCAGAATCTACAAACTGGTCGCATAGAACCAATAAACCAAATGGTTATATTTATTGATCGACTAAACCATTGATGCGATAGTGGAATATGCACTGACGGGGTTTAGTAGGACTTTTATAAAGATTGGACACATTGAATTATTAAATGGTCTGCTGGCATATATAAATCGGCTAGTCATAAAATGATGCTTTGCTAGGACTATGTAGACTCCCCTAGGTCCAAATTGGTTTAATAATAATCTAACATAACTTAAGTCTTAAAGTTTATAAAATTCAGTTAACACAAGCACTCAAGCCGGCCGATCATCATGAATCATCATCGTGTCTTTGCTGATTGGGTCCTTGAAATGCATGAAAATGATCCGGAATTCCATCAAAAAATCATCTTGACTGATGAGGCCCATTTCCACCTCGGTGGCTACGTCAACAAGCAAAATTGTCGCATCTGTGGCTCGGAAAACCCAGGAGTTATTGTTGAGAAGCCTCTCCATTCTCAACGTGTGACCGGCGTGGTTATTGGACCCTACTTTTTCGAAAATGAGGTTGGATCAACAGTTACGGTGAATGGATTGTGCTATCGAGAGATGATTAATGATTTTTTATGGTCGGAGTTGGATGATATTGATCGGGACAATGATTACTTTCAACAAGACGGCGCTACGTGCAACACAAGCAACGAAACCATTGCTCTTTTACGGGACAAGTTTCCGGACTGTGTTATCTCTCGAAGAGGTGATCAAAATTGGCCACCGAGTTCTTGCGATTTAACTCCTTGCGACTTCTTCCTTTCGGGCCACGTGAAAGATAAGGTCTACACCAACAGCCCAGCGTCAATTCAAGACCTCAAAGATAGAATTCGTGAGGCTATCGAGGATATAGGGCAGCCTCTTTCCCATTAGGTTATGGCTAATTTCATGAAAAGGATATGGTCCTGTAAGCGTGGTCGTGGTGGCCATTTGGCATACCTTCCTCTTTATTGTGAAATAAAGATCCGATCATTTATCTCAAAAAGGCGCCCCGGTAGGCGAGTGGGTAGCGTGCTTGTCTATCAGCGTGGGGGTTGTGGGTTCGATTCCCACCAAATGCTTTGGTCTGTCGCTGCAAAAATTTAGCCAAATGGTCTGTGTCACCCGGTTTACCCTTGGACCCAAAATTAGAATATAAATTTACTTTGTATTGTAATTAATAAATAAATAAATAAATAATTTATCTCAAAAAATTCCATTTTTCTTTAAATAGCCTCTTGTGGGAAACCCCTGTATAATGTGTATATGGTCAAATTTGATAAATGTTGTAAGACAGATTGCAAATAAAATGAACTGCCAAAAAAAAGTATTTTAATATCGACAGTTGGCACCACCGCACAAGCTTTTGAATCGGCGTATGATTTTTCTCAGGACTACTTTGCATTGTAGTGATTTCAAGATTACATTGGGGTTCGTAGTCCCGAACGCTTTCATAAAATCTGTAAAGCCGATGTACAATGGTTTGACATAATGATGCAGATCGATGCGCTTTAAAACAGTCTCTTATCCAGACGATTCTTGCTTAAAGCATTCAAGGTATAACATTACACCATTTTATTGTTCATTTTATTGGTTCTATGAAACTAAAAACAGTAAATACGCTGGTTTCTTCGATTGATTAACAGGATATGTTCGAGAACAAGAAAACTTTTTTTTTTTGTATACCATAAAAATATTGAATTGATGTCATTTTAAATTTTTTGTTAAGTTTTAAACTTAAAATTTATTGTATTTTGTCCATAAATATACAGTAAATATTTTGTTTTTGTTTTCAAATAAAATGTCTACTCGAAATGTCTACTGTTTAACTGTATGGAAAAGTCGACTTTTGGTTGCAACTGACCCATAGAACGCACCAAAAAATGTATTTTCAGGTTGTTGAACAGCATATATCTGCACCTCGGTCTAAATCTGTGAATTTGTCTATTATTAAAGAAGCCTCGCTACTGTAGATATTTTTTTTTTAAAAGCCTACTTGACATAACACGAATTTTAATTGAGGTAACAAATTTTTGTTTTACGTTTTACCTCGAATTTTACAAAAATCTGATTGTCCCAGCATTAATATCAGCGATGCGAAGTCTTTATTATTTTTTTGAAAATACTGGCTGATGAAACTCTTTCTATACGAATACCACACATATTTGTGATGTAATTCTGTGATAAATGGATAAAAGCAAATGGTTTTGAGTTCTTCATTGAAAATGCGGGGGTAGTTACAGTCCCTGTACATCACCTTCCCGTTTTGGTGTGCCATATGTCCCCGTCAGTGTTGAAGTATGCAAATCTACCCAAAAATCGTTCAATCATTAATTTCAATTACACTCCCTCCATGTTCAGAGATAATTGACAATAATTCCACTCTCTTTTGAGTCTAGCGGTGATATCGATCATACGGGACTGGAAGTGTTCGATAGAAAAACTAAAGATCATTAGCAACACATGGAATGAATATGGACAAATGTCATCATTGCCTATAGAAATATATATTAAAAATCTAATGAAAGTCATTTAAATGTGTAAAATAACAACGCCCCATTCCGTTTGTATTTAGATTTACGGTGACAGTCATCGCTGACTACCATAACTATTTGTAACTCAATTAAAAAAGTGAACATTATTTACATTAACATCAGTTAATTGCAACTGAAAAAAAGACATACCAACACCGGACAGACTCAACATTAATTACTCCTGTTCGAGTGGTATTCAAATGTGTGTACGACAATTTCGAAATTCATTCGGTCAAGTCATAATTAAGTATTAATCTTTTTATGATCATAATTATGCATATTTTTGTTGTTGTTTCTGGGAAATTGTTATTTTGCAATAATGTTTACTTAACTGTCGCAATGATCATAAAGCCGGCAATAAAATCGGATTATTAAAAATTTCGCCAGGCGGACAAAAGAAGATAAAAATGTTTATTGTTTATAGTTGATCGGTATTGATGTTGGCTTTTGTTTATAGGAACACATCAATAATATGATTCATGAAATGATTGTTTTGTTTTATTTACTTCAGAGAAATTCACTTTATTGTACGTTTATGATCCCATAATGTCGAGAAGTAAAGCAGCGGCGTGTAAGATACACAAATTTATTTTACAAAAAATTTGTAGAAAAGAGATGTCATTAAATTTGGGATGAAATACAAAACCCCTTATATATCACCAAAAATAAGCCGAGATGTGGTAATTTTAGGATTTTTGCAATGTTGGACAAACTTACAGACAGAAATAATAGCGATATTTGATCCAGAGATAGGAGATTTCCGACAGTTTTGGCGTCTGTTACTACTTACTTCACTTCATAGCCGAAGGTATGAATGAATTAATTCACCATAACTGATCTATTTCCTTAAAGATACACGCTAAAAAATACGTCCTTTTTTTTGTTTACACACAAGTAAAACGCGTGTTTGGTGTTTGTAGCAAGTAAAGCTTATTTCCATCTATACAAAGCTTATTTGGATATAAATATAACTCATTTGCTATTAATATTACGTATTTGTGTATAAACAATAGTGTGTTTGGGAAAAACAGACAACCAACTTATTAAATTCAACAAAGCACAACATTTGGGTGCGAATAAGTGTGTATTTGCAACTGGTTTCGTAAATTTTTTTTTTGCATTTACGCTCATTAAAATAATATCAATACCGAGAGAATGAGATGGATTGTTATTTAGAAATTCACAAATTAAAAAAAAATAAAAAATTACTCAAAACTGCAAATTAGGATATTTATCACCTACAAACAAGTTAATGTTTGTGGTATGGAAAAATATATATATGTTTGATGCGAACTTGTTTGCTGAAATTTGTTAAAATGACCATTTTTTTCAGCGTGTAGTATACGATACTGGCATTCGAATAAAAAGCTGTCTGTTTCTGAAAACTATCTGCGAGTATTTTTGCTAAAAAAGCTGATTCTTTTCAAAAGTTTGCCTATTGTATTGTTCCACATAATCAGCTTGGTGATGACTCCGAGTTGTTTTTTAGTCCATCATAAGCGGAGTTTGTTTGTTCTCCACTGTCATCTCGTTCCGAAGTGTTTTTAGTTCTCCGAAGTCGACTGTTGTTGCTTATTTTTGGGGGTACTTTTGACAGATCTTGGGTAAGAAACAAGTTTTTCCTCTAAGAAATACTACTGGGGGGCTAAATGAGACGTAATGATCTAATATTGGGCAGTTTTTGCGTAATTTGACTTTTTGTATGGGTTCATCTCAATATCCAACTTTAAAATTCGCTAAAATTTTAGTCTGGGTATCGCTGAGACTGACGGATCATTTCCAACACTTTGCTGCACAGCTTCCACGTTGTCGTCAGTGCGAATATTTCGATGATCATCTCTTCTAGGACAATGAGCAACTAAATCCAGATTCCTCACAGTCATGGGAGATGTGGACGATGATGTTGAGATAAAATACCGACGATGATTTCGCTGCTTCAGAACCATTGATCGTTGAGAAGAATATAAAAACTAGATAGTTTTAATTAATTTCGAAATTTCTATTTCCGTCACATTAAGGTGTGTTTGGATCTTAAAGATGGAAAAATATTAACAGATGAACTTGCTTTTAATATATTTTATTTATTTTATGGGATATATGAGTATAAAACTCGCAGTCGGTCGAGCAAATTTTTCGACTCCAGGCTCCGACTGCGGGAAAATTTGTCGGACCTCGACTCCAAGACTCCGACTCCACAGCTCTGGTTTTAAAGAGTTGTTGTGTACTGGTCATAATCATTTTAAATATCCAAGAGTTCAGTTACAATCTGCAAAAAGAGAAAAGGAAATTATGTTAGAAGATAAATAAAGTGAGTTTCACATCATTTGATCCATTCTGTATATTTTTCAAAAATTGTTTATACGTCACACTGGTTTGGTGTGTTTCCTACAAAAGATAAATAGTTCATATAAACGAAAATATTTAAAATTTTAAAAAATATTAACTTGTTTATTTTATTTATTTTATGGGAAATGTAAGTAAATGAAACTCGGAGTCGGAGTCGAGTCAACTTTTCGGCACCAGACTTCGACTCTGGGCCAATTTGACAGACTCCGACTCCACAGTCCTGCCTAATTCATCGTATTCCGATCGACCGGTTCTATTCATCTATAATCAGAAATTGTATTCTATTCTAACCATCTCAAACAGTACGGATGCCAAATTGCTCTAGAATTTCGTCCAAACTCCGTTCGCAAACTCACTGTTCTGTTGGCTGTGTGGCATGTGGTACGCACCGTCTCGTGGAAGACAGATATTGTCAATACCAATATCACCAACCATGAACCAAAAGCATTGACAAAAATCATTTTGTAGGGTGATACACTTTCCAGCCTTATAATAATGTATGAGATTCACTAGCACATCTACGGTGTGACAAAAAAAAATTGTCCGAATTTGGAAAAAATTACCCCAATAGCGTAGAAAAATAATTGTCAAAAAATTAAAAAATAAAAAAAAAGAATCTTAATATATATTTACCCTCGACACTGATTCACTGATACACTGATTCACTGACTCTGTCACGCAGTACGTAGGAATTTAAATAGGCATTCTATAATTTTCTATAAATAATATTTTTTTTTGTACAGAAATTGTGTTTTCCTAAAATTGTGTTTTTACAAAATTTTTTTTCCAATTTTTTTTTTCAACAAAATTTTTTTTTTCAAGAAAAATTTTTTTTTTCCACAAAAATTTTTTTTTCAACAAAAAATTTTTTTTTCAACAAAATTTTTTTTTTCAACAAAATTTTTTTTTTAACAAACATTTTTTTTTTCAATAAAAAAATTTTTTTTCAACAAAATTTTTTTTTTCAACAAAATTTTTTTTTTCCTTAAAAATTTTTTTTGCAGCAAAATTTTTTTTCCATATTTCAACGGGCGCCATAGGCGCATTACAACTTACTAGTTTTAAATATTTTGGAAAATGTTTTCCGATTTTCGAAAATGTCTGCAATAAGTTGGCCCGTCAATAACAACATGTCCCATAATCTATTGCCGCAACATCTGTATCTATAGAAGTATCTCATCAATTTTAAAGTATCTCAACATAAGCACAACAACATCAACTACCACATGTTGCATCCACCTGGTACAACATGAGACATATATCACAACAGAACGAGGAAATACACAACCAAATGGAAATGAAACACATGCAATCTCCGAGAGCACAGAATAACCCAAACAACATTTATGCAATGAGTGAGCAACATTCTGTTCCCTGGAGATTACATTCCACAAATTGATAAAAAAAAATATCAAAACAATAACATTGAATGGAATCCACCACATGGTTGATGAGACCGTATTCCAGGCACAGGAGGAACATGTTGGAAATGAAGACTCTCGAGAAATTTTCTCTTCTGGGTTTTTTTTGTTTTGATGGTCGGAGATTAATTTCAAAACCGGAATGGATTGCATGAGGCATGGGTATCTTTGTGCAACTGAAATCATATGCATGGAAGTGTGATGTGGTGGCTGACGGAGGTCGCAAATTCTTTCGTGCGATTTAGTTCTGATTTGGACTCCAAAGCGAATGCATGGGGGTTGTACGGATATTTTTACATTGCGAACCGCAAAATTGTGTACGTAAAATATTACGTATATTTTTCAGAAGACATGAGTGTGTTGTTGCAAGTTGTCTAGATAGCTGAAAACATGTTGATAACACCGAGAAAATACAAAGCGGATACATAGTAGTTGAAAATCTTTTGGAATTACGTTTTCTGAAAGCCAGATAATTGTTTTCCCAATAATATTACTAAATCAGCTTTATACAAATAAATACAAAAAATCCATTTTTATTTTAAATTTAATTTATTAAATTTCTTACGTTTATTCAACTCGAAAACGATTTTCCGATTGTCTTCAACCCTTATCTTTAGTTCGATGTAATCCGGCTGACAGTTTTAGAGTTATAAACAAATTTAAGGCAGAGTTATTTTTTTAAATGTTAAATGTTAAAGGATAAAGATAATTTAAATCAAAATTTTTTAAAATGTTGTTCAAGAAAATCAATGTCATTTCGAGTTATGTCTAAAGAAATGGAAATGAATCCCCACCATAGAATGAAAATGTCGTACATTTTTGTACACCGGAGACCATTTAAACACAGTTGGCTTGTCGCTACAAAAATCTAGCCATATGGTCTGTGTCACCAGTTTTACCCTTGGACCCAAAATTGGAATATAAATTTACTTTTTATTGTAATTAAAAAAAAAAAAAATAATAACTGATAAATCAATAATGTTCATTAGAAAATAATTCGTTTTGAAAAAGTCTCTTAAAAATGTGGTAGTCAGAGATATTAAAAAAGGTAAAACTAAGGCAAACACAATTCAAAATTCGCCCTCATTTGATGGCATTTATGTAACACATAATTCAAAATTTGGAGAAAAAAAAATGGCTCAACAAATTTGAAAAAAAAAATAACTTTATTAGTATCTTTATTTAGTTTGATTGAATTCAAAATTCGGATAATTTTCAAAATAAATATTCTAAATTTTAAAAAATATTAATTTTTTTTTTACTAATAACTCAATTTGTAAATTATTAAGATATGTTTTTATCGTCCACTGTGCGAAAATAAAATAAGACAAACTAAAACGCCGTAGGTGCCTATTTTTAATCAAAGTCTTGTTTTATTTGAGGCAATTCATTGGCATAGACTTGAAATGAGTTCTTCCAAAAACTTTGGTAATGTCTTTATTTTGTTTTACTTTTGTAATTCAACATCTTCATCGTTGGTAAACCAAAGGATTAATGAAGGTAAACCACATATCGCTTATTTGCTCCAAAAGTGACACAATGCAAAATTCACTTCTTATTTTTTTGCTCTAGAAAAAGGTGTAAATCTCTAGTCCATACGAGGGCGCAAGCGGACTGGTACTGTGAAAAGTGTCCGTTTATGGGAGGTGTCCGCTTAAGAGAAGTGTCCGCCAGGAGTGAGTACACTGTATTTGCCAAGTAAGACGCAATTGATGACTTTAACCGGATCTCCTGAAAATACCTAGTTTTGAGTTATGACACTTTTCCAGTAAATGAACAATTCGATTCACCGCTATTGGAAAAAATCTAACTTTTTTGTAATTTGTTGAGAAACACAAAAAATATTATTTTTTTGTAAAAAAACAAACAAAGAGAAATAAATTTGTTTTTGACAAAAATCTTTGGAATTTTAACCTAACGTTATCAAAACAAAACAATTTCTTTTTTGCAAAATTATTTTTTAAAAAAAAAAAATCATTCCATTTACCATGTTGTGTATGTCTTTCTGTAGCTACAGGCTCTGGATCATTTTTGACTAATTATCGATTTTAAACAGAACACCGCAAAAGAAGAGTGTCACAGAGACAAATCTAAACTAGGGGACGGCGAATTGACATCACCAAAATTGCTGATAACTTACATAACCTTCTAAAAGGCAAGACCGCCTTAAGGCGAATAATTGTGTTTTATTTCATAAAAAATATTATCACCGTAACCGGCCAAACAGAAATACTGGAAAATCCTTGTAATCTGTTTTTTTATACCAGTTTTGCACGAAATTAGAGGGTTAATTACTTGAGTTGACTGTACAACCCGTTGTTGGTTTTGGCCTCTTAAATAAGTGATTCCCAAGCACGTCGGTCTTCTTCTTGGCTTCTCCAGTTCGTGATTTCGGTCTTCTTCTTGGCTTCTCCATTTCGTGATTTCCAAGCACTTCGGTCTTCTGTTTGGTTTCTCCAGTTCGTGATACCGAGCATCATCATGTCTTCTTCCACTTGGTCCATCCACCGGAGTCTCGGTCTACCCTGCCTGCCCCTTCCATGGTAGTTATCGTCCGACGCCTTTCTGGAGCGTTTTAATTCATTCGGCCCAGCCAGCGCAATCGCTGTATTTTGATGATCTTTACTACGTTCACTACTGATAACACAATAACCGAACTTGGTGCTCAAATATCGCTAGTGTGACACATGGAACGCCATTCAGACCAATCCAACGGTCGTCTAATTTTATTTCACCAATTCTAAAATAGTGTCAATGATGACTCCTCTTCACAATTGCTCTCTCTGTGAATTATACAAGATTCCCTGTAGGATATCAGGGCAATCCCATACTGAAGTTTAAGGCGTCTTTAAAGGATTTTTTTTTAAAAAAAGCATACGATACTTTCTAGTCGATGGCTTTATACCATAGTACGCTAATTTTACAGAATTTTACCGGTTCTTTCTGTATTTATATAAGAATTATTTTTCAAAATATTTTTTATCAGCACTTGGATAAAAATGACTTAGACCACTATTGAATACCCAAAAATGTTTGTGTTGTCGGGGTATAACATGTTAAGTACACTTAGCAACACTTAAAAATATACAATGTACATGTGTGCTAAGTAGACTTACAAAACAGGACACAAATAACTGTCCCTTCCAAATGCTAAGTGCTACTTAACCCGTTTTTGAATGGACGTTCTTTTGTAAACTTCAGTCATATGATAAGTACAACTTGAATGATTACTTTTAAAAGATTGTCGGATAAATTCAAGATTTTGACAGAATTTAAATTATAAAAAATCAAAAAACAAACAACTAACTCCCTAAAAATAGGCTAAGCCGACTTGGAATGAAGCCATCGAAATCATGTTGCTCTTGACCACGAACGGTTATCATCTTAAATTTGATCATTGTTTAAATTAAATAACTGACTGGACCGACATTGTCCTGTCCATATGTCAATCAATTAGTCATCGTTTCATGAATCTGAGAAAAGCTATTGGGAATATGTAAAAAAAAGTAGAAAATAGAAGAAACATGTTTTTGAAAATTCATTTTTCAGCCGGACTCTTTGTATATGGAATATTCTTCTAGCAAGTGTATTTCCTGCCAAATACAAGGCCAACTTCAACCTCCCTTTTTCCTCCCTCCAATATCCATCTTCACTATGGCTGAGTGTTAGTCACTAAACAAAAAACTAAATTATTACAAAAATAATAGAAAATTTTTTTTTATATATGTTAATAAAATTTTATATACAAGAATTAAAAAAAAGTTAGACCTCGAGCTCAGTTTTTATTAACATTTGGCAAAAGATACCCAAAACGATGATGATAAAAACTATTAACTAAATTTTTTTTCTAAATTATATTATCAATATTCCCAAAATGCAAAAAATGCTACAAAATGTTTTACGGAAGAGATGCTGTGCAATTTCGCATTTTTACAAATTAGGCACATCCTAAGAGCACCCAACAAACGTTAAGGCTGCCTAATTAATCAGCCTTCCGAAAAATATGAAAAAACTAAGTGTACGTTATTTAAATGAATAGAGAACTCCACTTATGATCCACCTCATTTCGGGGCCCAAACATTATCTATGCGATATAACACATTGTAGAGTGAGTGTAGAAAATAAATTTGTAGCGATATTAAAACTGAAAGTACATAAGCAAATTTACCTAGAGTAGGGTATATTTTTTTTTACTATCTGTACGACAATTCTAAGGTAAAATGGTCAACTGTTTATGGGCTTCCATTAACACTAGTGCGTCCTATTCTCCCAACTACGCACTCATCTGTAATCCTTGCATCGTAAAATTAGAAATTTTCGAAATGGCCAAAATTCACGTACATTTTAAAAGATAAGTGCACTAAGGAGTTTTACGAAGGCTATATTTTGCACAATTAGTTGGACCGACCGACCCACCGACCTTTTGCATTTCATCAGATTAACAAATACAAAAGGCTTTATATTCAGGCAAACATACGGGCTGTACATACATATGTAGATTGTGGGTCGAAAGTCCAAATGAAATGAGGGTTTTCTCATTGGAAACCCTGAAACGGAGCACCAGTAAACTGTGGTGTAATGACAAACTATAAAGAAATTACGTTTGGAGATTTTAATAGAATGTAAAAAAAACTTAAAATGGAAACACTTGATGTAAACGAAAGCGTGTGGTTTAATTTAGGCCAGAATGTTGCTGAAACTGGTACTCGGCATTTGTGGCTTGAGGTTTTGCGAGCAAGGGAGCAATCCTTTTAAGAATTGCTTAAATTAGTTTTGTTTTAGTATCACTAAATAATTCTTAATTTCTTTAATTTAATTTCATGGTTTCTGATTCACACTAAATACCAGCCACGTACAGGCTGACATACAAAACAAACAATAAAAAATCACTGGATGGGATACTTGTTTGTGCTAGAGAAAAGTATCCGACTTAAATCTCCAGATACAAGTTTGTATTATGTTAATTTCCATGTAATTTCAAACTTGACATGACGATACCCGTCGTACTCACTTCGGAGTGGCATTGTAAATAAATAAAATGGTTTGGCTAAGCTTCGTTGCCTTTGCAACACTCATCGTCCGCATCATCATCAGCATCCCCATCAACTGAACAGCAGCAGCAGCAAACAGCACCAAGAAGCAACATCAACACCAACAATTTACATATAAATTTATGCTCAAGTTATTTTAATATCCTTTGTTTCCTTTAGCGCAATTGGCTGGGGCAGCAGCTCCACTAAACTTCGCTCAGCCCTTCACACAAAAACACACACTCACACTTTAGAAAAGGAAATAAGTGAAATAAATATAAAATAAAATGCATTCAAATGTTTATTACGATATGCAAGGAATAGTTATAAAATTAAATGCAATACTCCACTGCAATGATGACGGTAATGACGACAATCTTAATGTTGGCCGGGGCAAAAATCTGCAAATAATTCCCTCGACTACAGCGAATTGTATGGAAACGCATATACGATTTAGCAATTACTTCGGGGAAATGATTGTTGGCCAAAGACCTTGAAAGTGAACATTGTGTGTTCCGTATATGGGCTATTTTTGGATAAGTAAATGTTATCCGTAACGTGTCACTTATAAGTTAGTCTAAATAAAGGCACAGTGGTGTATTGGAAAGATTTTTGGAAAAATAATTCAGTAATTTCTGGCAAGCTTTAGAGATGTTTGAAGTCTTACAAATCTCCTGTTTTCATCTTCTGAAAAAAACGAATGCAAAAAGCCCAAACAATCATTAGAAGCTTTTTGTGCTTGGTTGTGACATGTGGGAAATGTTATTCATGCCAGCTGACAATTAGTCTTTCATGACTCATATACCTGGTACACACATAAACCTACCAAGAAATAGATAAATACCAACCCCTGTTCGAAAATTAAGTAATTAATAAAAAGTCCAAAAAACTTTACAAATCATTGTTAAGAAAAATGTATGAAAACAATTAATAGAAATTTATAACAGCTTTATAAACCATTGTTAAGTAAAATGTTCAAAATTGTTTTTGTATTTTCGCACATTTTTCTTAACAAAGATGCAATGCACTGTGTTAGCGATAGTGTATTAGGGTATTGGAGGGAGGAAAGAGGTAATATTGTTTGTTGACGTTTGTCTTGAATTTGAGAAAGTCACAGCTGGCAGGAAAAACTGTTAATGGGTGAGAATTCCAGACGGATTTTGTCGATAATGCTTCGTCCGGTCAACCGGCCATTTCATAATGAACCGATCACAAACGGCAGGAGTAAAATCAACATTTTTTTTCAAATTACTTAGAATTCATCCAGCTTTAAAACTGCATCATTAGTTTTTTACACTTTCGTGAAGTTTTTAAAAGTTATGTAACTCTTTTTGTAGTTTAGGTAAAATTTCCCAAAAAAATAACAAAAATTACAAACTAATTAAACCTCGAACATTTTTCTTTTGGTATGATGACCCAACGACGTTGAAAATGCGTTTTATTGACCAATACGAAATATTGGAAATACGAAAAACTCAGAAAACCCAAATTGTTCGCAAAAACCTGAACATCTAAACGTTGTCCGAAAAAATCTGGAGAAAAATTAAAAATACTTTACCACATAGCTTTCAAAAAAAAGGATGACAAAAAATTTTTTTGGACACCCTACTGTACACGGGCCAGAAGCTGCAATGGTTTTTTTTGAAGCTCCTGCCCATTTTGATTTTGTAGTCCAATTTTTCACCGGATGTAGGTGGTGTGAGTATGTACGAGATAAGAGAAGTGTAGTATTTCTTGAAGCGCTTTAAAAATCCTAAACACTTGAATATTTCATGCGACACTTCATAAATATGGCTAACCCAACGAACATCACCCTGTATCTTCATGCCCAGAATATCGAAGGGGTCTGATTCGTCGATATCCACACCACCCATAAAGATTGATGACGATGCTGGATCAGTGCAATATTTGTGTGACAGCAAAAAGCATGAAAAATGTCCTAAAAAATACAAAATTCCCCCCAAAAAAAAATTTAATTTTTGGGGAAACTTTATCCCCCAAAATCCCAATATGAATGTTTCCCCCAAAAATTCTGGAAAACCCCCCAAACAATTTATGAAAAATTACCCAATGTAAAATTCCCCAAATTATAATATATAATTATAATCCCCCAAAAAATTAACCTTATAGACAAATTCCCCAAAAACAAAAATTGAAATGTTACCTAAAAATTATGAAAAACTCCCCAATTTCCTATGAGATTTTTTTGGGAAATTCTTTATTATTAATTGAGACATTTTTCATAGATCCGCGATTAACTGATTTTTCGTTCGATTTTTGTATCCGACCTCCAAAAGACTTGGCCCATGATGGAAAAAAATATCAATCATCCGCAAAAGAGTATATTGGGTTCACAGTCTGACCCAGCAGGTTATCAATGAAAATCAGAAAGAGATACAGAGAGAAGAACCGTGTTACACTATGCGCACTAGATGAGATCTCTCTCACCAAATGCCATAAGTTTCGATATGATGATACAGGGTTTTCCAACAAAGAAATGTTTTTTACAAAGAAAAACTTCCTCGTAATAAAGAGGAAGGTATTCAGTTAATAATGAAAAGCAAACATCCGCCAAATGGCCACCACGACCACGCTTACAGGACCATATCCTATCATGAAATTTACCAGCACCAAATCGCAAAGAGGCAGCCCTATGTCCTCGATAGCCTTAAGTATTCTGCCTTTGAGGTCTTGAATCGACGCTGGGCTATTGGCGTAGACCTTATCTTTCACATGGCCCCAAAGGAAGAAGTCGCAAGGTGTGTCGTGTAGTTTCTATATGACAAATATCGAGGAATAAGCAGGTAACGAAATACCGGGTGATTCAAAATAACTCCTCTTGTTGGAAACCCTTTATTGAACGCCTTTGAAATGACCAGACCGACCTTTGTTTTCAGGGCGTTGTAAGGCTAGATATTCCATCGTTCCGATGTTCTGTGGGCATGCCGTGATCAGGAACAAAAATGCAGCTTCTTTTTATAAATTTTTAAACTAAAATGCAATTTTCCAGCCTCTGCAACACATTTTCTAGACATTTTCTCCACAACAATTACTGCATGCCATTTTATCGATTATTTCACTTAGAACTTCTCAAAGACGCCTTAGCTGCATTATTCTAGAAAAAAAAAGCCATTACCAACCGCCCATTCAAATGCAATTATTGACAAACACATTGCGAATACTCCCATTTAACTGTCGCTCATATTGTCTTAATTTAAGTATTGTCTAGAAAATGTCACAAATCGGAATTGTCCCCAAACCAAAAATACGCGCGTATTTTGCCAAATTAAACTACTACAGTCCGGGACGGACACACGGACAAACTTACCCACTGATTTGTGTCGCACTGAAACAATTCTATTTTTTTTTTTCGTTTTGTTTGTTATAATCATTGGGTCGATTCGACGTTTTCGCACAGAAATAGAATGAGAAACTCAAGTAAAAAATGGTATAAAATAGTTTTCCATTTTATAAACGAATTAATCCTTTGACATTTGGTGCACAGGCTATGTGTATGTCTGTACATATGTATGCATGTATAAAAATGTATTTTTCGGTACTTATTTTTACCTTGGCTAGTGGCCAAGAAGTTGGTTCAAATAAGAACATGGTGTAGAAATTGTAGTAAATATGTGGAAGTGAAAAGTACTTGGGATCATGTTAGAGTAGGAAATATCGAAATATATTATTTGAAAAATAGAAGGCATATTGAAAATGATTCCGCACAATGCTCCTTTTTACGCAGGACTATCGGAAGTCCCAGTCTAATTAATGGGGGCGTATGTCAGACGATATTTTAACGAACGTCAGATATCCGTCGTCTGTTTTGTGACGTTAGACCATTTAGCCGGAATTCGCGGCTATCCAGGGAATCTCATACGTTCATAGTGAAATGGCCGGTTTACCGGACGATCCACTATAAAGAAAATTCGTTTTTTTTTTAAAGAAAAGCAATGACAACCCGCAATCAATCCCAGATTAATATTTACTCCCTTACCCTGGTGAGGCCGCAAGCCAGAGCAATTAAATTTTTGATATCGAAGTGTACAATTTTGTATTTTAAGCCATTTTACAAGAATCATTAATCGATTTTGGGTTGGAATTTGTTGAAACGATGTATTAAAAGGAATTAAATGATATTACATGTACGATTTTAGAAATGTAGTCACACTCACATCCCAGCACACCACGAGGACATCTTCGAAGAGGAAGTAAATAAACACATAGTCACAAAAATTATAAATTATAACCAAATTATTATACCACTTCCGCATCTCGTCCACATGAATGTTTGCTTGGTGTGTATGTGCGCGCCTTTAACGACAAGTGTTGGCTGTGCACTTTTCCGAGTGTTTGTAGTCTAAAAACATATTCCAAATTGCATTCTGCGATTCGAAGATTCAACTTATTTTTTCTTGTTTTTTTTTTCTTGGTCCCAGTGCAGTTTTAAAAACTGCAATACCCGTTCGTATCTATGACATGCGTCGCGACAAGTAGGGGAGTTGCTGTTGGTTCGATTGGGGCTGCTTTTATTATACGCCATAATCATGGAAGGCAAACTTTTATGAATTTCATTGTGGAATAGCTGAATGGGTTTTGTTCTTCGTTTTATGTTTTGGCCACGGATTAGGAAAAGTTTTTATCATTATTTTTTGGCCAACAACAAAAAAAAAGGACAATTCCAGTTGCGTTTCAATGAACCAAAAGACAGTCTAATGATAGCCACCATATCACGGACAGACACGCCAATGTGTTGAAAGTAGTCGTTGGCAATGTCATTTGCTCTTGGCAGACACAGGCAGGGGACGCAACTCAATCCCACATACAGATTTAAACCAAATTCTCCCAGTTTGTGGAAATCCCCTTTTGACTCTTTCAAATAGTTGTTATGCAAAGGCTTTACTTTGTGCTGTTCATGTTATCTTTCCAAAAACCCAACGAATGATTTATAAAAGTATTAAAAAGGATTTGTTACAACAATAAATCCCTATTTATTATTAAACTAAATTTTGCGTACATTCTTCCTGGCGAACTAATTTGTTTCCATTTGTCATAATGTGAATGGGACATAAATGAATGAATCCTAATGAAATGGAGCACGCAACCTTTCACTTTTGTATGTGTATGTGTCTGCTTCTTTTTTTTTTTTTTTTTTGCGGGAAACTTTGTCGTACGCATTTAGAAACTAATTATGTTTCAAATGAGATAACACAAACAACATGAATGGCTTTTGTGAAAAATTAAATAGTATTGTTATTAATATGATTATGGTATTACAACAATACCTTCAAACGATAAGCTATAGTATTTATTAGAACGAGTTGACATATAAATCTATTAAAAGTTTTAAAGTGGATTTAGACCACAGAGAAACAAAAAGGGTTTCTTGGGGCTACGGCGACATTCGAAAGAATAGATTTTGAGATTGAAACCGATTCCGGTTGCCTGATGTAATATTTATAGACGTTTCCTCCTCGAGTTTAACTTTAACAGTCCCCAACATTGTCAAGGTGAAGACTGCGCTATGAAAATGATTCCGGAAATAATTTCCATAATTAAAATGTGATATTTATTTGACCCGGTTATAGTAATTGGTTGTTTTTATGCTTTTATACAATTGGATGTCAGTTGTATATCTTCTTCCATGGAGGATGTTTGAATTTGAAGAACCTACAAAGTTAATCCGTGTTAAATTCGGAGATGATCTAGCCGTCTGTTCATTGAGTGTATTTTACACCCTTTACCAGACAAGTGCCTTGTCTCTAACTGGTTTTAAAATTAAATGGCGTATTATAATGTTGACTTATTTGTTTAATTTGTACATATTTTGGATCAGGATTTATGGGACCTAGGCGCCGTAAAACTGTATCTGTATAAGTCAGCCCGGATTCTACCTCCTACTTGCATCCAAATTTGAGTAACCAGGTTCATTTCAAGATAATTATAAATTAAAACTGCTTCACAACCACATTGGCCTATGCTACCAGTCCCCTATAAGAATTGGGAGCAACTTAACAAAGGTTTCCCCTATTCTGCTTACTTAACTTAATAGTTATTTTTAAATATTATTTTGTATTGTTTTTGTTTTTGTTATTGTATTGTATATTCAAAAAAATCTGTTCAAACACTTCTGACTCTATTGTTTACCTTTTTTGTTCATTTGGTCCACTCTTCAACAAATTGCATCCAATATTACCAAATTAAGTTACTTCTTTTCGACTCTGTTGTCTGCGTTTACATTGTTACCCATTTTTGGTACTTGTTTTATTCTTTACCGCTCCGGTTAATTGAAATTGTTTACACAGTTTTTTGATCCATCCTACATCTACTGCCAGAAGTCGTCGTGGATGTTAGGTAATACGGTAGCTGCCCGAAGCATATCTCACTTGGGTGCATCGTTGTGATACTCGATGCTCAAAATTTGTCCTAGGTTTCCTAGTCTTTCTTCAGCCAATCCGATGCCGCAATGAAGTTATGGAGATACAGGATTTGGCTTCTAGTGACACATTTTCCGTCTAAAGCTCTCAAAAGCCGGATGGATCTTCGGTTGTCTCATCCTCCTCCTCTTCATCGTTGCAACTTCTACGGAAATCGTTGTATGGAATACGCAGTCTCCAACCGTTTGAGACCAGAAGCCTGTGATCAGTGATGTAATTGAGTTTTTCGAATGTAATCTTCGCTGTCCGCGTCCTCCGCACATCATTATCAGTCCAGATTTGTTTTCGTAACCAGACATGTTTGTCCTTTTTCTTACATATCTTTTTCTGGTTCCTTTCCCTACCTTTCTTCTCCATTAGAGGGAGAACTACATTCACTTTAGTTTCATTCACTCTCTCTTATTACCCATTATATCCTTACATACTTGGAACTATGCCAGGGTGACCGACGAATGTCTCTCTGTCTCTCCACGATAGGCATCCGATATTCTTGAGCAAGTTTGAAGTGATATACACATTCTTAAGGGACTAAATGATGGGGGTCATCATGGGGCTATCAGTAAAATATGAAAATATTCCTGCTTAATATCCCAAAGTATTTGGACACCATGTTTGCTTACGAGTAAGATGACAGCATGATTAATTCCCAGCTGTTTCAATATCCGATTCCGGGTTAACGTTGTTAGTAGCTTCCTCTATATCAAGGAATGCCACCAAACTGTATTGCAGGGACCTTTTTAAAGATTACATTGACTTTGGAAGTTGGATTAACATTCATTTTTATTTTTATTTTCAGGTTCATATTTGGAATTTGCATTTTCGCTGCGTTTTCGTTTTTCCCAATGAGCGGAAGATTGTTTGGCGGACAATGAAGAATGTTTGCCGAAATGAACAAGGAGCCGCCGGTACCGTCAACGGCGCCATGCTCAACGACTTTTTATTTGCAACAATTCAATTCATGGGCGACATTTGGTTTCAATATGACGGGGCCAATGCAACCATCGATATTTTACGCACTGTTTTCGAGCCCTTTGGATTATTTTCTGTGGGAAGCCCCTAAGGATATTAAAGCATAAAGCATCGAGAGACAATTGAAGCGTTGAAGCATGAAATCGAGTTTGCCAAAATAAAATAAAATAATTGTACTGAAAAATTGGGTTGACCGTATGTGCAGCTGCCGAGCCGGCGTTGTTGTCGTAAATTTGCCTTTCATGTAGGCGTGATTTACATGCGATCGAGTACCAGATCTGATGCATAACTCAATGATTCTTTCCAGAAGTTTGAGCAGAAGTTGCCGTTTTACGCGAGGGGACATGAGATAATCTTTGGCAGGCTTTGTAGATTAACAGTAACCGTGACATTAATGTGTCGGTGTTTTTTCGTAAGTCCAATGGAGTAATCTTCCGCAATTTCCATATATTTGTTTAGACATTTTTTTGTCTAATTTATGATTGATGTTAAATGAATACTCTTATACAATTTGCTCTCTCCACTAAATTTAGTTTTCGCGAGTGATGTTCGGGACATTCCTTATAAAGAAGCAGCTCCAGAAAAAGGTATGCGACACACAGGCACACAAAAATAGTCAGGCGATGCCTCGAAAAGTATAGCTGATACAGAAGTAAGTTTTCCCATTATATACTCACCAATTTCCTACAAATATTTAGTATAGAGGAATAAAAAATTTTATGGAGTTTGTTTCAGTTCTTGTATAGTGAAAATGTGACTTCACATGCATTGCAACATGACCAACATGGCTCCATAATCTTCAAATTTTAGAGCAAGTCTGATACTCGTATATTATTAAGTTAAACATGAGCCCGAATTTTAGGGGAAATGAAACTCGAGCTAATCGACGTATTATTTATTCTTCTTTCTATGCCATTTAAGATAAACCCTTTGGAACTTTAGAATAACAACAAATGATTTGCTAAATATATTTACATAAACTTTTGCAAACCGTAATATTTACATTTAAGTCCATTTAAAACATTATTAGTGGCTTGTGGCCACTTATTACCGTTTGCTGATGTTTGTGAGTGTCTGTGATGCGACGCTATGGCTATGCATACATACAAAAATAGGGAAGTATGACTGTGTATTGTGATGTTATCGGTTTCGGAATCTTGGAGGCCTGATGCGAAGAGGGCCTTCGAACTGGTCCTCATACACTTTTATTAATCTGTTTTAGGCTGTTTCTAGACTAGACATATATTGATTTACTAGTGAGTGGTCAAGGTACACAGAGCCAAAATTACAATGATTTTTTCAACCATGTGTCTGGTTAAATTTTTCATGCTAAATGTTTGATTACGAAGACAAAATAACGTTATATAAGGTCAAATGTACATGAAAAATAGTTGAGTTATCATTATATAATGTGGGTTTTTTCTGAGAGCAATGCAGTGAGAACTAAAAAATCATTCGTTCAGTATTATGTTACACGAAGTTGCAATGAAACCAGTCAACAAGAAAATGTTTAAATAATCCTTATACAACGTAGACTCCAAATCATGTTTATTTCTGGTTAAGTTAACCTTATATAATGGTATTTTTTTTCTCTGTGTACGTGTGCGACAATTATACAACGAACCCCGGTTCGTACCCTGGTAAGAACACAATGCATTGCATTTATAGGGGGCATCCCCTGAGTGTTGGCCTTAAAAAAAAAATAACAATAAGAGAGTACCTCTAAGCTATGGCAAACTTCCCTCAGAAAAGCAGTAGCTGTTCCGAGTCGGTTTTAAAATAGTAGGTGATTTTTTTAAATTAAATTGGAAAGAGCCCAACTATTGGAAAAAACTTTCGTTTCAGTTCCTACATGGACTGTTGAGAGAAACAAGTTAGTGATTTTCTAATTTGGTTTCATTGTTTTAAAAGAAAATTTAAACATTTGTACCCTACGGGGTATAGGGTGTTATAACTTAGTGCTGCTATTAGGAAGGAAGGGAGAAGTTTTTTATACCGATCGACTTGGAATCTCTTTTTAAAAGAGAGTGCTCTGGGGTATCATCTAGTCGGCCACGCCCTTCTCTAGTCTTTTGTTACTGGTTACCTTTTCCAAATGGCCATGAATTTTATATCGACACAAGAGCACCTCAATGTTGATCATATACTATGAGGTATTCGTCTTGGACCTCCTTTTGCTGTACTGTCATTTTTGTTGTGTAAAGAAAACCTTTTCGTTTCAGTGTAGCATTTATTTCGATTTTGTGGAAGAAATTCAATTCTGCACTTCTGATTCGACATCCACAGTAGGGTGGAGTAAAATAAAAAAAACGTCACACTCGGAAACAGATGTAGTCGATCCTTAATAAGGGAAAAAACAAGGAAAATTTTAAATTTTTTGAGATCTCTGTGCGCCCTTGATATTAGGAGATTTTTCGGAATTTTGGTTACATTTATTTTTTATTTTTCTAGAGTTTCTGGTCAGTAAATGTTCGCAATTCCAATACCAACCACACCCGATAATGGAAAATTAAAAAAAAAAAAAATGGTCGAAAAATTGCAAAAAGTTTAATAAATAGTCCTCTTTTCTAAAAATTAACTTAACATTTAAATCGATACCAAAGCTACGAATATTGCTCGATCATTCTCTTCTTTGCCTCAAATATTTGGGTACTAAACAAGCTTAAACTTTTACATTTTTAAAAAGTTGATTCATTAATTTTTGGGATTTTTTCAAATCTACACCAAAATTGCAAAAATTGAAGGCGTAGCGCTACCGCTAATTATTTGTATTTTTCCCCCTTATTTTCTCCTTTTAAGGATCCCATCTATTTTCGAGTGAGAAATTTTCAAATTAAAAAAAGTGTATTTTCTCTCCACCCTAATCTACACAGTTGCTCACTCTTTCTTGGTTTGGCGGCTTGTATACACATCAAGTGAAATTAATAGTCCCAGATTAATCCGGTAGGCCTACTGACAGGCCTTTGCAAGGTATTCATTTTTAGCAACTGAGCAAGTGCCTGCATGTGTGTGTGTGTCTCAGTGTTTAATTTTAATTTTTGTGTTGGACTTTTGAACGTTTTTGCTGTTGCGTTCGAATGGAAATGTGTGTTGTGTTATTGCAGATGTTGTAATTCACAGATTTATTGTGGTTCATTGATGTTATTGTTAAATATTTAATAAGTTTTTGATAGTGTTTACAATAAAATCAGGATTTATGCCTATATGAACACAAACACATTCACACACACACACACATATATATACATATATCAACAATCACACATGCAACATATTTGTTTGTATGGCTGAGTGCGTATATGCGAGAGCACATGTGAAATTGCATGTATGTGTGCGTGCAAGGATGTGATGTTACAGAACGCAATGAAATGTTAAATGTGAAATACAAATATTTAAGCATTATTTAAATTAGCAATTAATTTTAAATGAAGATTACGGAAATTACAAAAGTAAGCACATCCCCTTCTCCTTGTAATTAATACGAATGCTCTTTTATTCATTTTTTCTCATACAATTTTTTTTAAATTAATTGGTTTTATTTCTTCAATAGCATTATTTTGAGGTCACTTGTGTGTCAACATTTATTATTTCCCCACACTTCAGATCATTTTTTTTTAGAAATATTGTACTCGAATTCCTTCAGCCTCAGGGTAGGATGTATGATTACTGATCGGGTGTGGGGTAGCTGCTCACCATTATATCCTTCCAAAGAAATGTAATTTATGAATTCCAGCAACATCTTAATATGAAATGCATATTTGAATTTCAAACAAAACGCCCTTTAATTTCAATACCATTACATTATATCCCTGCCTTTGATGGGGTTGTCCTCTGGAAGCTATGTTGTCATTGGACAAGTCGCATTTGTGTATTCGATGGTGCACTCTCAACATGTATTTTTTAACCATTAATCTGTAATGGCTAATGTTATATAATCAATTTTTGGTTATAATTACATCGTTTTCAATGCACACTACATACAAGCAAAAGATTGGAAAAAAAAATTCCCAAAAAAAAAACAAAGTGGTTAATCCATCAAAATTTTAGATTTTTTGAAAAAAAAAAATAGAAAAAAAAGATAGATTGAAATTTTGCTCCTACATAGCTGACGTTAATATTAACCAGACAATGTTTTCATTTTTTAGATTGACCGAATAAGAGTTTAAGAGAAATTAGATTCAGAAAATGGGTCTGCTCAAAATTTGAGGATCCAAATTCACTTGAACCTATTTGGCCAATTTTTCAGCATGGTATCGCCACGTGATCAGAACCAAATTAAAGCTAGACATTATAACTATTAATATCACATTGAGGTGTATGCTTAGACGATTTTGACAGTACTTATTGTGTATCCAAATTTTTGCAAAGCCAATTTTTCCGCAACCATATGTTTGCGCAACTATAGTTTCAAGCACTAGCAAGCAATATTTGAAGGTGTTGTACATCCAAATTTTTGAGCAAACAAATGTTTGTGCTATCAAATATTTGCACATGCAAATGTTTGCGCAACCAACTGTTTCACAACCATAGTTTCTAACAGTACCCATCAATATTTCTAGGTCTCGCGCAACCAAATGTTTGTGCAAACCAAAATATGCCACCACTGAGAGTTGTATTCTATGATAATACTCTCAAATACTCTCAGAATGTATTTGATCATTACTCTGTAATGGCTAATGTCATATAATAAATTTTTTATTATAATTACATCGTTTTCAATGCACACTACATACAAGGGCAAAAGATTGGGAAATTCGAAAAAAAACATTTCCCAAAAAAAAAACAAAGGGGTTAATTCATCAAAATTTTAGATTTTTCAAAAAAAAATAGATTTTCTTGAAACTTTGGTCCCACTTAGCGGACCTTAATCTGAACCGAACAGTGTTTTAATTTTTTACATTGAGCAAATAGTTTAGGAGAAACTGGTTTCAGAAAATGGGTCTGTTCAAAATTGGAGGCCAAAGGTCGCGCCACAAGATCAGAACTAAATTAAAGCTAGATTTTAGGACTATTAATATCCCACTGAGTTGTATGCTTAGATCATTCTCACAGGATTTATTGTGTATCCAATTTTTTGTAAAGCCAAATTTTTCCGTAACCAGATGTTTGTGCAACTATAGTTTCGAACCATAACAAACAATATTTGTAGGTGTTGAGAAGTCAAATGTTTGTGCTCTCAACTATTTGCACATGCAAAGGTTTGCGCAACCAACTGTTTCACAACCATAGTTTCCAACAGTACTAAACAACATTTCTAGGAGCACAAATGTTTGCCCAAAAAAAAATAATAACGATTTTAACTCATCAAAATTTTAGATTTTTCAAAAAAAATGTTGTTGAAATTTTTCGCATACATAGCTGACAATGAGACAATGTTTTCATTTTTTTGAAAAGAGAAATAGGATTCTTTAATTTGGTTTTCTCAAATTAATATCGACCATTTTCACAGAATTTATTGTGTATCGCAGAAAATGGAGATTTGGGTTTATGTAGAAATAGGAATATTTTGTTGCTAATGTTTTCGCAGGGAAAGAAAATGAAGAATATTGTTTTAGGTGTTAGATCCCAATTCAATGTCAAACAATCAAATGTCATCACCTTTAAAATGAAGCCTTATTCCTTCAGTCCATCTGTTGGTATAACACACTGATTGGAGTCATGGAATGAACGAAAGGCCAACGAGCGGTTTGCTTTCAGTAAAATAATCAAGTCTTTCCACTTAATTAAGTTTTGTTTAGACAGAAAGAGATATTTTCTCCAAACTAGACGAAGCTTAAAGAAGTGATATGACAAATTAACGCTCAACTTTATTTTGAATTAGGACTCCTAAGACATATCGAACGGTTAGATATTGATAAGAGACATTAGAACAATATAAAACAAATTTAATTGCCTTCAATGTTTCTTACAGAACTCCAACTTGTTTATTTTAAACCAGTGTCCGATGCACAGTGGCGCCATTTGAGGATTTCGCAAAAATCACATCTATGGAAACGAATAAGATAATCGAATAATTAAAATGGCATAGGACAGCTAATTATTCAGCCTATGGAATGCAGTTTTTGAAAAGGTGCTACTGTTGTTAGAGTTAAAATTTGTGGAAAAATCAATTTAATGGTAAGTAAAAAAAATATTTTTTTTTTTAAATTTTAGATTTTTTTTACACTTTTCATGATTTTAAATTATAACCCAAAAAATTAAAAATGTATTAATATTTTTTTCAATTAATTTTTAAAATTTTCTGTAAAATATTTATCACTATTCGTACACGCCTTTTTGTTTACACACAAGTGAAACGCGTGTTTAGAATTTGTAGCAAGTAAAGCTTATTTCCTTCTACACAAAGCTTATTTGGATGCAAATATTACTTATTTGCTATTAATATTACTTATTTGTCCATAAGCATTTATCAATTATTTAATTGCCATTTATGTATATATTCTTTTAAATGTGTCAAATATTTTCTTCAACCAACTTCAACCAAATTCTGCATCTTAATTTACTTGATTCCCCTCAAGTGATGAGCTGTTAATTTATTTAATACTTTCAGTGATTGATGATATAAATCAGAGACCAGATTTGATGTACATAAATGTAAATTCAAAGTACATTTTGGTAAATATTTACATACCAAAAATTTTAATGAACACAACCACACGCACACACTCTCGCACAAACGTCTTCTTCCTTTTTTTTTTTTGTTCTCCGATGAAGAATTATTTGTAATTTTTAATGGTATTTTAATTGCATCTCTTTTTTTTTTGTTGAGTTACTTTTTGTTGATGTTGTTTAAATAATCAAAACCACACAATCCTTTCATGTGCGCACGAATTTTATTTTTGGCTTCGTTTCGTTTGCTTTAAACTCAATACAAACTTGTTTGTTTCATTTAACATTTTTACATTTTTGTACATTGACTTCAGACTGAATGCGTTCGTTCGTCCGTCCGTCGGTTGTTATTTAATTTTTTTGGTTTTCAGCACTAATTGTTTATTTTATATTACCACAAAATATTGTTGATTTACTCATTCATCAGTTTGCACTGAGGAGCATTCAATCAAATACCAACAAACGCCGAGATCAAAGGCTTGTGTTTTTTTATTATGAAAAGAGAACACAAGAAGACAAATTCGACAACGAAGACCGGCCAAGTAGGAAGTTGTTGATATTTTGATTAAATAAACATTTGTTTGAGAATTTTTGTGGGCTACTCCTGGGGTTGTCTGGGAAGTTTGTTTGTAGCATAACCACAGGAATTGTAGAGAATTGTTTTTCGTACGAACAAATGGGTCACACTATGTTGGAGTTGAAGTTTGTTTTTGTGCTGGTTAAGACTTTCTAATAAATATTTGAGTTTACGCTAATGTAGGGTAAATATTTATTTTCCAAGGATATTTGATGATATGTAATGTAATTCTCCACAACATTTAACAACAAATCACATATGCCCTTATGTAAGCGAATCAGCGATTTAGGAAGAGGATTTAATGCCAGTATCTCTTATGCAGAAATGTTTATTTCTTTTTTATGAAGTGAGGTTGTGGTGTGACAGTCTATGTGATTTTAGTAAAAAAAAGGTTTTGCAGCGAAACATTCTGCGATTCACTCAGACTGTCTTTACACCGGGTGTAAAGATGTGTGTGGCTAGATGTGTGGTTTTCCATCTGGCCACACTATTATCAGAGTTGGTCTTTTTAACAGCTATCACTTGATGTATGCTCAGTTTGTTTTGCCATTTCATAATGAATAGACTTACTCCGGAACAACTTTTGAAAATAGTGTAAATTTATTACCTAAATAATGGTTCGGTCGCGCGCTGCGTCCTATATTCGGTAGACATAATCGCCCAGCAGAGTCGGTAATTCGAGCAACCATGGATCGGTCAGTGAGCACCGAAGGCGCAATTGCTGCTGTGGAGCAGAGTATCGAAGAAGACCTAAATGAGTCCATCCGCCATCGCACACAACATCCACGTTATCGATGGCTCAATTTAGAAAGGGCGTAACTAAATTTTTTTCAAAATCGCGTTTTTTACACATTTTGGTAGACCATTGTCAAAAATTTCAGGGCTTTGTGATATCTCAAAGAGCGTAAAGGCAAAAAAATTCAAAAACTGCTGCAAATACACACTTATTCGCACTCAAATGTTCTACTTTGTTGAATTTAATAAATTTGTTTTTGTTTCTCCCAAACACGCAAATGCTTATAGACAAATAGGTAATATTAATAGCAAATAAGTAATATTTGCATCCAAATAAGCTTTGTGTAGAAGGAAATAAGCTTTACTTGCTGCAAGATCCAAACACGAGTTTTACTTGTGTGTAAACATTTAAAAAAGACAGATGTTTAAGCGTGTAGCAGTAATCACAAATGACCCAACAAGCATTTTCATAACTTTACTGTAAAACTGCTTGCTCGTTCTGGAATTCGCCTATAAAATTGAATATTATGGACACTGAAGTGTAAAATTTTACAGATGTGTTTTAGACTATTTTGCCGGAATCAATCAAAAACACTATTTTGGGTATTTTGATGCTTGGTCATGTTGGATTTCTGGTGACGCTAAATATATTTAAACTAGTAAGTTGTAATGCGCCTATGGCGCCCGTTGAAATATGGAAAAAAAAATTTTGTTGAAAAAAAAATTTTTTTGAGGAAAAAAAAAAATTTTGTTGAAAAAAAAAATATTTTTGAAAAAGTTGTAATGCGCCTATGGCGCCCGTTGAAATATGGAAAAAAAATTTTGTTAAAAAAAAAATTTTTGAGGAAAAAAAAAATTTTTGTTGAAAAAAAAAATATTTTTGAAAAAAAAAAATTTTCTTGAAAAAAAAATTTTTGTTCAAAAAACAAATTATGTTGAAAAAAAAAATTGGAAAAAAAAATTTTGTAAAAAAAAAATTTTGTAGAAAAAAAAATTTGGGGAAAACACAATTTCTGTACAAAAAAAAAAAATAATTTTTTTATTATTATTATTTATAGAAAATTATAGAATGCCTATTTAAATTCCTACGTACTGCGTGACAGAGTCAGTGAATCAGTGTATCAGTGAATCAGTGTCGAGGGTAAATATATATTAAGATACCGTCATCCATACAATCTTCAGTGTAGCTCATTCTGCAGTCGATGATAGCTGTCTTTCGTTCATATTCATTTAGATATTTTTTAGGGTAAATTCAAAACTTTCATGTGTGTATTTGGTTGTCTTTATGAGATGCCACAAATCGAGTTCCTTTTCCGAAACCACATAATTGATAAACAATTTCTTGTGTGTATTTGAGTTGAGCATTGTGTTCACGTTCAAAGTTGTTCTTCTTTTACTCGTTTGCCTGTTTTTTTTTTTGTTTTTTGCCAAACAGGGGAGGGAAATGTCATAAAACATAGAGTGAATGAACGAACAAAAGGGGAACCCAACATATACCGAGACCAACAGAAAAAGTGGTGAAATTAATATGATTACGTTGACTTAGTTTTCATGCAGGTTTGGTTGTTATTTGTTTTTATCTTCCGATGAAGTTATACCTTACAGTTTGGAGTTAAGTTTTATTTTATTTTATTTTGATTACAACTGCTGCATAATTTCGTTATCACAATGCCAAAGAAAATATAATCCTACGAATTCCTAATAGACTTTGGTTGACCGCGCAACGGACGACCGCCTGCTAAGTTTATCTAAAGCTCCCCGTAACAAGCGTATCATATCGAATTACAAACACACACACACAAATACGCACGCACCGTAGCTGAACGCTTTCACTTGCTGCAGCACACGGCCAGTTGGGCATTATGATGATTGGGATTTACTCGCAACTTTGTGGAGAAAACTGGAAATACAATTCATTCACCTTTTGGTTTATTGTGATCCCTGTCCGATAAGGACCAGGACAGAGACAGAGGGACATTTTAACTATTCATTCATTTATACATTGAGTGGTTGAAGGCTGAACGAATGAATCTCTTGTATTATATTTTCGATTGTAAGTACATCAATAATTGCATGCTGCGTTTACCAACCGTCCGTCAACTCACCGCCCCCCCCCCCCCCCCCAAGACCAGTCATCCGTCTGCTCCTTCAATGCATACTTTGTACCCATAATTATATGGTCCATTGATTTGGCTTTTATTCTAGCGGGCACATTGCATCAATCAGGATTATTAACATGGTCTCCTTTGTATTTAATTGTATGGATGGAAGGATGAATGTTTAGCCAGCAGCCGTATCAATGCATTTTAAGTCCACCAACAACGACAACTTCAAAAGGTATTTTATATAAATTGCGCTTAATTATTATCAATCAGAGATTTGTTCAACTTAAGGTTACCACGGGCAACTGGCGCTGTTGGTGGGGTGCGTGCAGAAGGGCAGTAACAAGTGCAAAGGGGGCCCTGAGCTGCAGAATACAAGATTGTTTTTTATTTTGATAGAGCAAGGAAACACTATGCAGTTGAAAGAGAGAAAATACGCGTTTGATATTTAACAATTGAATACTTTAGATGTTATGTGTGACAGGAGAATGATTTTGTTTAGTTTAATTGAATGCAAACTAGAAATCATGTTTTGATGGTGTTGAACACAAATGCAAAAAACAAGAGTCCTGCACCTACAGATCAATGGTCAATTTAGGAATGGTATATATTATAAGTGTGTGGTTTCTACTTTTTAGTTTTCGATCTAGTTCTAAATACGAGTGCTTATTGGCAGAAGATAATGAGTCATGACAAAATTGATCACTATCGGATTTAGTTTGTGGCTTCTGCAGCTGCGGAGTCGACTTGGTTGCCATTTTAATCTAATCCAGAAGGGTTGGTGGACCATATCATTTTAGTTCAAAATTAATATCTAGCTTCGAAAGACGTTACACCACAAAATGGTATTGTCCTGTTGTATACGGGCTCTCTGTCAATAGGCCTTTGAACCTAAATAAGACCACTGATATATTTCACAGACGATGGACAATAATTGTGTAGGATACCTTGGATGAGTGTGCGTTTAGCGCACAACATTCACAGATTTGTACACTCTGAAAAATCTGGCTTTTTTAAATGTTTACACACAGGTAAAACTCGTGTTTAGAATTTGTAGCAATTTCCTTCTACACAAAGCATATTTGGATGTAAATATAACTTATTTCCCATTAATATTACGTATTTGTGTATAAGCAATAGCGTGTTTGGGAAAACACGCAAAAAAACTTATTAAATTCAACAAAATACAACATTTGAGTGCGAATAAGAGTGTATTGGCAGATGTTTCCGTAATTTTTGTTGTCTCTATGCTCTTTCAAATAAAATCCATAACCGAGACTGTAAGATATAACGATATATAGAGATTCACAAATTGAAATAAAAAAATGAAAAGTAACACAGAAATGTTTTCTTATATATTTGATATTTCTCACCCACAAACAAGTTAATGTTTGTAGTATGGACAAATAATTATATGTTTAATGCAAATTTGTTTGCTAAAATTTGTTAAAATGGCCTTCTTAGAGTGTATGAACCTTTTTACGAGAAAAGAGAGTAATTCATCAGCCATGCGAAAATTGACTAGCCGTTCGTAGCCGGCTTTAGCCCATTAATAAAGAAATACAGTACATCTCAATGACTTCAGTTGACTCTACAACCTGTTGTTGGCATTGACCTGCTATATAAATGATGTCCCAGCACTTCGGTCTCATAGGGGACTTCTGCCTGTCTGCGCTTTCCGTGTTAAGTGTCATCCAATGCATTTTTGGCTGGAGCGTTTGCATTCATTCTACGGACATGGCACAGTAATAGCTATATTTTTGTTACGCTTTACTACGTTTATGTCGGGATATAGCTCTTGCAGCTCACAGTACGTTCGATGCCTATACTCCTCGATGTTGCTACTGCCAGTCTTCACTATGTCGCCTTTTTGTCATCGCAACGTTTGCCTATTAGTTCTAAGAATAAGTTTTGTCTCGTTCGAAATCAGACCCACCTTCACCTATTCCAACCAGTAGCTATATCCGTCCGCCGATTTCAATGACATCCGCATACGCGAATAGGATGTGTAGGCTGTCACTCTGTCTGATGCCTACTGTATTTATAATAAACTGTATTTTTACTCAGTGTCATTCTACAAAGGCGTTTAAGTTTTGCTGGGATTTTATAAGCATGGTTACATGGTTTCAAATATTTTTTTTTCTTTTCAGGGTGTTGAAGGCCGTTTTTAAAAAATATGTGATATGTCGCATTGCTTTTTATGGGTCTTTTCCAATTAATAAATGAGGAGGTACTTTTCAAAACATGATTATTCCACTTTTTGTGTTTTGGCACAAATTGAGAAAATAGTTTCTTCGGTATGCCCCTATATATTTAACCCGAAATTTTGGTGCATTATTAAAGGCGTAAAGATTAGTCATTGTTTTGTGTAGGATTTAAAAAGTTGGCACTTCTATATTTGGAATAAATGCATGATTTAAAATGGAATAATCTTGTTTTGATGCGGCTGGTTGGAATAATCATGTTTTGATTCAAACCACTGTGGATTAATCTTGTTTTGCTGAAACTAATTAGGTATCAGATATATTAAGTTGAAATAAAACAACATTAGATTCATTTTAAGCTAACTTCTTTTAAGATAACTTCTGAAATGTAAAATGTAGGGATAAAACATGATTTGTTACAATTTAGACTTAAATAGTTATTAACTTCTGGATTAATCATATTTTGTTCCAAAAATGTATATTTGAAATGGATAATGTCATTCTGATGTGGAATAATCTACTTTTGATGAAATCATGCATTTTTCAATTATTTTCCTGGTGTAATTATTGACATTTTGAAACATTTTATTCGCAGAGTATTCAATTCAATGCTACCATAAAAAAAAAATAAAAAAAATTTTTTTTTCAAAAGTGGAATAATCATGTTTTGAAAAGTACCTCCTCAAATAAATTTTCCATTTCCAGTAAAACATAAAATTATTGTTTAATTGTATTGGTTTGACCCCTTTTGGACATATTTTCGTCCAATCTCTAACTCATTTCCACCTGTTTTTGTCAACAGTAGTTGTGGACCAATTACCCAACAAAAATCACGATATTTGAAATTTTTGCGATATTTCTGCGTATTTCGAAGGGCTTTGGGGACATATTTTGTACCGTTTTTCCCCGGTATTATACAGCTTTGCCGCTATTATTTCTGCACCAGCGGTCTTGTTATTATTAAGCTATTGGCCTATTCTCGGTCAGGGGACGGAAATTCAACACCACCATCTAGATGGGTTGCGTGATGCTTTCTTCGCACTATTCATTGGCCGCTAACATGCTGGTAAAATGTGGCTTTCAAATCCTTAGTCTGTTGTGTCTGTCACTAGATTTCCATTTTCATCTCTACACGAAGCTATGCCTTTAGTTTTATTTTGTATACGTCGGTAGAATTTCTTGGGGTCATTTATGTTTGATTTTGTACACGTTGGTAGAGTGTCCAGTGGCCATTGCTGTTACCTTACACCTCAGTCTCCGTTGTCTCTTTTCTTTCTTCGGATTGGACGATTTTCCTCCCTCCTCAACTCTGAATATCGCTCGAGTTAACACAGATCGATCCAAAGTGCCTATTTATACCAGTCGGAGCCCTTTGAAACTGAAAGTCTTTTGCAACACCAGCCCTACTTCTCTGTTAAGTACTTTAAATTTCCTTCTGTTCTTGTAGTTTTCTGCAATGATTGCATTTCTTTCATTGCTTTCATTTCCGGCTGCAAAAGAATATGGTGAATACTCCATAAAACCAATTGGGATTTATACGTATTTTATTACCGACTCACAGATAACATCAAATGGTTGATTGTATTTGTAATAAATTCGATTATTAACTCTGTTCCTTAACGAAACTAATTGAAAACGTGCTGATTACCAGGGGAAATAAAAACGTTGCCTGGCCGAACATTTGTTGAATTAATTAGTTGTTAATTCAATTAAATGTGTACGAAATCAGACTAGACTCGTGCAAATGAATAGATTTAAAATGAGACGGCCAAGGAAGTGTTCACCAAATGATGTAAAGGACGTGAGTTATTGATTTCGTTTTATTTTGCTATTTAAGATGATACGTTGAGAGTGATGTAGTTAATTCGAGATGAATAATTACAATTATAATGAAGGCTAATATTAAGATATAACGAAACGAAGCAGAAAAATTTAAAGTTATGGGAAAAGTAGCAAATATTTAAATACATAAAAAGTATTTGAGTAACAATAACAATATATAGAAATAAAAAATAGAACAACAGGTAAAATTTATATTTTGCAGGGTGCGTACACATACATGCATCATGGGCACATTTTCTTAGAGGATATCTAAAATTCCAGGGCCAAACGCCATCCACCATTTTGTTGATGTACCCGAAATCATCCTTTACAACAAAAATTAATATAAAAGAAATTATTTGCTCTTACTCGCTTAGTTTGGCTAAATTAAAATAGCCCTCAGTGATTTCTGTGCCATTTTATCAATTACTTTTCAGTATTTCACCAATGTCATCCCAGGCAATATTGTTCCAGTTATCCATGTAAATTGCGAATCGCCAAACAGATTGTCCTCGCATTATTCAAAATTTCATTATTTAAACAAACAAAACCAGTCAATTACACAAAAGTAATCAAAACACTCCAACTGCGTGGACGTAGTGCAGAAGCACGAACCTGTTTCCCGGTATTTATGCTTTCAAATGAAATCATTTCATTTCATTTTCACATTAATTTCCGATGGACACCTCAAGGCTATATCGATGAAATATTTTTTGTTTATTGAAAAAAAAAAAAAACATTACTGTTGTTTGGTGTTTTCGTTGAAAAACATTAATTAAAAACCATCAATGATTATTTCAACAAATGATAATAAATTTTTGTTACCGCTATGATAACCCAGCGAAGAAAGAGAACATTATTTGGAGTTGATGGGACGGAAAATTTGTAATTTAAATGGAATTTAGAGGGATTGTAAGTGACCCGGTAGGCGTGTTGGTTTTGTGCTGTTATAAATTTTTATGAATAGGATATATAGAAATATTTCAAACTTAAAAAAAAAATTAAAAAATTATTTTTTATTTTGTGGGAAATTTAAGAAAAAAGAACTCGGAGCCGAGCAAATTTCTCGACTCCAGACAACAACTGCGGGAAAATTTGTCAGACTCCGACTCCACAGCCTTGATTCGATCTAAATCAAATTCGGCACTTAATTCGATTTTGCTGAAATTTCGACCATTCGCATTTCCATTTGAATGCATGTCTAAACAAACAAAATTCCTATATTTTGATCATGCAAAACCTACGCCATTTTCATCATTCATCATAACAACGGGGTTTATGTTTTTTTTTTTATAAATATTTCGAACTCTATTTTGCCGTTACTTCCTTCATTATAGTTTGCTGGGTTCCCCATTTAAATTGTACTATAATGACCAATAACAGCGGACAAGTATTCTCTGGCATATGATATATTTATGGCAAAGGAATGAATGTGCTCGTATTTAACTTGTAACCTGAAACTCCTTTGCCAGATACAAGTACATGTATCTATAACTGTTTGCATTGATTTCAGTTCAGTTAAATGTGGCGACTTTTCCTCTGCGACTTCTTCTCTTCAGCAATTTATTTAATTTGTTCAGTTTCTTTAGTGAGTCCGGCATCAGTTGCCTTTGTCTTCTGCGGCTATCCGGACCTGAGGTTATGTTTACAATTATTTAAGCAATTAATTCGTTTTTCAATTTTATACAGAACAGAAAAAAACACACACACAAAACGTCGAAGATGATTCGCATTTCCATTTGAATGCATGTCTAAACAAACAAAATTCCTATATTTTGATCATGCAAAACCTACGCCATTTTCATCATTCATCATAACAACGGGGTTTATGTTTTTTTTTTTATAAATATTTCGAACTCTATTTTGCCGTTACTTCCTTCATTATAGTTTGCTGGGTTCCCCATTTAAATTGTACTATAATGACCAATAACAGCGGACAAGTATTCTCTGGCATATGATATATTTATGGCAAAGGAATGAATGTGCTCGTATTTAACTTGTAACCTGAAACTCCTTTGCCAGATACAAGTACATGTATCTATAACTGTTTGCATTGATTTCAGTTCAGTTAAATGTGGCGACTTTTCCTCTGCGACTTCTTCTCTTCAGCAATTTATTTAATTTGTTCAGTTTCTTTAGTGAGTCCGGCATCAGTTGCCTTTGTCTTCTGCGGCTATCCGGACCTGAGGTTATGTTTACAATTATTTAAGCAATTAATTCGTTTTTCAATTTTATACAGAACAGAAAAAAACACACACACAAAACGTCGAAGATGAAAAAACAAACAAGTACAACAAAAGATATGCCAACAGGGCAACATTTAAATTTATAGTGTAATTTTTTTGCCAAGTCATTTTAACATTTACGTTCGTTTACTCCAGAGAGGAGGATCAGAGGAGTAACCTTTTAAATATCCATTTAGTTGGCTATAGCGTGGCGCGGCGCGGTGTACTCGTACATGGACATTCGTTTACCAATTGACAACTCAATGATATTCGATTCGACATTATGTGGCGATGTCTAAAGGAGGCGGTCCCTTGTGGTGGGGGAAACGCCGATAAACATCTCATTGATAAAGAAATTAAAATTGTTGAAATAATCAACTCGTACTATAACAAATTGCTAAGGTAGTCGCTGTGTTGCAACATTGATAGTGAAGTGTAGTCGTATTTGGAATCTGGTTTTCAGGCTAAAAATATATTTGAAGTTATTGCACTAATCCAATGATTGAATTTAAAGTGGTGATACTGGTTGGACATGAGTGGCTACCAGTTTCGATTTGGTTTTATGCTCAAGTTTGAATAACGAGAAGTTATTGAAGTCGGAGGAGAACGAGGCTAAGGCCAATGGAACTTTTCCTTTGGGTTAGTGCAAGATTTTGAAACGTGTACATTCCAACGCCTAGAGATGAGGATCGGAGAAATGTTTCAAATTCATTGGAATTGCCTGAATCACAGTATGTGTAATTGAAATTAAAATGTATTTTTAAATTAAGTTTAACTTTTTATATTTAGGGAAGGCAAAAATTGGCGATTGTGATTTTCGTACACGCACAGTGGCCCCAATTGAGTATTTTCGTTGAACCGAATAAGATAATCGACTAATTTAAATGGCATATGATAGATATTTGTTCAGCCTATAATACAAACGATGCTGCACCTTGAACTGGCTTACTTGTGGGTTATAAAATTTAAAATTTGTGGAAATATCAGTTTTAACTAAAAAATATTATTTACCAATTTTAGTATTTTTTTGGTTCTTTTTTTAAGGTTATTATGTTTAAAAATTACTACCCAACAAATTAAATAAAAAAAAAATTTTTAAATAATTTTTTAAAATTTTTATATTTAAAAAATACTAAAAATAAATTATTTTTTGAATAACTTTAGTTGAAAAAAATAAATAAAAAATTAAAAAAAACACAGTGGTTTCTGTTCAACCCAAAGAGATCCCGTCAGATCAGAAATCGCTGATAAAATGTGTTTACTTAGAGTAAAGGGAGCTAGCGAAAATCGTACCGCTAGTTACTCATATTCAACCTTAAGCGCCTCAAAAATCTTAGGAGTCCGCTAATATCAATATCGGTCAAATAGCATAGGTCCCAAAACAAAAAAACATCACATCGCGAGGACAGGAAAAGTGCAGAGAAGGTGTTTGAATGGACTCTTCCTCCTCTTCATTTGCCACAGCTTCTGCAGGAGTCACTAGTCGATAGTTTCAGTTTCATGGAACGCCTTCCAATCAGAAACTATCACGTCACGACGAACACAAGTAATGATATTTCGGGTCTTGATAGAGAAACCAATGTTTGCGAACGCTGAACTGCCGAGCCATCTCGTAAAGACATCAGTGGTAATCCAGGGTTTGATATTAATTGATATTGGGTTTATATCAGATCAGTCTATGTAGGGGCAGAGGCTGCACAAATCACAACACAGCAGTTTTTTGTTTTGAAGTTTTGGACAATGAAAAGCTATAAAAACGATGGGTGCTGCGATGGCGCACGATGTGTGACCGCTTCAATAAAGTGCCATCGACGTTCAACCACAAAATAAAGGAGTTCTTGAGATGTGGAAGTAACCTGGATTCATCAGAACACACCAGATAACAGGACAAGGTCAGTCTGTCGGCTGACAAGGCCCTGAGCAGCATTTTTGGATGCATGCGGTGGCATTTACAGTAAATAGTATTAAAAAAAAGTCAAACGATCACCGGCGAATAATATTCAGAGATGTTGGAATCATTCGACAATGATTTCACGCAGGGCTGTGGAGTCGGAGTCTGGCAAATTTGCCTGGACTCGGAGTCGTTGGAGAAAATTTGCTCGAAAACAAGTAAATCTCTTAATATTTTTTATAATTTGAAATATTTTCGATTAATTGAACTTTTTTTTATTTATTTTTTAACAATTATATTTATAACTAAATTACAAACATAATGCAAGCTCTGACTTCTGAGGTCTTAAGCTAATGAACTTTTTTTATCTTTAGGATAGAAACGCATCTCAGTGTCATATAGAGTATGGGAATAGTGGACGGAAATAAAATGTAGTAAATTTTGTTATCGAACAACTGAAGTCGGAGTCGAGCTAGTTAAAAATTCTGGAGTCAGTGTCTAGCAATTTTGGCTCGACTCCACTGCTTTAATTTCAAATACATCATAAGTATACGTTTCCACTGAACATTCCATTAAGCAACAGAATTAGGGATATTTTCTCAAATCAGTGCATGATAGAATTTTGTATACCCACTAACCGGAACGTACAGTTTAATGCCGGTTCCGAAAGGGTAGTGTTGAAGCAAAAATTGCTCTTCCCCCAAGACAACGAGCAGACGGAGAAAAAATCCAAAATATAGCCTAGGAATTGCAACCTCATCTGCCTTATTTTATTTTAACTCTCAGTTACAATTATCTAATTTCAAACCTGAAGAAATGACTCGGCTGTAAGAAATGTGGTCGCCTGAAGAAGTCATAATTGAACTGATGTGTATTGTGAAAATCTGTAATTTGGAAGAAATATTGACCTCAAAAAATCTTTTATTTTGTAGAGAATCTACATCGCTCATTTAATTCAATAGAGTCAGGATTCAAAATTCACTATTTTTTTTCTGCTGAAGATAAATTTCTCTTTGTTCCGTAAGACGCAAAAGAAAACATTGAACGGCTCTCCTGAAAAAATCGTATTTCGAGCTGTGATGTAAATGAGCGATATCACGTCCCAGTAATAAAATTTAAATTTTTTTAAATCCTAACCATATACAGTACAGTATAGAGTTTATTGTAAGCTGAAAATAAAATTTGTTGAGCAAAAATATTTTTTTTTTTGCCAAAAAAAACCATTAATTTAACAGTCACAAGGTGGTCCAACAGCCCTCTAAATACCTAATACGTCCGCCTCAGTTACTTACCAGTAGTATGTGGCAAAATTATTTTCTGTTTTTATAAAAACATTACACACTCGCTTCCTCAGTTTCAGACCACACACATCTCGCCAGAGCATATTAAAGCATTTTCTCTGTTTCCTTTTTTTTATTTCTCCATTAATTTCGTTGACTTTGTCTGTCTCGCCAGAAGTCATAAAACATCAATAGCATCGCAATGTTTTTTAATTATCATTTCAACACCACCACTGCCTCCAACCAAACGACAAGTGGTGGAACACATGCTCCCCCAGCACACATCTCGGCAAACGAACACTTTCACTTTTCCCAGCCACCGTACGTCGAAAAAGAGAAGAAAACATTAAGGAAAGGCAACCGACGGATGGGACGAATTGATGGTACTCTATAACAATCGGGTAAGATCAGGAGTTTTCTTTTATGGTATTCATTCAACGATGTGGGATGGAACAAGTATCTGGAAATACGTTGGTGGGGCAGCTATATTGAAGGACACATTATAGCCTTTTCACATATACCGCGTTTCACCGCGTTTCGCTCTCTTGAAATCATTTGTAAATCATGGTGTTCACATATGCTTTTGTGAATTATTGTCATTTCATGTGACATTTCTCATTTCTGTTTTGTGTTTTCTGTTTGTAAACAACACAAACGCACATTTGTGAATAAAAAAAGATAAAATAATATAAAAAATGGATTTAAGTTTTATAATATTTGAGTTTATATCATTGTATAAATGGATTCAATGAAATAAATGGTTATTTTACTAATATGTACAATGGATTTGTATCGAAGGAAAAGAAATTTGCAAAACAAAACAAACTAGAAGAAACAAACAAACAGCTGTTTTTCCCCTCATTTTTCTGACATTTGCTTTCAACCAGCACTGCAAATTTTTTCATTTTATTCCTTTTTTTTACTACTTTTGCAGTACAACACTGTGCTCTCACTCATTTTTACTGTGATTTCAACGAAATTACGAAAAATGTCTGCGTTTTTTTTGTATGGAAATAAGTGTAATTTGCCTCAATTCATCCAAAGAGAGCGAAACGCGGTATATGTGAAAAGGCTATTAGATTCATTTATGATGGGCAAAAACAGACAAACGTATCAATGGATAGCCCGAGATTATATCACATAGTGATGCAGTGTCCATCGATGCAGTAAAACATAGACCTAGTATGTACTACAAACGTTCGTCTTCGAATAAGCCCACAATTCAGTACGAAAAAACCCAAAGCAGGCATTATTATGATCTGTTTGCCATCCTTATGAGAGTATTTAAAAATATTATCGTAAAAGCTGCAACATTTACGAGTAATAATCCGTCGCTGCACCGCCAGCAATTCAGCCATCAGTCAGTTTTCTATGGACAACTGTGCCCCAAATGTAAACGACTTTTGTTTGATGTGTGGCAAGTGTTTTGTTGTTGTCTTTTGGCGAGAGCGACCACCACACGTCATCCTTTGCTGCGACTAAAATAAAATTGATGATTTTGTGTATTTTGGTACACACAAAACAAACAATAAATCAAGCTAAGTTTCATTTTCAATTTTCACGTGGCGCCTACAGCGATTATGACAGACTGGCAGCAATGTCAAAAGCGTCAGGTAGCAAATGGTTGGACTGGGTTTGATTTAATAGAAAGGTGGTGCAATCGAGTATTGAAATTTAATTGAAGATTGTGATAATTGAGACATTTATTGTGTGATCGCTCTGTCGGTGACGATGCATTTATTGGGATCGTGGAATATCAAGTAGCTCTGCTGTTCATCGAGTACAGCTGCGGTTCAAATAATAGCACCAAAAAATGTTTGCCATATTTAGATAACCGTTAGTTTGAAAAACGTTGAAACTATATTTTTGTCAATAGTATAAAATATTTAAAAAAAATTAATTTTGTTTATGTTTTGTTGATCTCTATTCTGTTAGTCGAGTTCGAGATCATTTATTTATTTCTATTTCTTTGCAAACATAGAAATGTTTAAAAAAAATTTTAAAATTTTATTTAAAACTACGCCGTCAAAAAATAGCACTTTTCATAAAATAAATTCAGTTCTCAGCAGATTAACAAGATTAGACAAGATTTTTTACAAAAATTTTTTTTTTACAAAATTTTTTTTTCAACAAAAATTTTTTTTTACAATAATTTTTTTTTTTACAAAATTTTTTTTTCCATGTTTTTTTTTTCAAGAAAAAAATTTTTTTTTCAACAAAATTTTGTTTCCATATTTCAACGGGCGCCATAGGCGCATTACAACTTACTAGTTCATATATAAAATCTCAATTGGACAAATCCTTTTGGTACGTGGTCTATATAATATGAGAAATGGCGATCAGCTCTAAAGACATTCGATACCAAAAGCGTATGAAAAGGTAGGATTCGGACTCCTGCCAAAGGGAAAATTACAAGGCAACCTGGTGAGTCAGGAGAGAACGCAAACCCGATGAAGCACTCGTTAGGGGACGACCCGGACTACTGTGGATGAGCCAAATAGAAGAAAACCTGGCAAGTCGGGCAAAATCACACCTTTCTTGCCTTTAACTTACAAATATTGAAAAACTTAATAATTATTCTAAGAATAATTGCAGAAACTTAGCTATGTTAAGATGTTTAAACCGAGTAAAAAGTACGTTCTCGCGTACTTCAATTGAGCTTCTTGACACGTTCAATTTATTTTTGCATACATTACTGCATTCACGGCGTTTCGTCACATACTGTGCTATATCGAGCTCTCTGGTTTGTTATACCGACTAAAAAACCCCCTTTATAACTTTTGGGAATTGTGTCCACCTCAATCAAATTCCATCAACCAAAAGTCTTTAAAACAAAAAAAATCAAAATATGTTTCACCCTAAAATTGGGAAATACGAAATATGTTTATAAACCCAATTGTATCATTTTGAATGTATCTTATAATAATACGTTGTAATAATCCAAAATTTTGGATAGATCACTTGGACCACTTCTGGACCACTGTGCAGCGCAACTGCATACACAGCGCGGGAAACAATGGAAATTTCAAATGATGCGTTTCCTGGTCTACTGATATCTCGTTTGGGCGGTTTGGAGGGAATGGCAAGATTTTTCAGTTAAACAGCTTCAGACTTCAGTCTGTGGAATTTTTGAAGTGAGGTGTCAATTTGAACAAGCCACAGAAACTTTCAAAGAGAATACGAGACAAAAGTGTAAAAAACTATATACCGAAGTTCACAATTTGTGATCTCCACTTGATATCATATTTTCAAAGTAATGGAAACAAGTGAATGAGTGCGAGAACTCATCGACCAAAGATGTCGCCAATATAAGTCTGGGTAGACAATATTCACAGCATATAGGTCCAAATACGCACTTGAAATAATCGCTATTCTATATATATTTCAACGGTATTTAGCGAGAATACGCGGCTATCCAGGGAATCTCATCCGTTCGTTTTCAAATGGCCGGTTGACCGGACGACGCATTATAGAGAAAATTCGTTCTTCAGCCGGACTGTTGGTATGTGGAATAATCTTCAAGTTTTTTTCCTTACTTCAAATAATTGTTCTCTTTCCGCAGTATCGTAGGCGACATAGTCGACGAAAAGAGGTTATGTATCGATCTGTTTTTTCATGGCATAAAGGGAAGTTTTGGAGTCATGTAGATTTCTGATTTCGGCCTGAAGTCATATGGATAGGATTGAAGCAGTTCGCCGTGTTTTGAATTAATATACCATATGTACTTGAAAGTAAATATATTTTGGCCCCGAGTGAACTCTTCAGTTGTACTTTTTAACTGACGGTTGTCCCTGTAATCCTAACCTTACCGTCTTATATAGATAAGAGACTTATTCCACGATAGTCTGCGCAAACGGTCTTCTCTATTTTTTTGTGAATCGGAGTTTCCAATAACCAGGCATACTTTCGTTTATCCAGATTAGTCACCAGATTCCCATTTTCATCTTCGTGACGTTGACCAAAATACATTCGATTCTTGTTTCTTTAAACCGTTTTTCACTTACTCATAATTTGTTTCTCACATTGATGATGATTGGACAGTTTTCTCATATTAAATGTGTTTAAAGAATTGCATACAGTCTTGATGTGTCCATGTCCACCCACTCAGTTTACCTGTTCCATGGCGTGGCTCTAATGCTATTTTCAATAATGAATGGCAAAGTCACAGTTAGATGGACTTCTTTTCGCTACTTTCAGTGTGGATCGAAAAAGTGCGGTTGCCGTGTGGGTGTGAGAATGTTTTCTCAGTGGTAATGTGATACTCACGCTCAGTAAACATACAAGTCGCACTAAATGCATTTCGATGTACGAGCGTATCGATGTATCTGAGTGTGTGGGTGTGTGTTTGCGTGTATGTATGTTGCTGTGTCCTAACTGTATCTGTGCGGATACAATGTATGCAATGTTTAGGATTTTATGGATTGGAATGGAGTTAAACACATCCACTGTCACATACAAACGACGGTTGGAGCGACTGGCTGGCGAACAGATATCAATAGCCAACCAATGTTATTTTTATTTGTGTTGTAAAATATGTACAATGAGAATTAACCCATCAATGTGGGCATGTGTTAGTGGGCACTTGTGTCTGGATGTGTGTGTGTGTGAATGTCTATATTTGTGTGTCTGGCTGGCAACATCGGTTGGAATGGATGAGTTTATTTGGCAAATATTGTTGCTGTCAATAATAGTTGGGTATTGGTATTGGAATTGTGTGTGCGTATGTGTGCTTGTGTATACCATGTATGTGTATGTGATTATTTCGTTGACTCGTTGTATTTGTGCTCATAATGTTATATTGAGCCATCAAATTGGAAAATAAAGGATTGCTATTGCAATTAGTTTGGCATATTAAATTTCATAAAGACAAATACAAAACTGAAATGTAATTAATTCTTGGTGTGCTGCCTGGGGGGTGTGGTGGAGACAGAAACACACAAATTGTACACTAAACATTGGTTAAGTTAATATTAGTGGTAATGAAAAATCACAGCGAACGGCATAAAATATTTCATTGAGAAGGGGTACACACAAATTATGTTAGGCTTCCACGTTATTGTCATTGAGTGCATTGAAAATAGGAAATGTTTATGTTATATATTCTTGACATCACCCAAAATCGAAAAGATTCGGTGAAAAGTGTCTCTGCTGAATTTTTTTTTTTTTGAAAATTCTATAGAAACACAAGTAGACAAATAGTAAGTTCGGCCGGGCCGAATCTTATATACCCTCCATCATGGATCCTTAAAAAGTCAATAAATAAGAAAACTATGAAGAAAGTAAGTGCTTTGAAAGTGTTAACATTTATTTAAATTTAACATAATTTTAAATTGTTTATACATTTACAGTTTATACATTTATTTATTAAAAACAGTTTATACATTTATTTATTTTAAAAAAAGTTGCATTAATATGTGAGTTACAATTAAATACCTATAACAATAGCGTCGTGGTGGCTGTGCGATGTTGTATACGTATATAAGATCCCGATCACAAATTTTATCCAAATCATGAAAATAAATGCATATTTGGGTTCGCGAGAAAATTTCGTTGCATTTCGATACCCATATGTCCATGTTTGTCAAGGGACGGTTTTTGGGCCGCTGGTGACCCGATAGTCCCAGAAACCGGATCAAAAAATTTAGGCAAATCATGAAAATAAAGGCATATTTGGGTTCGTGAGTAAATTTCGTTGCACTTCGATACCCATATGCGCATGTTTATCATGGGCCCTTTTTTGGGCCCCAAGGGTCCACGGAACCCATGAGCACGCCCATTTTTGGGATTTTTTTCCCCATCTATAAATTATATAAACTTAGAACAATTCTACCAAAAAAAATCAGATGTAGTGAAAAAAAATATTTGAAAAATTTGATTATGGCCGTAAAGGGGAACTTTTTCACGGCCGAATTTTCTTTGTATGGAAAGGTTTTTTTTTTAAAATATTAAATTGTTTAAGAGATTAATTATTATAACACTAGTCAACAGTCAAAATGTACTCGGGATGCGATAATTTTTTCTGTGTAGATAACCTTGACATGAGCTCGAAAAACGCAATAAAAATTTTTTTTTTCGTTTGGTTTTTGTTTTATTTTTTTTTTTTTAAATTTTAAAAAAAATTTTTTGGTTAATTTGTTTCGTCCGGCATAACTCGGGAACCACTAGCCCGATTTAATTGAATTAAATTTATATACAAGCAACAGTTTCCAAGTTAAAAATGAATATATAAAAGAAAAAACTTATTTTTTGCCTAAAGATTAAAATTTTTTTTTTTTAAAAAATCCATAAAAAATCCAAAATGAAAAAAAATGTCAAATCTAATTACTTTTACGTAAAGTCACATAACCTATGAGCAAAATGAGACAAAGATCATGAAAATCGATGCACGCGTTTCGCTTTTATTCGCAATTGAGTAAAGGTATGAATTTCAAAAATTTGCTCGACATATGCACAACTTTGTCTATGGTAAGGTTTTTTCTTTTTTATTACAAAAAAACAAAACATAGATGAGCGGTGGACACCAAGTGCTCTATGTCCAAGGTGCTACGTACAGCTAGCTGACTCAAGGTAAGTGTAGATTACGAAATTCAAGAACATATATAACTTATTATTGAAATTCTTTCAGACGACAGCCGAGAATCATCATGCCAATGCTTTGGAGAGCTCCGCTTTGCCATGTAAAAAAATTTTATTGCGTTTTTCGAGCTCATGTCAAGGTTATCTACACAGAAAAAATTATCGCACCCAGAGTACATGAAATTTTTTTCATTTTGTTGAGTAGTGTAATTAGTCCATTTTAATTGAGTGTATATCTTTGTATTCAACCTTTTTAATGAATATGAACTAATATTTTATTTAGGCTTAGGTCTTGTTGTTTTGTTTTTATTTTAAATGTTTATTTTTTCAATAATTCGTCTTTCGTCGATTGACATCTTCATGAATTCTACAAAGGACATATTTTTATTATTAAATTGTACGGCCCACAAAACTATCCCACACTATCTAGGTGGAGGTCATGTCATATTGAGCATGGCTGAGATTAATTCCGCCTTCAGTAAGCCATTCCAACCCCAATAAACCTCAGATAATAGAAAACACTTTTTAATAAATTATTTAAAATAACAGCCGGAGAACATGTTCTCCAAGCATTTGAACATTATCGGTCTAACTACGTTTTTTTATGTATCATTAAAATGCCATACTTGTAAGTGGCATCCTGGTAATCCCAGCAACATTTACAAGATCACGCAACAGAAGACAAACAAATACTCAAACTGCACGGCCGTTCAATTAGTCTCAATTAGTGCTCCATAAAACTACCAAATGGTAACACAAACTGTTTGGCCAATAGTGCCTATGAACGAAATATTCGCTGCTGCTTGCACCCAAAGCACAGTTTTACCTCACACTTGAAATGCATCTGACGCTTAGACGGCTCATAGTGGTCCATCTGAGGAACCTGTTCCTGCATCTATACATTCGGATATTTATACCGGCTTAGCCATAGTCTTGTGCGACTTTATATCCCTGCGAAAGTGTGATATATGTGTGTGTGTGTCTATGGCTTTTAACACATTTGTTTGTTTGCTTTATTACTCGTGTAGGCCACTTTTGGCCATTTTTACTGTATGTTTAGATTTTTTATGATTTTTAACGCTTTTCCCAAGATGTCCAATAAAATGTTTAATTTTATCATATTTTCATGTTAATACGCCGCTCCGTCAACGCTATAAAGTGTCGCCTAACACTTTACTGTGGCAATTCGCAAAAAGATTAGAAATGATGGTGTCGTGCATGTAATAATTTTTGCATTAACTCATGGAATTGTGTTAATGGCTATTTGCGACAGACACAAATGAATTTGTGTTGAATTTATATTGTTTTGTGCTGTGGCTTCATGTTGCACAGGTTTTTTAAGTGCAGCTGGTTTTTCGATGCAACACCTCATAAAACGTTGAGAACGGATGTTGAGGAGAAAAGATTCGCAGGGAACTGTTCAGTAGGAAACTTCAACTCATTTGGTAAAAAGTAAATGCATCGCTCTAAGAGGAACGGAACATTGAATGGCTCATCTATCGAGTAAATTTTCGGCTTAACTCCTCCGTCGCAGCTTTGGATTTAACTGAAGTCGTGCTTCCAACAACACTAATACGAATAATTGTGAAAATCCTTCTACTCTAGTACAGAAAATGTCTATAGCTCATAAAAAATGAAGAAATGTGAATTATAAAAAATTCTGAAATTTATCAAATGCAAAATCCCCCAAATATTATGAAAGATATCCCCAAAAAAAATCATTAATAGATTTTCGTAATTTGATTATGGAAAAAAAATCAAAAGTGTGATAAAAAATTTTAATTTCTTTTCACACATCAAGGGTAAAAATAACTTCAACGTCTTTCCGGCAAATGGACATTTCATTTCATCCTTATTGGCTGCCCATGAAAAATGGCGCCAAATTGAGGGTGATTTTTCATTATCCAATATCACCCAAATTAAAATGTGAAAAAGCACCACAACCAAAAATGAAAAACAACCCAAAAACTAAAGTAAAAAGTTCATTTGAATTGGGACCATTTTTCAAATGTGATAAGAAGGGTCGTTATCCCAAAACATCATAAAAAAAATCGAGAGCGATATATCAATGTTTCACTTTTGTTTTCAAAATATTCCTAAAAAAAAACGAAAAATTTCCCAAAATTAAAAATTGGGGAATTTTTCGAAACTAAAAAAGGGGAAATTTTTTAAAATTAAAAAATTTGCAAATTTTTCATGTGAAAAAACGAAAAATGAAATATTACCTAAAAATTCTGAAAAACTCTTCATTTTTTTTTTGGGAAATTTTTCATTATGAAATTCTATGAGACTTTTTTGGAAATTCTTCATATTTTTTTTTTTTTTTGGGGAATTCGGGAATTTTTCAAAACTAAAAAAAGGGAAATTTTTTAAAATTAAAAAATTTGCAAATTTTTCTAGATTTGGCTCATTTTTCATGTGAAAAAAACGAAAAATGAAATATTACCTAAAAATTCTGAAAAACTTCATTTTTTTTTGGGAAATTTTTCATTATGACATTCTATGAAACTTTTTTTGGGAATTCTTCATTTTTTTTTTGGTATTTTTCACATATCCTCTCATAACATCTGAGACATTTTCCCATTCAATATCAATGTGGTTTTCACTCAATGACAAATATGAATAATTTATGTAACCCTAACTATTTTGCTTCCATTATTATTTGCCAGACTTTAAATTATTTCAACAATTTCAAATTGTATGTTTCATGTCAAATGTCGTTTAAATCTTTACAAAGATAAAATCGACTTGAACGCTCGTTCATAATGTATTCATACGAGTACGAGTACCTTATTCGATTCATACACGGCAAAACGACAGCAGTGAAAATATCACATTTACCAGATATTCATTCATTCAGACAAACATTTAGAGCAACCTGAATGAAATTCTATTCATTATCATACAGCCAAGCACACTTGCAAAGAGACAGTGGGGACGGACAGACAGCCGTGCAGACAGGGGAAAAAACACTTTTACCAAACAGAGAGAGTGAGAGATTGAATTTCAAGGACTTGCATTACTTTCGACTAATGCTTTAAGCCACACATACCCGTTCACCCACGCCATACATTGGGAAAACTTTGACTTTTATCGAGCTGCTGCAACCAAGTTCTGAGTAAAAGTAAGAACGCACGGTTACAACAGGATATTCATAGATTCCCATGAGTGTTTTCATATCCTGCTAGTTTTGTTGTTCTACGACGATGGAAAGCAAAAGCAACATTATTATTATCTATGTCCTCGTCGTCGTTCTTGTCGTCGACGCCAACATCGTCATCATCAACGGCATCGTTATTATCATCATCGCCATCCTGTGGAGCAGCAGCATCATCATCAGTGCATCATACTCCATTTAAATCTAAACATTTTGTTTGTCTTTGCTGAGTACCGTTTCGAACACCCTACATCAAACTGTGGAAAAGGATATTCAAATACATTTGTACACATTCGAAATCATCACCGATCGACCGATCTCTACCAAAATTGTATTAGCAGGCATAGAAAGAAAACATTTTTACTCACAGAAAACATTGTTGTCCCTAAAATTGGAATCCCTAATCTCACAACAAATACAAGTTAAGAACTGATAAATAAATTTAATCGAATAAAACAATCGATTTACAATTTTCCTGACTGATTTTAAAATTTATAGGAACATTTTGTTTCGCTTAGAGAATCTTTCAAAAACAAGTAAAAATCATTAAAAATGCGAATTTTTGTTTTCGGAAAAATCTAGTAATGAGGAAGCGTATTAAATGTGAAAATATTAAAAAAAAAAAAATAGAATAATTGTTTGGTTTTCCATTATTAAAATACTTACTAGATCTGATGTTTTTGAATTTAGGTCTATCAGGTCGTATTTTGGGCGGCTGTCTACTGAGTAGAAGATATGAGTAGAAAATTATTCACAAAAGAAAAAGTACATCTACCGATGCTTTGGATCCTGCTTTAATCTCTCAATCGATCGATATCATAACAAAATGTTCGTTTATGACTTGTTGGAAGAAATGCAAAATACGTCCCTAATACGTCCTTTTTCCTATATTTCGATAGGACACCCTGTAGTCGACCTTAATCCACTTTATCATGTTTTATGTGATGCTGTGTGTATCGTAATTTAAGCTTTCAACAGGAATATTGAATTAAATGCAATTCCTTTATGCGAGTAAAGTCATTCATATGAATGATGAGAGTGAGACAGAGACAGCGATGATAATAATCACACATTCACACACATTCTCGCACACACTGGTATACTCATTTCGTCTGTAATACATACACATTAGAGCGACTCAAGTTATGTGGAAGCAAAATTCGTGCAAGGTGTACCCCCTCCAAAATGAACATTGGTATTTTTTAAGGTGACATCTAAAATATTTTGGCTCCAGCTTTGATCTCTCGTGAGCTGGACCATTTTGAAAAAGGGTCTATTTTTGCATGTTTTGTTAATTTGAGAGTCTGTTGCATTAACAACATATACAATATGGATATCATAAGAAAGGTTTTTTTAGGACGCGTCCAACTATATATACAATTTGTCAAAGGACGATCACCCATGTCCTATTTTTAAGGATATTCTGCAAAAAAAAGTGGTTTTTGAATTTTTTGTTCGGAGTTGTTTGTAATAAAAATGGCAAATTAACATATTTTAATGTCTAGGCAATTTAAGTAAATACGGGTTTCGCCTTTTTTTGAAATTCGTGCTAGTTCGCGTTTTGACAGAAATGCAATGGGGTGGTAACTCTACGTATTAAATAGGGCAATATGGGTATAATTTTTTTTCTTTTCTTTCTTTCTTTCTTCTTTTCATTCTTTCTTTCTTCTTTTCTTTCTTCTTTTCTTTCCTATCTTTCTTTTCTTTTATAAGAAAAAAACAGTTGTTTAAAAGAAAATTTGTTTACAGATGATTCAAGACTCATTTATTTCGATTTTGAATAACGTTATAAGGCGATTTTAAAAACCGTTACAACAAATCCTTGCGTGATTCTATTTTAGTATACTGCTTGCGCGGCACGATCTGGTTCGCAATATAAGCCGGACGATTTTTATCGATGACCGATACTTTCGATTGACTGACAACGTTTACAAAACGCTCAGTGCTTTACATTAAATGGATACGCGAATTACCAGAGCATAAGCAAGATATAGTCCAAAGATCAGTGCAGATAAATGGATTTTTCGCCCATCCGGAAAACATAATTTTGTCAATGATAACAGATGAGAGCAAGGACATACGACTTCAAGCCTACGAAATAATTTTAAAATCACGTAAACGTACCACCCAACAAATTCGACAATTTACTGTGCCTAAAATAAATTTTAATTGTGAATCGCTCAAAGCCATGATTAATTGGAATGAAATTGAAACAGGTATAGAACCACCTTGCACACAGTTCTACTCACAAGAATACTTGTTGAGTCTTCAAAATTCTGATGAAATTATTAATATTCCAGGTGAAAAAATAACATACAAAAATATAAGTTTTATGAACGAATTCATTTCAGAATTTCCTTGCCATTCACAAAGCACTGAGCGTTTTGTAAACGTTGTCAGTCAATCGAAAGTATCGGTCATCGATAAAAATCGTCCGGCTTATATTGCGAACCAGATCGTGTCGCGCAAGCAGTATACTAAAATAGAATCACGCAAGGATTTGTTGTAACGGTTTTTAAAATCGCCTTATAACGTTATTCAAAATCGAAATAAATGAGTCTTGAATCATCTGTAAAAAAATTTTCTTTTAAACAACTGTTTTTTTCTTATAAAAGAAAAGAAAGATAGGAAAGAAAGAAAGAAAAGAAGAAAGAAAAGAAGAAAGTAAGAATGAAAAGAAGAAAGAAAGAAAGAAAAGAAAAAAAATGATACCCATATTGCCCTATTTAATACGTAGAGTTACCACCCCATTGCATTTCTGTCAAAACGCGAACTAGCACGAATTTCAAAAAAAGGCGAAACCCGTATTTACTTAAATTGCCTAGACATTAAAATATGTTAATTTGCCATTTTTATTACAAACAACTCCGAACAAAAAAATCAAAAACCACTTTTTTTTGCAGAATATCCTTAAAAATAGGACATGGGTGATCGTCCTTTGACAAATTGTATATATAGTTGGACGCGTCCTAAAAAAACCTTTCTTATGATATCCATATTGTATATGTTGTTAATGCAACAGACTCTCAAATTAACAAAACATGCAAAAATAGACCCTTTTTCAAAATGGTCCAGCTCACGAGAGATCAAAGCTGGAGCCAAAATATTTTAGATGTCACCTTAAAAATGTCCAAGGTTAATTTTTAGGAGGGAACATCGAACACTTTTTTTGGCGAGTCGCTCTAATACACATGAATAGCATATAAATTACACGCTGTATAATAGAACAACACACAGTAATTCACATACACACACACACACACATCCATAGCTGCATGTATGCTTGCGGGGCATGAGAGATTTTCATCATTTTCATTTTCTAAAGGATGTCTGTCTGCAACGATGGGGTTTCCTTCCAAAAAAGAATCCCTCCACTCTGTGCTATCACTAATTTTGCGTTTTCAGCACAGAACATAATGAATTTCCTATGGAAATATAATCACGCTGCATGCAGCCGTTGTAGTATTGGCATGTGCACCCTTTACTACATGGAAGAAGAGTAAAGTAAATTTGTCTATTCACTCATGAGAGCTGTTTGTATATTTGGAGGTCCTCTTAGAAGTTGTCGCTGCCTAGGGATTCCTTAACTTTTAAGGTGATGCATTTAATATAAACTCTTATTAAAGATTAGAGATCAGTGTTTATCCAGCTTGATGATGAAGCTGTGAAACTAGTATAGTATAAAAATATGCTTATTTATCTTAACAGTCCACAGAGGAATAGACGAGGCCCTTGAAATAATTCGCTCCATATATAATACTCACTGATCTGGAAATTATAACATTATTTTCTAGTTATTATCAAAAATTATTTTTCCCCTTACAACTATTAGGGAAATGTTGTAGCATAAAAACAATTCGCCTTTGACGTATCCGTCTCGCAGTTGCTTTTAAAATCCCTCTTCTAAAAATACATTTGTCGCTACATTCAACAAATATTTCCGAAATTCTTCCGCAGTTAATTTCATTTAAATTTCCATAGACTGAATTTCGGCCAAAATCCGTTTTTCTTGATATTCAAAACCAAATTCTAACGGTTCAACGTTTCCTATATGACAACAAGAACAAGAAGAAATACAAAAAACGACCCGGTATATTTTCCTTTTTAAATGCCAACCAAACCAACCTCTTGTTGCGTGTTGCCCATGACTTTTGTCCCACACCCAACACATGTCTCCACTTTGGTGTTCCGGGGGCAGTACCAGCATCAGCCCCATTGCAGCAGTAGTCACATGAATTTGCATGGATGTGTGAATTTTTGCTGCTGAGTTATGTCTACGTTTTGTTTTTGTTTTATAATCCATGACTCGGTTGAATGATTTGTATGGAAAAACGTTTAAATATTCGCATTCATTGCTGTCGAGTGTTGTCGAACATTTGTGACTTTTCCTACTGACTGACAGTGTGAGGATGTACACTGAACTTTTATCAGTTCGACTCAGGCGTCTGCGGTTTTTTCACCATAAATTGCATTGTTTTATTTTGCAGTCGAAATCAGAGACTAAAGGATTAAAATTAAATTAGTTGCAAATTAAGTGATGGACATGGTTCGATTAGTGAAATTTGCTGTGATACTTTAAATTTCTGGTGTGTTGGCTTCTTGCTTTGTGGACTGACAGTTCAATGTGAGAAAAGGTGAGAAAAAGACGGAAAAAAAGTCCTGACATCACATCAGCTAAACGAGCTAAGTTGGGAAGAAATTCCAAAATCTGCTCACCAGATTATGTAAACTAAAAAAAATACTACTTGTAAGGATAATTTACTCAAATTGAGTTAATGCGGTCTTCATGCCGATTTTAAAATTTTAAAAATTGTAATTCGGTAGTTTATTTGGTTTGTCTCAAAGCCCGTATGAGACATGGAATGAAGATGTTTTTTTAAACTTCAGCCGTATACTAGGTAAAAGGATTGCCGAATAAATTAAAGATTTAAATTTAAAGGATTTAAATTGAAATAAGCCCAATTAAAAAAAAATAATCTCCTTGAAAATAGTCTTGGTCGACTTAGCATACTCTGGAATAAAGTCATATGACATTCAGTATAAAATTACTCAATTAAACAACTACTTGCTTATTTTAAGTACGAAAACTAGTACAATGTACTATAGCTGAGTACTATTTACTCCTCATAAGTTACAACGTACATGAATTGAACACATTTCTGGTATGAGTTTGTGTTGAAACTTGTTTTTTTTAGCATTTTTTTTTTTTGGTGTGTCTGTTATTGATTTTAAGGACAATGAAAGGAAAAGTGGTAACAAATAAATTCACAGGGTGCGAAAAATGTTTCCAATCTTGCGTTCAACCTTATTTGCAACATTACAGATCTAAATCTGAAGTTCTCGCTTGATATTTCATTTCAGCAAACTAGTCCGACGGATAGAGCTATGAAGGATCTGTGCGAATTTTACACATAGATCGCACAATTTTCAGTTACAAGGTCCAGACTCAGTAATCGAAGGCAAGCCGTCACATGTTACGTTATCGATTCTCAGTTAGACCCTTGCAGCAGTTCGATATAGTGAGCGATTTTTTCAATGCAATGTGTGAGAGTGACCGTGATATATTTTGGTAATTTTGATTATTTCTGTGGCCAGATATTGAAGACATTAGGACGATCTTGAGTTTCGGTAATCGTATTATGAGACGTTTCGGATGTCAGGCCCCTAAGGCGAGTATCGAACATTGGGTTCATCAGATAAAGCTAGACACTGTCACCAAGCTCTTGGTAGTTTGGGTGGTCAGGATAAGCTACTTGGTCTCCAACTGTTTAAAGCCAGCTCCGAATGGCTAATATTTTTCTAGAGCAGTTTTATATGGCCTAGATATTACTCTCCAAATGTCTAGTCTTTCGAAAAAATAATATCCGAAAAATTTATTGCTTATTTTTTGAATTTATATAATGAGACTTATATTTTGACAGCCTTTTATATTTACGAAACTATTCTCTTCTTTGTGTTCTCATATTTCCTAATCAATTTGTTGGAAATCAATCATTTGAAAGTTAATCCCACTGATTCGCTTGTATAGACAAAATATAATAAAATATATAAAAAATCTTTTAAAAATTATTGATTAGATGAAAATACAAAATACAGTGAGAAAATGCCACACGGAGGAACGGCTATGCAAAGATTTCAAGAACCCCTACGAAACGCATTCTACGAGGCCTTCTGAAGGATAAAGAAGACACGATTGCAGAATTTACAATTTAGACAGATTGGCTAGATTGTCAAGGAAGTGTTTAAGCGAGCAGGGGCCTAAATTCTAAATTCGTCTAGAAGCCCAGCAGATTATTATTTTTAAAAGAAAAAATATTTTTTCGTTTGATCAAGTAGTTGCAAACAAATGTTTTTTTTTCTATTTATTCTGCTGAAATTATAACTAATAATAATTTTGTAAGCCTAGTTTTAGAACCAGTAAAAGGAACCTAACATACCATGTCTGCCAAACTCTATTCAGTGGAGATAGGCACTTACTCCAACGACGCAGTTGAATGAAACTGACATCAAAATTCCCATAGACAATTTAAATACATAGAAATTATCCCAAAACTACATACCCCCAAAGCAAAACCACTTTCGCCTGTGCTGCATAATTTATTCAGACATTTTGTTAAATGGTTCGTACACTGGCGGTTTTTTATGCGCCAGGGCAATTAAAAATTATGACATTATAAATTGGATTTGCCATCACCGCCATAATCATCAGCGCCATCGACGATGAAAGTCTTGGGCTGTTTTCGCTAAACTGTGCTAAATTGTTTAACCTGGACACACATAAATCAACTCATTTCCGCAACCGAACATTATTGTTTCACTTGCTCCGCCGTGGTACTTGCTGCTATTCTAGCGGCTGACTGCTTTTTTTTTTTTGGGTTCGTACCTGTCTAGACAGTCGAAAAAATATGTGTGGTCCGGTTTTTTATTTCCATGCCATGGTAGAGACTACTAGTCCACAACAACAATAACAGAGACAGAGAGAGTGAAATGAATGAGGAAAAAAGGCTTCGTTTCCATTCAGCCTTTACCAACCTCAACTTAACCTCGGAATATGTTTGCCGTGTACGGGAATACAAGTGCGAGCTCGCGTGTGTGTTAGCAAGTATTTATGGCGGCAATAATTCTTCATTTTTCGTAAGACCGACTGTCAATTGTTATTCAAAATGAAAACTGAAAACAAATGTGTGAATGCCGAAAGACAGGATAAGAAGATATAGTGAAATGGAATAAAAATTGAGCGCTAAAGAGTTTCCATTTACAAATTTTTAATTGATTTTACAAAAGGAAAATATCTGTGCCTGGAGTAAATATTTCCAACAAAATGACACCGATTTTAGTTCAGTGTCAGAAGTCACATCGATGAATAGGAGTAAACCCATCGACAATGTGAATTGCTTTCGCTTATGCCCATAGCCTCCACAAACTCACCCACTGGCATTCTCCATTATCCACTCATTTCAGGGCTTTTGAATGTTTGATTTCACTTGTGTAATATGTAATGATTTTCTCAATGGAAAAAAGAAAAACATTGTGCTGGTGCAACCATAACAAAATTGAGTTAACAACTTTTCAATCATTGAAAGCGATGATACAGATTCGTCATATTATTTATGTTATTTTGTATAGTTGGTAGTTTTTTATGCAAGAAGTAATGCATGATGGGCATGTTTGACGTTTTTAATTTTAGTGGAAATTCACAAACCATATGACGAAGTTTGCTTCTACAGTAGACTGTTAACAGACAGTCATCAAAAGTAGTGTGAATTTTGAATTGTTAACGAGAGAGTTAAAAAGGTAAAATTGTTATGATTGACGAATTCGACGAGGAACTTTTGACAAAAAAAAACGGATCTCTATCATTTCTTTCCCTTTTCATTATCCAAAACAAATTGTAGTAAAGACAATAATTTACTGTGCTAGCACTTATGGTCGCCAGTGTATGTTGTAACTATTTTATAAACTTGCTTAACTGATATGCGGGATGATTACTCATTCCAAACATGTACAATATTTCAAAGAATTGCCTGTCATTTCTCTGACGGTGAAGTATGTACTTCGGCTGAGTATGGCTGCCACACCGAAGAACAAACAACAACCATAATCTAAATAACTCAATTGCGCAGCTAATCCTAAATTATGGACAATAACAAATTTCTTAATATATATTTTTAGTTGATGATAATTTTTAATGCTCCAACAGCATCACACTTTATTACTTGCACTCCTGGGGGCTACAGATGATCTTTAACGTCAGTGATGTTTTTACGGCTGTGCCTTGTGAGATGCATCAGGTTTTGCAAAGTTTTTATTTTATGGAGCGCAAAATAACCACAAACAAATTTTAATTCACTTCTTTTTTCCACTTGCCTGTGAAAAAATAAAACATTAATGAATACTAAAAACTTACGGGCGCAAAAGGAGTTCAAGAGTAGCAGCTACAAATCGTGTCGGAGTATTGCATGAATTGCAAAGCCAAAATTTATTGCCAGACACTCAATGACTGTTCGGGGAGAACTGTGACCACATAATCGCACAAAACAGACGAACTGTTTTCGTTGGAAAATTATGAAATAAATTAATTTTGCCATAAACGGAGGGGAAAAACGCAATACATATCTTAAATATTATTTGGAATGTAAACATTCAAATGAAATTATGGAACTGTTAACGCAAAACACTTCCACACAGTTTCAAAGGAAATTAATCGCCATTTTCTTAGCGCTGCAAGTACTTTTGGCTTGAAGTACATTCTCGCAGTACAAAGAAATGTATTTAAAATATTTTATGACTTTGCAAAACGTTGGGAAGTGTTTTTTGTCTGCCGACCGGTCTGAGGCCAGAGAAAAATGTTTTGTTCGTAGCATTGTCGAAATTTGATGTCTTTCTTTCTGTTGATTCAATCTTTATGTTTAAATTGTACATCTTTTTTTTTATTATGTTTACCACTGGCCGGATAAAGTTTATAAAGTTGTTAAATAATTTATTGGTACTCCTTAAGCGCAATAAAGTGAAACAGATTGTGGGCAATTTCTTAAAGTGATGCATTTTATGGCAAACGAGAAATGCTTTGCAAAACAAATGCCAACAACAATAATATTATTTTATTGGAATAACGAATTGCATATTTTCGAACAGTAGGTTTGTTATATCGGGAGGTGATAATAAAAAAGCTAAAGCTAAAGCTAAAGCTAAAGCTAAAGCTAAAGCTAAAGCTAAAGCTAAAGCTAAAGCTAAAGCTAAAGCTAAAGCTAAAGCTAAAGCTAAAGCTAAAGCTAAAGCTAAAGCTAAAGCTAAAGCTAAAGCTAAAGCTAAAGCTAAAGCTAAAGCTAAAGCTAAAGCTAAAGCTAAAGCTAAAGCTAAAGCTAAAGCTAAAGCTAAAGCTAAAGCTAAAGCTAAAGCTAAAGCTAAAGCTAAAGCTAAAGCTAAAGCTAAAGCTAAAGCTAAAGCTAAAGCTAAAGCTAAAGCTAAAGCTAAAGCTAAAGCTAAAGCTAAAGCTAAAGCTAAAGCTAAAGCTAAAGCTAAAGCTAAAGCTAAAGCTAAAGCTAAAGCTAAAGCTAAAGCTAAAGCTAAAGCTAAAGCTAAAGCTAAAGCTAAAGCTAAAGCTAAAGCTAAAGCTAAAGCTAAAGCTAAAGCTAAAGCTAAAGCTAAAGCTAAAGCTAAAGCTAAAGCTAAAGCTAAAGCTAAAGCTATAAAATAAGGTCTGGCGTGTATGCCATTAACCAGTCTGCAACTATTTATGGGCCAACTGCTAGTAGTTTTGGCTACGAAGTCTGACCAGAGACTTAATAGCTCATGAACTTGCCCAGGCTGACTTAGTGCTGGCTGTGGTTTAAGTAACCTTTTTTTTTTGTTCCACCTTAATATTATCTATACCAAATGGCTGAAGCCATACATAATGAAGTTTTCTATTATACATATCTCGTTTGAATATCTTCATCCATCAATTGCATTTCAATACTTTGTCTTTGTCCCTTATTTCCGATGGCGATTAACTGATCATCTAACAACGTGACACATGCCACACACAAAATTTGTCATTTGATGAAACCCAATACAGACGGCGGACGTCCTCGCATAATTATCGAAACGTAATACATTCGGCAGTTTTTGGTGGGTAATCAATGATTGAAATACATCGAACGACCTAAATGAAAAATTAGACAAAACACACTTTTCGCTTTTGTGTGAAATCAGAGAATGGGTCAAAGTAAAGGGATGTTATGTGATGTGAGGCAACATAGCAGTAGCAACAACAACAACAACATTGTCTCTACTATTTACAAAAGTGATAAAATCACTGGGATTAATTTTGCCAACATGATTTCACTTGAAACCAGAGTATGGGGTGGTTATGGTGTTGTTAGTTGGGGGAGGAATGTTTCTTCTTTTTTTCTGCGTGAGTTTTTGAAAAACGAAATTTTCAATTTTGAAAATTTTTAGTTCAAATAAAGTTCATCGGTAAAGTAAGTACTGTGGCAAACGAGTGGCCTGATGTTGCATCATTTTTCATGTCACGCGTTCGTTGTAAGCGTGCAACAGTCAAATAACTCACATCGTATCCCATCAGCTCGAAACGTGCAACACACCGAGAGTGTGTAGAAGGTTAAGATGAAATGAGTAACAATCTCATCGGGTAGATAAGTGTGTTTCAACTCGAATTGCAATAAACGACAATGGGACGCACAGTGGTTGTGAGAAGGTGAAAAGCATGGTAATATTTTGGTTTTTTTTTTCATTGGGAATGTAGAAAATATCTTAGCAGATATGATCCTAGAAGTGGTAAATTGAAATTCTAACATAGTTTTTTTGCACGTGATCTTAGAGAATGCATTCTTAGATATTAACAGTTTAGTGCGGATTTTGGAGCGGCGGCATTATTTTCCTACATTTTTTTTGTAAATTCTGAAACGACGAGCGTTACAAATCTATTATTTTAAAAACTTTTTGTAGCCGGAGATTCAAGATCTTGGACAATGTATGTTTCAGGGATGACTTGTCAAGCCATAAGTGATATTTTGCTCACCAAGTTCGGTAATCGTAATATCAACAGCCTCGGAGTAGTCAATGAGCCACCTCGGAGCTGCATCAGACCTTGTGGCGTTACGCTGGTGGAATTCCCACGGTATGACAGAGAAGATGATCACTACACTACATCATAGGATGGAGTATATAGTAAGTTTGTCATTCCGTTTGCAACACCTCGAAAGAGTGATCTGCGACCCTATAAAGTATATATATTATCGGTCAGTGTAACATTCTAAGACATTCTAGCGATGTCCGTCCGTCTGTTGTCTGTTGAAATCGCGATAGAGTGCGAACGACCAACACTAAGAAGCTGAAATTTTGTAGCAAGATGTTTTTTGCCCATAAGCAGGTTAAGTTCGAGAATGGGCAATATCGGACCAAAGGGGAAAAAGTTCCCCTTTACGGGACTAAATATATCCCGGCCATAATCAAATTTTTCAAATATTTTTTTTCACTACATCTGATTTTTTTTGGTAAAATTGTTCTAAGTTTATATAATTTATAGATGGGGAAAAAAATCCCAAAAATGGGCGTGCTCATGGGTTCCGTGGACCCTTGGGGCCCAAAAAAGGGCCCATGATAAACATGCGCATATGGGTATCGAAGTGCAACGAAATTTACTCACGAACCCAAATATGCCTTTATTTTCATGATTTGCCTAAATTTTTTGATCCGGTTTCTGGGACTATCGGGTCACCAGCGGCCCAAAAACCGTCCCTTGACAAACATGGACATATGGGTATCGAAATGCAACGAAATTTTCTCGCGAACCCAAATATGCATTTATTTTCATGATTTGGATAAAATTTGTGATCGGGTTCCTGGGACTATCGGGTCACGAGCGGCCCAAAAACCGGCCCCTGACAAACATGGACATATGGGTATCGAAATGCAACGAATCCATGATGGAGGGTATATAAGATTCGGCCCGGCCGAACTTACTATTTGTCCACTTGTTTTTAATTAGGATCATTCCTCTATCAGCTAATAAAGATCCTATTTCCTATTCAGAATATCTTTAAAAAAAACATTTAGCTTTTGAAAGTGTAAAAACACTAACTTGTTTCTTTATTTTTTTTCTTCCACAACCACTGTGTGGTATAATAATATTCGTTCACATGTACATGTTGCTGCACGTGAATCGATTTTTGTGAGTGAGAGAGTGGGAAACGGAAACGGAACACACTCATACATTCACTCTACCTAGGAAATTTCCGTTTATATTGTATTACATTTGCTTACTTATTTTTCTAAAAAAAAAAAACTAAAACAACAACAACAATGTTATTGTTTCATCTTTGTACGCTTTTCGGTTTTTGTTACATTGTCCTCGTACTTTTTTAATGTTGAGGGTGTTTTATTTTGCAATTCCTACCTCCTCCCCCCACATTAAAACCAAAAAAATGTCGCAAACCTACATCTCTACATTTTCCAAGAGTAATACAGGGTGTGCACTGTCTATTGTCATTGTCGCCCGTAATCTCTCATCATTCCTTTTTCCCCCCCCGTTTTGGTATTTTTCCCAGCATGTCCTATGTGTAAGTTGCACAACTCCATTCATTCAGTTTGAGCCATTCCAACAGCGGTTCGGGGTTCTTTGGGATTCCGGTAATTATATGGTTTCCTTTTGTTTGGCATAAGAATTTAATCATGATTTGATTTGGTCGTGCTTCTGATAACAGCACAATTGAGTAATTTTTCACTGGAATGTAGAAAATGCATGGGATAGCATTCAGTATTTCATTTTATTTTCACATTTTGCTAACAGTTTTTCTGTGTGTGTGGATGCTTTCGTTTTATGGCTTCACGTTGCTTTCGATGATCCTTGAAGTGATGTATTACGCATCAAAACCAAAATAAATAAAAAAAAAAAACAGCACACAGAACGCAGAATGCTGAGCGCTCATTGATTATGTAGATTTATTTAAAAATTCTTTAGTTTATAAGTGGCTAATCAAAGTCATGTTGAGTGAAGGGAGTGAAAAATAACTGAATCAATCGAACAGTCTGCGTTATTTGAATAGGGAAGGAACAGTTCTTTATGTGTGTGTGATCCGGTAAAACGTATTAAAACTAAAATTGTGAAATCTTTGGACAGATTTAAGGACCAAGCGGACAAATTGACGTGCATGAACTTCAAATAATTGCAGCCAATCAGAGATTCTTAAGCTCTTAAATGCAGAAACGTGAAAACGATACTGGAGACCTAAAGGGACTAGGGATTCCACAGCTTGAATTGAATGCAGGTGACCATAAAAATCTCGTTAACGGAACGTACTTATGTAGGAAAAGTGAGCTGTGCACTATATAATTGAACTTTACTGACACCTTGAGCAGAGCAGAGGTGACAAAATCATAAATTGATAGTTCATCAAATACATTATCCGAAATTAGCCTCCCTGTGACTATTTCCAATATATTTAAAAAATCTGGATAAATGACAGATTTGTTGGCAATGACGAATTCCCTAAAACAAAACGTTTAAAAAAATCACATGTTGTAGAATACCAATTAGCGAGCCAACATACAAATAATTAGGACAGCTGAAGCTGGTGTATACACAGAAATAGAAATACGGTGCTAAAAAGACTGACAATGCCACCAAATTGTAAATATCAAGTGCGTTTACAGGGCTCTATGAAAAAATGTCCAGAAAATAAAAACGAAAGATTGCCAAAAAAAAATCGCATACAAAATTGGGATAATTTTTATTCTGCAAAGGCGTAACTGGCTCGCTTCTCTCATAATGAAAAATACCCGAATTTTGTAGGAGATTTTTTTTTTATTTTTGATAGAGGCAATGAAAATTGCAGAATTTTTCAGAAATAATTTTGGTTATTTTGATTTTTCAGAATTTTTGGGAAATTTTTCGTTTTGCCCTTTTTGGAGAATTCTTCATTTGGAGCCCGTTTATAATAATCAACTCACTCTGTAATATCGGTATGACCAGATTTTATATAAACTCGGCTTTTATCCAATCTAAATCCAATCATTCCATACCGTAACCAATTGACAGTGAAACGGAAACGCTTATGAAATTGCACCTATATCGGACCGCAATTTAATACAGTTAACTGATTTAGTACGCTTGAGTGGATTAAAAAAACTCTCCGGTGAATGTGGGCTACGAACTTCCATGACAAAACTTTATTCGAATATTTCTAATGAGTATCTGATAGGAAACTGGCTTAAAGTGTGCGGGCTTCAGTCGTGCAACAGGCAGCGTGTGCATTTTCATACTCGATTCGAATTTTACATATTTTTCCCAACAGTTTTTTACCTTGTAAAAGAGAAAAACATAACGAGTAAGAGAGTAATGCCTAGAGTAATTGAATAAAAGTAACATTTGTAACACCCGTGTTGGTCAAACGTTCAAATCAACTGTTTGCAACCAATTAATTTTTCTAAAAGTCTTACATCTCCTCAGCAGACATTCCGTAAATATATACGGTAGCAAGAGGATATCTGCTTTTCTAAATTAACCCATAAGTGTAATAATTTAATTTGGAGATAACAATGACTAATATACAGGGTCCGCCAAATAACTTTTTTTTTTAAAAAAAATTCTATAAAAAAAAACTTCTGGATATTTTCTCAAATTTCTTTTTTTATTTGAAAGTACAATCCTTCCGGTTAATAATGGAAAATAATTTCATTCAAATGGCTGTCTCGGCTGGCCATGCAGTAACCTAACGACATCAGCTCTGCGGCTGATAATGCGATCTTCAAAAACAGGGCGCAAAACATCGAGTGTAGCTTCGGCTGTGTGGCACGTAGCGCCGTTCTGTTGAAACCAAATGTTGCCAATATCCTCCTCTTCAATTTTTGTAAACAAAAATTCGTTCAACATGATCCGGTAACGAAAGAGGTCTTATTTTGGTATTCAAAGAAAAATGGCATGTTTTGAGATAAATGATCGGATGTTTATTTCATAATAAAGAAGAAGGTATGTCGTTAATAATGAAAAACAACATCAGCCAAATGGCGACCACGACCACTCTTTCAGAACCATATCCTTTTCATGAAATTTTCCATAACCAAATCGCAAAATGGCTGCCCTATGTCCTCGATAGCCTCACGAATTCTATCCTTGAGGTCTTGAATCGACGCTGGGCTGTTGGCGTAGACTTATCTTTCATTTTCACCATTTTTGTAGTGACTTTTAGTAATGGCGTTAACTGTCAAAGAATACCAGCAACCAAAATACCGTGTGATTCAAAATAACACCTCTGGTTGGAATACCCTTTACTTTGTTTCAATCGTTTCCGAAATCACATATCTCGTAGCCGTTTTATGTACCTAGTTATTGCAAAAAGTTGCCTTTCATGCCGTGCCCCTATTAAAACACTGCCAACTGTTGTTACTCTCAAGCATCTCTTAAACAATTTCTGTAAAGCACCATCACGTAACAATTTGATTGGAAACTTTCAATCAAGCATACAAACCAACATTCATCGCAAGCCATCTCCGGCTATAACCTAACTCTATTCTACGTTTACATCGACATAACAACAGCGACAGGACATCTGCTCCCATTCTACTCGAACAACAAAGAGGGAAGACTGCAGTATATGCGTAAAAGTTCACGTATTTCGTAGATGTAAATGATGATTTCTTTGGATAGACCATTGATTTTTTTTTTATTACAATTTTGTTTTCGTGAAACCATTAAGAAAACATCGATTGCAACCCTTTTTTTTGTGATAGCAATGCTAAAGGGCTCCTGTGAACAGTGTATTTTTTGGGGGTTTCACAGAGGAATTTCATTTGGTTGTAAAAACATGCCACAAAGTACTGACTGGCGATCATCAGAATGTCGGGGTGTATCGTAATGTGAGCTATAAAGTACAGGATATAAATTTGGGAAACGGTTAAAAAAGTATATTTATTTCGTATGTTTCATACACTTAAATGTTGCCAGATCAAAAAGGAGTTTACATCTTATGACCAAAAATTTTATTTGTATGACTGATATGCTGATTATGCTGTTAATTTACAGTTTCCTTTTTAATATACAAAGAATCGGGTTTAACTTAAAGGACAGGATTGATATATAAAGGACAGATTCAGGTTTCATAATAGGTCACTTCATTCACTTCACCAGTCGTTCGCATACATTACTCCACCAGGAATGACATTTAGTTTCATATCCTAATTTTACCACTCGGTTTCTACACATATAAATATATGATGTTTGCTGATTTGTATTTGTCCCATTCGAAATTATTTTAATTCAGGTTGTGGTCCATTCTCAAATGTTTGCCTTCGATACGATGAGATTCCACAAAGACACGAGGTATTACAAAAGAATTCGGCAATCCATCTATGACGCTTATGAATTGTATATGAATTATATAATTCTCTCGAACTCAATTCTGTTGTTAGTGGTTATTCTTCTTCTTGGCATTATTAAAACATCCAACCAGTAATTTCTTTTTAACCATATAATTTAAAGCATCTTAAGTAGTTAAGCATTCTTATCTGTTCCATAAAAAATGGATTTTCTTTATTATCGAAACACAAATATTTACCAAATGATCAAAGGATGCGTGCCTTTTGAACATCCCATAAACTCAAATGTGACGCCTGTAGTCACACAATGCCAGCACTCTTCCAAACTTATGATAAATTGTAAATGCCAAAGCAAATAAAATTCAGTCCATGCGATGGAAGTTGCAAGACGCGTGTGCATCATTTCTCTTGGTAATCACAACAAACAGCTCCCACATCCCACTTCCGTCGGGTGAGCTGAAGATGCGATAACATTCGGAATTAGTTCAAGTCAATTGGAATTTTGCACTATTTTTCATCATTTCGGCGCAGGACAAAGGATGGCGGCGCGTGTGATAAAAACAACATTAAGTTGATTTTCCTTTGAGGCCACTTGCAAGTAAAGTAACGTCAAAATAAAGGGTGTCCAGGGATGTGGTGCCAAACGGTTGACGTTGGCGTTTCTTAATGTTTTCAACATATTAGAACATAATCAAAACGATGAAACTGTTCCAGACATTTTGTTGTGAACGATATCGCACACTCTCACCGTACGCATGGTCGGGGAAAGTGGGGTTGCAAGGTCATGCGGCAGCAGTTCTGATTATTTCAGGTTTACAAATGCGTTTTAGTTCTATGTGTGTGCTTTTTGTTGTCGCCGTCTTTACGACAACATTTCGCCTCCAGTCATAATCTAATGTTGTACACGTGCAGAAAGTGGCGAGTGCACCATCGATGCCATCCAGTCAAGCCAGCATGCGTCTATTATCATCGTTATGGTCTAGTGGGTGGCGCACTGTGGTGGCGGCATTGCTCTTTGTTTGCGGTAATGGTGTTGCTGTTATTTCTGCTGCTGCTGCAGGATTGGGGTTGAGATTGTTGGGTGTTGGCTTTAATGTCAGTGGTGATAGTATGACAGGCGCGTTAAATGTTAAAAAAAAAACAATTTTTGTGGCAAAAAAAGTTTTGTTATATTGCTTGCAACTTTTTTGTTTCTCAACAATTTGTCAAAATTTGTTGTGCGTAAAGCTTTTACTTTAGCCCGGATGTTTAAACATTTGCCTAAATGTCTTGGGGTTGCACGGAAATCAAATGTGCACGTTTCATTTGAGGCAATAGAAATTGAAAAAAAAAAATTACTATTCAGAGTTTTCAGCATGTTGTTTTTTAAAGTGAACATATTGCCAATAACTTGTCCGGACACCTACTTCTGTTAAAGATGCATATAGGGTAGAAAATTTTGCACATACTGAAAACCAGGCTCGGTGCAAGTTTCGAGGTTGTCACAAGTACCGAGTATTAATATCCCATACAAAATAAAAGGCACATACATCTGTTTAGATTAATATTTCAATTCAATTCGTATTTCAATTCGTATAACAGTAAACACATATTTCATGTGGAATTAAAGAAATTTAAAAATTTGTGTTTGTTTTGTCGTTTGTACAGTACTACACTGCTTCTCAGTCTCTGGACCATCGTCAGCTAGCTGTAAACGTAACTCTGACAGAGCAATGACATCTGCATTATCCCAGTCGGATGATTTGTTAAACAGTTTTTGAAATGATGACCGTATTGAAAACTCATTAAGGGCATTCCACGCATTAGCTAAAAGACATATTCCGCTTTTAAGGTGATGTTTTGCAAAGACTCGTCTATTGTTTTTCCACGACGAACAATGTGTCTTAATCCGCTTATTTTGTAGTTCAGCTTCGTAAGCCTTATAACATTCTGGTTCCTGGGTGTAGAAGAGCAGTACAGTTCGGAGGAAGGCACATTACCGAAATTTCACCATCATTACTCCTTAACTCGCCTTCTTTGGGATGGCATGGAGCATTATCTATAAGTAAAAGAGTTTTTTTCGGGAAGATTTTTTCCAGATTTAAGAAATTTTAAATTGATAAAGGAATTTTTTTTAGGACCAACAATTGATTTACCTGTGCAACAAATGTTCTGTGAAATCGTTCTTCAAACAGGGCCATTGTCATCCAATCACTTTTATCACCTTTGTGGACAATAGGCATTAGGGTGGAGTGAAAACATGCTTTTTTTTAATTTGAAAAAGTTAACCTCGGAAAGAGATGTAGTCTGGGGTCCTAAAGAGGGGAAAAATAAAGAAAAAAAATTTAAAAAAAATTTTAGGGGTCGCGCCACTCCCTCGAAATTTGGAAATTATCGCTATTTTGGCGTTGATTTTAGAAAAATCCTAAAAATTAACGACTTAACTTATTCGAAATTTAAAAGTTTGAGCTTGTTCAGTGCCCAAACAAAAATATTTGAGGCAAATATGAGGATAATCGACTAATATTTGTAGCTTTGGTGGCGATTTCATTGTTCAGTCAATTTTCTGAAGAGGGGACGATTTGACTTATTTTACTTTTTGAAATTTTTGAACAATGAGAAATTTTTTTTTAAATTTTGTCATGACCTTATTTCATTGTTTACGCTATTGCAAACATTTATTGACATAAGTTAAGTCGTTAATTTTTAGGATTTTTCTAAAATCAACGCCAAAATAGCGATAATTTCCAAATTTCGAGGGAGTGGCGCGACCCCTAAAATTTTTTTCTTTATTTTTCCCCTCATTAGGACCCCAGACTACATCTCTTTCCGAGGTTAACTTTTTTTTTTTGAATTTCACTCCACCCTAATAGGCATATCCATACAATTTTTGAATGAACGAGGATTTGATGATTTTCCAATAACCATACGATTTCCAGCAGCATTCGTACAAGCCAGAAAAGTTATTATTTTTCCTGAATTTTGGCATGGTATAGCTTTGCCATTTCCTTGAGTATATTAGATGTGATTGGTAAATTCTTTGCTCTTTGATTTGCAAACCATTTGAACTTGAATGCTCTTACCATTTTTGGAAACTTCGAGGGTTTAAGCGTCTTTCTTCTCTCAGTACCGGATTCAGAATGCGCTACAAATGTCTTTATGGTGTTTTCATTTCTCTTAACACGAGTTATTGTTGATCTATGCCCATGAAAACTTTTGGCTAAGGAATTGGTGAAAATCCTCCACTTGATTTCGTTAAAATCTCAGCTTTGTCTTCCATTGTCGGCAACGTACATGTTTTCTTTTCCATTGTGAAACCGTACCTCTCAATAGTCAGTTTAAAACTGATTCAAATTACAACATTTGATCAGCAGCATAAAAAGACGGGGATTTCCCGAAATGTATTCAGTATTAGAAAAGCAAAAGTAATACAAAAATGTTGCAAGTATCGAGTTCAAAATTTCGGGTGTCGCATTTTTATGCCCTTCTTATAAAGGGCGCGTGCCTTATAATGGAGGCTGTTTATATGGTGCATTTTAGTTTATTTTATATCGTATTGAGTCAAGAAAATATATTTTCATATACATACACGCTGAAAAAAATGGCCATTTTAACAAATTTCAGCAAACAAGTTCGCATCAAACATATATATATTTTTCCATACCACAAACATTAACTTGTTTGTAGGTGATAAATATCGAATATATATGTATGTAGTTTTGTGTAATTTTTTATTTTTTTTTTCAATTTGTGAATTTCTATATAACAATCCATCTCATTCTCTTGGTATTAATATTATTTTAATGGGCATAAATGCAAAAAAAAAATTACGAAAACAGTTGCAAATACACACATATTCGCACCCACATGTTGTACTTTCTTGAATTTAATAAGTTCGTTGTCTGTTTTTCTCAAACACGCTATTGCTTATACACAAATATGTAATACTAATAGCAAACGAGTTATATTTACATCCAAATAAGCTTTGTGTAGAAGGAAATAAGCTTTACTTGCTACAAACACCAAACACGCGTTTTACTTGTGTGTAAACAAAAAAAAGACGTATTTTTCAGCGTGTAAGAATATAGATATGTGACACATTTTATCTTTATTTAAACCACTGTCATATGATAAATGTTCTGAAGTCAATGAAGGTGTTTATTACATTCAATCTCTTCTTTTACAAAAAAAAAAAAAAAAAAAACTTTAACATTTCTACATAAAACGCCCTGAACATCTGTGCAACAAAATAACAACGACAAACGGAAATATGACATTTCTTTTGTTCGAAGGAACATAAAGCCGGATATGATTGATGTGTTAAAATGTCAACTTGTGACATAAATGTCACATATTTTACATCATTTATCAACATTGAAAATAATTAGCAATAAAGTGCTTTATGAACTTCCACACACACACAAAAAGAGCGCATCATAAATATTACATGATGTTCGGTGTTATTCGGTCTTACATTTTTAATTTGAAAACAATTTGTTTTTTTTTTTTTAGAAAAGAAGATTTAAAAAAGATTTGTGTGAAAAAATGTCACTAAAGGTCACCCGCTGGTGGTTATGTCATGTTTGTTTTCAACAATCCAAAATTCATTTAAAGTGACCCTCACATTGTTTATTGGTTGTCTTTAATACAGACAAACGATTATCAGTGACTATATATCATCCGCCCGACTGAACAAAACAAAGCAAAACCTTTAAAATGTATTCTCATTTTGGCTTGAAAAGTAAAAACGCATTAAATCACATGCGCCGGTATGATGATGATGACGGTGGCAATGGTGATGACGGTGATGACGATGGTTAATTTATTGTTGCAATTTATCAGAATAAAAGCTCAAGTATTCTGAGCAAACAGCAACCAGGGAACACAAAAACGGCAACAAAAAATGCTAATTAATGTTTATCATCATTACCCACAATTACAAATGAAATTCAGTGATAACACTGGACTGCATTTGTTTTGCGTTGTGGACATTGAGTCTTAGAAATAACGAATTTCAACTAATCGGCTTCAGTCGTATGATTTTAGGAATACTTTCAGAGATAGGGATTCTTTCGTAATATCTATGAAAATCTTAATTCATATAATGAAGTCTTTCAGAAATGGTATTGATATTGTAAAAAGTATAGACAATTTTTTTTTATAAATTTATTAAACGATTTCGTAGGATGTGTTTTCATTACCTCTATGAAAGTTTTTCATTTAGGTAATCAACCGCAGGATTCGAACTGGCCATGACTCACACGAAAACAAATTGGTTTTTCTTTTTCGGTCAGCGGATTGTCCGAAAAAGAAAAGACAATTTCTTCTATTCTATAAATGAGATTACGTTAATAATCCCACAAATCATAGCAAAACAAAAATCCTTGTGCTCTTGTATAATCAAAGCACTGGTGATGACGATGCCGTTGACATCAATGCTGGTTGGCGATGACTATGCCAGCAATGAGTGTTACATTTTGAAACAGGCGAGCTTTGGGGGATTAAAGGTAGCATCATGTTTCGATACTAATTGACACCTTTTAAATGTCATTAGCAAACGATTATAATATCGGCCACCCCTCCGTCCGCATCACAGCAGATCGCATCTTAGAGCTTAGAACAAACGCCCCACTCCTTCAACGAATCTCAAGTATTCATTAGCTGTCTTTTCCTGTCTCCCCCAAAAAAAAACAACAACAACAATGAGTTTGTGAATCTCCACCCTCTGAAATAATTTATCATGTTTGTGTCTTTGAATATTTTTTTTTTCGGTTATTCGTTTGTTTATTTAACTTTTTTCTGTGGTGCGGTCAACTGAAATCCTTCGTTGTCGTTGTTTCAGAAACAAAAGTATGCCCTGAGTTTACTGTGTACAATTATAATTAAGGTGGGGATTACAAGCCGAAAAAAACCGATGAATCACGCAATATCATAATCTCAGCATCATCCATTCAGTCGCTGGCATTCCAGTCCATCGGTCGGCTGTCCCATCACCAAATGAATGAAATGTTTGCTCTGTCCATGTGATGACAACCATGTGAAATGACCACACACGGGATAATGTATGGACGAAATGTGTATGAGAATGTCTGGATGTATGTTCCATTCATCCTTACATACCTCTGTATGTAACCATATACATACATACCTATAAGTTGGATAATTCCATGCAATATTTATATACCGAAATCTTAAATGTGGGCTTAATTCTGAACGAGACGAACAACATATGGCTGTGGTGGTGGTGTCGGTGGAGGTGGAGGTGGCGGTGGTGTAGCCCGTGATGGTGATGATGTTGGTATTAAATAATTTCGTATAATTAATCATATGTTATCTGTGCTCGTCTCTCACTGCTCTCCGTCCCCCGAACTGCAAATGATAAGAAATGACATGAACACACCAAATGGTTTGTATTATATAAATAAAAGTGTTGAACAGTTGAAGCTATGAGAGGTGAGACAATATGTGTCCGAATTTAAGCAAAACTATTTGAGGTGTGTGTATAAAAGGGACTGGAAAGTAAAACTCACACACGTGGCTATATCACTACATAAAGTGTACTAAATTGTAGGATTAGGACATGGGATTGTAGGTCCTGTTAATCGAGCTTGATGCCAATTCTCCGTGAAACATAATTACTTGTTTGGCTCCACAACCTCTTCTTGGTTTTGGCTTGAGTAATATAAACGATTTGTTTGTCTTTTCCCCATTGATGTTTCCAAGAGATCCTCGGTCCGCCGTGGCTATCGTTCAAGGCATTTCCGGCTAAAACATTAGCATTTAATATGGCCTTACAAGTACCATAGCTAAAGTTTGACCATTGTAATATTAGTTCGTTCGGCGTCAATACTCTCCATAGGGGCCATCTATTCTGCGAAGGTTGCTGCTTTAGAACCGATTCATCTGATTTCGCCAGTACTCATGCTTTATAGTATTTAAGTAGCAATGCTGGAATTAGCGAGTTCTATAGAGGCTCTTTTAGAAATACCCCAATTAAAGAATTCCGACAAATAGATGGAAAATTCACCAAAAAGAACAACATGAAATTTTTCCCAAACATTTTCAATGAAAAGCTACTTTAATATTATCTAACAATATCGATAATTTTAAAAAAAAAACCTTCTGCAGGGTTTTTCAACACTAGGTGTTATTTTGGTATTCAAAGAAAAATTACATTTTTTGAGGGAAATGATCGGATGTTTATTTCCTAATAAAGAGGAAGATATGCCGTTAATAATAAAAAACAAGTGGACAAATAGTAAGTTCAGCCGGGCCGAATCTTATATACCCTCCATCATGGATCCTTAAAAAGTCAATAAATAAGAAAACTAACTGAGTTTTTGGGCCGCTCGTGACCCGATAGTCCCAGGAACCGATCACAAATTTTATCCAAATCATGAAAATAAATGCATATTTGGGTTCGCGAGAAAATTTCGTTGCATTTCGATACCCATATGTCCATGTTTGTCAAGGGAGAAGCGCCCCGGTAGGCGAGTTGGTAGCGTGCTTGCCTATCAGCGTGAGGGTTGTGGGTTCGATTCCCACCAGAGGCTTTGGTTTGTCGCTGCAAAAATCTAAACATATGGTCTGTGTCACCCGGTTTACCCTTGGACCCAAAAATTAGAATATAAATTTACTTTGTATTGTAATTAATAATAAATAAATAAAATAAAAAATTGTCAAGGGACGGTTTTTGGGCCGCTGGTGACCCGATAGTCCCAGAAACCGGATCAAAAAATTTAGGCAAATCATGAAAATAAAGGCATATTTGGGTTCGTGAGTAAATTTCGTTGCACTTCGATACCCATATGCGCATGTTTATCATGGGCCCTTTTTTGGGCCCCAAGGGTCCACGGAACCCATGAGCACGCCCATTTTTGGGATTTTTTTCCCCATCTATAAATTATATAAACTTATAAAAATCAGATGTAGTGAAAAAAAATATTTGAAAAATTTGATTATGGCCGGGATATATTTAGTCCCGTAAAGGGGAACTTTTTCCCCTTTGGTCCGATATTGCCCATTCTCGAACATTCTCTATGGGCAAAAAACATCTTCCTACAAAATGTCAGCTTCTTAGCGTTGGTCGTTCGCACTCTATCGTGATTTCAACAAACAACAGACGGACAGACGGACGGACGGACAGACGGACATCGCTAGAATGTCTTAGAATGTTACACTGACCTATAATATATATACTTTATAGGGTCGCAGATCACTCTTTCGAGGTGTTGCAAACGGAATGACAAACTTAGTATATACTCCATCCTATGATGGAGTGTATAACAACAACAGCCAACAATAACTCTTGGGTTTTCAGAGCCACAGATGCGACAATTTTGTTTGTTGACGTTGCCATCATCATCAGTCGAGATGATTTTTCGATGGAATTCCGGATCATTTTCATGCATTGCGGTCCGACAAGGTGACGCAAAAATGATTTAGTTTTGCGAACTGTGACTGCAAGATTATCACCATTTTTGTAGTGAATTTTAATAATTCCGATGCGTTGTTGAAGCGTGTATCGTTCCTTTTTTAGTAATGGCGTAGTTTCTGCTTGTCAAATATCAAAGAAGAAAAGCCTTAAAAGTGGCAGCTACCGAAATACAGGGTGATTCAAAAACACTTCTTGTTGGAAAAACCTTTATTTTCAATTTTTTTTGAAAATTTTGTTAAAGCCGACCACCGGGATAATTATTTTTTAAGGACCTCGGTGGGCGGCCGACCACAATTAGAGGATAATCCTTTCTTATTATAGAATAATGGTCTTCAGGTGCGAGGCTTACAGAAAAGTACACTGATTGGACTGGACATCATGGGATCGTACGATGATCACTGAATTCTTTTGCTCAAAGTGGACATGTGGTTTCAGCAGAACGTTGCACGCGATACTATGGACCAATTGAGCGGCGAGTTTTGTGAGAAATTAATCTCACGTTTAGGCACTGTCAGTTGGCTCCATCAAACAATGACCTCACTAGACTATTTTTGGTTGGGACACGTGTAGATAGGGTCTATTTCTGCCGAAAAAGACAACATTACATGTGTCATTGGTGAGACACCAGCTAAACTGGTGAACAAAAGTGAAGCTTAGCCGTGGGCAACATCTTCAAGAAACACGCTTTGGTTTATTCAAATAAAAATACACAATTATTTTTTCAACTTTTCCGTTTTTTCTTCAGTTTTCAAAAACAAAACGGTTTACAGACATTCTTTCTTGAAAACAATTTGGAATAATATTAATTACAGACAAGTGGCGGACGAACTTCCACAAAAATGTATCTCCAAAGATTTCAGTCTGATTAGACCAGCACTAAATAAAATAATGGCCCTGTTAGCTCTCGGTTCGAGAACTCCTCAGAACAAGGCCTGATAATAATAATTTTTCTTATGATCAATTAATTATTTAACTAAACTATTTTTTCCATTAATTGAAAAAAAGAGTAATGTATCAATTTTGTTGCGCAGAGGGTGAACAGGATAAAGTTCATTATGTTCTGACTTTGCATTCATAGCCAAGCCAACCAACTGAAAAATCCGGAAGACCCCTTTCTTTAACATTTATGGACTCAAGACTTATGTCATTATAGCATGGCCAAGAGAGTTAAGTTTTCTACTTCGATAACACGGAGACATTAAGTTCGATGTGACAATTGTTATTTATTTCTTTCGACTCTACTAAAATTATAAATCTATTAAAAATATTCACACCGATTGCATAGCCATTTTTTTTACGATATCTGTTTATGGAATTCTTCTGACCGGCATGAGAATGACATTTTCTTAAAAGTTCCTCCTTTTTTGCGACATGAAACGGTTTGCTTTCAGCTTAATCCCTTTTTCCCTTCTTTAAAATTTTGCATGTTTCCATTGGCTGGAAATCGGATACATTTATTCCCAGTTAATGCGTTTTAAAATGGATTAATTTGACATTAATTTGTGTGTTCATAAATTTGTAATTCCCCATAAAAATCGCAAAATTATAACCGTCTTTAATTAAAAGCCATAACTATTCCACGAGAAGACAAATCGCATCCACAGCACACGGCGGCGAACAAAACGTTTGCCTTATTTTTGGAATTTAATGCATGAAAAGTTGTGAATGTCAATGATCATTATATTTATAAATTTAGTGGAGGCAGAAAAAAAAACTGGTGAACTTTAAAAAGTGAAACAGCCAAAGAGTAGACGTGTTAAAAAGCGCCACAGCAGAAAAATAATAAAAAAAAAAAAACTAAACTATAAACGTGCCCGGACTGCTCTTGTTTGGAAGACACAATAGGCTCGACGAGCACAATGCAATATGAACACCACACCAGCTAAATGGTCCGTCTGACGGCTGCTGCTCATGGCTGCCGCATGGACAATGAATTGAATTTCTGTCTGACTGACTGCCTGCCAGCCAGCCAGCCAAGGCGCACTCAAGTGCAGTGTCTCGCAGTGAGGAGCTCTTCGCTGAAAGTGAAAAAAGTGAACATTTTAAATGTTTTTTAAATTAGTTGCAAACATGATGTGCTAAACAAAACACTAAAACGGAAATTCAATTCCATATCGCGAACTTGATACTTTGCAACTGCTTTGCTTCTCTACGTACGTCTACGATGTCTGATTTTCTGAGTCAAAAGAGTCATGCATGATGATGCCTTTTTTAATACACATAGTGCAGTCATATGAATGCGTGCGAAAGAGGGTGGTTCAAAGAGTGTGGTAAAAGATAAAATGAGTAGAGAATAGAGAGCAAAGTCTTGTTGAGCTTTTAGAGGGAAGTTAATCAGGAATGAATTGAATATAGCCAGATGTAGGTTAATATATTTGGAATCGCTTGAAAATCGACGAAGTAAAAGCTCGTTGTTGTTTCTACATAAACTTATTTGTGGTCTTATTGATTGTCCTTTTCTTCTGAGTCGCATTGATTTCAAAGTTCCTACTAGATTACTTAGGCATAATGAATTTTTTAATGTTTCGTGCCATAGCAGCAATTATTCAAATTGTTAACCTATTATGAGGTCCATGAGGGAATTTAATAATAGACATATGAAATATGATATAGATTTTTCATTTTCTTTAAGTAAATTTATCGATTTGTTGAATTTAATATATTTTTAAGATAATTGTAAGCTAGTCTGTAAGGTTTATGTACCATAGACTAATGAATAAATAAATAAATAAATAATGACAGTTTAATGAATGAGTGGCGCCTCTTTGGATAGCTTGTCAGAAAATGTCCAGCTAGCAAAAGTGCTTCGACTTAAAGAAAATTCGACTTATAGAAGTTCGAGTTATGGAAGTTCAACTGTGTACAAAACGAGTGAATCCAAAACTCTTCCCTGTTAAATGGTTCAACTAATTTTGCAGATTTATTTTTTGTTAAAAAATTCGGTTATTTTTCCACATGGAAAATTGCTCAAAAACAAAAAATTAAATTGTCTATAAAAATTACGAATATCCATAAGGAAAAATGCCCCAAATTTGTATGAGATTTTTTTTTGGGATATCTTTCGTTTGTATTTTTGGGTAATTTTTCGTAGAAAACTATATAATTAAATTTTATATAATTGTATTTGTATTATCCGTTAGTTCTAGGTCTACTAACTGAATTTTGAGCTATTTGAAATATATTCTGTTCCTTTAAACTTCCTTTCGAACTAGTTAATGCCATAAACATTACATTTTTATTTTCATAGATTGCTTATGCATCTGCCTACTCGTTAGTAGTCTAACCACTTCATCACACCCCCTTCGTACCTACAATTTTATTGACTTATATGGCAAGAACACAACAGCAGAAAAAAAAACGGACTTCTGGTTGGCAGCTCTAAGAGTGCCCTTGCCATGGAAGTGGCAGTGGCACTGCACTGGTAGTTTGGCGTGCTCACATTCGTTATATTAAACATTTAAACGGCCATAAATTGATTATTTAAAAATACTTTAGTTTACTGTTCAAATTTCTGACACATTTTTTTTCACTTGCGATAAAAAAAAAACTCCAGGCACGAAGGGAAGAGAAGTGAAACAAAACGAGCAACAGCACAATGAAATTAAGTGGAACGTTAAATGAACTCCTTTTTATATGACTTTTTTTTTTTGGTTAGAAAGACAGACAGGCAGGCAGACCGACAAGAAGTCAGTCATTATCATCACTTTCAGCTTCAAGAAGGAAAAAGGTTCATCTCATTCTCGAGAAGTCTCATGCCTGGTCAGCACACACACAAACAGAAAAAGATGAAACAGAGACTCTAACATTTGACATAATTATAGCGTTAAAAGAGTTTCGCTTCAACCGCAACAACAACAACAAAAACAACAGCGATAACATGGCCAGTAAGTAACATCCATCCTCTAAGAAGAGACAGACGGACAGCGGACAGGTCCATTAGTCGTTAGCAAATAACTTTGTTGGTGTGGTGGCAAAAGTTAGACGATGTTTGGTGAGGTCTTCGCTTTTTATCACACAAATTCCCAGAAAATAAGCGTAACTTTTGATGGGTTTTTATTTGGGAGATTTCTTTTAGCCTTTTTATGAATTTTAAAATGTGGCATTTTTGGGAGAGTTTATGTTTTTGTTTGGTGGATCGCCAAATTAATAGTTGTTTGCTTCCTTTATTAAACTACAAATTTATGCGTAATTATAAAATAAAGGAAATACCTTTTTGATGGATTTTTTTGATAATCAAAATAATTGGCCAAAAGGTTGATTTTTTTGTTTTTGTTTTTTCTTTTGTGTGTGGCAGTGACGGACGTGATCGTCATACGTAATATTTTGGCTGGACAGAGCTGTGAGTCATGGGAATTTTAAAACACAAATCTCAGCATAGAAATATGTTCATGGAACGAAATATAAATTTAGGCAATCTTGAGATTATGGCATAAAAAATCTTGAAACTTTACAACTGATACCGGAGTCACCACAATGCACAAGGAACAGTGGGCCATTTATTTATAGATCTCCACCCTGACAATTCAAGTTTACCTTGTTTAACCTCTATATTCAAAAAAAATCATTTCCCTCTCGTCGGCTGCCGAAAATATCTTTGTATCTATTTTTACACATGCACATAATTTAAAAATCTTTCTTTGCTTCCGTTTTGGGTCTTTAGGACATAAAAACACCCATTAATGTCATATTAGAGAAAATCTATTGTGTTGTAATTTCCCAAGTTTAGTTTCGCTGTTTCTCCTTCATTATGTCGAGCATGCTGTTTGTTGTAATATTTTATGGGATGGAGGGGAAAGAACTTTAATCTTTCAACAGAAACACACACACACACACCGACATCACATGCACACGTGTCGTTATGAATTATGTGGTTTTTGAATATTTTAAGTTAATATTCACTTAATCTTTGGCATTAAAAATAAATTAAAAACTTGTAAGGAAATTCGTATAAAATAATATTTTAAACTGCTTACGAATAAATTATAAAATGCGTGATGCGTTCACATTTCGTTGGAATGACTCGTATGTGTGCACACAGACAAGTTCATAAGATCGGCGATTTATGTTTTATTTCGTTTTTAGATTATATCCAATTTTCTTTTTCCCCCAAAGTAAAACTATATTAATTAATTGTCAGCATTGGTTGTTCTCAACAAAAAAAAATGGCTACCTGTATTTAGAGCCTACACCAAACACTTAGTGGTTAGGTGACTATTTATTTATTTTAAGAATTGCTCTTTAGCTTCAAATCCATTGCAGATTATCTGAATGCTGTTATTTTGCTGGTGTTTCATGTTTCCACAAACAAACAAAAAAAAGACATAAAAACAATAACGCCCATCAATTAAAAGGAAAATCTCCTAAAAAAAACTGAACAACGAACGGAGAGAACAAAACTATAATTTCGGTTTGCGTGTGTCATTCATATCAGCGTACAAAAATAAATGAAGGATTTAAATGTACGACTGACTGGCTACACCACCATTCCATTCCATTCCATTCTATACCATGCCATGGCATACAGCAACAAAATCATAGATTTCATTTAATTCCAGTTTAAATGCCTATTTAACGCCTTTTAACTTTATTTTTTAGAAGTTGGAAAAAAAAACATAAATGCCAACTAGATAAACACGCAATGTTCTTTACTTAACAATAGTTATATCCCGCAGATTAATTGTCATACGGATAGGGTGACATTTTTGAAATGTTGGAATTTTATGTTCGAACATTCATGTGTATAGTCTGGATCACCGTAAAATAAAAGGAAATAACTCTAGGCACACATTTTGGGGGTCTATAATCCAATTCGTCTCATGTCTTTGTTGTTTGTTGAAAAAAAAAATTCTGTGGAAAAAAAAATTTTTGTTGAAAAAAAAAATTTTGTTGAAAAAAAAAAAATTGTTAAAAAAATTTGGAAAAAAAAATTTTGAAAAAAAAAATTTTTTTGTAAAAAAAAAATTTGGAAAAAAAAAAATTTGGAAAAAAAATTTTGTAAAAAAAAAACTTTGGGAAAAAAAAATTTTGGTACAAAAAAAATTTGGGGAAAACACAATTTCTGTACAAAAAAAAAATATTATTTTTTTTATACACTCCATCACATGATGGAGTATATACTAAGTTTGTCATTCCGTTTGCAACACCTCGAAAGAGTGATCTGCGACCCTATAAAGTATATATATTATTGGTCAGTGTAACATTCTAAGACATTCTAGCGATGTCCGTCTGTCCGTCTGTCCGTCCGTCCGTCTGTTGTCTGTTGAAATCACGATAGAGCGCGAACGACTAACCCTAAAAAGCTGAAATTTTGTAGGAAGATGTTTTTTGCCCATAAGCAGGTTAAGTTCGAGAATGGGCCATATCGGACCAAAGGGGGAAAAGTTCTCCTTTACGGGACTAAATATATTCCGGCCATAATCAAATTTTTCAAATATTTTTTTTCACTACATCTAAGTTCTAAGTTTATATAATTTATAGATGGGGAAAAAATCCCAAAAATGGGCGTGCTCATGGGTTCCGTGGACCCTTGGGGCCCAAAAAAGGGCCCATGATAAACATGCGCATATGGGTATCGAAGTGCAACGAAATTTACTCACGAACCCAAATATGCCTTTATCTTCACGATTTTACTAAATTTTTTGATCTGGTTTCTGGGACTATCGGGTCATCAGCGGCCCAAAAACCATCCCTTGACAAACATGGACATATGGGTATCGAAATGCAACGAAATTTTCTCGCGAACCGAAATATGCATTTATTTTCATGATTTGGATAAAATTTGTGATCGGGTTCCTGGGACTATCGGGTCACGAGCGGCCCAAAAACTCAGTTAGTTATACCCTCACCCTACGGTGGGAGGGTATATATCATTTGATACGGCTCAAAAGTGTAACACATAGAAATATCCACATTAGACCCCAGGTGTCTTTGAACCAAATTCGTTTTATGACTTTCTGAATCGTTTGAGCCATGTCCGTCTGTCCGTCTGTCCTGCTGGTACGCACGATAACTTTCGAAAGAGTTAAGCAATCACTCTGAAATTTGGCATGGCTTAATATTTTCCTAAAACTGCTTATGGGATAGCAAATGGGCTATATGGCCACACCCCTTCGGGTACCTCCCATACAAATCTGCTATTTCGCCCACTTTAGAAATCGTGTAATAATATCAACAAGCCTAGTTGGATCTTCCCCAAATTTTGTATTTAGTAAAAGTAGAGTTAGACTAAGTTTTGGATAAAAAGTTGGCAGTCTGGCAACTCCCCTTCTGGTACATGCCATACAAATGTGCCATCCCGCCTACCTTAGAAATCGTGTAATAACACCAATATGCCCAACGCGATCTTGCCCAAATTTTGTATTTAGTAAACGTATAGTAAGACTAAGTCGTGGACAAAAAGTTGGCAGTCTGGCAACTCTCCTTCGGGTACCTCCCATACAAATCTGCTATTTCGCCCACTTTATAAATCGTGTAATAATATCAACACTTGCAAGTTCGATCTTGTCCAAAATCCGTAGTTAGTAAAGGTATAACCGGACAAAGTTTCCGACAAAATCTTGGCTGTCTGGCAACTCCTCTTCTGGTACCTCCCATACGAATGTACCATCCCGCCTGCCTTAGAAATCGTGTAATAACACCAATATGCCCAACGACATTTTGCCCAAATTTTGTATTTAGTAAAAGTATAGCTAGACAAATTTTTAGACAAAAACTTGGAAGTCTGGCAACTCCCCTTCTGGTACCTGTCATACAAATTTACCATTCCACCCATTATAAACCGTGTAATACTTTCAATACGACCAACGCGATCTGCCCAAATTCCGTATTTAGTAATGGTATAACTGGACTAAGTTTTGGACAAAAACTTGGCAGTCTGGCAACTCCTTTTCTGGTACCTCCCATACAAATGTACCATTGCACCCACTTTAGAAATCGTGTAATTATATAAACTCGATCAACGATTCTTTCCGAAACTCTATATTTAGTAAAGCTTTAACTACATAAAATTTTCTAGTAAAAACTCTGCTTTATATTCCGTCCTTTTTGTAAAATCATGTAATACAATATTTTTCTAAAACATTCGGTATTCTAGGTTGCTATTATGACTTTTCATCAGATGTTACATCAAATGATGGTAGCTACTCACACATTTAACTTTCCGATACTTTGAAATATGAGACTTGTATGTTTTTAATGAGGGTGAGGGTATATATAAGTCGGTTTACCCGACTGCAACTTTTTCACTGGTTTTCTTATTTATTGACTTTTTAAGGATCCATGATGGAGGGTATATAAGATTCGGCCCGGCCGAACTTACTATTTGTCCACTTGTTATTATTATTATTTATAGAAAATTATAGAATGCCTATTTAAATTCCTACGTAATGCGTGACAGAGTCAGTGAATCAGTATATCAGTGAATCAGTGTCGAGGGTAAATATATATTAAAAGGATCACTACAAAAATGGTTAAAATCTTGCAGTCACAGTTCCCAAAACTAAAGCATTTTTGTGTCGTCGTGAAGCACCTTGTCGAACCGCAATATATGAAAATTATCCGGAATTCCATCGAAAGATCATCTTTTAATGATGAGGCCCATTTCCACCTCGGTGGCTACGTCAACAAGCAAAATTGTCGCATTCGGGGCTCAGAAAACCCAAGAATTATTGTTGAGAAGCCTGTCCATTCTCAACGTGTGACAGTTTGGTGGGGTTTATGGTACGGTGGTGTCATAGGTCCTTACTTTTTCGAAAATGAGGTTGGATCAACAGTTACGATAAATGGATTGCGCTATCGAGAGATGATTAATGATTTTTATTTGTCGGAGTAGGATGGTATTGATCTAGACAATGTTTACTATCAACAAGACGGCGCTACATGCTACACTAGATACGAAACCATTTATCTTTTGCGGGAAACGTTTCCCAACCGTGTTATCTCTCGAAGAGATGGTCACAATTGGCCACCGAGATCTTGTGATTTAACACCTTGCGACTTATCACTTTGGGGCCACGTGAAACATACGGTCTACGCCAAGAGCCCACCGTCAATTAAGACCTCAAAGATAGAATTCGTGAAGCTATCGAGGACATAGGGCGGGCAGTTTGCGATTTGTTTATGGAAAATTTCATGAATGGATATGGTCCTGTAAGCATGGTCGTGTTGGCCATTTGGCTGATGTGGTTTTTCATCATTAACGGCATACCCTCCTCTTTATTATGAAACAAAACATTCGATAATTTATCGCACAAAATGTAATATTTCTTTCAATACCAAAATACACATTTCTTTCAATTCGGTATTGTTTTCACCCATCCAGTTCGGCATAGTGGGAAGGGCTCTTTGAATCTTCCCCGTCAGAGCGAGGTTTCATAGTAAGGGAATAGAACATCACTCTGGGGCGTCTCCTAATTACGAATCTATTAAAGTCGAACAGCCTAATATGTGACCCTGATACGTCTCTTTGTAATAACATTGTAAACAAGTCTCTGGATGGTGACTTCTACTCTTAGGTTTGATAGTGTCGTGACTATCGTATCGGGAGTTACGTTATTGAACAGCCCGCGTATATCTAGAAAAGCTACCATAGAATACTCCTTGACGAAGACTGGACCTTTAATGAAACCGACCAAATCATGCAGAGATGTCTTAGTGAACTTATTCTTGCAGTATGTACACTGTCTGTCGGACAACAGCTCCCGGTGTATCAATGAGTCTCTACAGTGTTTTTAGAAGAAGCAATGCCCGGCTGATACCTCATAAGTCTTTGGTATTCCCGCTTTGGGAATAAAGACTACTACCTTTGACGCAGATGTCATTGGAAATATATTCTTTGAACTTACAGTGCAAGGCTTCTTAAAGTTCTTAACCAAACTATTTCAGAACTGTGGTTTTCCATTTGTACTATAGTTTGAGGTAATTATTTTGCATGTTGTGTGTAGGGTGTTGTACTTTTGAATTTGTCACACTTGTTCCGCCATTTCAAACAATTGCCCAGAAATCTGTATCAGTTCAAGGACATGTTCAATCAAAGTACTCCCTTGTGAACTTTCAATCAAAAGACCAAAAACGAAAAACTTTCATCATCCCCAAGGACCGCACACCCTTTAAAGGAGTACAACTTTTTACGTTGAACTTTAATAAATGCATGTTGTAGACAAACAGCACTACGAGAAGATTGTTATAAAATGTTGCATGTGTCACTCAGTTGTTCGATGATACGCACGTGAAATTATTTAACACACAATTGCTGCCCTGTCGTTGCTCCCACCGTACGTGCATTCACTCGCTCTTCCCGCCCCCTCTTGCCGCATGGGCCAAAAGTGATACGATACGACCGACTACAAGTGTAACACGCAACATGCAGCCCTGCAACAAAAGCACAACACTGAGGTGGAGTGGAGAGAGGGCGCAGGCCAGGCCACATGTCTCAACCGTAAAGACATAAAATATTGTCTTTTTTATTATCTACAAAACACTATTTTCAAAAAAAAAGAAGAAAAAAAATATAAGCGCTATTTTGCATACGTGCTCCGTAAACTACGGGATATGAACGGACGAAGGAACGTTACGTTACGTGTGACAAACAACAGCCACCCCATAAGTGAAGGTCACCTGCTGGACCAATTGTCAGTGAGAGGAACAAGAACACAATGATGTGGTACAAAAACAAACAAGAAAACACAATGACTGAACAGTGGTTTGCAGAAAAAGGAGACAGTGGAAATAAAGCTGGGATTTTTTTTCGCTTTAATGAATTTGGATTTGAACATGGACTGTTTAAAAAAATGTTAAGGATTTATTAGAACACAAATCTGTATTTCAGCTGCTCCATCTGTTAGTCAAAACTAAATCAACAACTGATGTTCAGATGTTGTCGACGAGAGAGTAGAAAACTCCAAAGAGCGCACATCAGTTCAAGTGATAGAGGTCTTGTCGAAGAGGATTTGTCAGGTTGCTGCGGTATTGTTGAAAATCGCATCGAGACTTTTAATAGAAAGAGAAGTCAACGAAAATAAGAGGAACTATACTTTTTTTTAGAGAGAGAACAAAGATGATTTTCTAAAATGCGTTTGTAAACAAACATTTAATCATGTTATGCTCCACGCGATTTTAAGATTGTTTGACCACTTCTCTCTCTAGTCTGAGGGGTCATTGGATCGAAGATAGCCTTCGTGTGCAGAAATCGCTGTAAGATATTCTTCCTTATAGCGCCCCATGTATGAACGAACACAGTTTTTGTTCTCTCAACCCAGGCATTTTAAAAAACATATCTCCTCAAGTCACTCGATTGTCAAATGTCAAAGTTGGTCAATGTATGCATGAGAAGGCCCCAGATAGGCTTTAGTTATGTCGGAGCTCTACAAATGTTATCTGCTAGAAATTTCAGACAGTTAGGCCGCAAGTGCGGCATACACCATTGGGCGAGCAGACAAAATACTATTTTACCCAACAACAATAACAAAGCTTCGATACCACTGTGGCCGGCGTTGAACTCGGTACGAGTATGTGGTGCAACTAATATGCATATGGATGACAGCATGCCCACAATTCATTCCCCAGCGTGCACGTTCTGTTTTCACTGGAGCTTCGCACTTCTTCTTAATTTTTTTGGTTGATGTTGTCGCTTTGTTTTTGTTTGTTTTTTTTCGGGGCATTTGGGAGGCAATAATAATTTTTTATCTGTTTGTAAAGTTGTTTTCATTCCCAGTGACTACAATTTATTTTGGCCCGTGTTCCTTTTGTTCGTATTAAGTTGTTGTTGGTGGTTGCCATACCATAGCGAGATCCCCGCCATTCGCCCGCTGTTGACTTGGCTTGTCTGGGTACGATAGGAAGGTGTAATGTTACCCTTGGGATCATTTCAATTTCGTTACACGCAATTATACTATTTGTGTGTCGATGTCAGTTGGTGTGAACTTTTTCTGCTGTTAACTTTTTGCAACTAATGTTGTTCGCCGCTTGTAAGTAAATGTCTGGCTTGGGGTTAGTTTCTTGGCTTGGCATGGCAATGCCACACAATGCTGTAAGTGTTGTTGTTCTGCTAATTTGTATTGTAACTCGACACGATTTTTTAACTGGGGTAGGTTAAGTTGAATTTGTATGTCATACACGGAAAAGTTTAGGTGACACTTTCACATTGTGCACCACTTACTTGTGTTTTCTTTTTGTTCCTGCATTTTTATATCCTCCAGCACAGGATGAGTTGGAGGTGTGTTATATTCGTTAGCCGTTGGCAGTGTATTCAAATGTTCACTGAAGTATTTAAATAGCTTATGTACAATTTCAAAGATCAATGGAAATGAATAAAATTAAAAAAATGTTTAATAAAACTGAATGACGACTTTTGAACTATACTCGACCTCAACCCATAATCACTCGGATTTGGGCGATCAATAATACGCTTTATCTCAAGTAATGAGGGTTTGATCGAAAACAAAAACATCCAAAATAACACCAAATTGAAATATTTGAAAACGAAGTGTAATGTAAATATTCCCGCATTTAGCTAGGAATTGATGGGAAATAATCTGAAGGAATTTTAATCATTTGAAGTTGGAAGTCCTGACATGAAGACTGTATCGCATT